>CM064559.1:9716793-9805797 GCA_032716605.1 Paralithodes platypus
GATCCCAGAGCTGGTGGGGGGGTTGAATGATGGGAGTAGAGCGGAGACTGATAAGGAGAAAGCAGAGGTGCTGGGGAAATACTTTGGGGGGGTACTAACAGTGGAGTCGGAGGATGCAGTGCCTACTATTCCCATCAAACAGGCACAGGCACTAAACTAATAGAGTTTTCCCATGCTAGAATAAGAAGGGCTCTAGAAAAAATGAACAGAAGTAAGTCACCTGCACCGGATGGGATACACCCAAGAGTCATAAAGGAAGGAGCCGGGATGTTAGTAGAGCCATTGAAAATGTTATTTGAGGTATCGTTTAATACAGGACAAATCCCGATGGACTGGAGAGAGGCGAACATAACAGCTATATTTAAGAAGGGAAAGAGAAATGACCCAGGGAATTATAGACCAGTCAGTTTGACAAGTGTTGTGTAAACTAATGGAAACGGTAATTAGAGAAGGAATAATGGATCATATGAAGTCAAACCAACTTTTCAGTGGGAGACAGTTCGGATTCTTGCCGGGGAGGTCGACGGTACTACAGCTAATTAAGGTGGTAGATGATTGGATGCAAATTCTAGAAGATGGTGATGTAATAGACGTGGTATATTGCGATTTTATGAAGGCCTTCGATAAGGTCCCACATAAAAGGTTAATAGAGAAAGTTAGAAGCTATAATATAGGGGAGAAATGTGTGAAATGGATAGAAGCCTTCCTGAAAGATCGGAGACAGAGGGTACTGGTGAATGGAATAGGCTCGGGGTGGAGGGAAATTACAAGTGGGGTACCTCAGGGATCTGTGTTGGGACCACTGCTGTTCGTTATATTTATCAACGACTTGCCTGAAGTTATAACTAATGGAAGTGAGGTATACCTGTATGCCGATGACACTAAACTGTATAGAAGAGTGAGGAGTAAGGAAGATATGGGTTTCCTTCAAGGAGATGTGGAGGGCATGAAGGGATGGTCTGAGCATTGGTTAATGCCTTTTCATCCAAAAAAATGCAAGTACATGCGGATTGGGACCAGCAAGATAGACAAGGTAGGATACAGTATGTATGAAGCGATGAAGGAAGTGAGTGCAGAAAAGGATATAGGAGTAGTGATAGACAATAAGTTAAATTTCTCAGAACATTTAGCGGAAAAGATAAACAAAGCCAATAGAATTGTATGGCTGATAAGGAGGACATTTGTGTCACTTGACGAAGAAATCTTCAGGAATCTATATACAGCGCTGGTTAGGCCGCACCTGGAATATGCAAACCAGGTGTGGGCTCCATATATGGTAAAGGATATAGAAGCAGTGGAGAAAGTGCAGAGGAGAGCTAGCAAGCTGGTACCAACGTTGAAGAACGCGGGCTATGAGCAGAGGTTGAGGACACTGGGGCTTCCGACACTGGCATATAGGAGAAAGAGAGGGGATATGATAGAGACTTTTAAGATAGTGTCAGGAAAGTACGATGAGGATGTGTGTGAAGGTATCTTCTAGATGCGGGAGGGAAAAGAACGAGAGGACACTCTAAGAAAATTTACAAAGAAAGAAATAGGCTTGAGAAGGCAAAGAACTCATTTTGTGATAGAGTGGTAAATGAGTGGAACGCACTGCCCCAGTATGTAGTCGATTCCGAATCAATAAGGGAGTTTGAAAGTAATCTTGATAAAGCATGGGGAAGACAAGATTTGAAGTTTGATTATAAAACAAAAATACAGAATAGTAAAAATGTTGCGTCTGCTACCGCTGCCGCCAACACCGTGAACGACCGCAGCAGTGCAAGTACTGGTAATGAGCTGGATACACAGGCATAGTTTGCCTTTTCCAGAGGATCTACTGTAAGAAACTGTAAGAAACTGTAAGTTAACACAAGCTCGCCTTTGCACACTACGCACTCAAATTTCTCTATTTCTGACTTATCCTCCGGCAGGGGCCCCTTTATTCTACTACAGCGCTTACTCCCATGGTGTACCCAACATCGACAGATGCTACATTGAATTGAGTTAACGCCCACACTCCCTTTCCACACACTGCACATGGGTATGCACCGCTCTTTTCCACATTGCCTCGTCTCAAACTACAATGCATAATCTTGGTTTTGTTAATATTGACTCTTAAACCCTTGCTCGCCATGCCCACTCTCCACTCTCTGAATTTGGCCTCAGCATCCTGCATACTGTCAGCTATTAGGACAAAATCGTCTGCATAAAACAGTTCCAACGGGAGTCCGCCTCTAAAAACTCTAGACAGCGCCTCCAAGACCATAATAAAGAGGAGGGGCTTAACACTGAACCCTGATGGACTCCAACACGGACTGCGAACTCATCACTCAGTACACCCTTCACCCTCACCGAACTTCACGAATCCTCATACATCTTCATTATCACACGCACCAGCCACTCTTCCACACCAAGTTTCCTCATAGCCCACTGTACAACATCTCTAGGTACCCTATCAAAGGCCTTCTCCAGGTCCACAAACACAAAGTAAAGATCCCTGCCTTTTAGTAGGTATCTTTCCTGTATCTGCCTGACTATGAAGATAGCATCGGTTGTACCACGTCCTCGCATAAAACCAAACTGCATATCATCAATAGAGATGCTTTGCCTGATCAAACCCTCAAGGACTCTCTCACAGACCTTCATGATTTGGTCAAACATTTTCAGGCCCCTATAATTTCCTCTATCTAGCGCATCCCCTTTTCCTTTGTATATATTTACTATTACACTTTTGAGCCAATCCTCTGGGATTTTCTCATCTTTAATAATGGTGTTTATCAACTCAAAAGAGAGAGAGGTTCTGGAAGTGTTAGTGAATGCCAGGCTGGATGTATGTGGAATGACAGAGACCAAATGGAAAGGTTCAGATGTGAGAGAGTGGGAGTGTGGAATGGGTGTGTGTGCTGGAGTGAGTGAAGGAACAGCGAGAGAAGGTGCATGTTTGTTTGTAAGTAGCAAATGGAAGGAATGTGTAAGAGAGTATGGGTCTGTGGGTTCAAGGATTGTGTGGGTGAGAATGAAAGTAGGAATACAAACGTGGGTGATTGTATGCGTGTATGCCCCGACAGAGGATATACTTGAAAGAAAGAAAGAGGAGTTCTGGATGAATGTGGAGGCGTGCCTGGAGAAGTTTGACAAGAACGAAAGAATATTCTGATTGGGGATATGAATGGTAAGGTGGGTGATAGGGAAATTGAGGGAGTGGTGGTTGCGGGGTAGGGGGGTACCATCAGAGGTGAATGGGAATGGTAGTGCACTTGTGGACGTATGTGTGGGGAGGAGGCTGTGGATAGACCAACACCTTCTTCCGACACAGAATGATCCACAGGTACACATGGAAACGGATGTTGACGATGAAGGATAAGACAGTGGTGGAACGAAAGTCATTGATTGATTATGTATGTGTGGATGAACGAATGAAGAAATCTGTGATGGATGCTAGGGTGTATAGGGGTATTGGAGGGGGTCTGTCTGATCATTATGTAGTGTAGCTAAGGTTAGGATACAAAAGAAGTGGGTGAGGAGAGCGGGAGGGAGGCGAGAGGAGGGTGGAATGGTGAGGAGGGTGGAGAGGTTGCAGGAGGAGGAAGTCAGGGAGGAGTACAGGAGAGCAGTGGAAAGACGACTAGGTGGGTTCGACCTGGAAGTTATGGAGGAAGTGGAGGAGATGAGCAAGGTGTTTAAGGATGAGATCTGTGCAGCATGTGAGGAGGTGTGTGTGGAGTGAGGAGAAGAGGGAGGGGAGTGAAAGGTACAGCATGGTGGACAGAAGAGGTAAGAATAGCTGTGGAAGAAAAGAAGAAAGCATATAGAGAGTGGTTGGGTAGTAGAGAGAATGAAGATTCCGAGAGACAGAAACGAGCGAGGTACGTGGAGAGTAAGAGGGTGGTGAAGAGAGTAGTGAAGGAAAGTAAGAGAAGAGTAGATGAGGAATTTGGAAGGAATCTGAGTGTAAAATGGAGGGAGAGTAAGAAACTGTTCTGGAAAGAAGTCAAGAAAGTTAGGGAAGGTAGCAAGGGAAACAGTAAGGGTGTGAAAGATAAGAATGGGAGAATGCTAGCCGAGAAGCAAGAGAGAGTCGAAAGATGGAGGGAGTACTTCAGTGAGTTTGCTAAATGAAAGGAATGAAGAGCCAGCAAACATAGCTGGATATGGTATGGGAGGGAGAAGAAGAGAAGTAGTGGAGGAGGAGGTGGGGATCAGGAGGTCAGAAGTGTGGGAAGCCATGAAAAGAGTGAAGTTGGGGAAAGCACCAGGAACAGATGGATGTGTGGGGAAAATGTTGAGGTATGGTGGTGAGATTAGTGATAGAATGGGTATGGAAAATGTGCAAACTAGCATGGGAGAAGGGGAGTGCACCCGATGACTGGAAGACTGGCATAAGAGTCCCCCTATATAAGGGCAAAGGGGAAAGAGGAGTGTGTGGTAACCACCGAGGAATATGTCTTCTAAGCGTAGTAGGGAAGGTATACAGTAGGGTAGTGATTGAGAGAGTGAGAGTGAGAACGTAGAAATGGATAGGCGACGAGCAGGAGGTTTTAGGAAGGGAAGAGGATGTGTAGATCAGATTTTTACCCTGAATTGTGTTGTGGAGAAGTATCTGGAGAAGAAACAAAAGGTGTATGTTGCCTTTATGGACTTGGAGAAGGCCTATGACAGAGTGGATAGAGAAGGTTTGTGGAAAGTACTTAGAATATACGGAGTAGAGGGCAAGTTGCTGAAAGCAGTGAAGAGCATGTATGAGGGTGCAAAGGCGGCAGTACGTGTGGAGAGTGAGCAGAGCGAGTTCTTTGACCTGAATGTTGGTTTGAAACAGGGGTGTGTGATGTCCCCGTGGTTGTTTACTGTATATATGGATGGAGTTATGAAAGAAATACTATCAAGAGCAGTGGATGTTGGTGTATCGCTGAAAAGGGAGGGAATTGAGTGGAAGCTACCTATACTGCTGTTTGCGGATGATACAGTTCTGATGAGTGATACTGAATGGGAGTTGCAGGGTCTGGTAAATGAGTTTGGAACAGTGTGCGAAAAACGGAATTTGAAGGTAAATACGGGGAAGAGCAAGGTTATGGTCTTCGAAAGGGTGAAGTCACAGAGTGTGAGGTGAAGCTGAACGGTCAGGCTATGGAGATCGTCAACTCTTTTAAGTATCTGGGCAGTGTGTTGAGTAAAGATGGGACTATGGATGAAGAGGTGCGGGAGAGGGTACAGCAGGGGAAGAGGGTTGTAGGAACGCTAAAAGCAGTAACAAGAAATAGGGTGGTCAGTATGGAAGTGAAGAAGTCCTTGCATGACAGTGTGGTAATCCCGACACTGACTTACGGAAGCGAAGCATGGACGTTGGTTGAGAGACTCAGACCAAGAGTGAGAGCAGTGGAAATGAATTACTTAAGGAGTGCATGCGGAGTTACATGGAGGGATAGACAGACTAATGAGGAAGTAAGAAGGAGGTGTGGTGTGGAGGTAGATGTGCTGGAAAGTGTGAAAAGGAACAACTTGAGATGGTTCGGCCATATGGAACGTATGGAAAGCGAGAGAATGACTAAGAGGGTGTACGAGAGCGAGGTGGAGGGACAGAGGGGGAGAGGTAGACCGAATATGAGGTGGAAGGATGGAGTGAGGAACTACATGAACGAAGGCGGTGCTGGTTGGGGGGAGGGGCGTCGACTGACTGGGGACAGAGGTGCATGGGGGCGGTTCGTTCGTGGCCACCCCTTCGGGGATCACGGCGTCAGGCAATAGATAGATAGATAGATCAACTCAGTGACTAAGTTTACACCAATCTCCCCTGAGGCTTTTATCATCTCAGCGACAATGTCGGAGCAACCTGGAGCTTTACCGTCCTTCATTTTATTGATTGCGTCGCTCACTACAGCTGGTGCTATCAAAGGAGGGGGCCCAGATATTGGTTTTTCGATACTAAGCTGTTCCTTATCCCATTCAAACTCTACATTTAGCAATCGTTCATAGTGTACCTTCCATGCTTCTCTGATTTCATTTTCTGCATACACAATCTTCCCATTATCATCTCTAACACACTGTTCACCTATAATATCCCTACTGTCATTTTTAACTCGCCTAGCTAGGTTGAAGATCCCATTGGGATTGTCAGTGTTACACACTTGTTCGAGGACCAGGTCCTTAATGCGATTTTTAGCATTGTAAATAACTCTTTTGGCAGTTCGTTTAGCTGCCTGGTATTCCACCCTGCTGCCTCCTTTCTTCCATGCTTTGAAGCATCTCCTTTTCTCTTTCACAGCATGTTCTACCTCATCGTTCCACCACCAAGAGGTTTTATTCCTGGGGTGACCCTTTGTTTTCCCACAGACTTTGTCAGTAGCAGCGATAAGGCTATGCTTAAGAAAGTTCCATTGGCTATTTACATCGTTAGGCCTAGCTTCCTTATTTCTATTCATTTCCTCCAGTTCATTATGAAACCTGTCCCTAACTTCCTTGTCCTTCAGCAGCCACACTTTCCTTTTGGGTATGTAAACCTTCTTGCGCTTAGGATCTCTGTATAAGCTCATGTCGCACACAAGTAGCTTATGCTGGGGGATACATTCTTCGCTCGGGATGACCTTTACATCTCGAACTAGTTTCCAGTCTTTCCTGTTAACCAAGAAGTAATCTATCTGGCTACTGGAGACCCCAGAGTTATATGTGATCAGGTGGCTCTGTCTTTTCTTGAACTTTGTGTTACACACAACCATGTTGAGTGCAACGCAGGACTCCAATATATATTCGCCTTCTAGATTTCTCCTTCCGTAACCAATTCCTCCATGTACCCCCTCGTATCCATCTGCAGATGCTCCCACGTGACCATTGAGGTCCCCCCCCCCCACGATAGTTATTTCGTTCTCCGAGAGGCCTGAAATGACACTGACGGTGTCATTCCAGAAGTCCTCTTTTATCTCTTTCTGTAAACCAGCCTGTGGGGCATATGCAGATATCACATTCAGAATTCTTTCAACCAACTTTCAACTTCAAAACAATCAGCCTTTCACTAACTCTCGTTATCTGAAGCACACTTTCCGCCAGCTCTTCAGCCACCAGAACACCCACTCCTCCTTTCGCTTTATCAGTCTCCACACCCATCCAGTATATCCTATATCTTTTCCTCCTTCCGACAATCCACTGTACCCCATGCCTCTTCCAGAGTGTTTCCTGGGTACAGCAGACGTCCACTCGCCTCCTCTCACACATCTCAGCCACTTCATTCGCACGCAGATTCAAACTACCAACATTCACACTAGCAAGTCTGAGTTTGTGGGGGGCATTTTCATTGTCCTTGTGCGGTTTTGTTTCATCGGACTTACGTTTATTTTCTTTGATTTTAGTCATAGTTAGGTAGGTTTGGCTGGCAGATGGGCATCACCCCCCCCCCCCCCCCCCCAGAACTCCGGCTCCAGTCTACCCCGGGACCATTCCCAGCACCATCCCCCAAGTGATTACAAGGGGGTAGGATCCAGTGGCCTCGGTACGCCCCACCAGAACCAACCGCAGGGACGCACCCGTGCGCGTACACGGCACTACGACTGGCCTGATATTTTTCGCCAAATGACAGGGCAGCCTCCTGGAGCGCTACCACCAGGTTCGGGCCCCTATACTATTGGGCGGAAAGTGCCAGTCCGGGGAAACACTACGTACTGTACCCTCTGGATCCATTTCGTCCAGGTTGGGCCCAGGGTGCCAGGGCCGGGTCCAGAGGGAGCGACACCCACTGCCAGTGTGCCGCCATTAGGCAACTTGGAGCAAGTACAATGAAGCCCTGTCACAGCACTATCATATAGACAATGCCAGCGCCAATAACAAGGCTTCATTGTATAGTATCTGACTCATATACTCTCCTTGCATGACTTTCATCTCCCATTATAATTATAACTATTATTATTACGTATCTCATACTTTTATTGTTGTTTTAAACATACTACAGCTAATAAATTGGTTATTATAATCAGGGGCGGACTGGCCAGCTGGGCATTTGGGCAATGCCCGAAGGGCTGGTTCTTTTTTCCGATTTTGGGCCAGTACAGAGACCGGATGTAACTCTAGGCTGGGCCATGGCCAGGCATGCGCACATCACTTTGTAAACAACACGTGATGAGAGCGTACCAGTTCGAGTGAGTAGGTATAATTTACGTGTCAACACTCAATACTAATATTGTTTTTTGTGAGCAGAAGTAAAAAAGCAAAACATATTGTAATCATATATACTGTACAGTACATGTATAATATACCAGCATTATTCAGTGAACTTTTTTGTACCGACCGTTGAGTTGGTTACGACTATGGTATTGAAAATTGATAATCTGTGTCCAGTTTGGTGACTTTGGATAATACAGTAATACGAATTCCATGGATTATCGGTCTAATGTGAATTGTAAAAGCAAGGCAATATAGCCTTAATAATAATAATAATAATAATAATAATAATAATAATAATAATAAATAATAATCTGGTCTTTTATTTCTTGCAAGCGCCAGTTCTTCCAGAGGAATTCACTAGCGCTCGTAACACATTGCACCACAATCAAGAGAAGTGGGGTCCAGTCCGCCCCTGATTATAATTATTTATGTATAACTTATAGGAACACAAGGACTAATGATAATTCGTTACTTAAATAAAGGAGTAAAAATGTAGCTTAAATAATACTAAACCTGGTGTCGTCCAAAGATACAAACTAACCTTGAGTTCATCTGTGAGCCATGACCCTGCTCTAGTGAGCAGCACCCCCAGTAGGTCCCTCCACGCCTCCACAACCTCCTCCCCTTCTCCGCCACCACCATCACCACCCACGGTCACCACAACTTGCTGTAATACATTAAACACCTATAATCAAAACAAATTTTTAATTTATCATAGGTATCTCAAAACAATTTATTGTATCTATATTGTCTCCTGGGGATAGGAGGCCTCTATATACAATCACGTCTCGATATACGCGGTTAATTCGTCCTGTGTACGTGCAGTGTATATCAAATAACAGGTCTTATGGGAATTAATTCAATTTGTTCCAGCCACTTTCCCAAAATCCCCTATTTGAGCCTTTAGCCTACCTTAAGTCAAAATTATACCCCCAACAAAATCTTATTTGCGTTTCAGGCAGGCAATAGCAGCATCAATAAGAACTGTTTTGGACCTGCTACTGACCTATTTGCGTGTCAGGCACGCAATATCCTGCAACATAAAAAAAGCAAACTCTCTGTTTTTTATATCTGCTACGATCCGCGTGGTCTGGCTTCTTCTTCTTCTTCTATGAGTGACACCGACCCGGAATTGCAGCAGGACCCCCGTCGCCCGCAAATATCAGCGTACATTGCTATGTTATTACAGTAGGGTGATAGATGTACTCCAAGAAAGAGGCGGATGGGTGGACTGCATCTACTTAGACCTTTCCAAAGCATTCGATAAGGTACCACATAAGAGATTGTTATCTAAGCTTGAGACGCTAGGATGTGTCAGGGGGAGTTTGCTGAAATGGATGGAGAGCTATTTAACAGATAGGGAAATGAGGACCAACATTAGAGGAACTTACTCATTGTGGCGGAAAGTTGAGTGGTGTGCCGCAGGGATCTGTGTTGGCACCTCTCATGTTCCTTATGTACGTGAATGACCTGCCGATAGGCATAAACTCCTACATGTCAATGTTTGCAGATGACGTAAAAATTATGAGACAAATAACAAATAAAAGTAGTTGTGAGGAGCTGCAAGGGGATTTAGATAAAATATACGAATGGAGCACCAAGTGGAAAATTAAATTTAATATAAGTAAATGCCATGTGTTAAATATGGGAAGAAGTGTGAATAGACCAAATTGGGAGTACAGGATGGGAGATAATATAATTAGCAAGGCCGAAAAAGAAAAGGATTTAGGGTTGATTATACAAGATAATTTGTCGCCAGAGAAACATATTAACAAGCTCTTTAGCGGAATGTATGCAATGGCCGGGAATATGAAAGTTGCTCTGAACTACTTGGATGAGACCATGGTAGCGAAAATTATGAAGAGTATGATTAGACCAAGATTGGAGTATGCAGCAGTGGTGTGGTCCCCGCATCTAAAGAAGCATATTCACAAGTTAGAAAGAATCCAGAGAGTACTAGATTGGTTCCAAGTCTCAGAGAACTGCCATATGAAGGGAGGCTAGACAAATTAAATCTACAGAGTCTAAAAGAGAGGAGAGAGAGGGGAGACATGATAATGATGTACAAATGCACCCGGGGGCTGGAGAGGCTGGATAGGGAGGATATATTAATTATGGATACAGGAATAAATAGAGGCCACAGCTACAAAGTAAAAAGACCTACCTGCAAGAACGATATCAGGAAGTTTAGCTTCCCCTATAGATGTATTGACAAATGGAATGGGCTGGAGGAGGAGGTGGTAGGGGCAACGAACATCCATATTTTCAAGAAAAAATTGGATAAAAAGTAGACTGAGAGACGGGACAACACGAGCTTAGCTCAACTCCTGTAAACTACAATTAGGTAAATACAGTATATACAATTTGTTTCCGTGTTGTGGCCGACTTTGGAATTTTGGGGGTAACCGTGTCCAAACAAATCTGTGTATACAACACGCGTGTATATTGAGACCTGACTGTACATACATACCATACACTAGAATTTTTTTTAATGTGGTGACTGACCTTTGACCATGCTGACAATATATGTGGAGCACATAGTTTATCCATTGCAGCTTTAAGGGCGGGTGTGGGGTTTACTTCACTGAGAAACAGTTGTCGTGCTAATACTCTCAGTGTGTGTCGCACAATAGCAGGCTTCACAGCACCTGCAAATATATACACCATTACCATCAGTGTCAAGACAGAACAATTTGGTTTTAAGTCTGCAACAAAATTACATGCTATATATTTATTAGTGATTCTCTCCGTCAATGACATAAAGCCTAATGTGGGTTTGACAAATAATAGTAAAGATATAGTAAGGTTATTCGAATCCGGCGCCATCAAAAAGGCAGGCTTACCATGGACAGTTGCCTAACAAAAACTTTGGTAAAGGACATCAAGCTTGGTGAACCTCAAAGAAAATTGTAATGGCACTCTGCCAGACCTGAAAACACATATCTCCTATCTATCTATCTATCTATCTATATGCTCAGGCCCAATCCCCATTTTGGGGGTAGCCGACTCAAGACAGAGCAAGAACAGGAAAAACACAAAAACAACATAAAACAAAAATAAACACAGATAAAAAACACAAACTCTCACACATCCAGGTCACCCAGGAGAAGACCCAGAGACCAGGGTTACCAAGGTCGCTCCAGCACTCCCCCGGCCCCTGACCACCCGGAGAGGTTCCGATCTCGGCAGGCAGACATGCAGCGGAGCCAAAGCCACAAGTCCTCCCACCACACTTCCAGGCACACCCTTCATATTAATCGTCTCCCCGGGCCAGGCGCCTGATGGACTATTATCTAGTCCAACTTGCAGCCGACCCCTTACTCCAAATGACCACGTGTTCACTCAACTATTCACAAGCATTCTCCATTCACTCCTGTCCACCACCACTTCCCCTGCCTGATCTATAGTCTTTCCTCTATCATCCAAAGCCTTTCTTACACAGTCTCTCCATCTCAATGGGGTCTTCCTGCCCTTCTATCTCCCCTTGTACCTGACTCACATATTCTCTTTGTAAGCCTTTCATCTCCCATTCATTCAACATGACCATACCAGCTCAGCACCCTTCTGTCCACTCTGGCTGACAAATGTTCTTGCTGCCCCACTCTCCTACGTATCTCTTCATTCCTCAATCTGTCTCTACGAGTAACTCCACACATACTCCTCAAGCAGCTCATCTCCATCACATCCAGCCCTCTTTTCTCATTTTTCTTCAGAGCCCATGTCTCAGCCCCATACATCACTGTTGGCACAACAATTCCTTGATACAGTGCACTTTTTACTTTCACTCCGAGATTTCTCGTCTTCCACATACTTCCCATTGCTCCGAAAACCTTCCTTCCTTCACACAGCCCGTAGCCTAGTAGGTAGAGCTCTCGTCTCACACACGAGGGGTCGGGGGTTCAATCCCCGGCCGGGCGGAGACAAATTGGGCTTGTCTCCTTTCATGTGTTAGCCTCAGTTCACCTAGCTGTAAATAGGTACCTGGAATAAGTGGACGACGTTGTGACGTCCCATCTGGGGTTGGCAAAAATGGTACAAGGCGAGATGGGTATCATATGGTTCACCTAAGCTGATGGCTACCTAAGCCTTCGGGCGAGACGGTACCGTCTATAGTGAGAATGGTACCATACAGATCCACCCTAAGCCTTCGTTTCCGATGTCGCCAATTGGCTAAAATACAGACTACACACACACATCCACAGCCATTCCAACGATACATATAACACCTACACATATAGGAGGCGGGAAATAACGAGCATGCTCACTCCCGCAATACAACTAGAGTAAGTACAACTAGAGTAAGTACACTCTCTGTTTTACCTCCACTTCCATACCTCCACTCCTGCTTATCGTTCCTCCTAGATATTTAAAACACTCTACTTGTTCCAATATTTCCCCATCCAGCCTCACATCTAGATTCACACTATGCTCTCCCCTATCTCCTAACATAAGTAAACTTTCTCAGGTATAGTTGATCAAGATTTATGTGGTAGTCTCAAAGCTATGCACTACTCGGTGGGTCTCTCCAAGTGAATAGACAAGTATTGAGATAAGAAGGTGTGATGAGAAGACCATACATTGGTTTGTGTGATATCGTCAATAGAGTAGTTGTTAAGAAAGCACACTGTAGTCGCCCATTTACGAACATCACCAGCTCTGGCAACAACCCCCGGCGGCTCTGCTGCTTTTATAACATCAACGATAATAGAAGCTACTTGTCGTTTAGTCAGCCATGACTTATCAGTTGGAGAGATCCACAAATGAGATGGATGTAAAAGTGAGGTAGCCTGTACATACTTAAATAAAGCTAGAACAGGACATAAAGCATGGTGATTTCTACCTTTCTGTAACACATGAATAGTAAAAGGTATAAAAATATGGTCTTCGTGTTCATTTTTGGCTAGCCTATACAATCTGGTGCAGGTGCACTATTTTATTTGTTTATTTTTTATTTTTTTTAAATACTGTATTAGTTTAACCAGACCACTGAGCTCCATAAAAGAACTCTCATAGGGCTGGCCTGAAAGATTCAATCAAGATATATATAACTAAACGAGTCAAGATAGAGAGGGAAGGGCAGTAGGGGAACAAATCGAGGAAGGTGAAGACACGCAGACATTTCTCGCCATTTCACCAGTTCAGCCGGACCACATGAGCTCCACATCAGAGCTCTTAAAGGGCAGGGCCGAAGGATGAGGCAAGAACTGCTACACCGCAACACCAACCAAGAAGTGATCAGGGCGAAGAATGAGAGATCAGGTCGAAGGTAGAAAAAATCACACCGAGAAGCAACAAATGCATTACCAAAGGGAATCAAGTCAGTCCGGCCACATCAGCAACCGAATAGACAAATCAGGTCAGGAGTCTGCTACCTAGCCAGGCCAGGGAGACCTGAGATATAGGCTGCCCGAGGACAGCCGAATAGGACAGAATAAGAATAGAAGGGGAAAAACATAGAAAGAGAAATGGAAAAACTACTCAAAATTAGTCAAGCCGTTAAAGTAGAGGATGTCAACAGAATGGAGCGTAATGAGATGAAAATGGTGAGATGGATGTGTGGGGATAGAATAACAAATGTTGAGCTGAGGAGACATTTAGGTATAAAGAGTATTAGCGAGGTGATGCGTACAAGTAGACTGGGATGGTATGGACATGTGGAGAGAATGGATGAACAAAATTGGGTGAAAAAATGCAGGTCTGTGATTGTGGAGGGAGCTGCACCAAGGGGTGGACCGAGGAAGACCTGGGATCGGACAATACGCGCCGATCTCCAATCCAAGAACTTGACTAGTGAAGCAGCCCTTAACAGGGTTGCCTGGAACGCCGCCATTAGGACAAGAGACTGAAACTGCACTCATGTGTGGAACACTCAGTCTTAAAATTTTATGTATGTACAGTAGGGTCCCGCATAAAACGTGTTCGGATAAAACGAGTCTCGATTAAAACGAGCGACCTAAAATATTAATATTTAATTTTCGATAAGAACGAATGTGGTCACATAAAACGAGTCTGCCGCCAAAGTGGGGCAAATCCGAGGAGTTTTCATATAGAGCGCCTAAATATCGTACAAAACGTACGAAATATCGTACGCTCCTGACGGAAATTTACGCTTACAGTGAACATTGACGATATTGGGCCACCAAAATGCTGTGTTCACATAGAACGAAATCGCATAGAACGGCCTCGTTTATCGACCAATTTCTCGTTTTATGCGGGACCCTACTGTATGTATGTAAGCTGACGACGAAAGCTCGAGGGGAGAGAGGAAGGGAAATTACCACAACCATTCCCCATTAAGCCCCAGTCGCCGGCCCTGAAGCCCCCAACCGCGCCAAGGAGAGCAGTACCAGGGGGGTGGTGCACTAGTAATTAGGGTGAAACTGTAAGCAGTTAGGAGACCTTGCCATGGCCGCTAACTCAGAAACTCTGTGAGCTGTAGCGAGGGAAATGAGGAAGACATATTCATGAAGAAGTTTCTCAATGGAAGGATTATTAGAGTAAGGGCCTGGCTTTAGAAATTCTTACAGTTTCTTACAGTAGATCCTCTGGAAAAAGGCAAACTATGCCTGTGTATCCAGCTCAGTACCAGTACTTGCACTGCTGCGGTCGTTCACGGTGTTGGCGGCGGCGGTAGCAGACGCAACATTTTTACTATTCTGTATCTTTGCTTTATAATCAAACTTTAAATCTTGTCTTCCCCATGCTTTATCAAGATTACTTTCAAACTCCCTTATTGATTCGGAATCGACTACATACTGGGGCAGTGCATTCCACTCATTTACCACTCTATCACAAAATGAGTTCTTTGCCTTCTCAAGCCTATTTCTTTCTTTGTAAATTTTCTTAGAGTGTCCTCTCGTTCTTTTTCCCTCCCGCATCAAGAAGATACCTTCACACACATCCTCATCGTACTTTCCTGACACTATCTTAAAAGTCTCTATCATATCCCCTCTCTTTCTCCTATATGCCAGTGTCGGAAGCCCCAGTGTCCTCAACCTCTGCTCATAGCCCGCGTTCTTCAACGTTGGTACCAGCTTGCTAGCTCTCCTCTGCACTTTCTCCACTGCTTCTATATCCTTTACCATATATGGAGCCCACACCTGGTTTGCATATTCCAGGTGCGGCCTAACCAGCGCTGTATATAGATTCCTGAAGATTTCTTCGTCAAGTGACACAAATGTCCTCCTTATCAGCCCTACAATTCTATTGGCTTTGTTTATCTTTTCCGCTAAATGTTCTGAGAAATTTAACTTATTGTCTATCACTACTCCTATATCCTTTTCTGCACTCACTTCCTCCATCGCTTCATACATACTGTATCCTACCTTGTCTATCTTGCTGGTCCCAATCCGCATGTACTTGCATTTTTTTGGATGAAAAGGCATTAACCAATGCTCAGACCATCCCTTCATGCCCTCCACATCTCCTTGAAGCAAACCCATATCTTCCTTACTCCTCACTCTTCTATACAGTTTAGTGTCATCCGCATACAGGTATACCTCACTTCCATTAGTTATAACTTCAGGCAAGTCGTTGATAAATATAACGAACAGCAGTGGTCCCAACACAGATCCCTGAGGTACCCCACTTGTAAGTTCCCTCCACCCCGAGCCTATTCCATTCACCAGTACCCTCTGTCTCCGATCTTTCAGGAAGGCTTCTATCCATTTCACACATTTCTCCCCTATATTATAGCTTCTAACTTTCTCTATTAACCTTTTATGTGGGACCTTATCGAAGGCCTTCATAAAATCGCAGTATACCACGTCTATTACATCACCATCTTCTAGAATTTGCATCCAATCGTCTACCACCTTAATTAGCTGTAGTACCGTCGACCTCCCCGGCAAGAATCCGAACTGTCTCCCACTGAAAAGTTGGTTTGACTTCATATGATCCATTATTCCTTCTCTAATTACCGTTTCCATTAGTTTACACACAACACTTGTCAAACTGACTGGTCTATAATTCCCTGGGTCATTTCTCTTTCCCTTCTTAAATATAGCTGTTATGTTCGCCTCTCTCCAGTCCATCGGGATTTGTCCTGTATTAAACGATACCTCAAATAACATTTTCAATGGCTCTACTAACATCTCCCCTCCTTCCTTTATGATTCTTGGGTGTATCCCATCCGGTCCCGGTGACTTACTTCTGTTCATTTTTTCTATAGCCCTTCTTATTCTAGCATGGGAAAACTCTACTAGTTCTAGTGCCGGTGCCTGTTTGATGGGAATAGTAGGCACTGCATCCTCCGACTCCACTGTTAGTACCCCCCCAAAGTATTTCCCCAGCACCTCTGCTTTCTCCTTATCAGTCTCTGCTCTACTCCCATCATTCAACCCCCCTACCAGCTCTGGGATCCCTACTCTTCTTGTTAACTTTTCCTGAATGTACTTCCAGAATATTTTTGGATTATCCTTCACATTTCTAGCTATCTCTCTCTCCCTCTCCTTCACCCCCCTCCTTGTTTCCCACCTTATTTTATTGTTTATTTGTCTGCGTTCCAGATCCACTTCCTTAGCCTCTATACTAGACCCCCTGTTCTTTTTTAACAATTTTAATCTTTCCCACAATCGTTTCTTTCTTCTAATCAATATCCAAAGCTTTCTTTTCATTGGCAATTCTGGGTTAGTTCTTTTCCTCAATTTTGTTTTATCCTTATATTCCCTTACTGGTACACTTTTGGATACAGCATTCTCCAGTTTGACTCTAATTTTCCTCCACATTCCTTCAGCGTCTTCACCGTTCAAATATTCCCCCCAGTCAATGTCCAAACACCGTCTCAGCAGCTCATAATCTGCTCTATCATACATGTATATTTTTCTATTGCTTCTATTATCCCTCTCGGATTTAATGTTACAACTAAAGCTTATACAGGCATGGTCACTACGACCTATAGGGCTATCCACATTAACATGTTCCACTATATCCTCTTCATTGCTAAAAATCAAATAAAGTACACTCCCCTGCGTCCCATCTCTATATCTTGTCATCTCTACAATATGTTGCGTTAAAAAACAATCTCTCACTTTCTCTATAAACTTATTTTCCAGGCTACCCTGTCCCGCTGGAGTAGTACAATTTGCCCAGTTGATCCCTGGCAAATTGAAATCTCCAATCAAAATTTTATATTTGTTCTCTCTATTATCTATCTCCTCCATTGCTTTCAGTAGGTTATCATCCTCTCCCCTGCTATTATTTGGGCATAGAGGCAATTAGAATTGATCCTCTTACACATTTTACTTCAATACACAAATACTCACAATACTGCTGTCTCATATCCACCTCATTAACCTTGAGCTCTTTTCTTACATATATAAACAGTCCTCTTCCAACCTCTGCTCTAATAGCATTTCTCTCATATAACTCAAAACCCTCCAAACTATATTCCACCAGTTCCCTTTCAATTCTAACATTTTTTGGTCTTACTTCCTGTAGGGCTATGACATCAGGTTTTTCCTCTTCATCCTGCAACCTACATATCAGTTCTCTTTTCTTGTCCTGAGTAAACACATCCACATTACTAAACATAATCCTTAATCCATCTACCATTCCTTCAGCAATTACACCATCCCGCTCCTCCAGTCCGTACCCTACTCCCCTGTTAGCACTACTGGGTCTGCCTCTTTGTCTCCTGTCTCTCCCTGTGACACCTCCACCCCGTTCTCCTCCTCCATCACAACTCTCACCACATTCTCTCCCCTCCCTGATCTCCCCCTCCTTTCTACTCTTATAAACCACTTCCTCACTTTTCCGTCCCTCACTCTCCAGTAAAAATTTCTCTTATCCTCCTCATCCAACTTTCCATTATTTTCATCAGCCTTTTCTTGTAATTCCTTAATTTTTTTCCTTTGTTCTATACTCAAATCCTTCTTTAGTCTTATGTGTTTCAGTTTATCATTTGTATTTAGCCTCCAACTAAAATTTGTCACAGTCTCCGCCACTACCCTAGTTTTAAACTGAACCCTTATAGGTCTCATGTCTCCCCTTTTATATCTACCTATCCTAATGTGAGAACACGGTTGAGGGACCACTAGGAAAGGAGTTGCCTCGCTGGTGCCCTCAACCTAAAACAAGCCTTCATAGAGCCAGTTTCATCCTTTGGAGTGAGTCTTAGGCCGGTTAATTCAAAGAATATAGGTTTGACTCCTGTAAGGAGATAAAGAAAACCTAATATTTAGTAGTGGCCCCGTAATCATTGACGATTATGCCTATTACATAAGGCATCCTCTTCAAACACTCATTTACCGTAGTTTGAATCTACCGCGCAGAGCATAAAAAATTGAGGAGCCTTCATCATGAGCGCACGCAACCTCACTCATGGTTCGTCATTATGAAATTCGGTATTCACTACGAAAAAACTTCGTAAAAAATAACAAATAAAAAGAAAATAAGAATAACTAATCATAAGCTTTCCATAACTTTGTGGATGTACTTGTGTGGATCTTTGACCAGACGCTGACTTCAGGCGTCATTCTTCCTTCACTGACATACTGCTACAACATCTTATACAAAATTCTACACGTTATAAAAATAAAGAGTTTTTATAAGGTTTTTGCTTTTTTAATTTGTTTTTTTCGGCTGAACTACAGTGACAGCCTATTTTCCTCCACACTCAACCCTCAATCCTGTAGCAGTCTAACCAACATCATCCACCCTTGCTCAGGCACTTCGATGTATATGTTCCGGCTTTCGGACCAGTCGTAGTGGTTTATACCGATCATCACCCTCTGAAATTCTTGAATCAGTTTCATAACCGGAATATGAGGCTGACCAGGTGGTCACTCATGCTTCAGGAGTCTAATTTGGACATACGCCATATTGCCGGTTCTGATAACGTGATAGCGGATTGTCTATCAAGGGTGGATGATGTTGGTTAGACTGCTACAGGATTGAGGGTTGAGTGTGGAGGAAAATAGGCTGTCACTGTAGTTCAGCCGAAAAAAACAAATTAAAAAAGCAAAAACCTTATAAAAACTCTTTATTTTTATAACGTGTAGAATTTTGTATAAGATGTTGTAGCAGTATCTAAGTTGAATGTTTTCGCTTATTGTCGCTAAGTTAGTTGAACTTGCTCGGTGGAGTGCAACAGTCTTTATTTTTTTTATATATAGTGCCTTGTGTCGCAACAGTGTGTGGTACTATGAGAAGCTTTCTGTTAGATATGAAGAACTTAGTCAAGTGTCTTATATCTTGGGAGAGGTGTGACGTTCCTGCATAGTAGCCACGTGCGGGTCATGCGTGAGTGTCGGCTGCCCAGCCGTTTAGAAACCGGCTGGCGGCAGCCGGCCGGCCGGCTTTTCCTTAGTATATATCCTACGACAATGTAACTAATGTCTGGGATATTTTTATGTTGTTTCACAACTTGAAGCTGCCCTTATTCTTAACCAACGCATCTTAGTATATTTTATTCTCGATAGTTGATTGTTTCATTATAATATATAAGATGTAAGTCTAGTGAGAGTGGGAGGAGACGAGCGGGAGAGAGAGACCGGCTGGGGGACGTTGCTTCGAGCGGAGAGTCTAGCTTGGGACGAGCCTGATGTTGCCAATTTGATTGCAACGTTAGGCTTAGTTTCGACTCACGCAAGGGGTAGAGGATTTTGACCCGGCAACTGTGTTGAGTGTTGCCAAGCATGGGATGTATTTCGCATGCCTAGGGTGAGGTCCAGACAGATTTAAGACTCAGAGCTCACCTCACTGTCGTACCCTTCGGACCCCCTTGATATCTATCCCTCTCAACCCCACTTAGAAACTTTCTCTTACTTTATATACCTTCTTTTCACTACTTCACCAATCTATTTAATTATCCCATCCCCTTGATAGACCTTATATCTATTATTGTATTAACGACGAGCTCTCAGATAACTAGATAGGATTTTGGGCCTTATGCAGAGACGTAATTGTTAATGAGACCTAGGAAGCTCTTTTGTTGTCTCATATTTGGTGGTTTCATGCTTGCTAGTGTGTTCTTGTGTCAGGTTAGCAGGGGCTAGACCGGAGGGGAGGCTTTTTGCGATCCTTTAAGTAAAGTCTGGTGGTACGAGTCCTGTGGACCCGCACGACTTTACTAGGATACCCGTGGGAGTCTGGGGGCATTTTCTTGTCTGTGTCCCTGTGTGTCTAGTGTTGTGTTGTGTGAGGGCCCTTGCCTAGTCCACTCAGCACTGCGCTAGCACGTCTTGCTTTTGTTTTAGGGTCGCCAGGAGAGTCAGATACTTGCGATCTGAGTCTCTCAAGAGAGCACCCTTTCAATTGGAGTAATTTGGCGCACAGACTTGGGAACGTCCCTAGGCTAGAGCAGGTGGCTCAGCCCGGGTATCCGAAGCCTATATCCTTCCGGCTAGACCTCTGCCACCTGGCAGATTAACAGCTAGGGGTTTATCATCTCTGTATGCTTGTTATTGTGCCACAGTTTACCATTTTTGTGAGCATTGTGAGTCAGGGTGTGGCTTAGAGACTCTGTCCGAGCAGGCTTGCCTGACTAAGAGTGAGAAGCACACCTGTATGTGGTTATGTTGCGAGTTGCTGCCTTTATTTAATTATACCTATGCCATTATACACTGTATGGCCTATCACTAGTATTTATTCCTGCTTATGAGTTAAGAGTTCTCTAAATCCGTAACTTACTTTCTTTGCTAAGCATCAGATCCTACAGTAGCCGCATGCAGTTTAGAAACCTGCATCTTGTCTACCTGTACGATGTTTTGAGGACTGTTTGCTTTCACCTTCTTTCACGCAGGGGTGATTAGTTGTATTAATTAACGTAACGTTAAATGTACTTTCTTCTAGTTTGTTATTAAATTGTTTCTGCAATTTAATTCCGTTATCTATCTTTTCCTTGAAGCTTTAAGTCAACTTAATTGTGTGATCTTTTATATAGCCTGCTTGACTATCAGCAGTCTATAGTGCGTGCACCCTGTAACCGAGTCATAGGATACCTTGTTGTCCAGGCAGGACTCTTGACGGTTTAGGGTGGTTTGTTGCCTGGGTTTATAGATAAGGGTTGGATCTAGCGTTTTCCGTTGTTGCTTGTTGCCGCATACCTAGTCCAATAGAAAGAGCCCAGTGTTTATATATCCCAGGACGTAACACCTGATTCTGGAGACCCTCGGAAGACTGATAACCTCACCCGAGGGACCCTGTCTCGTCCATCTCCACCCATATGGTGGGTGGAGGCTCCCAGCAATGAACTACAGACAAGCAGATCTCCGGCTTCACCCAGAAAATGAGGAGTTTGTGAATTTGACTGGGAATTGGGATGATCAAGTCTGGTGGATTGATAGGAAAGAATTTGTTGCCTAGCATGATTAGACGTTTGAGGCGTAATCTTCCTAAGGGAACTGTCAACTGAACCCAGTTGATGGAGCCTATCAGGGACTCCCACAGTCTGCTGGTTATAGTTTTTGAATGCAGGGCTCTGAACAGCTTTATCTGAAGGCGACGAGTATTTGACTGACTTTGCTGAATAGTGAGCATGCGGGAGTCCCAAATAAGTCCCACCCACTCTGCTCTCTGTGTAGGTACTAGGTTTGATTTGTCTAAATTCACTTTGAACCCCAGATTTATTACATGCTGAAAAACTTTGACAGCATGACTGATGCATTGCTGAGGGGAGTTGCCTACAAATACCCAGTCGTCTAGGTAGAAGAGGATATTGATGCCCCCTTGAATCAAAGGGAGTAGGGCCTGTTTGACTAATTTGGTAAAAATCCTCGGAGCAAGGTTGAGGCAGAAAGGGAGTCAACTGAACATCACTGCTGAAGTTTGAAAAGGAATTGCCAGAAACTTCTGAAACCTCTTTGTTATTGGGACATACCAGTAGGCGTCTTTCAGGTCTAATGTTATTTGCCAAGCATTGGGTCTCATTGTTAGCATGAAAAATTTGTGATTGATAATAAATTTGTTCAGTGTTGACAGATAGATCTATGACTGGTCTCAGTTTGACACTGTCTCTCTATGGAACAAGGAATATGTGGGAATAAGTAGTGGCATAAGAAGGTGAACGTCAATAAAAGTAAAGTAATGGTGTGTAATAGGGGAGAGCATAGGGTGAATCTAGATGTGAGGCTGGATGGGGAAATATTGGAACAAGTAGTGTTTTAAATATCTAGGAGGAACGATAAGCAGGAGTGGAGGTATGGAAATGGAGGTAAAACAGAGAGTGTGTGAAGGAAGGAAGGTTTTCGGAGCAATGGGAAGTATGTGGAAGACGAGAAATTTCGGAGTGAAAGTAAAAAGTGCACTGTATCAAGGAATTGTTGTGCCAACAGTGATGTATGGGGCTGAGACATGGGCTCTGAAGAAAAAGGAGAAAAGGGCTGGATGTGATGGAGATGAGCTGCTTGGGGAGTCTGTTAGGAGTTACTCGTAACGAGAGGATGCGGAATGATGAGATACGTAGGAGAGTGGGCAGCAGGAACATTTGTCAGCCAGAGTGGACAGAAGGGTGCTGAGCTGGTATGGTCATGTTGAACGAATGGGAGATGAAAGGCTTACAAAGAGAATATGTGAGTCAGGTACAAGGGGATAGAAGGGCAGGAAGACCCCCATTGAGATGGAGAGACTGTGTAAGAAAAGCTTTGGATGATAGAAGAATGACTATAGATCAGGCAGGGGAAGTGGTGGTGGACAGGAGTGAATGGAGAATGCTTGTGAATAGTTGAGTGAACACGTGGTCATTTGGAGTAAGGGGTCGGCCGCAAGTTGGACTAGATAATAGTCCATCAGGCGCCTGGCCCGGGGAGACGATTAATATGAAGGGTGCGCCTGGAAGTGTGGTGGGAGGGCTTGTGGCTTTAGCTCCGCTGCATGTCTGCCTGTCGAGATCGGAACCTCTCCGGGTGGTCGGGGGCCGGGGGAGTGCTGGAGCGACCTTGGTGACCCTGGTCTCTGGGTCTTCTCCTGGGTGACCTAGATGTGTGTGAATTTGTGTTTTTTATCTGTGTTTATTCGTTTTTTTTATGTTGTTTTTGTGTTTTTCCCTGTTCTTGCTCTGTCTTGAGTCGGCTACCCCCATAATGGGGATTAGGCCTGAGCATATAGATAGATAGAGATAGAAGTAGTGGCAAAAGTTCTCTAAACTTTCCCTAGCCGCATCTTATTCTGGTGATAGTGGTGGCTTCGGCCCCACCACCAGAAGAGCTCAACGGAGAGAGATTTATAGTATAAGCAGCAGGATTAGAGGTTAGAAATAAGTCAAGAAAGTTGGGCCGATCTTCAGGGCGGTCCGGGATATGGGTGGGGTGCAAAACTATCTGCTCTAGGTAATTTAGGATAGAAAAAAATGTAGGCTTGTTCACCAGGTTGGTCAGTGAAATGAGAGGAGAACCATTGATGTTGGTGAGCATTGAAATCTCCTAAGATGAAGATTTCAAAGAATGGAGAGATGGGTAGAATGTTTTCCACTTTAGAAGTAAGATAGTCAAACTTAACTATTAGTGCTCAAGGAATACGTAGCTGATGAACAAAAGGAGTAAAGTGAGGGAGTAAAACTATCTGAGGCATGCACTGAATTACTCACCAGGTGGTTTGTTGACGAGTGGATGAATAAGGTTACTCCAGAAGGTGTTGTTGTTGCGAAGATAGTGGATAGCTGTAGAGTACTTCTGACTCCACAGTGCATCGGCCAGTTCCACCACCGCCACCACCACCTCATGTAACACCTCACTCTCCTGCACAACCACAAAGATATGATAATACAGTAATAATAATAATAATATAATAATAATAATAAATATAATAATAACAATCTATTTCTCCATCTATATACTTCGGCACATACGGTAACCCTCTTATATTTGATTTATTTATTTACTTTTTGTATTTTTTATTTTTTATTTATTTTTTATTTATTTTTTTATTTTTTATTTATTTTTTATTTTTATCTTTTTTGGAGGGGGGGGGGGGACTCGAGACAGAGCCCGAACAGGGATAACACAACACAGCACAATAAAAAACAAAACAAAAACAAAACATAAATTCTCACACATCTAGGTCGCCCAGAGAAATACCCAGAGACCCAGGCCCATTTGGGGTCTCCAGCAAGATTCCCAGGTCCTAAATCTCCTCCCAGGTCCCAGATCTCCCGGAGAAGCTCCGATTTCCGCAGGCAGACATGCAGCGGAGCACCACAATGCCCGCCCACCATGCATCCTGGCGTGGGGGAGGTGTGGTGGAGTGGTCTTGCCACTTGACTGGTAATCCAATGGACCCGGGTTCGAATCCCGATATGTCAATGGGAACATATTATTGGGATGAAATTTGTGCTGTATATCAGACATGTTTAAAGTGACAGGCAAGCGCACTCCACCGTATAACTGCTGCGAGGGAAACAAATGCCTCGAGCACTGTCGACCTAGCGGTATGGTGGAGGTTGACAGAGAGCATTGCTGTCAAAAGTTTCATTCAGCGTGCCACTACCAAAACTTATCGTAGCCAAATTTATACACAATTAGAATACTGTATTCAGTTTTCATTCAATTGATTTTAAAGTAGCCAATATGCTAATAGCGTATCCGTGCATTTCGGGACACCCTTCCTGAAAATGCTATTCGTGGTTCTATGCTTGAGAAGGTTAACTAGTATGGGAGCGGATTGTGAATAAAAACGTGTTGTTTACGATTGGCTGTTGATATTATATCTCCAAGATACTGTAATAAAAATGTATTAATTCAACAATAATAACAATAATAACAGTTAGGTTACTTATTTTTTCAAAAGCACCACTTTCTTGCATAAAGAAAATCATAACAGGTCCACAAACAGTTCAAAGTACAGTAAGTGTATATGAGACTAACCGTGGGAGCAGTGAGAGAAACCAGGGGATCCAGGAGTTTGTGTGGTGGTGTAAGGAAGGCGTTGGTGAGTCCTTGCTGGCGTGTGGTGGCGGCCGTCAGTAGTCGCAGGAGAGCCACCTTAACACCCACGTCCTCGGTGGAAGAGTCCAATCGTCGCAGCAGGGCATCACGTACACCCTCGGCTTCACCACCCAGGCATGCCACTAGGGGCACCTCCAGTCTCTGCAATAACACACTCAACATTATACTAACTATTATCAGGAAACATTGTCAACTACCTCCCACATTTATTAATACAATATTCTGAAACTGATGAAGTACTGAAAGATATAATTATAATGTAAAACTTGCAAAATAAACAAACCAAAACTTATACGAACACAGTAAAAAGACAAAATAACTAACCAAAATCGCTATGTGGAAACAACGCTTAAGTAAAATAATAATTAAAAACAAAATTAACACAATCCACCACATAGGGTGTACATTACTACATGAGCAAATTAATCTGTTTCACAAGCAAACTAATCGCACACATAACAACTCACTATCGTCACGTTCAAGGAAAAATATAGAACAACCTTAACCCTCTCACCACGGATGGGCTCTTAAACGCCCATAAAAAAGCATATACCAGGTACCCGGAAGGACTCTTGAACACCCCTGTAGTTGAAAGCCTGTGAGCTTCGTGTGCGAGGCGTCGGTCCGACGCATGTAAACAACAGCCGGCTGGACTGACGCCCCGCATCTCCGGCCACAAGAAGGAGAGCGGCGCTTGTTAGTGTGTGCCTGTATGTTGTTGTTAAGTATCGAAAAGTGGTGTAAAGTGGCTGTTTTGGCCATAAAGTTATCTCCAATGAAATCATCATCACAGCTCAACCAGTTGACTTAGAGAGCTCTACTTAATGCCATTCTACAGGTAAATAACACAGCTACGCTTGGGGATGCGCGGGAATGCGGGAAGCAGTCTGATTAACGAATATACGGTAGCCTAGCCTAGACGTTTTTCGGCCAAAACACCCGGTTTTCGAGGAATATATATATAATACATAGCCGGGGCTGGAGGGTTAAGCTACAGGGGACAATGAATTTACAGTGAATCTGGTGAAAAATGGAGAATGAATAGTTATCCGGATACCCTCCTACAAAGAAGTAAATTGAGCAGGATGTAATGGGTGTTCCTATAAGAGACAAAAAGGAAGAGGAATATAGTATGACAATGACAAACCAACCTGAGCAAATCTAGTGAGAGTGCGTAGTGCAAGGTATGTGAGTCTTGGGTTGAGGCGGTGATGAGCGTACATAGCCACAGTGAGGGCCAGGTGAGGGGGATTACTACCCCCTCCACCCACCACTACACCCACACCTCCTACACTGGCCCGGGGGGTCGGGGTGGCTCGTAGTAGCTGGCTTAGACCGTCAACACTGCTTTCCTCACCCACCAACCTGAAACATACCATACATAATCATTATAGGAATATTACAAAAATCATACATATACTGTAGTTTGTAATAGGGCATTGCCTACAGAAATTCCCACTAAGGGAAATCCGCCACCCCCCCCACTTTTTTACGTATACAGTATGTGTGGGTATTGACGATCTCGTGGATAAGTTTACCCTCGCACCGCACCCATTTTCTGTTTCATGTTTTGTTATGATTTGAAATTTTGGGTGCCTCTATTTTCACTTTCACAAATTATATATTATATTTTTGTGGGGGTGGCAGCCCCTACCTAAGGATAGGATGTCAGGTTAGGTTAATAACAATTCAGTAGATTTTCGATTTACGAAACGTTCATGCAGCGAAAATTTGGTTTAACGAAGATCACACGTTACTACCCTTTGCAAGCTTAACACACTCCAAAATTCAATTTAAACTTTTTTTTTACCGAAGGCTTGCATTGCCCCACACACTCTCAACACCTAAACAACTCAACTCATGGTAAGGACACAACTTGAATGTTGTTATTAATTCAAAATAGCGAAAAAAACCTTTCAAATGGTTAGGCTAGCCTAACGTATTATTTCGCCTCATCCACTCAAGTAATTTTCACACACAGTGTATTTCCCTACGAAGCAAGTGAAGAGAGAGAAGCTGGGAAGGAAAACCCTACCGTCCCCAGGACACCGGCTCCAGACTGCCCCGGAGGCCGTTCCCAGCACCTTAACCCAAGGATACTCACAAAGTGAATAAAGAAAAGACTCTGGGCGAAGTGACAGTGAAATCCATTAAGGGATTCGTAGTTTTTGTTTTTTTCATGATCTGCAGCTAATCTAGAACTTTTTCCATAAGTTTTCATTTATATGCTTATAGCATCATAAATTCATAATTCCGAAAAAGACTTCAATCGGTTAGCCTAGACTAACTCATTTCGCCTACGTGTTTGTTCGCCAACTCATCCATTCAAGTAATTTTCGCCTACTTACCATTATGGTAAACTATACTTTATAATAAACTAATATAAACCGAGTAGGCTACTCTTGACTAAACCGATTTGTGAACTTCACATCTATTGTGTTTTGTTCACAAGTATACAAATGTACCGCTAATATCGATCGGAGATTCGGTCTCAAGCGAAAGTCTAAACGAGTCATCTATCCTGCTATTATTTACGTATAAAATCTATCTACCGGTATCTATATATTGCTAGACGTTTCGGTGGCCACGAATGAATCGCCCCCATGCACCTGTCTCAACTCAGTCGACGCCCCTCCTACCATCCAATCCGCTTTCACGCATACACTCGACCCTCCATTTAACGGACAAATGCGTGCAAGCACCTGTCCGTTCCTGCTAAATACTGTCCAGTCCGGATGTAATCCGGAAATTCCTTGAGAAAAATCCGGTGTTGAGTACAGGTGTCCGGATCGTGACATTTAACTGTTATGCATCCTTTTTTTTACTGTACCTGAAATAAATCCTGGTAATCCCTTGTGCTACACCCTATTGATAATGCAAAACTATTGAACACACTTAACAGTGTATATTATTTGGTCTCTATATAATCTGTGAATCATTTCCGATATGATAGAATTAAAGATTTTATTTTCCACCAACTCATAATCAGCAAAAACAACACAAATGTCAATTAAAAACATGTTATAATATTTCCCTATCATTTTGTGTATACCGTGGGAAAAAAAAAAAAAAAAAAAATATATAAAACGTAAATCTCCCGTCTCGGAAGCTCGGCGCCTAGACGGAGGGGAGGGTTGAAATATTTTGTTGACTATCTCATTTATTATTTATCTATGTGCTGGAAGGATATTATATTTTTCAATTCCATCACATTAGAAATTATTCAAAGATTACAAAAAGTCCAAATAAGACATAGTTATGTTAATGTATAAGGGATTTAGGTAGATGAATTAGAGAGATAGATAGATAGAAAGAGTGTGTATATCGAGGGAAAAAACAAAACAAAAAATCTATCAAACATAAATCTTCCGTCTCGGAAGCTCGGCGCCTAGACTGAGGGGAGGGTTGAACTATTGTTTTGACTATCTTATTTATTATTTATCTATGTGCTGGAAGGATATTATATTTTTCAATTCCATCACATTAGAAATTAATCAAAGATTACAAAAAGTCCAAATAAGACATAGTTATGTTAATGTATAAGGGATTTAGGTAGATGAATTAGAGAGATAGATAAATAGAAAGAGTGTGTATATCGAGGGAAAAAACAAAACAAAAAATCTATCAAACGTAAATCTTCCGTCTCTGCTGGCACGGAGGGGAGGGTTGAAATATTTTGTTGCACGGAGGGGAGGGTTGAAATATTTTGTTGACTATCTCATTTATTATTTATCTATGTGCTGGAAGGATATTATATTTTTCAATTCCATCATATTAGAAATGATTCAAAGATTACAAAAAGTCCAAATAAGACATAGTTATGTTAATGTATAAGGGATTTAGGTAGGTGCATTAGAGAGATAAATAGATAGAGCAACGGACTTTGCTCCAATTTTTTTCGACCAACGGACTTTGTCCGTTGCTGGGTCCATTGTCCGGCCTACATTTTTTGACCGTTATTGCCGATATCCCGATATCCGTTAAATCAGAGTCCGTTAAATGGAGGTTAGAGTGTATACTTCTTGACTCCATCCTTCCACCTCTCTGTCTACCTCTCCTTCTCAGTCCTTCCACTTCACTCTCGTACACTCTCATAGTCATTCTCTTGCTTCCCATATATTTTACATGGCCGAACCATCTCAAGGTGTTCCTTTTCACACTTTCCAGCACATCTACATCGACACCACAACATCGTTCAAATAAATAAATTTACTGTTGTAATAAACATTAATACAGTATATTTGTGAGGAAATTATTATTTATATTAATATTAATAAAGGCTAAAGAAAACTTCTCTAAACTGTGAACTGTGGGAATACAGTCAGGGCTTGATATACACGGTTAATTTGTTCCGTGTACGTACCGTTTATATCAAAACCGTATTTTAGAAATAACAGGCCTTATGGGAATTAATTAATTCGTTCCAGCCACTTACCCAAAGTCCCCCTTTTGGCTCTTTTTGCCAACCTTCAGCCGACTTATATTACATTAAACCACCAACATTATATATGACATAACATAGAATACATTAAGCATCAATAAGAACTGTTTTGGACCTGTTACTGACCTATTTGTGTAGATAGATGTCTTTACGTTCGGTAGATATCCCCGCCGCTGTACTCCCTCGGACCCTTCCCCCGCCCTCAACCCCGACCCTGTTACTGTGATGAAGTTGATAAGCCTTGTGCTACAGCTAGCATATCGCCCCCCTCCAGGTTTCCCAACATGTTGGTCGTCCTCATCGAAACCAAAGAACACAGAAATATTGTCTATCATATGATGGTGGGAGGCGGACGCATTTTTTGAGGCTCCGGCATATTATCATGGGCACGATTAATTATAACGGAATTTCGAATACATACTGAGTGAGCGAGGAGAGGAAGTACTAGTGAAGTGTTTTGAAGATAAATTGGTGTGGTGGAGGGGTGATATATATTGGGTCAGCTGGAGTTGTAGTGATTGTAAACAAACATGGCGGACGGAACGGCGGGAATTTCGGAGACGGAAGAAAGGTTAGGACGGTTTCGTGGGTTTAGGAGCACAGATAAGAAGGTAGAAGAGATTAATAATGTTGTGAAGGATTTGGAAAAGTGGAAGAGTGATACGGAGAAGTGGAAGGGGGACATTGGTGAGAAAATCAAGGTGTTGTGCGAACTATGTGGTGCGTCGGGTGGGCCAGGGAATAGGCTTAGTGAAGGAAGCGAATGTAGGCCTATTTCGGAAGTTAATAACAACTTAGAGATGGTACTAAAAAAGGTAGAGGAATTGGGAGCAGAGAATATGGCATTAAAGGAGCAGCTGAAAGAATACGAAGGACGATTCAAGGAAGTGAAGGAATCAACTGCATGGACGGTGGTAGGTGAACAGAAAGTTAAGGATTTGGAGGAAATTGTGAAAGAACAAAAGGAGGAAATGAACAAGACAAAAAACAGTTTTGAGAGTGCAGTCGTAGGAGTCATGAAGAACAAGGAGTGTCGTGAGGGAGGCCATGGACAGGGATAGAGGTGTAATCATGCATGGAGATATATGGCTCATATGAATGATAATGGAGTGAGAAAAGTGAGAGATATGGAGAAAGTGAAGGAGGTCATGAAAGCTGTTGATGTAGATGGATGTGGATGGGATGGGCAGGTGGAGGAAGTCAGTAGGATAGGTAGATATAGAAGGGGGGAGATGAGACCTATAAGGGTACAGTTTAAAACCAGGGCAGTGGCAGAGACTGACAAATTTTAGTTGGAGACTAAACACAAATGAAGAACTGAAACATATAAGATTAAAGAAGGATTTGAGCATAGAACAAAGAAAAAAATAAAGGAACTACAGGAAAAGGCTGATGAGGAAAATGGAAAGTTGGGTGAGGAGGATAAGAAGAAGTTTTTCTGGAAAGTGAGGGACGGGAAAGTGAGGAAGTGGTTTATACGAATAGAAGGGAGAAGGAGAGCTGGGAGGGAAGAGAATGTGACAGAAGTTGTGGCAGAGGTGGAGAGCAGGGTGGAAGCGTCTCGGGGAGAGACAGGAGAAGAAGAAGCTGCAGACACAGTACCGGTAGTGTGAGGGGGGGAGTAGGGCACGGACAGGAGCGGGATGATGTAGCTGCTGAAGGAATGGTAGAAAGATTAAGGATTATGTTTAACAATGTTGATGTGTTTACCCAGGACAAGAAAAGAGAACTGATATGTAGGTTACAGGATGAAGAGGAAAAACCTGATGTCATAGCCTTACAGGAAGTAAGACCAAAAAATGCTAGAATTGAAAGGGAACTGGTGGAGTATAGTTTGGAGGGTTTTGAGTTGTATGAGAGGAATGCTATTAGAGCAGAGGTTGGAAGAGGACTGTTTATTTATGTAAGAAAAGAGCTCAAGGTTAATGAGGTGGATATGAGACAGCAGTATTCTGAGTAATTGTGTATTTGTGTAAAATGTGCAAGAGGGTCAATTCTAATTGCCTCTATATATAGAAGCCCAAATAATAGTAGGGAAGAGGATGATAACCTACTGAAAGCAATGGAGGAAATAGATAATAGAGAGAACAAATATAAGATTTTGATTGGAGATTTCAATTTGCCAAGGATCAACTGGGCAAATTGTACTACTCCAGCGGGACAGTGTAGCCTGGAAAACAAGTTTATAGAGAAAGTGAGAGATTGTTTTTTAATGCAACATATTACAGAGATGACAAGATATAGAGATGGGATGCAGGGGAGTGTACTTGATTTGATTTTTAGCAATGAGGAGGATATAGTAGAACATGTCAATGTGGATAGCCCTATAGGTCGTAGTGATCATGCCTGTATAAGTTTTAGTTGCAATATTAAAACAGAGAGGTATAAGAGAAGCAAAAAAAATATATATATGTATGATAGAGCAGATTATGAGATGCTGAGAAGGTGTTTGGACATTGACTGGGGGGAATACTTGAACGGTGAAGACGCTGAAGGAATGTGGAGGAAGATTAGAGTCAAACTGGAGAATGCTATATCCAAATGTGTACCAGTAAGGGAATATAAGGATAAAACAAAATTGAGGAAAAGAACGAACCCAGAATTACCAATGAAAAGAAAGCTTTGGACACTGATAAGAAAGAAACGATTGTGGGATAGACTAAAAGTGTTAAAAAAGAACAGGGGGTCTAGTATAGAAGCTAAAGAAGTGGATTTGGAACGTAGACAAATAAACAATAAAATAAGGTGGGAGACAAGGTGTGAGGGAGAGAGAGATTGCAAAAAATGTGAAGGATAATCCAAAAATATTCTGGAAGTACATTCTGGAAAAGTTAACAAGAAGAGTAGGTATCCCAGAACTGATAGGAGAATTGGATGGTAGGAATAGAGCAGAAACTGATAAGGAGAAAGCAGAGATGCTGGGGAAATACTTTGGGGAGGTACTAACAGTGGAGTCGGATGATGCAGTGCCTACTATTCCCATCAAACAGGCACCGGCACTAGAACTACAGTAAAAGTCCGATAATCCGACGACCGATAATTGGAATCTCCCAATAGTCCGATTTTTTTTAAATGAGGCCAAATCCGAATTCACCCGATAGTCCGAATTTCAAAAAGTCCCAAAGTCCCCTTTTTGAGGCATTAGGCCACCCAAAACCCACCCAAATAACACATAATGGTACACACACATATCATATGTTCATGAAATCACTTTAAAAGTTTACCATTATGTGTCATATTAGATGTATAGCGTTATATTGTGCATATACATAGCCTATATTGTGTTCAGGTTTTCGTCAGGCCATTAATACACAGGTTCATAAGGGTAAATTCCAATAATCCGAAAAATCCGGTAATCGGAACGAGGCCCGGTCCCCTGCTATTCGGATCACAGGACTTTTACTGTAATAGTGTTTTCCAATGCTATAATAAGAAGGGCTATAGAAAAAATTAACAGAAGTAAGTCCCCGGGACCGGATGGGATACATCCAAGAATCATAAAGGAAGGAGGTGAGATGTTAGTAGTGCCATTAAATTTTTTATTTGAGGTATCTTTTAATACAGGACAAATCCCAATGGACTGGAGAGAGGCGAACATAACAGCTATTTTTAAGAAGGGAAAGAGAAATGACCCAGGAAATTATAGACCAGTCAGTTTGACAAGTGTTGTGTGTAAACTAATGGAAACGGTAATTAGAGAAGGAATAATGGAGCATATGAAATCAAACCAACTTTTCAGTGGGAGACAGTTCGGATTCTTGCCGGGGAGGTCGACAGTACTGTACTACAGCTAATTAAGGTGGTAGATGATTGGATGCAAATTCTGGAGGATGGTAATGTTATAGACGTGGTATATTGCGATTTTATGAAGGCCTTCGATAAGGTCCCACATAAAAGGTTAATAGAGAAAGTTAGAAGCTATAATATAAGGGAGAAATGTGTGAAATGGATAGAAGCCTTCCTGAAAGATCGGAGACAGAGGGTACTGGTGAATGGAATAGGCTCGGGGTGGAGGGAAATTACAAGTGGGGTACCTCAGGGATCTGTGTTGGGACCACTACTGTTCGTTATATTTATCAACGACTTACCTGAAGTTATAACTAATGGAAGTGAGATATACCTGTATGCGGATGACACTAAGCTGTATAGAAAAGTGAGGAGTAAGGAAGATGTGGGTTTGCTTCAAGGAGATGTGGAGGGCATGAAGGGATGGTCTGAGCATTGGTTAATGCCTTTTCATGCAAAAAAATGCAAGTACATGCAGATTGGGACAAGCAAGATAGACAAGGTAGGATACAGTATGTATGAAGCGATGGAGGAAGTTAATGCAGAAAAGGATATAGGAGTAGTGATAGACAATAAGTTAAATTTCTCAGAACATTTAGCGGAAAAGATAAACAAAGCCAATAGAATTGTAGGGCTGATAAGGAGGACATTTGTATCACTTGACAAAGAAATATTCAGGAATCTCTATACAGCGCTGGTTAGGCCGCACCTGGAATATGCGAACCAGGTGTGGGCTCCATATATGGTAAAGGATATAGAAGTAGTGGAGAAAGTGCAGAGGAGAGCTAGCAAGCTAGTACCAACGTTGAAGAACGCGGGCTATGAGCAGAGGTTGAGGACACTGGGGCTTCCGACACTGGCATATAGGAGAAAGAGAGGGGATATGATAAGAGACTTTTAAGATAGTGTCAGGAATGTATGATGAGGATGTGTGTGAAGGTATCTTCTTGATGCGGGAGGGAACAAGAACGAGAGGACACTCTAAGAAAATTTACAAAGAAAGAAATAGGCTTGAAAAGGCAAAGAACTCATTTTGTGATAGAGTGGTAAATGAGTGGAACGCACTGCCCCAGTATGTAGTCGATTCCGAATCAATAAGGAAGTTTGAAAGTAATCTTCATAAAGCATGGGGAAGACAGGATTTGAAGTTTGATTATAAAGCAAAAATACAGAATAGTAAAAATGTTGCGTCTGCTACCGCCGCCGCCAACACCGTGAACGACCGCAGCAGTGCAAGTACTGGCATTGAGCTGGATACACAGGCCTAGTTTGCCTTTTTCCAGAGGATCTACTGTAAGAAACTGTAATTATCATCATCATACTGGTTGTCACTGTCGGGGACGCTCCGTCCCTTCCGCTCTTTTTATTATGGTTCAATAGGCCAGAAAGTAGAGACGAAGTTATGACCCTATTGATAATGTAAAACTATTGAACACAATTAAAAGTGTATGTTATTTGGTCTCTATATAATCTGTGAATCATTTCCAATACGATGGATTTAAAGAAAAAAAAATTCCACCAACTCATAATCAGCAAAAATGACACAAATGTCAATTAAAAACATGTTACAATATCTCCCCATCATTTTGTATAGACACACTTTCAAGGCGAAAATATACCATGGGAAAAAAATATTAATAAATAAAATGCAAATCTTCCGATCGGAGGGTCGGCGCTGGGTTGTCTGGAGAAGACGGAGGGGTATCTTTTGTTGATTGTTTCTTATCTCTTGTTTATCTATGTGCTGGAAGGATATTATATTTTTCAATTCCATAGCATTAGAAATTATTCATAGATTACAAAAAGTCCAAATAAGACTTAGTTATGTTAATATATAAGGGAGATAATTAGATGCATTAGATAGATACATAGATAGAGAGACTGTTGCTAGGTCTAACCGATCGATAAAATGCGAACATATAATAATAATAATAAGCATGTTACATATTTCTCATAAGCGTCAATTTTTCCGAAGAATTCACTAGCGCCCGGAAAGAGAAAGAAAAAAGAACAACATCAATGCATCAAAAGAAAGCTTATATACAACACACATTTAACAATCACTAGCAGTGGCAAAATAGCCTAAACTCTATAGCCATCTGTCATGACACCTCTCTCAAGATCATAGCTTCTCTCAAAGAGAAAAGTCTTAAGTTGTTGTTGTTGTTGTTCCCTAAGCTGCCTGGCCGAACAGCCCCGAGTCCCTGAGGAAGGCCATGGCCACGATCGGGCTTTCCCACAGAGCTCTCATTGAGTGTAGATTGTGTTGTTGTTGTTGTTCCTCAAGCTGCCTGGCCGAACAGCCCCAAGGCCCCGAATAAGGCCAAGGCCATAATCGAGCGCAGATTGTGTTGTTGGCGTAAGTGGTTGTGTGAAATGCAGTCTTCTATGATGTGTTTAATGGTATGGGGTGCTGTGTTACATCCCGGGCAGGCGTCGACAACGGAGTCATCCAGTCTCTTCTAATAGCTCAGGAGAGCTGGATGGTGTCCGCATCTCAGCCTGGCCAGGTGGACTCTGTCCTCGCGAGGAAGGGAGGATTCGGAAGGATGGATTTCGGGAGGTCGTGCATGCAGCTGCGTGTTGTCTGTGAGTAAGTGGATGGATCGGCGAGAGATATATGTATGGATGTGCTTCTGGAAGTTGGTTCGGGGTAGGCAGGGAGGGAGAGAGGACAATAATTGTGTGTGATACCGTGTTCTGGGTGTTGTTTTGATATGTCTGTTGTTGTTGTTGTTCCCTAAGCAGCCTGGCCGAACAGCCCCGAGTCCCTGAGGAAGGCCATGGCCACGATCGGGCTTAACCACAGAGCTCTCATTGAGTGTAGATTGTGTTGTTGGCGTAAGTGGTTGTGTGAAATGCAGTCTTCTATGATGTGTTTAATGGTATGGGGTGCTGTGTTACATCCCGGGCAGGCGTCGACAACGGAGTCATCCAGTCTCTTCTGATAGCTCAGGAGAGCTGGATGGTGTCCGCATCTCAGCCTGGCCAGGTGGACTCTGTCCTCGCGAGGAAGGGAGGATTCGGAAGGATGGATTTCGGGAGGTCGCGCATGCAGCTGCGTGTTGTCTATGAGTGAGTGGATGGATCGGCGAGAGATATATGTATGGATGTGCTTCTGGAAGTTGGTTCGGGGTAGGCAGGGAGGGAGAGAGGACAATAATTGTGTGTGATACCGTGTTCTGGGTGTTGTTTTGATATGTCTGTTGTTGTTGTTGTTCCCTAAGCAGCCTGGCCGAACAGCCCCGAGTCCCTGAGGAAGGCCATGGCCACGATCGGGCTTAACCACAGAGCTCTCATTGAGTGTAGATTGTGTTGTTGGCGTAAGTGGTTGTGTGAAATGCAGTCTTCTATGATGTGTTTAATGGTATGGGGTGCTGTGTTACATCCCGGGCAGGCGTCGACAACGGAGTTATCCAGTCTCTTCTGATATCTCAGGAGAGCTGGATGGTGTCCGCATATCAGCCTGGCCAGGTGGACTCTGTCCTCGCGAGGGAGGGAGGATTCGGAAGGATGGATTTCGGGAGGTCATGCATGCAGCTGCGTGTTGTCTGTGAGTGAGTGGATGGATTGGCGGGAAATATGAGTATGGATGTGCTTCTGGAAGTTGGTTCGGGGTGGGCAGAGAGGGAGAGAGGATAATAATTGTGTGCGATACCGTGTGCTGGGTGTTGTTTTGATATTTCTTGATGTCTGTGGGTGTGTTGCCATGTAGTTTAGTGGGTGGTCTTGGTTCGTGGAGGCTGCTGCCAGGAATTGAGTGCCTATCATGTCCAGATGGTCTTTGACTTTGAGGATTTTGGTTTCTTGATGTAGGTGATCTGTGGGTGCAGTAGCTGTGCAGCCTGTAATGATCTTCAGGGCTTTGTTTTGAATAGTCTGTAAGGTCTTATGATGTGTTTCAGCTAGGTTAGAAGCCCAGGCTGGGCTTGCGTATTCCATCACTGATCTTATGTATTGTTTATATACTGTGGTGGTTGTTTCTTTGTTGTGTCCAAATTTTGTGTGAGCAAGTGACCTGAGGGCGTTAAGTCTGGGTGTCAGTTTCTTTTTAATGTTTGTGGTGTGCTGTTTGAATGTCATATGAGTATCATATGTTACTCCTAGGATTTTGGGTGTGTGTGTATTTGTTAGGGGTGTGTTGTTTTAACTTGTTTATGGTGAGTTGAGGGATGTATTCGTGTTCTCCTGTCCAGCTTGTGAGCAGGGTTGCGGTGGATTTGGCTGGGGCTAGATTAAGTCTGTTTGTAGTGCACCAGCCATGTAGTGTGTTGAGATAGGGTTGAAGGAGATCTGTTGCTCTTTTTGGGTCATGGTGTGTGCATGTGAGTGTTATGTCATCTGCATAGGAGGCTAAGTTTATTTGGGGCGTATTGGGTGTAGTTATATCGTGCATGTACAGATTGAAGAGTGCGGGCGATAGGACGGATCCTTGTGGGACTCCGTTTGGAAAGTTTCTGATTCTAGATGACTGACCGGCAAAAGATACGTGTGCACATCTGCCTGCTAGGAAGTTGGCCAGCCACCTTTTTGTGTTGTTGTGCATGTTTGTGTTGTAGATTTTGTTTGTTAGGTTGTGGCGGGGGATGGCATCGAAGGCTTTACTAATGTCGAGTGTGGCTAATAGTGATCTGTGTGGTGGTTTAGCTGAGTTGATGCCATCAAAAGCTCTTTGTGTAAGGTCTGTGAGAAGATTGTTTGTGGAGTGCAATGGCCTAAAGCCATGTTGTGTTGGAGCTAGGGGTAGGTCGGGTGTAATTAGTTGTAATACTAGGCGTTCCATGACTTTGGAGGGGGAGCAAAGGAGTGTGATGGGGCGGTGCGAGGAGGGTAGCGTGGGGTCTTTGTTGGGTTTGGGGAATGTGATGATGATACCATGCTTACAAATGTCTGGTATTGTGTTGTGTGAATAGCTGTAGTTTGATATGTTAGTGAGTGCTTGTATGCCTTGTGGTCCCAGGTGTCTGAGGTGTATGTTGCTTATGTTGTCTAGGCCACAGGCGGGTGAGTGCTTGAGATTGTTGATGATATGCTTTGTCTGGTGATTGGTGAAGGGTGTATAGTCAGGGTCTGTGGGGAATTGTCTCTTACGTCGGATGACACGTCGGTCGTCTTTGTGAGGTTTTAGGTGGCTGACATGTGAGAAGTGATTGATGAGAGTGTTTGCTTGTTGTTTACATGAAGGAGTAGAGTCTGTTGTTGTGATTGCAGCATGTGATTGTGTTGTGTTGCTGTTGGAAAGTGTGATGCTGTTTAGTGTTTTGTAGAGTTTTTTGGGGTTTGTTTTGTGATCAAGTGTTTGTAGGAAGTTATTCCAATTTAGTTTTTGTTGTTCTTGTATTTTGTTGTTAGTTTGGGTGTTGAGTGCTTAAATTTGTTGTGTGATGTCTTGTGTGTGGGGTGCTGGGGAGTGTTTCTGTGGCCTAAAGCCATGTTGTGTTGGAGCTAGGGGTAGGTCGGGTGTAATTAGTTGTAATACTAGGCGTTCCATGACTTTGGAGGGGGAGCAAAGGAGTGTGATGGGGCGGTGCGAGGAGGGTAGCGTGGGGTCTTTGTTGGGTTTGGGGAATGTGATGATGATACCATGCTTCCAAATGTCTGGTATTGTGTTGTGTTAGTTTTTGTTGTTCTTGTATTTTGTTGTTAGTTTGGGTGTTGAGTGCTTGAATTTGTTGTGTGATGTCTTGTGTGTGGGGTGCTGGGGAGTGTTTGTGTGTCACTAGTGTCGCGTTGTCTGATGAGGTTTTGAATTTCTGGTGTGAAGTTGGGGTTGTGTCTTTTTCTGTTACCTCTTGGAATGTGTTTCTTGTCACCGTTTTGGATAGTTTTATTGAGTATGTGTACAGCATTGTTGATGTTAGTGATGGGTGTACTGTTTAGAGTTGTGAAGTGTTGTTCTGTCTCATTTGTGAATGCTTCCCAGTTAGCTCTTTTATAATTGGTGTATGTGTGTTGTGGCTAGCTGGGGTGAGTCTGGTTTTGGTGGTGATAATGATCGGGAGGTGGTCAGAGCCTAAGGTTCTGACCACCCTCCAGGATGTTGTGGGGGCGAGTTCTGGGGAGCAAAAGGTAATGTCTGGAGATGATGGGTTATAGAGGGCTTGGTGAGGAATATGGGTATGTTGATGGATGTCATTAAGGATGATGAGGTTATCTGTTTGGTTTTGTAGTACCAGCCCTCTGTCTGTGTCGGGGTTGTCGACAAACCAGGCCGACGTCTTGGCGTTGAAGTCACCACCCAGGATGATGTCTGGGGTGTTTGTGATGTGTTGTAAGTGTGGTCTGTATTCATTTGGTACTGTAGGGGATGTTTGGGGAGGGATGTATGTGTTTGTGATGGTTATGTTGGGGTTGTTGCCAGTGCGTATTTTAATTGATTGTATTTCTGTTGTGTTATCATTTGGGGGGAGGAGGGATTTGGTTTGTACACTGGTTACTATGTATGATATTTCTTTGTGTACCAGGGTGATGAGTCCACCGCCCCCGCCGAGAGCCCGGTCTTGTCTGATGGTGGTGAAATTATGAAATGTGGGTGTTTTTTGTGTTGTGCGGAGTTTTGTTTCTTGTAAGATGGCAATGTGTATGTTGTGTTGTTTGATGAAGTGTGAGAGTTTGTGTTTCTTTGTGTTAATGCCATCTATGTTCAATTGGAGAATGGTAATGTTATGTGCACGATGTATGTTGGGTGCTGCTGCCCGGGGTTTGGGGGGGGGGGGGGGGGTGGGGAGGGGAGGGGGGGGGGGGGGGGGGGGATGGGTGAGGTGGGGATTGGGGAGCAGGAGATGGGGGTTGGAATGGATTAGGATGGGGTGTGGTGTGTTGAGTGAGGATGTGGATGGTATGCGAAGGTTAGGTGGGTTAGGGAGGAGAGGTGGATGGGTTTTAGGGGGGGGGGAGTGGATGATATGGGAAGGCTAGGTGGGTTGGGGAGGAGAGGTGGACGGGTTTTAGGCGAGGGATTTGACTGGGAGAGGGAGGGGTATGAGGAACAGGTCCAGGTGTTCGTGTAGTGTTTCTTGGAGGGGAAGTGTTGTACAGGTGAAGTGGGTCCAGTTCCTGCATGAGTTGCAGAGAACTGAACCCTTAGTGTGGCGACTCGAAGTGATGGGTTTTGAGCAAGTTGGACATATGTATGTGTACGTGGGTCCTGGGTTGCTCTCAATGTCTCCGGCTAGAAGAAGTCTTCGAGAAATGACAGCCGGAGAGTCATTTCTCGGTGTAGGAAAAACTGTGTGATGTGTGTGTGTGGTGTGAGAGGTGTGGAAATTCCCGGCGCGACCGAAGCCGCTCCAAGGACCCGTGCCCCCAGGGAGGGGGCAGGGGATAGTTGTGACGGTTTGGCTCCCGAAACTGCTCCCCGCGGCCGGCATCTGGTTGTCCTCCACTGGTCGTTGATCTTGTCTCCGGCCGTGGAGGGTCGGCAGCCATCCGCGGTTGGCAGCTCCGGGAGGTGGTCCTATGGCGTAGATGCCGCCACAACAGGACCTATGTCTTAAGTTGTCTCTTGAAGCATTCAACAGAACTCAGTTGTCTCATGGACAGCGGCAACCTGTTATACAACCTCGGAACCATGTAGGAGAATGACCTCTCAAAGAAAGAAGACTGCTGGAAAGCCCTTGGTTCATCAAGACGAAAAGGGTCATTGTCATGACGCACAACTACACCATGGTGTGCCGGTGGATGCCTGAGCAGCTCCAAAAGGTACCTAGGCTCACCAAATTTGAGTACCTTAAAAGTCACTAAACACAACTTAAATTCTATTCTTGCTCATACTGGCAGCCAGTGCAGTTCTATGTGAAGAGATGTAGTAGGAGTTCTAGGTGGAACACCAAAAATGAGTCTTGCGGCCCTGTTAAGAACAGACTGAACTTTCTTTAAAATATAATTTGGAAGACCCACCAACAGGGCATTGCAATAATTAACACGAGAGTCAAAGTAAAGATGTGATATGTGTTTTACAGTATTGGCCAGTTGCATGTTACATTGTAGATTAACCCTACGAAATCGGCTGTCCTCTTATACTTCACACCAAACTTTCACTGTATAACTCGGGGTAGCAGTAATTTTGTCAGAAAGGTTGAAGAAGTGTGTGAAAAACTATGGATGCGTGGACTCAAGATTTGTATGATGTGAGTGCAAGATTGGGATAGATAGGTATACTTTTATGTGTGTCTATGCACCAATCAACCAAGAAACTGGGAAAGGTGCGGCAGAAATTAAAAAAAATTGGAATAAAGTCTATAAATGTATAAGAGAAAGGCAAGAGTGTATACAGGTAATACTAGTAGGTGACATGAATGGTAGAGTTGGAAACGAGGAGATACTGTAGAAGGTATAGTGGGTAAATGGGGTGTGGAGGGTAGGAATATGAATGGTGACTTCCTTTTAGAAGTATGTGCAGAGAGAGAGATGTTTCTGGCTAACACATTTTTTGAACATCGTCACATTCATAGATATACATGGCAGAGAGGTGAAGGTGAGCAGGAACAGAAATCTCTAATTGACTACGCCATGATGGACTCCAGACTAAAAGGAAGAATTTTAGATTCAAAAGCTGTACGAGGTATGCTGACGGGATCAGACCACTATACAGTGCTGACAAAAGTGAGGATAAGGAAGGAGTGGAAATATGAGAGGAAAGAGAGAAAACTGACAGTAGAGAGAATAAATGTGAGAAAATTAAATGAAGAATGTAATGCAACAAAATACAAGAACATCCTGAAAGAGACTATAAAGGACATGGATGTGATGATAGTTCTGGGAAATACTGTAGACGAAGTATGGAAAGGTACAAGAGACTCCATGACTAAAGCAGCTGAGAAAGTATGTGGGAAGAAAACATTTAAAATGTGGAAGAAGAAAGGTAACGCATGGTTTAGCAAAGAGATAGAAGAAATAGTGAAAAAGAAGAAAGAGTTGAGAAAGAGTATGCTGCAAAAGAATATACCTAGAGAAACTAGAGATGCGAGGAAAGAAGAATATAAAAACTTGAAACAAAGAGTGAAGTGGACGATACAAGACGCTAAAAGGGAGACAGATGAGGAATATGGGAAAAAGATTAGTGAACAGTTTCTGAATGACAGGAAAGCATATTACAAAGCTGTGAAAGAAGCCATAGGGAAGAAGACTGAGAGTGTCTCAGGTGGTAGGATGAGGGACATGAATGGGGAAGTGGTAGAGGGTGATGGTGTGGTGAAAGTATGGAAAGATCATTTTAGTAGCTTAGCTGTAAAGAGTAGGGGGAAGGGAAAGATCTCATTCATAGGAATGGAGAGACGTAGAATAAACAGGGTAGTTGAAAGCCAGACAAGCAGAGAAGAAGTAAAAGAAGCAATCAATAGACTTAAAATGGGCAAAGCTGCTGGAGTAGATAACATCCCAGGTGAAATGCTGAGATATGGAGGAGAAGCTGTTGACATAATGCATAGGTTATGTAAATTAGCATGGCAAAAGGAAAGTGTACCAGAGGACTGGAGGAAAGCAGTGATAGTACCCTTGTACAAAGGGAAGGGTAGTAAAGAAGAGTGTAAGAATTATAGGGGAATTAGCTTGCTTAGCATACCTGGAAAGGTACACGCAAGAGTAGTAACAGAGAGACTACAGAAGATAACGGATGACAAAATAGGCGAGGAACAGGGAGGTTTCAGAAAGGGCAGGGGCTGCATTGACCAGATAGCCTCAATGCGATTGTTGGTAGAGAAGTATCTGGCCAAGAACAGAAAACTCTATGCAGCATTCATGGATTTGGAAAAAGTCTACGACAAAGTAGACTGGGAGGGTCTGTGGGATGTGTTAATAGTATATGGTGTGGGAGGAAAATTGCTAATGGCAGTAAAATCTTTTTATAGGAATGCAATGGCAAATGTGAAGGTAGGGGATAAGTTAACCCTCTCCGACATATGATGCGATTTTGAGCCTATTAGGGATACTTTAAAGCATTTGTTACCATCAGGGGTATTTAGAAACCTTTAGTTTAGTTACTTCAACCTCTGCAGTTGTCTTTGAGTTAGCTGTGGACAGAAAACTAATTTTGGAAAGGTAATTATAAGAGTGAGAGAACTCTATTTCTTATTGCTAATCTGGCAACCTCTGTGTCATATGTGCGTGAAAGGGTTAAGTGAAAGTTTTGAGGTCAATGTAGGTGTAAGACAGGGATGTGTCATGTCAGCTTGGTTGTTCAATATATACATGGATGGAGTGATTAGAGAATGTAGGGCGGGATCAATGGGTGTGGGAGCTAGACTGGAATCAGAGGGAAGAACATGGAAAATTTTAACATGCCTATATGTGGACGATGCAGTCATGTTGGCGGAAAATGCGGAAGAACTTCAGAGAGTGGTCACCGACTTTGACAGGGTATGTGAAAAGAGAAAGTTAAAGGTCAATGTAGGGAAATGTAAGGTTATGGTGTTTGAGAGAAGAATGCATGAAACCATAGATTTTAAGGAAAAATATAGAATCAAGAAAGAACATAAGAAAAGTTGTAAAATAAAAATTAAAAATGAAGTACTGGAAGAGGTTGAAAGTTTCAAGTATTTGGGAGCTGTACTATGCAAACATGGTAAAATGGAGAGTGAGATAAAAGAGAGAAAAATGCAAGGGAGAAAGGTGATTGGAGAACTTGATAGTATTCTCAAAGGAAGAATGGTTAGCCAGGAAGTCAAAAAGTCACTGAGAAACAGTGTGCTGCTCCCAACACTCTCGTATGGAAGCGAGACATGGACAGCAAGTGACGAGGACCTCTCCAAACTGAGAGCTGTGGAGATGAGCTTTTTCAGAATGGCAGCTGGCATGAATAGGCTAGATGGGCCAAGTAATAGGGAAGTGTATGAGTCCTTTGGATGGAAGAGCAGGCTTTGGGCATTGATTGTGTTGTGGTTGAGTGGATAAAGAGAAGTACTTTGAGGTGGTATGGTCATGTTCAGAGAATGGATGAAGACAGAATGCCAAGAAAGATATATGGGAGTCAGGTGAGTGGAACCGCTAGTAGTGGAAGACCACCTATGGTATGGGAAAAGAAAGTGGAAAAATATATTGAAGAAAAACTTCCACGTAGCGGAAGGGGCATTGTGGCACGGGCAAGGGAGTCACGTCTTGACAAAGTAGCTTGGAGACGTTTCTGTCATGGCCATCCTCTAGCGTGGGTTTCCCAGGGGGAAACAAGGCGTATGAGATGATGATGATCCGCTTATACTTCACACCAAACTTTCACTGCATAATTATAATGTAAAACTTGCAAAATAAACAAACCAAAACTTATACGAACACCGTAAAACGACAAAACAACTAATCAAAATCGCTATGTGGAAACAACGCTTAAGTAAAATAATCTATCTATCTATCTATCTATCTATTGTCTGACGCCGTGATCCCCGAAGGGGTGGCCACGAACGAACCGCCCCCATGCACCTCTGTCCCCAGTCAGTCGACGCCCCTCCCCCCAACCAGCACCGCCTTCGTTCATGTACTTCCTCAATCCATCCTTCCACCTCTCATTCGGTCTACCTCTCCCTCTCTGTCCCTCCATCTCGCTCTTGTACACCCTCTTAGTCATTCTCTCGCTTTCATACGTTCCATATGGCCGAACCATCTCAAGTTGTTCCTTTTCACACTTTCCAGCACATCTACCTCCACACCACACCTCCTTCTTACTTCCTCATTAGTCTGTCTATCCCTCCATGTAACTCCGCACGCACTCCTTAAGTAATTCATTTCCACTGCTCTCACTCTTGGTCTGAGTCTCTCAACCAACGTCCATGCTTCGCTTCCGTAAGTCAGTGTCGGGATTACCACACTGTCATGCAAGGACTTCTTCACTTCCATACTGACCACCCTATTTCTTGTTACTGCTTTTAGCGTTCCTACAACCCTCTTCCCACGTTGTACCCTCTCCCGCACTTCTTCATCCATAATAATAATAATGGATAAAATAATAAATTATAAATAAAAGAACACAATCCACCACATGGGGTGTACATCACTACATGAGCAAGTTAATCTGGTTCCCAAGCAAATTAATCGCACACATAACAACGCACTATTTATTAGTGGCCCCTCCATCATTGACGATATGCCTATTAGTATAATAGCCTCCATTCAAACGCCCGCGGTCGCCAGTTTGAATCTACCGCCGCGGGGAAAAAACGGAGTACGCTTCATAAGGGTAACGCTTATTCTCTTATGGAATCGTCTTATGATTGGGTACTCGCTACAAAAAAACTTTGTAATTAATAAAAAGGAAAACAAATATACTTAATAATTGTTATAGGGTAAGGTGGGGTAGATTCGCCGCGAAACGTGGTTCTTTAACCCTCTCACGACCATATGATGCAGAGGGTGCCAGATTAGCAATACTTCTTCCCGCGTTCGGATGCGTCGCCCCGGCCACGGCTACCACGCACCTAGCCACTCGTCGCGCCAGAGTGTTTACCTCCCAAAGACGATTTTAGTGATTGATATTGAGAATGTGATGTTTATTTGATATTTTTATAGTTATTTTGAGGCCAATTATATAAAGTATGTGTATTAGGGTATCACTGTCACTAATATTGCTCATTTTCACTCGATACCGTACGTTTTATTAGTAATTGAGGTAGGTTATTGTTATATTAGGCACTGATTATTCGTTATCACAGGTGTTTATTATACTTTGGCCATCAAATATTATGTCTTGTGTCACTTTCACTTTGGTAAATATGCTTTAGAGAGTGTCACTGATAATGCTCATTTTCACTCGATACTGTACGTTTTATTAGTAATTGAGGTAGGTTATTGTTATATTAGGCACTGATTATTCATGATTATTCACTGGAGTCTATGCACCAGTCAACCAAGAAACTGGGAAAGGTGCGGAAGAAAATAGAACATTTTGGAATAAAGTCAATAAATGTATAAGAGAAAGGCAAGAGTGTACACAAGTAATATTAGTAGGCGACATGAATGGTAGAGTTGGAAACGAGGAGATAGAAGGTATAGTGGGTAAATGGGGTGTGGAGGGTAGGAATATGAATGGTGACTTCCTTTTAGAAGTGTGTACGGAGAGAGAGATGTTTCTGGCTAACACATTTTTTGAACATCGTCACATTCATAGATATACATGGCACAGAGGTGAAGGTGAGCAGGAACAGAAATCTCTAATTGACTACGCCATGATGGACTCCGGACTAAAAGGAAGAATTTTAGATTCAAAAGCTGTAAGAGGTATGCTGACGGGATCAGACCACTATACAGTGCTGACAAAAGTGAGGATAAGGAAAGAGTGGAAATATGAGAGGAAAGAGAGAAAACTGACAGTAGAGAGAATAAATGTGAGAAAATTAAATGAAGAATGTAATGCAACAAATACAAGGACATCCTGAAAGAGACTATAAAGGACATGGATGTTATGATAGATCTGGGAAATACTGTAGACGAAGTATGGAAAGGTACAAGAGACTCCATGATTAAAGCAGCTGAGAAAGTATGTGGGAAGAAAACCTTTAAAATGTGGAAGAAGATAGGTAACGCATGGTTTAGTAAAGAGATAGAAGAAATAGTGAAAAAGAAGAAAGAGTTCAGAAAGAGTATGCTGCAAAAGAATATACCTAGAGAAACTAGAGATGCGAGGAAAGAAGAATATAAAAATTTGAAACAAAGAGTGAAGAGGGCGATACAAGACGCTAAAAGGAAGACAGATGAGGCATATGGGAGAAAGATTAGTGAACAGTTTCTGAATGACAGGAAAGCATACTACAGAGCTGTGAAAGAAGCCAGAGGGAAGAAGACTGAGAGTGTCTCAGGTGGTAGGATGAGGGACATGAATGGGGAAGTGGTAGAGGGTGATGGTGTGGTGAAAGTATGGAAAGATAATTTTAGTAGCTTAGCTGTAAAGAGTAGGGGGAAGGCAAATATCTCATCCATAGGAATGGAGAGAGGTAGAATAAACAGGGTAGTTGAAAGCCAGATAAGCAGAAGAAGTAAAAGAAGCAATCAATAGACTTAAAATGGGCAAAGCTGCTGGAGTAGATAACATCCCAGGTGAAATGCTGAGATATGGAGGAGAAGAAGCTGTTGACATAATGCATAGGTTATGTAAATTAGCATGGGAAAAGGAAAGTGTACCAGAGGACTGGAGGAAAGCAGTGATAGTACCCTTGTACAAAGGGAAGGGTAGTAAAGAAGAGTGTAAGAATTATAGGGGAATTAGCTTGCTTAGCATACCTGGAAAGGTACACGCAAGAGTAGTAACACAGAGGCTACAGAAGATAACGGATGACAAAATAGGCGAGGAACAGGGAGGTTTCAGAAAGGGCAGGGGCTGCGTTGACCAGATAGCCTCAATGCGATTGTTGGTAGAGAAGTATCTGGCCAAAAACAGAAAACTCTATGCAGCATTCATGGATTTGGAAAAAGCCTACGACAAAGTAGACTGGGAGGGCGTGTGGGATGTGTTAACAGTATATGGTGTGGGAGGAAAGTTGCTAATGGCAGTAAAATCTTTTTATAGGAATGCAATGGCAAATGTGAAGGTAGGGGATAAGTTAAGTGAAAGTTTTGAGGTCAATGTAGGTGTAAGACAGGGATGTGTCATGTCAGCTTGGTTGTTCAATATATACATGGATGGAGTGATTAGGGAATGTAGGGCTGTATCAATGGGTGTGGGAGCTAGACTGGAATCAGAGGGAAGAACATGGAAGATTTTAACATGCCTATATGCGGACGATGCAGTCCTGTTGGCGGAAAATGCTGAAGAACTTCAGAGAGTGGTCACTGACTTTGACAGGGTATGTGAAAAGAGAAAGTTAAAGGTCAATGTAGGGAAATGTAAGGTAATGGTGTTTGAGAGAAGAATGCATGAAACTATAGATTTTAAGGACAAATATAGAATCAAGAAAGAACACAAGAAAAGTTGTAAAATAAAATTGAAAAATGAAGTACTAGAAGAGGTTGAAAGTTTCAAGTATTTGGGAGCTGTACTATGCAAATATGGTAAAATGGAGAGTGAGATAAAAGAGAGAAAAATGCAAGGGAGAAAAGTGATTGGAGAACTTGATAGTATTTTCAAAGGAAGAATGGTTAGCCAGGAAGTCAAAAAGTCACTGAGAAACAGTGTGCTGCTCCCAACACTCTCGTATGGAAGCGAGACATGGACGGCAAGTGACGAGGACCTCTTCAAACTAAGAGCTGTGGAGATGAGCTTTTTCAGAATGGCAGCTGGCATGAATAGGCTAGATGGGCCAAGTAATAGGGAAGTGTACGAGTCCTTTGGAATGGAAGAGCAGGCTTTGGGCATTGATTGTGGTGTGGTTGAGTGGATAAAGAGAAGTACTTTGAGGTGGTATGGTCATGTTCAGAGAATGGATGAAGACAGAATGCCAAGAAAGATATATGGGAGTCAGGTGAGTGGAACCGCTAGTAGTGGAAGACCACCTATGGTATGGGAAAAGAAACTGGAAAAATATATTGAAGAAAAACTTCCACGTAGTGGAAGGGGCATTGTGGCACGGGCAAAGGAGGCATGTCTTGACAAAGTAGCTTGGAGACGTTTCTGTCATGGCCATCCTCTAGTGGGGGTTTCCCAGGGGGAAGCAAGGCGTCGGAGATGATGATGATGATGATGATGATGATGATGATTATTCATTATCACAGGTGTTTATTATACTTTGGCCATCAAATATTAGGTCTTGTGTCACTTTCACTTAGTTATATGCTTTGTAAACGTTTTATATACAATTTATTGTGTTCTTTTTTCACTGATTTATATATTTCTATAGGTTCTAATCATATGAATGTCACTTATTATATACATATATTTATTAGTGGCCCCTCCATCATTGACGAACATGCCTATTACATAAGGCATCCTCTTCAAACACTAATCCGCCGTAGTTTGAATCTACCGCGCAGAGCATTTAAAATCTGAGGAGCCTTCATCATGAGCGCACGCGACCTCACTCATGGCTTCAGTCATTATGAATTGGGTTCTCACTACGAAAAAACTTCGTAAAAAATAAAAAACAAAAAACAAAATAAGAATAACTATCCAATAAGCTTTCCATCATATCGTAGATGTACTTGTGTGGATCTTTGACCAGACGCTGATTCAGGCGTCATTCTTCCTTCTCTGCTCTGCGGTCAGCCGGGCCGGACGTGTTTCTCCACGCTCCGCTGGTTCCGCATTTGCTGCGTCCCTAGTGAGTTTTTTCTCATTTGTTTACTCCGGGATGTATCGAGTAAGGTTAGGATATGCGTAGCAGGAGTGTCCTGGGCTGGTTGCCCGCAGTGCAGTGTATTTTGGGTCGTGTGTTTGGGGCATCTATTTCGGATGTACCCTCGTGGTCCGGTTGTGGACAGGTGAACTTTTTCACAGTTAGCTAGCTTTGTGATGCAGGCGGCTTTCATTACGCGTTATTGCTTCCTTTTATCTTTCTGATGAGGTAGCGTATTTTTGCTGACGTTCCCAGCGTATTTTTCTTCACTTAGTGAAGTTTTTTCTGGGTCCCGAGTCAGTTCTTCACTTTGCCGGAAGTATTTGCTACAGTGGTGTGTTGGCGGTGGTTCCTGTTGTGATATAATTCAGTGCTTTTTGTTTATATTCCGACATGTTATTGTTATCCGTCTGCCTAGGCCTAGCCAGCCTCTCGTAGCTTTACCACATATACAAGTGTTATTGATTTATTTTCTAAATATGTACTACTGTGTGATGTGTGTCCTGGTTTAGTTGTGTTTTGGCTAATTCCACGGACTATTTATGTGTCCTGGGTTAGTTGTGTATTGGCTAATTCCACGGACTATGTTGGGCCCGGCGTTAGTTGTGTTTTGGCTACGCCTCGGTCCTGTGTTGTGTTCAGATGGTATCTGGACGGGGTGGGTTATTTCCGGCGGGTTTTCTCGGTTACACCATGAAATACCCGGCTGGTTGCCGAGTTTTGGCCACGCGTGGTTTAAAAACAGGCTTGTTTCCCCGGCGAGTGGGTGTCTGTGGCTCCCCAGGACGGCGTCTCTGGGGTGCCTGTTTCAGGCTCCTTCTGATTCCCGGTGGGTTGGCTGTACCCATCTAACAGTGTTCATACGGACACGTGTTGTTTGTAGTTTTTTTCGGTTTTGCAAAGCCAATATAAAACTATGCTGTTGTTGTATTTCCTCCCTGGCGATCTTTTACAAAGATGTGGGGTTCGGAACAATTGGAGTTAACTTTTAAACTTTAAATCACCCGGCGGGTGCAACCTGGTAGGGTGGGATGACCGAATTTGCAAAATTCAGTTTAGTTGACCAGACAATTGAGGGATGCATTGTGTATCGCCTCCTTCAACATACGGCAATTTAAGGCACAATTGGGGTTAACGTTTTTTAAACTAATATTCACACCCGGCGGGTGCTCCCTGGAAGGGTGGGAATAACGAATTTACAATTCAATTAGTTAACCAGACAATTGAGGGATACGTTTTGTATCGCCGCCTTCAACATACGGCGATCTAAAAAGATACTTCGGGAGAAGTTAGATCTCGTATATTTGTCAGGCTTCCCAGTTTTTGATCTACGAGATAATTCGGGGGCCGGCGTCTTTTTTATTTTATTTTTTTCCAAAAATTGAATCTTGAAACAAACACCACCGGAAAGACTTATTCAGTTATAAACGCCAGGCTGGTCTTTATATATTATGTCAGAGGGTATTCATAAATCTTTTGGACAAATTAAGATATTCGAAATCTTCTACTTAGGAAACCCCACCGCGTAGTGAGCTGTAGTCGTTGAGTATTACGTCTCGTTACCCGGCGGGTTATTTAACACTTGTGTGAGAACATGTTTGGGTTAACCTTATGAGCATTAATTCCTGGAAATTTTCTTTTTTCCAGAGCTGGGTCCCAGTGGGTCTATGCAGAACCTGGAGTAAGTATCCCACCAGTCTCTTGTCATGGCTACCTTTGCCCCGGTTTTTGCTTTATGCATTACGCCCTCCTGTTCAGGTATTCCTATTTTTGCGCACACCCTTTGTATGAAATGTGTTAAAATGTCTCGTTTGGTGTAGGTTACCTTTCCGGCGTTTATTCTCGTTGCTCCGAGAACACCGTTTTTGTTTACCGAGTTTTAGTCAGGATGGCTCAAAATAGGTAAGTTACCCCGACGAGTTTGGTCGCTTGAGGGCTCATAAGAAACTGCGTTTTCTGTGGTCGAGCCTGGGATCAGGCTTCCTGTGTTATTCATTGCTTTATGCATTACGCCCTCCTGTAATGTATAGTTTAGTGTGGGTTACCTTTCCGGCGTTTTTCTCGTTGCTCCGAGAACACCGTTTTTGTTTACCGAGTTTTAGTCAGGATGGCTAAAATATGTAAGTTACCCCGACGAGTTTGGTCGCTTGAGGGCTCATCAGAAACTGCGTTTTCTATGGTCGAGCCTGGGATCAGGCTTCCTGAGTTATTCCCGTCGAGGGGGGCTCCATTCAGTTTTCTAGGTGATCAGGCTGACACCTGTTGGCCTTGGTTTTCTCTGCTTTTCAAAGCCATTGAAACAATGCTGTCTGTTTGTTTGGTCTTTACCTCCCGGCGACCTTGTTACAAAGAGGTCTGGGGCAGGTATAATTGCTTTGACATTAATAATAATAATATTAATAATAATAATAATAATATTTATTCAGTTAGCAATTTACAGAGTTGGTACCACATAGTATGTTATAAATATGACATGTACCAGCCTTGCATAATTCCAACTAAGGATAGCCCAATAAGGCCGTTAGGCATATTTCCATTGGGGTCCTTGTATATAAAACCCGGCGGTTGTACCTTCGGGTGGTTATATTAACGGATTTGCGATTCGAGATAATTTGCCAAACAATTGATTGATACAATAGGGTATCACGGCCTTCAAGGCGGCGATCTATGAGGGCTTCTGGGAGAAGCCGGATTAGAGATTAAGATAGGCTTAGACTTTTTATGGGATAAAAAGATGCCTGAATCTTACTAGTGTTTCAAGTGTAAAGGGTTACTTGAAAGACTTCATCTTTAATAAAGATATGCTTCATCTTTATGAGAATTAAGAAGTTATGCTTAATTCTTTTGGGCAGATAAAAGATATGCTAAAATCTTTAATAAGCCATTGAAACAATGCCGTTTGTTTGTTTAGTCTTTCCCTCCCGGCGACCTTTTTACAAAGAGGTCTGGGGCAGGTACAATTGGTTTGACATTGCATATAAAACCCGGCAGTTGTACCTTTGGGTGGTTATATTAACTGATTTGCAATTCGCGATAATTTGCCAAACAATTGATTGATACAATAGGGTATCACGGCCTTCAAGACGGCGATCTATGAGGGCTTCTGGGTGACGCCAGATTAGAGATTAAGATAGGCTTAGACTTTTTATGGGATAAAAAGATGCCGGAATCTTACTAGTGTTTCAAGTGTAAAGGGATACTTGAAAGACTTCATCTTTAATAAAGATATGCTTCATCTTTATGAGGATTCAGAAGATATGCTTAAATCTTCTGGACAGGTAAAGATATGCTGAAATCTTTAATATGATACTAAAGGACAACGAAAAGTAGTGGTGGAGTGCTACGGTTCGTTGACCGGCGGTTTTGAGGCACATATTTTGTACTGTTTTTTTGGTGTAACCCTATGAGCTTTAATCCCCGGAAAATTCTCTTTCCAGGGCGGATTACCGGTGTTGCACCAGGTGACCAGGTAGTTCCCGGGGGCGGGGTAGTTTTCCCCCAGTCTCTGTCGTGTCGGCACTTGAACCTCTCATGGCTGTATGTTCAACGCCGTTAAGCTCAGGTAGCCCTATCTTATTTTTATTTGTTAATGAAATAATTTAATAGCTGAATCATAATAAACATATATATTTTCTATGATTATATTATGATAATATTGTGTTTATTTATAGTAATTTATTTTAATACAATTAAATATAAATTAAATTAATTAGTATACTTTATGATTTTGCTCACCAGCTCTGCTTTCAATGTGTTAATGAGCTATGGGAGCTTTTAATTATCATAAACCTTTACGGGACTCGGACGAGGGCTCCCCGTTCAGGGAGTATACCGAGCTCGCAAGCGAGGGACAGCCACAACCAAGGTGTATGGCGATACTCACAGTCGTACCTCACCCGCCGGACGATAACGCCGGCGGGCGGACCTGACGCTCTGATGACGGACGAGAACAGGTTGAGTTCCATTTATCTCTTTTCCGCCGCCAGACGCGTCTCTAATGTGCCACGTAGTCAACAAACTACAGGATTAGCGAGGCGTAGTCTCGCTAATCGCGCCCCTGTGGCCGGCGCAGTGTGGTACCGGCATTTGAACACGTGGTGCCCGCACCCAGTGTCCCTCCTGGTCGGGTTGTTCCACTTAGAACACAATTGGCAACCTAGAAACCTCGCGGACTTGTTCATTTTGGACATTCAGGAGGCCAAGTGGCTAGCACCTTATGGTAGCGACGTGACCAAGATATTCACGAATCAATATACCCAGTCTACAAAGCGACAGTTTCAATCGCATTGGAAAGCTTTTACGTCTCGGATTCTTAGAACAAAACAAACTATGCCCTCGGTGGCGTTGGTTGTTTATTATTTAATTTATCTGTTCATGCAGAAACATTTATCTGAAAGTGATTTATGTGGGCAGGTTTTAAACTCCGCCCACCTCCCCGTCAGCTCAGGCCTACATGGTCTCTGGACAAAGCATCGTCGTTATTCTCGTTCCCGTATGTACCAAGGACTGCAGATTTTACAAAAGGGCAGTATTCCTTATGGCTTTGGCTACCGGGAACAGAGTATCTGAGCTGGCGGCGATGAGCAACGCACCTAATTGCCTCAGGTTTGATAGGCTTCATGAGTGTATTCACATTGCACCTTCCCCAGGATTCATAGCCGAGATTGAGCACAGTGAACACGTGTTTTCAGAGTTCACGGTGCCGGCGTTAAACAGGGGAAAGGTGCACCATCTTTTTTGCCCAGTGCAAGCTCTAACCAAATATTTAAGAGTGGCACCTCTAAATCACCAGGGTGCTTTATGGGTCGCAAGTCCGGGTGAACGATTGATGGAGCGTACACTGGCGTACTCTTGGTCGAGGACTTTAAAGAGAAGCATCCCGGCGTTGTGGGTAAGACCCACGATTTACGCAAGGGGACAGCCTCTTTACGTTTCCTTAATAATCTTTCGGTGAAAGTTATTACGTCCACACAGTTGTGGGCCTCTAATCAGGAGTGTTTGCCTCGTTACCTTTCAGTAGCTCTGGACAACCCTTCCTTGCCATGTATAGCTTTACGGCAGAGGGTCTAGGTGGCCCTTTTAGTCACGTTTTGTTTAATTTCAAGAAAAAGGGGGGGGGGGGGGGGTGCAGTCAGTGTGACATAGGACACCCTAGACCCCTCCGGAGTATGTGTTCGGAACATACGAGCTGTGATACTGGTTGTAGGCATTGTATTATAAAATTTCTCTGTAGTATTCATTGCAGGAAATTGTGCTAAAAGCCAATAGTAGTGTTACGACAATTCCTGTTGTAAGTAGCTTTGGCTGTGAAGCAATAGATTTTTGAGAAATCTCGGTAGTGGCAACTACGACTTTTACTTTTGCAGTAATTACTTCTGCATAAGTACACGAGTTCAGTACTTCTACGAATGTACAAGAATTCATTTATGTTTGGTTATATTTTTAGGAATATATCCACTAGTTAATGGGGTTTATATGTGCACATGTAAACTTATAAGTTTTTAGTTTTCACCACTTACTTTAAGTGGGGTGCCTTCTTAACTAGCAGATCTGTGCACAGAGTCTCAGATTTAACCCTTTTTCAAGCAGGCTTCTTTGAAGCACGCTCCTGCTTGTACCCCTTTTTGAAGATTTAGGCTGTATAAAGTTTATGCACCCGAATATCTCTTTTTTACAAAAGTAAGAATACTATGTGGTTGTTTGATTATCTGCTTTTCTAGAGTTATGATATGATTACGAATGTCCCCCTCCAGTCTTAGAAATCAGGCATGTTCGTCAATGATGGAGGGGCCACTAATAAATTATAGGTTTGACTCCTGTAAGGAGATAAAGAAAACCTAATATTTAGTAGTGGCCCCGTAATCATTGACGACTGGGGCCCTCCCGACCATCCCCTTCCCATTCGTTGATGTATTAAGGATTTTGGTTTACTTGATATGTCAGTGAAGGAAGAATGACGCCTGAATCAGCGTCTGGTCAAAGATCCACACAAGTACATCTACGATATGATGGAAAGCTTATTGGATAGTTATTCTTATTTTCTTTTTTCTTTTTTACTAAGTTTTTTCGTAGTGAAAACCCAATTCATAATGACTGAAGCCATGAGTGAGGTCGCGTGCGCTCATGATGAAGGCTCCTCAGATTTTAAATGCTCTGCGGGGTAGATTCAAACTACGGCGGATTAGTGTTTGAAGAGGATGCCTTATGTAATAGGCATGTTCGTCAATGATTACGGGGCCACTACTAAATATTAGGTTTTCTTTATCTCCTTACAGGAGTCAAACCTATAGTGTCACTTTCACATATTATTATGGTGTAATTGTATTTGTATCAATTTTCTCATAATACATGACTTTGTATTACAATAAAATGTTTTACTTCCACTTTTTGCCTATATATATACTGTACATATTGTCACTGTCTTTGGCACTTTCACTATGATTATTAGAACTCCTGCTTGGAGTGGTAATCAAAGAAGCACCCTTCAGGACAGAGTGCCACCTTGCACTCCACACACTCCATGGTGGACTTTTTCTCTGACCTCGCCCTCAGCCTGGTGTTGTAGCAGACATGGCACCGCTTCTGCTGCTTTCTTCCTGCTGGTGTCAGAGGCAGGGAAATGAGCCTGTGCATATTCATGTAATATGCACAGTGCAAGCGGTCAGTAGCGGCGGGCCCAGCATGTGGCACTGCCCTCTGTGGCGTAGCATACTTCTCGAGGAGCTCCTTCAACACCTGCTTTTGGAACCTCCGCAGGCTATTGAACTTCATGGGTGTGTTCACATTCCGAAGCTTGTATATATTGTAGGCATTCAGAATGGACATGTCCACCATGTGCAGAAAGAACTTTTTGTACCATCTGCACGAGGTAGGCAGACAGTCAATGAAGCCTATCTGCATGTCGGACTTGTCCATCAGCCTCATGTTGATGTTGTAGTCCATGACAGCATCGGGATTGGTCACCATGGCCTGGGTGCGGCGATCCACCTTGCCAGTCTCCACCATTTCCCCCTTGTGGACGGTGGTCAGGAGGTTGACCTTCCGCTGGTCGTGCCAGTGGATAGCCAGAATGGGCCCCGACTTCTTCCTGAACACATCGCCTTTTTTTGTCTTTGGAGGGAAAGGTGGCATGCCCTTCCTTCTCCCTCGTACTGTGCCTACAGTCCTCGTCTTGCGCTCATGCACGTACTTTGAGAGAGTGGGGGACGTGTAGTAATTGTCCGTGAAGAGGATGTGATTCTTGTGGAAATAGCGGTCCATCATGGCTTGCACCACTGCTCCGCCAAAGCCAATGAGGGGGTCTACAAGCACGTCCCCTTCCTTCCCGCTGTAGACCAGGAAGTCCAGGACATAGCCAGTTCGGCAGTCGCACAGCACAAAGAATTTGATGCCAAAGCGATGTCTTTTTGAGGGGATGTACTGCCGGAAGCTGAGCTTTCCCCGGAACAGCACAAGAGACTCGTCAATGACGACCTTGCAGAAGGGCTTGAAGTAGGAGCTGAAGCGTTCTCACATCATCTCGTAGAACGTCCTAATCTTCCACAGCTTGTCTGGGCGGTGGACGTCGGTGTTGGTGACAAGATGGAGCGCTGTGAGGATGTCAAGGTACCGGTCGCGAGACATATATTTCCCGAAGGCAGGGGTTATCCAATAGTCAGGCAACCTATGCTTCTTGACATGAGGCATTAGCATGGTGAGTGCCAGGAACACCATGAACTCGTGATGAGTCACGTCAGTCCACTGCCTCATGTGGCCCTTGGTCACCTTGTCAAAAAAGTGGACCTGGAATTGGTGCTGCTTATTTGTCTCCTTGATGACATACCCTACCACCTCCTCATCAAAAAAGGCCTCAAAAAGTTCATGTGGTGGAGCATTGGGGCCTGCAGGAAAATTGGGGGTAATGCCTGAACCCTCTTGTACCTCATCAAAAACTGGCACATCAGGGTTATAATCTTCCCCGTCAGCCACGTCTTGCCACTGGAAAACGTAAAATGGGTCTTGGCGACGCTGACGAGGAGCTCCAGCTGGTGGCCCAGCACGCCCACGGCCAACTCGGGAGGCGCGCGCCCTAGGGCGGCCAGGGCGGGCCACAGCACGACGCCCCCGGGCGAAGCGGATGGGTTGAGGGTCGTCCATGTCCATGTAGTCGTCGTCAGAGTGGTCATCTTGCCCTGACGGTGGACCTACATAATCATGGCCAGTCTTCTGAGAGGTGCCCTTCATCGTCAGTGGCCCCCACATAATCTGGCGGGGAACGAGTGATGCGTGGGCGGCGTGCGGGTGGGCGAGGTGGGGAAGGAGTGGCAGGTGAGGCTATGCCCCGAGGTCCTGGGCTCCTTGGCCTGCGACGAGTGGCAGAAAGCAATGCTTCACTGTCACTAGGCCCAGGTATTGGTGATGCGAGCTCAAAGACTTCGTCAGGAACATATGTTGATGGCTGGAGAGGTGGGGAGGACCGTGGGGAAAGTTGCGGGGGCGTATGGCTGGGGCCGGCAGGGGTGGACGCCGCGGGAGCCTCGAACAAAGCCCGCCTAGTTTTCTGTCCTTTTTTTACATATTTCCTGCCTTTCCCCTTTTCGGTAGCAGTATGTCTCCTGTCTCCTGTCTCCTAGGAGGCAAATAGGCCGAAAGTGGGGGGTCCTCAACCCTTGGCACTGGTGGGGGTGGTGGGGAAGAATGTGGGGCGCCTGGGTCATCTTGGGTGGCTTGGGGATATAAGGGAGACAATGGAGGGCGAGATGAGTCACCACGCTCACCCTCACTCACAGCCTCATCCTCACCAAGTCTTTTGGCTTCTTCCCTGGCTGCCGCGGCCGCCTTTTCAAGTACTGTATCTGCTTCTTATAGAAGCGTAGCTTGAAAGGCGATTTAGCTGGCGAAGGGCTTGGAGTCGTGTCACTCAACTGAAACTTGGAGTGACCTTGAACTCTCCCACTCACTCACTTTCCCCATTTCACTGTCTTCAGCTAAAACAGCTTCCGCAAAAGCTGCTACATCACCTTCATCACTCTCATGTTCACTCGCAAATCCCACGAATTGAGCGTCTTTGTCACTCTCATCGCCATAATCACTCGACTGATAATTAGCCGATTTATCACTGTCTTCATCGTCAACATTATGCACTTCATCAGCACGCTCATATATTCGTAATGTCTGCTCAATACCTCCGGGAGATAACACATTTAGGCGGTGGCATCTGCGTAAGACGCGACGAGCTTGGGCGGGCGTCGTAGGGAGCACGGTATCGGACACAGCGGAATCACTATTTGGCGTACTATCCATGATGGCGTCGGGGTAGATACTGTTGTCGTGGCGTAGTTCACGTCTGGTGGCGCCACCTACCCCCCACGATACCAAAAATTTACGCGCGCCATTCGAAAGCACGTACACAAGCACTCGGAGCCTCAGAGCCCGTCCGGGTTGCGCGGGCCGTGTTTGTTATGGGTTTCTCAGAGCCCAACCGGGTCTGGAGGGTTAAGAATTACCACACGTGGTGTGGAATCTTCTAGGGTCCGTGTCTGCGTGTGGGCCCCTCTCGTGGGCCTCTCCAACGTTTGCTGTTGTTGCTGGGTCTGCAGGAGGTTGGGTAGCTGCCGTGTTGCGGATTCCTACGAGCCTCGTGGCCAGCCTCAAGTAGGGGTCTCCGGGTAAGGCTAGGGGTTATTATTTATGAATAAAATTACTCTATGTTATAGCCTAAGTGTTTCTCTGAGTTTGTGCATGTGGGTACACTCGACTCTCGCAAATCCGGACTTCACCAATCCGGACTTTCAACAATCCGGACACAATCCGGAGTCCGGTCCGATCGTCCGGTAGTGCGTACCGTAACGCATACTTGTCCGAATACTTAAAATTTTGTCCGGTAGGTGGCTCTCGCGACGGGTGACGCCACCCGTTCCCGCCTAGTCATTCAAGCTTGTTTACAACCCGCCGTGCGACTACTGTACCTGGTTATTAAGATGTTTGTGAAGTTATTATCGACTTTCATTGCCAGCCACCATGCCCCCCAAGCCTCAAAAGACTGTCAAGCGGGTAAAGGTTACTCTGAGTGTAGAACAAAAGCTAGAACTGATAAGGAAGCTTGAGAATGGTCGTACAGTGCTCCAGGTTTGTGAGGAGTATGGGTGCAAGAAGCAAACCGTCTCCGATATACTTAAGACCAAGGACAAGTTAAAGAACTATGCTGCTAAATTTTGTGTCGAAGGCAATAAATCTAAAACTGGCAAAGCAAGACCAAGGAAAAATATGACCACAGCTGATCATTCCCAGCTAGATGCAGCTGTACTGAAGTGGTTTCTTCAGGAGAGGTCTAGTGGCGTGAATGTACGGGGTGTGGAGATTATGACCGCCGCAGTGAAGCTGGCTGAAAATTTAGGCCTAGCTAACTTTAAGGGTAGTGATGGTTGGTTATGGCGGTTTAGGAATCGACATGGATTGTTTAACCCGTTGAGCCCCGGCTAGTTATAATATTTTGTTCACCCCAGTCCCAAGCCATGTTCACTTCTTATTTTTGTTTGCTAAAATGGAAGACAAGGATGGAAAAAAAAAAAAAAAAAAAAAAAAAAAAAAAAAAAAATCACCTCTGATTTTTTTTGGGGGGGGGGGGGGGGGGGGGGGGGGGGGGGGTGCGCCTCAAAAAAAATTGTTGAGCCAAAATGGAAGAGAATGGTGAGAAATGAAGAAAAAAAGAAAAAAAACTCACCTTGGTCATTTGGGGGGCGGGGGGGGGGGGGTGGGGGGGGGGGGGGGGGGGGGGGGGGGGTCGAAAGTTCGTCTCCCCCGCATGACCACCCGCCCGGGAGCACTAGGGTGAAAACTGAGTATGGCATTGTACGGCATACATCCTAAGGAGTGTCTCACATAAATCTCAAGCCTCTAGCTCCCATACGACCGGAGTAATGAAGGTTCAAAGTGGCGGTGAACTAAGGGTGTAAAGTATCCCCACTTAGCCCACCACCACCAGCCGCGCGGCTGTCTTGGCCCGCTCACACCTACCGGCCCGGCTCCCACACACACTACGGTACCTCCCCCTCCTATTCTCCCGCCATTTCCTACCTTACGAGCCACGTAACTGATTTTAATATGTCGGACGCACGTGATGCGTCGCTGGGAGTTGGTGATCAAACACTGCCGACGCATCACGTGCGACGCTGGGTCTCACTGGGTTAATATTAAAACTCATGGGGAAAGTGGGAGTGCAGACAGTTCTGGGATAGAAGCTTTCCGTGCTCGTTTCCATAAGCTTGTGGAGGAAGAGAACCTAACCATCTCTCAAGTATATAACGCCGATGAGACTGGATTTTACTGGCGTTCTATGCCCAAAAATACCCAGGTAACGAAGCATGAGGGGAAAACAAAAGGAAAGAAACTATCCAAGGAACGATTATCAGCCCTGTGTGGGGGAAATGGCAGTGACACGCACCGTCTCAAGCTGGCGATTGTGGGAAAAAGCAAGAGGCCACACGCAATGAGGAACCTAGACATCGAAACAAAACTGCCAGCCAAGTATTACCACAGCAAGAAAGCCTGGTTCAACTGCGCTATTTTTACTGCATGGTTTTTCGAATACTTCGTGCCAGCTGTCATCAGATATCAAGTGGAAGTTTTGGGCATCCCCAGAGACGAAGTGAAGGCAGTTCTATTGTTGGATAATGCCCCAGCCCACCCCAGCGCTGATATATTGGTCAGATCAGTGGGTAACACTGGCTAGCTAGTGTTAATAAAAGCGTGGAAGTATACTATCTTCTAGTCCAAATAGTTCTATCTATCTATCTATTGCCTGACGCCGTGATCCCCGAAGGGGTGGCCACGAACGAACCGCCCCATGCACCTCTGTCCCCCCTCAGTCGACGCCCCCTCCCCCCAACCAGCACCGCCTTCGTTCATGTAGTTCCTCACTCCATCCTTCCACCTCATATTCGGTCTACCTCTCCCCCTCTGTCCCTCCACCTCGCTCTCGTACACCCTCTTAGTCATTCTCTCGCTTTCCATACGTTCCATATGGCCGAACCATCTCAAGTTGTTCCTTTTCACACTTTCCAGCACATCTACCTCCACACCACACCTCCTTCTTACTTCCTCATTAGTCTGTCTATCCCTCCATGTAACTCCGCACGCACTTCCTTAAGTAATTCATTTCCACTGCTCTCACTCTTGGTCTGAGTCTCTCAACCAACGTCCATGCTTCGCTTCCGTAAGTCAGTGTCGGGATTACCACACTGTCATGCAAGGACTTCTTCACTTCCATACTGACCACCCTATTCTTGTTACTGCTTTTTAGCGTTCCTACAACCCTCTTCCCCCTGTTGTACCCTCTCCCGCACCTCTTCATCCATAGTCCCATCTTTACTCAACACACTGCCCAGATACTTAAAGAGTTGACGATCTCCATAGCCTGACCGTTCAGCTTCACCTCACACTCTGTGACTTCACCCCTTTCGAAGACCATAACCTTGCTCTTCCCCGTATTTTTACCTTCAAATTCCGTTTTTCGCACACTGTTCCAAACTCATTTACCAGACCCTGCAACTCCCATTCATTATCACTCATCAGAACTGTATCATCCGCAAACAGCAGTATAGGTAGCTTCCACTCAATTTCCCCCCCTTTTCAGCGATACACCAACATCCACTGCTCTTGATAGTATTTCTTTCATAACTCCATCCATATATACAGTAAACAACCACGGGGACATCACACACACCCCTGTTTCAAACCAACATTCAGGTCAAAGAACTCGCTCTGCTCACTCTCCACACGTACTGCCGCCTTTGCACCCTCATACATGCTCTTCACTGCTTTCAGCAACTTGCCCTCTACTCCGTATATTCTAAGTACTTTCCACAAACCTTCTCTATCCACTCTGTCATAGGCCTTCTCCAAGTCCATAAAGGCAACATACACCTTTGTTTCTTCTCCAGATACTTCTCCACAACACAATTCAGGGTAAAATCTGATCTACACATCCTCTTTCCCTTCCTAAAACCTCCCTGCTCGCTCGCCTATCCATTTCTCCGTTCTCACTCTCACTCTCTCAATCACTACCCTACGTATACCTTCCCTACTAACGCTTAGAAGACATATTCCTCGGTGGGTTACCACACACTCTCTTTCTTTCCCTTTGCCCTTATATAGGGGGACTATTATGCCAGTCTTCCAGGTCATCGGGTGCACTCCCCTTCTCCCATGCTATTTGCACATTTTTCCATACCCATTCTATCACTATCTCACCACCATAGACCTCAACATTTCCCCACACACTCCATCTGTTCCTGGTGCTTTCCCCAACTTCACTCTTTTCATGGCTTCCCACACTTCTGGCCTCCTGGTCCCCACCTCCTCCTCCACTACTTCTCTTCTTCTCCCTCCCATACCATATCCAGCTATGTTTGCTGGCTCTTCATTCCTTTCATTTAGCAACTCACTGAAGTACTCCCTCCATCTTTCGACTCTCTCTTGCTTCTCGGCTAGCATTCTCCCATTCTTATCTTTCACACCCTTACTGTTTCCCTTGCTACCTTCCCTAACTTTCTTGACTTCTTTCCAGAACAGTTTCTTACTCTCCCTCCATTTTACACTCAGATTCCTTCCAAATTCCTCATCTACTCATCTCTTACTTTCCTTCACTACTCTCTTCACCACCCTCTTACTCTCCACGTACCTCGCTCGTTTCTGTCTCTCGGAATCTTCATTCCCTCTACTACCCAACCACTCTCTATATGCTTTCTTCTTTTTCTTCCACAGCTATTCTTACCTCTTCTGTCCACCATGCTGTACCTTTCACTCCCCTCCCTCTTCTCCTCACTCCACACACCTCCTCACATGCTGCACAGATCTCATCCTTAAACACCTTGCTCATCTCCTCCACTTCCTCCATAACTTCCAGGTCGAACCCCACCTAGTCGTCTTTCCACTGCTCTCCTGTACTCCTCCCTGACTTCCTCCTCCTGCAACCTCTCCACCCTCCTCACCATTCCACCCTCCTCTCGCCTCCCTCCCGCTCTCCTCACCCACTTCTTTTGTATCCTAACCTTAGCTACCACTACATAATGATCAGACAGACCCCCTCCAATACCCCTATACACCCTAGCATCCATCACAGATTTCTTCATTCGTTCATCCACACATACATAATCAATCAATGACTTTCGTTCCACCACTGTCTTATCCTTCATCGTCAACATCCGTTTCCATGTGTACCTGTGGATCATTCTGTGTCCAAATAGTTACTGATAGTAATATGCTTAAGGATATTGGGCCAGTGACACTTAGTCACAGGTAAGCAATTCTAAAAAGGGAGAAAAACCCTAAGGTTTTTTCTGGGTTAAGTCCAGCGGAAGGTTAGATTAGCAGTGGCTATAACTAATTTTCCGGCGGACTTAAGATAAAGGTAGGATGTGTTATCACCTCTCAGGTTATCCTTATGAGCATTGATTCCTGGAAATTTTTATTTCCAGATCACACTTCAGTAGCGGACGAGGCGGCAGGAGTGAAGCCGATTACGGCGGGGGGGGGGGGGGGGTCCTTGTTTAGCTCCATCATGCCTCGGCTTGACTTATGCGCTACTCCTACCTGTTCCCTTTTACCAGTATTCGCACATAAACTCTGCATCAAATGTGTTAAGTGCCTTGACCGCTCACAAGGTTTATAGGTGCGTAAGAAATGCGCCGTGTGCTCAGAGTTAAGAGCGGCTCTATTCGACAAAAGAGACCTTTCATGCCAAGCAGCACTAAAAGAGATAAAAAACCTTTATAATGGATACGCGAAAGACGTTGCCCATAAGGCGTTACACTGTGACGATGAGGGCCTGTGGGATCATCTTGTAATAAAATTGCCTTTAGTTAAATCAACCCCGGCCAAGTCAACTAAACTAAAATCGAAAACTAGTCCTTTCCAAAGAACTTGTGAGTAGTAGTAGTGACAGCGAAAGCGCCGAGGAGACTCGACCCCCCCCCCCGACCGGTCGAAGAGGCGGCGGTCACCTTCGCCGAGGCCCACGTCCCCGTCCAGATCGACATCGCCCCGGAGACAGTCTCGTCACTCGTCAGTAGAGTCATCTAGGTCGACTAAACGGCGTAGGGAGGAATCTGCCTCTTCGGCACATTCTAGTTCACATAGAAGTACTGTACCCATACAGATGTAACGCAGCCGCCCCACCAGCCTCCGCCGGGGTCGCGGCCAGTCCCCTCTACCTCTACTTCCGTGTTGCCTAACGTCCAATCAGGCAACCCGGAGGCAGGAACGGGGGGGAATGAGTCGGGTCCTAGGGATGGTCATAGCCAATCTTTGAGTGAACCACAAGACTTTACCTTTGCTATACCTAAGTTAAATTATACACCACGTAGGGCTCCGCCGGTTGTGCTATACCCAAGTTAAATTATACACCACGTAGGGCTCCGCCGGTTGTGCTATACCTAAGTTAAATTATACACCACGTAGGGCTCCGCTGGTTGTGCTATACCTAAGTTAAATTATACACCACGTAGGGCTCCGCCGGTTGTGCTATACCCAAGTTAAATTATACACCACGTAGGGCTCCGCCGGTTGTGCTATACCCAAGTTGAATTATACACCACGTAGGGCTCCGCCGGTTGTGCTATACCCAAGTTAAATTATACACCACGTAGGGCTCCGCCGGTTGTGCTATACCCAAGTTAAATTATACACCACGTAGGGCTCCGCCGGTTGTGCTATACCAAAGTTGAATTATACACCACGTAGGGCTCCGCCGGTTGTGCTATACCTAAGTTGAATTATACACCACGTAGGGCTCCGCCGGTTGTGCTATACCTAAGTTGAATTATACACCACGTAGGGCTCCGCCGGTTGTGCTATACCTAAGTTGAATTATACACCACGTAGGGCTCCGCCGGTTGTGCTATACCTAAGTTGAATTATACACCACGTAGGGCTCCGCCGGTTGTGCTATACCTAAGTTGAATTATACACCACGTAGGGCTCCGCCGGTTGTGTCAAATAGGGTATTTGCTGATGATTATAGAGGGGCTCAGACTTGCACACACCAGACTTATGACAACTCTCAGGTGATACCGGACTCCCAACCACCTGCACATCAGTAGAATGGGCAATCAAACAAAACATCTTCAACAAGATGATTGCAGAGCCATACCGTCCACAAGTGGATCTATTTGCGGCAGAGGACATCCACAGGCTACCTCTCTACCTAACCCGCGGGGAAGTGACTCCGGCGGGGGGTCCCAACGCATTTATCAGAGGATTGGAACAAATGGACTTCCATATATCTTTTTCCGCCTCCAGACGCTTCACTCATGCGTCGGGTAGTTCACAAACTACAGGGTTACAGAGGCATAGTTTCGATGATCGCGCCATTATGGCCGGCTCAGTTGTGGTACCACCAGTTGAAAACGTGGTGCGAGAACCCGGTGTCGCTCCCGGTCTCGTACTTCCACTTGGAAACAATTGGCAACCTAGAGACCTCGCTGACTTTTTCCTTATGGACATTGAAAATGCCAAGTGGCTGACTAAGTATGGACAGTGTTACAAGTAAATTTCTTAATCAGTATACTATGTCGACCAGGAGACAATACCAATCACATTGGAAAACTTTCACAACCTGGATAGTGGAGACAGCGCAAACAGACGCTTCAGTAGCCCTGATTTTTAAATACTTAGACTACTTGTTTGAACAGAAGTGCTTCTCAGTCGCTACACTCAAGAATCACTTGTCTGCCATTAGGAACCCCTTCTTCGACCTCACTGGTCTAACCATACCGCAGGCGGAGGAGAAAGGGTTCATGAGGGTATGTTTCAAACTCCGCCCACCACCACGTCAGCTCATGCCCACCTGGTCGTTAAACAAAGCCTTGTCCTTGCTTCACTCGCGCAAGTACAGTCAGTCCCCCCAATCCGCGCCTATATGGGCGGCATTACACGACGTGTATTGGGAATTCGCGCATTGGGGATAACATAACTTATGGAGAAAAATACATATGGGCAGCAGCCCGTATTTCCACACACATTTGACGGTAATTTTTGATCAAAATCAATACTAATTGGACAACCAAGCATACACAATAATAGAAACATAAACAAGTCATTCCTTACATTAAAATTAAATGCTATAAGTACTGTAGGTGAGAAGAGTGGGGGCTCCGAGGCAGACCCCCGCGACAAGGCGAGTTCATTATAGCCTAGGCCTAGGCTTTCCTGGCCCAGCCACTGGCCCCGTCCCCCTCCCCGGATAAACCCATAGATTTCCCGATCGCAGTAGCGCCTTCACCAGTTTATTCTTCCTAGGCATTTTGAAGTTGTTGAAGGGTGTAGGAAGGCGGTTGTTACACAATAAATGGGTCAAGTCTCAGCGCACGGACACTTAAGGATATTGGGCCTGAGAAGGAAGCCGCGACGGGGCCAGTGACGCCTAGGCCTAGGTTATAATGAACTCGCCTTGTCGCGGGGTCTCCCTCGGAGCCCCCACTCTTCTCACCTACTTATAGCATTTAATTTTAATGTAAGGAATGACTTGTTTATGTTTCTATTATTGTGTATGCTTGGTTGTCCAATTATTATTAATATGGGAGATGCTTCCTGAAAGCGTCTCCCACAATGCCATCGTGACGTCACCGTCATCCCGCCACCGAGGTGTGTGCGCGCGGAGTAGGGAGGGGGGGGTGGCGCGGAATACAAAAAACGGCATTTTTACACCACTGTTCAGCCGTGATTCGTGGGTCAATACGTGTTTTAGGGATTTTGAGTACCTTTTTTACCCCTCGGCGCGGAATAGGGTAAACGTGGACTGAGGATACGTGTATTAGGGTGACTGACTGTATAGTCATGCGCCGGATTTTGATTCATTGTTAAAGAAGGCTGTGTTCCTTATGGCTTTAGCGACAGGAAACAGAGTATCTGAGCTGGCGGCGATGAGCAACAAACCTAACTGCCTCAGGTTTGGGAGACTGAACGAACACGTTCAGATCGCTCCGTCTCCTACTTTTATTGCTAAAAATGAACATTGTGTCTTGTGATCATGTTTTCTCAGAATTGACTGTCCCGCCTCTAAAACGTGGACATACTCATCACCTTTTATGCCCAGTACAGGCTCTCATTAAGTTTATGAGGGTAGCACACCCTCAACAACCAAGCTTCCTATGGGTCAACCAAACAGGTAATCGCATCACGAGAAGAAAATTGGCTTCCTAACTCGTAGATATAATTAAAGAAAGTAATCCCGGCGTAGTGGGCAGAGCCCACGACATAAGGAAATGGGCCGTCTCCCTGAGATTTATACAAAATTATTCAATTGACGACATACCCAACACAAAGTTGTGGGCTTCCAATAACACTTTCTTGACGCGATACCTGTCGGTGGCCCTGGATAAACCAAAAATTACTTGTGTGGCGTTACGGCAGCGGGTCTAATAGTCAATGTGCTATTATTTAAACCTTGTCTAGCAGGGTGTTTTGGGCTCATTTGGGCATATTCAGGCCCTCCTGCATGATAAATCAAGCATCTGCATGAAAAACAAATTATTTAGCAAAAAACTAGGCACTAAAAGCTTCAAAATGAGACCAGAACGAGCTACGTAGCACTCGTGGTTCTCTTGCAGTGGTGCCACGAACATGGAAGTTTAGCATATATCGGTATATTTTTCCCAGCTATGCTCACTACTGGCTACACTGCCGGCCTCACGGGAACACAGGGAACATGAGTTAATGGGCGGCGGTAAGCCCTGGGAGTCGGCTGTCTGGCCCGCTGCTCTCCCGGCCATTTGCACTCGATTTTAACCCTTTAAAAGCCTTAATAATGCTCCTAACTTGCTGCAAATTGGTGCACGACTTAAGTCGAGCGCCGCTCTTTAAGGGTTAAGGTCTAATTTTAAAGAAAAAGGGGGGGGGGGTACTAGAAGCTCAAAGACCCCTAGAGCTCCTCCGCCGGATATTGTGATAAGATCACGAGCTGTGATACTTAATAAGTCGAGCTGGTTCTACAGCTCAAAGTTTTTTTCCTTTCATACCCTCCAGACCCGGAAGGGCTCTTGAACGCCCATAAAAAACACACCCGAGCTACCCGGAAGGGCTCTTAAAGACCCATGAGCTCAAAGCCTGTAAGCTTGGTGTGCGAGGCGTCGGTCCGACGCATGTAAACAACAGCCGGCTGGACCGACGCCCCGCATCTCCGGCCACAAGAAGGAGTGCGTCGCTTGTTCGTGTGTGCCTGTATGTTATTGTTAAGTATCGAAAAGTAGTGTAAAGTGGCTGTTTTTGCCATAAAGTTATCTCCAATGAAATCATCATCACAACTGAACCAGTTGACTTAGAGAGCTCTACTTAACGCCATTCTACAGGTACGAAACACATCTACGCTTGGGGATGCGCGGGAATGCGGAAGCAGTCAGAATAACAAAGATACGGTAGCCTAGGCGTAGACGTTTTTCGGCCAAAACCCCCGGATTTCGGGGAATATTTATGTAATGCGTAGCCGGGGCTGGAGGGTTAACTCTGCTAATCTCTTAACCCTCTCCGACATATGACACAATTTTGAGCCTATTAGGGATACTTTAAAGCCTTTGTTACCAACAGGGGTATTTAGAAACCTTTAGTTTAGTTACTTCAACCTCTGCAGTTGTGTTTGAGTTAGCTGTGGGCAGAAAACTAATTTGGGAGAGGTAATTATAAGAGTGAGAGAACTCTATTTCTTATTGCTAATCTGGCAACCTCTGCGTCATATGAGCGTGAAGTGGTTAATATAATAATCCATCCAAAAAATACAGTATAGTCGACCCTTGGTTAGCAAACAGGTTCCGTTCCGAAAATAACATACGCAATGCGAAATAACGGTTTAATGGGATTAATTTGTTTGGTTCCAGGTCTCTGAATTTTTTCCCCATCGAATCAATATTTGTGTTAGGGGCTGGGTGATGCGTATAGATTTTGTGTTGCATTAATTTGAGCGATTTGTGTTTGTTTTTTTGGTTTTTGGTTTTCGAGCGCCAGTGAATTCTGAGGGAAAATTGGCACTTGTGAGAAATAGGTAACATTCTTATTATTATTATTATTATTATTATTTTATGACTCCCTAACCCTTAACCCTTCCAACTCGTCTGCCCTTCGTAGCCCCAGAATCGGCCCATTTGGGGCCTAATGCTTTATACCCTTATTAGCTTTGCAAATGGTAATAGGTAAATAGATGAGCTTAAGAAGGGATGGTTCACTCTTTGGGCAAATGGTAATAGGTAAATAGATGAGCTTAAGAAGGGATGGTTCACTCTTTGGGCAAATGGTAATAGGTAAATAGATGAGCTTAAGAAGGGATGGTTCACTCTTTGGGCAAATGGTAATAGGTAAATAGATGAGCTTAAGGAGGGATGGTTCACTCTTTGGTAAATAGATGAGCTTAAGGAGGGATGGTTCACTCTTTGGGCAAATGGTAATAGGTAAATAGATGAGCTTAAGGAGGGATGGTTCACTCTTTGGTAAATAGATGAGCTTAAGGAGGGATGGTTCACTCTTTGGTAAATAGATGAGCTTAAGGAGGGATGGTTCACTCTTTGGGCAAATGGTAATAGGTAAATAGATGAGCTTAAGGAGGGATGGTTCACTCTTTGGTATATAGATGAGCTTAAGGAGGGATGGTTCACTCTTTGGGCAATTTTTGCATGTATTCATTACTTTTCTAGTTTCCTCCCTAGACCTCCATCAAATTAAAAAAAACATCCATTAGATCCCCCTTTTAGATTAATGTGTACATTTTTCAGTAGAAAAATGTCCCGGCCGGTTCTTCCAACATTTAATAATTTTCATTTTAGTAAGCGTTGTTTCCACATAGCGATTTTGATAATTTAATTTGACTTTATATTGTCCTTGTCCCAATTTTGGTTTGTTTAGTTTGCAAGTTTTACATTTTAATTACAGGCTCACTATCGTTCGCCAGGGAAAAAATCAACACCTAAATAGCACGAAAGGTTTAAATATTGACAACGAAATGGGGGCGAAAGGTCTTAAAATCAACAAACTAATAGGGCAAGCATCTTAACCCGGGAACTGCGGGAAGACTCTTAAGAGTTCCCCCGGCGGACTGCGGGAAGACTCTTAAGAGTCAGAGAAAAAAAAAATCAACTTTAACTCTTCGTTCCCGGAAGGGCTCTTGAACGCCCATAAAAAAGCATACCAGAGCTGCCCGGAAGGGCTCTTTAACGCCCAGTGGTTGAAAGCCTGTGAGCTTGGTGTGCGAGGCGTCGGTCCGACGCATGTAAACAACAGCCGGCTGGACCGACGCCCCGCATCTCCGGCCACAAGAAGGAGAGCGTCGCTTGTTCGTGTGTGCCTGTATGTTGTTGTTAAGTATCGAAAAGTAGTGTAAAGTGGCTGTTTTTGCCATAAAGTTATCTCCAATGAAATCATCATCACAACTGAACCAGTTGACTTAGAGAGCTCTACTTAACGCCATTCTACAGGTAAGAAACACAGCTACGCTTGGGGATGCGCGGGAATGCGGAAGCAGTCAGAATAACAAAGATACGGTAGCCTAGGCTAGACGTTTTTCGGCCAAAACACCCGGATTTCGGGGAATATATGGGAATATATACAGTACGCGCGGTTGCAATAAGAGCGAGAGGGCACGCACTTATAGCAACCACGTAATTCATAAAACTCCTCTTTTACCCCCAAAATCTGGTGAGATATGGCAACTGCGACATCTGGCAACTCAGCCAGCTCAGTCTTAGTGCGGGAACGTAGCTAGAACCCTTCAGTGTGCCTACGGCTCTGGTACAGGGAGGATATACGCGAGTGATAGGGCCGAGTTGGCTCCATTGTTTTCCGTGTGACGCCTACCCTTTGGGACCACCCACGCCCGTCATGCCAAAGAAAAAACAAATAACTCCGGCTCAAATTGCGGCCATAAGTGCACTGATGAAGGAGGGTAAAACAAACAAGGAAATTAGTTCAAACACAGGAGTTACAGTGCGATCGGTTCAAAATTGGACAAAGAAAATCCGCGATTCAGGGCCGGGGCCGTTACCTACCCAGAAGAAAAGGCCCGGTAAGAAGCGTAAACTATCACAGAGGACCCTGAATATGCTTAAGAGGCAGCTAGAGACTGATCCCAGCCTTACTGCCAGGAAAATTAAAGAACAAAATCCAACCGTGCTTGGTAGTGTTGCCATCCGAACGCTACAAGATTACCTTCATAAAGTGCTACACTACAGATGCCGCTGCATTCCTAAGCCCTGGGTAACTCGCGTGCATAGACGGAATAGGGTGAAATTTGCCAGGCAATATCGACATTGGACCCTTGCCCAATGGCAGAAAGTACTATGGTCCGATGAATCGTCATTCACAGTTACTGACGGCACTAGGAACTATGTTTACCGCCGCCGCGGTAGCAACCCTCTGGACCCCCGCTATACCCGGCACACCATATAACACCCAGATTCAGTGATGGTATGGGGTGCTTTTTCGTTCCACGGCACTGGTGATTTAGTTTTTCTACCAAAGAACATTCGCATGAATCAACATAATTACCTTGACCTACTAATTGATCACTTGGAGCCATCTATGACAAAGTGCCAAGCGAATTATTTTATGCAGGACGGCGCACCCTGCCATACCGCTAAGACAGTGGTACAGGCCATGGACTTCGGTGGTATTAGGCACTTCAACCCTTGGCCTGGTAACTCACCAGACCTCAACCCCATTGAGAACCTGTGGGGCAAGATGAAAAGCGGCCTGCAGGACTACGACACATCTTCCGTGCCGAAGCTGAAGATCGCTATTCAGCAGTTGTGGGACGGTTTGAAGCCTGCATATATTCAAGCCATCGCCAATTCTCTTCCTAAACGTCTGAGCTTAGTCAGGAAGAGCAAAGGATACCCTATCAAGTACTAAAATAAAGTAAATATAAGTCAATTTTGTTTTTTTGTCCAATTTTTATGAATGAATGTTGGTGCGCGAGGGTAGAGAGTGCCCGCTCCTATTGCAACCGCGCGCACTGTATATACAGTAAAAGTCCGTTAATCCGACGACCGATGATTCGAATCTCCCAATAGTCCGAATTTTTCAATTTGAGGCCAAATCCGAATTCACCCGATGGTCCGAATTTCAAGAAGTCCCAAAGTCCCCTTTTTGAGGCATTAGGCCACTCAAATGACACATAATGGAGCACACACATATCATATGTTCATGAATTCACTTTAAAAGTTTACCATTGTCATTGTAGCCTATTATCTACTTCAAAACATTCAGATTAATGGTCAAAGGAAGCTACTGATATAATCGTAAACACCTTCGTCTTCTTCTTCTTCCACATCGTCTGCTAGAGAGTTTGTTTTGCTCTTGAACGCATCCTTGGGACGCTCCGATGCGCTACTGGCTTGCACCGCATTTTCTGCAAGCGCATTCAGTCTTGAGCTTGAAAACGCACCTTTCAAGAAGTCCCAAAGTCCCCTTTTTGAGGCATTAGGCCACTCAAATGACACATAATGGAGCACACACATATCATATGTTCATGAATTCACTTTAAAAGTTTACCATTGTCATTGTAGCCTATTATCTACTTCAAAACATTCAGATTAATGGTCAAAGGAAGCTACTGATATAATCGTAAACACCTTCGTCTTCTTCTTCTTCCACATCGTCTGCTAGAGAGTTTGTTTTGCTCTTGAACGCATCCTTGGGACGCTCCGATGCGCTACTGGCTTGCACCGCATTTTCTGCAAGCGCATTCAGTCTTGAGCTTGAAAATGCACCTTTGGACGTATTAGTCTTGAGCTTGAAAACGCACCTTTGGATGTTCCGATACGCTACTATTTATAGTTCAGTGATCGGAGCATCCCAAGGGTGCTTTCAAGACAACAAGACAAGGGTGCTTTCAATACAATATATAACAGAGCACGTCACAAAAGGAAAATCACAAAAGGAAAATTACAAGAACCTCTCAGGGAAGTGCCGTTGTTAAGGCATTACTTCCCGAACCACATCTGATTTTCAAGAGCAAGACAAACTCGCTAGTAGACGGAAGAAGAAGAAGACGTTTATATCAGCAGATTCCTTTGACCATTAATCTGAATGTTTTGAAGTAGTTAATAGGCTACAATGACAATGGTAAACTTTTGAAGTGATTTCATGAACATATGATATGTGTGTGTGCACCATTGTGTCATTTGGGTGGCCTAATGTCTCAATGTTTTCGTCATACACAGGTTCATAGGGGTAAAGTCCGATAATCCGAAAAATCCACTAATCCGAACGAGAGCCGGTCCGCTGCCCTTCGGATTAACGGAAGTTTACTGTAATACATAGCCGGGGCTGGAGGGTTAAACATAAAAAAAAAAAAAAAATTAGAGAGTATCGATCGACAGTGTCTCTCCAGCCTTGGGGGAAATTGGCGGGAAAGGAGGTTGCCTCACCCATACATTATCTAACTCCCGCCCTGTATCGCCGATTTTGACCATCCAAACGCTGTTTTCACTTGTTTTATTGTTGTAATAGGTTAATACCTTTATAATCAACCTATAATAGGAGCATATGGATAAGTATTAATGCTATTTATGGTAAAATGAATATTTTAGTGATGGAAACAGCTCAAATACATGCGCACAGGCAGAGGTGTCTAATTACCCCCATGCGCACTTCTGAGGTTAACAGCTGAAAACTAATGAGGACTTAATGGGAAAAAGGAGTGCATACTGTTGTCTTGATCCTGGTTGTTGTGTTGGGAGGTTGGGAAAAGGAGTGCATACTGTTGTCTTGATCCTGGTTGTTGTGTTGGGAGGTTGGGAAAAGGAGTGCATACTGTTGTCTTGATCCTGGTTGTTGTGTTGGGAGGTTGGAAAAGGAGTGCATACTGTTGTCTTGATCCTGGTTGTTGTGTTGGGAGGTTGGGAAAAGGAGTGCATACTGTTGTCTTGATCCTGGTTGTTGTGTTGGGAGGTTGGGAAAAGGAGTGCATACTGTTGTCTTGATCCTGGTTGTTGTGTTGGGAGGTTGGGAAAAGGAGTGCATACTGTTGTCTTGATCCTGGTTGTTGTGTTGGGAGGTTGGGAAAATTTAGTGCGCGGGAGTATAAGAGGACACCCGAGTTGCGTGACGATTATAGGTTTGATTCCCGGAGGGAAGAATGAAAACCTAATATTTAGTAGAGGCCCCGTAATCATTGACGATATGCCTATTAACCCCTTATTGGCGGCGCTCGACTTAAGTCGTGCACCAATTCGCAGCAAGTTAGGAGCATTATGAAGGCTTCTATCTATCTATTTATTGCCTGACGCCGTGATCCCCGAAGGGGTGGCCACGAACGAACCGCCCCCATACACCTCTGTCCCCAGTCAGTCGACGCCCCTCCCCCCAACCAGCACCGCCTTCGTTCATGTAGTTCCTCACTCCAGGCTTTTAAAGGGTTAAAATCGAGTGCAAATGGCCGGGAGCACAGCGGGCCAGACAGCCGACTCCCAGGGCTTACCGCCGCCCATTAACTCATGTTCCCTGTGTTCTCGAGAGGCCGGCAGTGTAGCCAGTAGTGAGCATAGCTGGGAAAAATATACCGATATATGCTAAACTCCCATGTTCGTGGCATCACTGCAAGAGAACCACGAGTGCTACGTAGCTCGTTCTGGTCTCATGTTGAAGCTTTTAGTACCTAGTTTTTTGCTAAATATTTTTTTTTTCATGCAGATGCTTGATTTATCATGCAGGAGGGCCTGAATATGCCCAAATGAGCCCAAAACACCCCACTAGACAAGGGTTAATATAATAGCCTCCATTCAAACGCCGGCGGGGAGAAAACGGAATACGCTTCATAAGGGTAACGCTTATTCTCTTATGGAATCGTCTTATGATTGGGTACTCGCTACGAAAAAAAATCGTAATTAATGAAAAGGAAAAAATATACTTAATAATTGTTATACTACAGCTTTCCATCTCATGGATTTCTTGTGCGGGCTTCCTTGCCGCTGCTCCCTGAGACGCCATTCCTCCTTTACTGACATATCAAGATTTTAACCTCAAGACATCAAGCGAATGGGAAGGGGATGGCCGGGAGGGCCCTACATCGTCAATGATTACGGGGCCCCTATTAAATATTAGGTTTTCATTCTTCCCTCCGGGAATCAAACCTATAATTTATTAGTGGCCCCTCCATCATTGACGATATGCCTGATATCCTAAGACTGGAAGGGGACATTCGTGACAATATCAAAACCACTAACAAATTACCGTAGGTAGAGACAAAGAATCCACATAACAATTTCAAGTATTTATTGTTTACATCTATCTATCTATCTATTGCCTGACGCCGTGATCCCCGAAGGGGTGGCCACGAACGAACCGCCCCCATGCACCTGTCCCCAGTCAGTCGACGCCCCTCCCCCCAACCAGCACCGCCTTCGTTCATGTAGTTCCTCACTCCATCCTTCCACCTCATATTCGGTCTACCTCTCCCCCTCTGTCCCTCCACCTCGCTCTCGTACACCCTCTTAGTCATTCTCTCGCTTTCCATACGTTCCATATGACCGAACCATCTCAAGTTGTTCCTTTTCACACTTTCCAGCACATCTACCTCCACACCCCTCCTTCTTACTTCCTCATTAGTCTGTCTATCCCTCCATGTAACTCCGCACGCACTCCTTAAGTAATTCATTTCCACTGCTCTCACTCTTGGTCTGAGTCTCTCAACCAACGTCCATGCTTCGCTTCCGTAAGTCAGTGTCGGGATTACCACACTGTCATGCAAGGACTTCTTCACTTCCATACTGACCACCCTATTTCTTGTTACTGCTTTTAGCGTTCCTACAACCCTCTTCCCCTGTTGTACCCTCTCCCGCACCTCTTCATCCATAGTCCCATCTTTACTCAACACACTGCCCAGATACTTAAAAGAGTTGACGATCTCCATAGCCTGACCGTTCAGCTTCACCTCACACTCTGTGACTTCACCCCTTTCGAAGACCATAACCTTGCTCTTCCCGTATTTACCTTCAAATTCCGTTTTTCGCACACTGTTCCAAACTCATTTACCAGACCCTGCAACTCCCATTCATTATCACTCATCAGAACTGTATCATCCGCAAACAGCAGTATAGGTAGCTTCCACTCAATTCCCTCCCTTTTCAGCGATACACCAACATCCACTGCTCTTGATAGTATTTCTTTCATGACTCCATCCATATATACAGTAAACAACCACGGGGACATCACACACCCCTGTTTCAAACCAACATTCAGGTCAAGAACTCGCTCTGCTCACTCTCCACACGTACTGCCGCCTTTGCACCCTCATACATGCTCTTCACTGCTTTCAGCAACTTGCCCTCTACTCCGTATATTCTAAGTACTTTCCACAAACCTTCTCTATCCACTCTGTCATAGGCCTTCTCCAAGTCCATAAAGGCAACATACACCTTTTGTTTCTTCTCCAGATACTTCTCCACAACACAATTCAGGGTAAAAATCTGATCTACACATCCTCTTCCCTTCCTAAAACCTCCCTGCTCGTCGCCTATCCATTTCTCCGTTCTCACTCTCACTCTCTCAATCACTACCCTACTGTATACCTTCCCTACTACGCTTAGAAGGCATATTCCTCGGTGGTTACCACACACTCCTCTTTCCCCTTTGCCCTTATATAGGGGGACTATTATGCCAGTCTTCCAGTCATCGGGTGCACTCCCCTTCTCCCATGCTAGTTTGCACATTTTCCATACCCATTCTATCACTATCTCACCATACCTCAACATTTCCCCACACACTCATCTGTTCCTGGTGCTTTCCCCAACTTCACTCTTTTCATGGCTTCCCACACTTCTGACCTCCTGATCCCAACCTCCTCCTCCACTACTTCTCCCTCCCATACCATATCCAGCTATGTTTGCTGGCTCTTCATTCCTTACATTTAGCAACTCACTGAAGTACTCCCTCCATCTTTCGACTCTCTCTTGCTTCTCGGCTAGCATTCTCCCATTCTTATCTTTCACACCCTTACTGTTTCCTTGCTACCTTCCCTAACTTTCTTGACTTCTTTCCAGAACAGTTTCTTACTCTCCCTCCATTTTACACTCAGATTCCTTCCATTGTTTACATACAATGTATAAAAATTGAAAGAAAAGCAGTGCGTTACTTCAAAGAAGATCTGCTTATAAGTGACTGGACCTGCACTTTGCGGTCCATCATAATGTCGTTTGGGGACATATTCTTATTCCCTTTGCAACAGATATAGACCCATAATTCTTTGGAATATATCCTGGCCTTAAAAATATTTGTACATTTCAAATAGGTTTGTACATTTTGTTTGTAATATATAGTTGTAACTATGATAGATCTCTCTTTAACCCTCCAGCCCCGGCTACGCATTACATAAATATTCCCCGAAATCCGGGGGTTTTGGCCGAAAAACGTCTACGCCTAGGCTACCGTATCTTTGTTATTCTGACTGCTTCCGCATTCCCGCGCATCCCCAAGCGTAGATGTGTTTCGTACCTGTAGAATGGCGTTAAGTAGAGCTCTCTAAGTCAACTGGTTCAGTTGTGATGATGATTTCATTGGAGATAACTTTATGGCAAAAACAGCCACTTTACACTACTTTTCGATACTTAACAATAACATACAGGCACACACGAACAAGCGACGCACTCCTTCTTGTGGCCGGAGATGCGGGGCGTCGATCCAGCCGGCTGTTGTTTACATGCGACGGACCGACGCCTCGCACACCAAGCTTACAGGCTTTGAGCTCATGGGTCTTTAAGAGCCCTTCCGGGTCTGGAGGGTTAACTATGTATTTTCATTAATGATAAGAGCCACTGGAATCTGTATAAAGTAACACTTCGATTTTCCGGCATTCAAGCATCCGGTTACTTCAAACAACCGGAGGTTTTAGGAAATTATTAAAAAAAAAAAAAAAAATTGTCTTACCAGCATCATTTCATCATAACAAATAATAAATACGGTAAATTTCTATAATTGCACCTATACGAGCTAAAACAAATATTATTGTATTTAACAGGAAGGTAGGACGAGGTAAGTGATGTGGTATAGGTGGCAATATGCGGAAATGTATTAAAGGGCATTCCGCCCCCTCTGACAAGTCTATCAATCTAGATGTGACACGGATTTTACAATGTTTCAAAGAGACATTAGCCTAACCTAACAACCTTACCTAACCTATTATAATGTAAAACTTGCAAAATAAACAAACCAAAACGTATACGAACACAGTAAAAAGACAAAATAACTAATCAAAATCGCTATGTGGAAACAACGCTTAAGTAAAATAATTATTTATAAATAAAAGAACACAATCAACCACATAGGGTGTACATTACTACATGAGCAAGTTAATCTGTTTCCCAAGCAAACTAATCGCACACATAACAACGCACTGTAGTCACGTTCAAGGAATTAGTCAATTTGGGAAGTCGGGGACGTTCTGGTAAATTTTACTAAACTCTGCATGAATAAAGAAACTACATTAAGTGTCAAATTTACAACTTGACAAGATAATAACAATAGTACAAAATACAAATAAAACTCACTAACGATAGTGCTATCGGGTAGGTACCTGTAAGCATAGCATGCTTCAAGTGACCCCTAACAATTACTACCCTACTAATAACCTACATTTATTGTACAAATAAACTAAGGAAATCGCAAAAGCAAGCAATTAATCCTATCGACAATGATTATATATAATATAATAAATATAAATATTTTAAAATTTGAAGAAGGCACAATAGATTTAAACAAAAGAGTACTCTTTTAATAATAATAATAATAATAAGCATATTACTTATTTCTCATAAGCGCCAATTTTTCCGAAGAATTCACTAGCGCTCGGAAAGAGAAAGAAAAAAGAACAAAATCAATGCATCAAAAGAAGGCTTATATACAACACACATTTAACAATCACTAGCAGTGGCAAAATAGCCTAAACTCTATAGCCATCTGTCATGACACCTCTCTCAAGATCATAGCTTCTCTCAAAGAGAAAAGTCTTAAGTTGTCTCTTGAAGCATTCAACAGAACTCAGTTGTCTCATGGACAGCGGCAACCTGTTATACAACCTCGGAGCCATGTAGGAGAATGACCTCCCAAAGAAAGAAGACTGCTGGAAAGCCCTTGGTTCATCAAGACGAAAAGGGTCATTGTCATGACGCACAACTACACCATGGTGTGCCGGTGGGCGCCTGAGCAGCTCTGCAAGGTACCTAGGCTCACCAAATTTGAGAACCTTAAAAGTTACCAAACACAACTTGAATTCTATTCTTGCTCTTACTGGCAGCCAGTGCAGTTCTATGTGAAGAGATGTAGTAGGAGTTCTAGGTGGAACACCAAAAATTAGTCTTGCGGCCCTGTTAAGAACAGACTGAACTTTCTTTAAAATATAATTTGGAAGACCCACCAACAGGGCATTGCAATAATCAACACGAGAGAAGACCAATGAGTGAACCAACGTCAGGAGGGAACGTCTGGTTATAAACGGCTTCACCAAATAGAGATTTCTGATGTGCAAGTAACAACTTTTAACTATCTGGTTTACATGCTCTTTGAAATCTAATCTGGAGTTCACATATACACCCAGATTTCGAACAGAGTTGGCCGGTCGCAGCTGAGATCCACCCACATTGATGGAGAGGGCACCTACTATATCATCAGCTCTTCTATTTCCTCGGATGATGAGAATATCAGTTTTACCATCATTTAGTTTAAGTTTTCTCGCTCTCATCCACTTCTTGATATCAGACATCAACAATTCCATCTTACTCCGTATATCAACTATATTTGTGATTCTCACATAAATCTGGGTGTCATCTGCATAAAAGTGAAAAGTGAAAGTTATGTGCACGAAGCAGAAGAGACAAACTGCTGATATAAATTATAAATAGGATAGGACCTAAAACTGATCCCTGCAGAACACCATACTGCAGGGGTGTCGAGTCCGAGACCATTTGATTTACCATCACACTCTGGGATCTACCTGACAAGTACGACCCAAGAAGCAAGAGAGCGGAGTCACGCACACCACAATCATAAAGATCACTCAATAACAACTCGTGATCCACTGTGTCAAAGGCCGCAGAGAGATCAAGCAAGACCAATAGTGAGGCCACACCATTGCAAATGTTCTCAACTAGATCATTATGTACTCTAATCAATGCTGTTTCAGTTGAATGATGCTGTCGGTAAGAAGACTGAAAAATTGGGATAGTTTCATTCTGCTGAAGTAGTGGTTGTAATTGGTCAAGTATTACACGCTCTAATATCTTTGATATGAAGGACAGGTTGGAGACAGGACGATAGTTCAACATGTTCTCAACATCAAGTCCAGGTTTCTTTAGAGTAGGTCGGAGTAGTATTTACCTAATTGTATTTACCTAATTGTAGTTTACAGGAGTTGAGCTAAGCTCGTGTTGTCCCGTCTCTCAGTCTACTTTTTATCCAATTTTTTCTTGAAAATATGGATATTCCTTGCCCCTACCACCTCCTCCTCCAGCCCATTCCATTTGTCAATACATCTATAGGGGAAGCTAAACTTCCTGATATCGTTCTTGCAGGTAGGTCTTTTTACTTTGTAGCTGTGGCCTCTAGTTATTCCTGTATCCATAATTAATATATCCTCCCTATCCAGCCTCTCCAGCCCCCGGGTGCATTTGTACATCATTATCATGTCTCCCCTCTCTCTCCTCTCTTTTAGACTCTTTAGATTTAATTTGTCTAGCCTCCCTTCATATGGCAGTTCTCTGAGACTTGGAACCAATCTAGTAACTGCTCTCTGGATTCTTTCTAACTTGTGAATATGCTTCTTTAGATGCAGGGACCACACCACTGCTGCATACTCCAATCTTGGTCTAATCATACTCTTCATAATTTTCGCTACCATGGTCTCATCCAAGTAGTTCAGAGCAACTTTCATATTCCCGGCCATTGCATACATTCCGCTAAAGAGCTTGTTAATATGTTTCTCTGGCGACAAATTATCTTGTATAATCAACCCTAAATCCTTTTCTTTTTCGGCCTTGCTAATTATATTATCTCCCATCCTGTACTCCCAATTTGGTCTATTCACACTTCTTCCCATATTTAACACATGGCATTTACTTATATTAAATTTAATTTTCCACTTGGTGCTCCATTCGTATATTTTATCTAAATCCCCTTGCAGCTCCTCACAACTATTTTTATTTGTTATTTGTCTCATAATTTTTACGTCATCTGCAAACATTGACATGTAGGAGTTTATGCCTATCGGCAGGTCATTCACGTACATAAGGAACATGAGAGGTGCCAACACAGATCCCTGCGGCACACCACTCTCAACTTTCCGCCACGATGAGTAAGTTCCTCTAATGTTGGTCCTCATTTCCCTATCTGTTAAATAGCTCTCCATCCATTTCAGCAAACTCCCCCTGACACATCCTAGCGTCTCAAGCTTAGATAACAATCTCTTATGTGGTACCTTATCGAATGCTTTGGAAAGGTCTAAGTAGACGCAGTCCACCCATCCGCCTCTTTCTTGGAGTACATCTATCACCCTACTGTAATAACATAGCAAACTGGTAACACAAGATGTCCCTTCTCTGAATCCAAATTGCTTTGGGGTTATTATCTTCTTTCTCTCCAACATTTTCATCCATCTCTTCCTAATTAGCTTTTCACAAATCTTGCATACAATACTAGTAAGTATTGAAACATGAAAAACATGCATCCTCCTTCATTCACTGTCCCCCCCCTTCACTCACTCAACCCCACAATTTGCCGGAGGATAACAGGTTTTTCACAATACGTAGACGGAGGTCTTTAAAAAAAAAAAAAAAAAAACTAGTAAGTGAAACTGGTCTATAGTTTAGAGGGTCCTCAGGGTTTCCATTCTTGTATATCGGAATGATATTAGCTCTTTTCCATTCAACAGGAACCTGTCCTTTATCTAAGGAAGCTTGAATTATGTCCCTCACTGGCTCCACTAATTGCTCTGCACACTCCTTTAAAACCCAGGCAGACACTTCATCCGGTCCCATAGCTTTCCTTACTTCAAGTCCTCTCATCGCAGATAACAGCTCATCTCTAGTTATTTCAATCTTACTAAGACCACTCTCCAGTACTCCCGCCTGTGGTTCGTCAAAACCTTCCTCTCTAGTAAAAACTGACCCCAATTTGTTATTCATTACCTCGCACATGTCCGATACATTTTCATACGTCCTAGCATCAACTCTTAATTTAGTAATTTGTTTCTTTACCTTCAACTTACTGTTTATATATTTATAAAATAATCTAGGGTCACTTTCACATTTATTTACTATGTTCTTCTCATAGTTCATTTTAACTTGCCTAATTATGTTAACATATCTATTCCTCTCCTGTTTATATTTATTCCGATTACTCTCAGTGTTCCTTCTTCTTAACCCTCCAACCCCGGCTAGGGTAGATCGTGACTGTACTCTGTGTCCGGGGGTTTTGAGGAATTTTGGTCCATGTTGATTCACCTGTTACTCCTGAAATACATGACACAAAGTTATAAAAAAAAAAAAAATGTTGCACAAACCTTCATGTGTAGAATGCCGTTGAGTAGAGGTCTCTAGCCCAAGTGATTGCATAATGGCGAGCGCGGGAAGTGGAGTGATTTTTATGCGGGGAAAATCTTCCCGCGTTCGGATGCGTCGCCTTGGCCCAGGCCCCGGCTTGGCTAACCTACTGCGCACTTAGCCACTCGTCGCGCCAGAGTTTTTACCTCCGGAGGCGATTTTATTTATTGATAGTGATGTTATATAGTTATTTGGAGTCCAATTATATAAAATATGTGTATTAGGCTATCATTGTCACTAATATTTCACATTTTCACTCGATACCGTACTTTTTATGAGTAATTGAGGCTGGTTATTGTTATATTATGCACTGATTATTCGTTATCACAGGTGTTTATTATACTTTGGCCATCTAATATTAGTTCGTGTGTCACTTTCACTTTGGTAAATATGCTTGAGAGAGTGTCACTGTCACTGATAATGCTCATTTTCACTTGATACGGTACATTTTATTAGTAATTGAGGTAGGTTATTGTTATATTAGGCAGTGATTATTCGTTATCACAGGTGTATTATACTTTGGCCATCTAATATTACTTCGTGTGTCACTTTCACTTTGGTAAATATGCTTGAGAGAGTGTCACTGTCACTGATAATGCTCATTTTCACTTGATACGGTACATTTTATTAGTAATTGAGGTAGGTTATTGTTATATTAGGCAGTGATTATTCGTTATCACAGGTGTTTATTATACTTTGGCCATCTAATATTACTTCGTGTGTCACTTTCACTTTGGTAAATATGCTTGAGAGAGTGTCACTGTCACTGATAATGCTCATTTTCACTTGATACGGTACATTTTATTAGTAATTGAGGTAGGTTATTTCTTACAGTTTCTTACAGTAGATCCTCTGGAAAAAGGCAAACTATGCCTGTGTATCCAGCTCAGTACCAGTGCTTGCACTGCTGCGGTCGTTCACGGTGTTGGCGGCGGCGGTAGCAGACGCAACATTTTTACTATTCTGTATTTTTGTTTTATAATCAAACTTCAAATCTTGTCTTCCCCATGCTTTATCAAGATTACTTTCAAACTCCCTTATTGATTCGGAATCGACTACATACTGGGGCAGTGCGTTCCACTCATTTACCACTCTATCACAAAATGAGTTCTTCGCCTTCTCAAGCCTATTTCTTTCTTTGTAAATTTTCTTAGAGTGTCCTCTCGTTCTTGTTCCCTCCCGCATCAAGAAGATACCTTCACACACATCCTCATCGTACTTTCCTGACACTATCTTAAAAGTCTCTATCATATCCCCTCTCTTTCTCCTATATGCCAGTGTCGGAAGTCCCAGTGTCCTCAACCTCTGCTCATAGCCCGCGTTCTTCAACGTTGGTACCAGCTTGCTAGCTCTTCTCTGCACTTTCTCCACTGCTTCTATATCCTTTACCATATATGGAGCCCACACCTGGTTTGCATATTCCAGGTGTGGCCTAACCAGCGCTGTATATAGATTCCTGAAGATTTCTTCGTCAAGTGACACAAATGTCCTCCTTATCAGCCCTACAATTCTATTGGCTTTGTTTATCTTTTCCGCTAAATGTTCTGAGAAATTTAACTTATTATCTATCACTACTCCTATATCCTTTTCTGCACTCACTTCCTCCATCGCTTCATACATACTGTATCCTACCTTGTCTATCTTGCTGGTCCCAATCCGCATGTACTTGCATTTTTTTGGATGAAAAGGCATTAACCAATGCTCAGACCATCCCTTCATGCCCTCCACATCTCCTTGAAGCAAACCCATATCTTCCTTACTCCTCACTCTTCTATACAGTTTAGTGTCATCCGCATACAGGTATACCTCACTTCCATTAGTTATAACTTCAGGCAAGTCGTTGATAAATATAACGAACAGCAATGGTCCCAACACAGATCCCTGAGGTACCCCACTTGTAATTTCCCTCCACCCCGAGCCTATTCCATTCACCAATACCCTCTGTCTCCGATCTTTCAGGAAGGCTTCTATCCATTTCACACATTTCTCCCTATATTATAGCTTCTAACTTTCTCTATTAACCTTTTATGTGGGACCTTATCGAAGGCCTTCATAAAATCGCAATATACCACGTCTATTACATCACCATCTTCTAGAATTTGCATCCAATCATCTACCACCTTAATTAGCTGTAGTACCGTCGACCTCCCCGGCAAGAATCCGAACTGTCTCCCACTGAAAAGTTGGTTTGACTTCATATGATCCATTATTCCTTCTCTAATTACCGTTTCCATTAGTTTACACACAACACTTGTCAAACTGACTGGTCTATAATTCCCTGGGTCATTTCTCTTTCCCTTCTTAAATATAGCTGTTATGTTCGCCTCTCTCCAGTCCATCGGGATTTGTCCTGTATTAAACGATACCTCAAATAACATTTTCAATGGCTCTACTAACATCTCCCCTCCTTCCTTTATGATTCTTGGGTGTATCCCATCCGGTCCCGGTGACTTACTTCTATTCATTTTTTCTATAGCCCTTCTTATTCTAGCATGGGAAAACTCTACTAGTTCTAGTGCCGGTGCCTGTTTGATGGGAATAGTAGGCACTGCATCCTCCGACTCCACTGTTAGTACCCCCCCAAAGTATTTCCCCAGCACCTCTGCTTTCTCCTTATCAGTCTCCGCTCTACTCCCATCATTCAACCCCCCACCAGCTCTGGGATCCCTACTCTTCTTGTTAATTTTTCCTGAATGTACTTCCAGAATATTTTTGGATTATCCTTCACATTTCTAGCTATCTCTCTCTCCCTCTCCTTCACCCCCCTCCTTGTTTCCCACCTTATTTTATTGTTTATTTGTCTGCGTTCCAGATCCACTTCCTTAGCCTCTATACTAGACCCCCTGTTCTTTTTTAACAATTTTAATCTTTCCCACAATCGTTTCTTTCTTCTAATCAATATCCAAAGCTTTCTTTTCATTGGCAATTCTGGGTTAGTTCTTTTCCTCAATTTTTTTTTATCCTTATATTCCCTTACTGGTACACTTTGGATACAGCATTCTCCAGTTTGACTCTAATTTTCCTCCACATTCCTTCAGCGTCTTCACCGTTCAAATATTCCCCCCAGTCAATGTCCAAACACCGTCTCAGCAGCTCATAATCTGCTCTATCATACATGTATATTTTTCTATTGCTTTTATTATCCCTCTCCGATTTAATGTTACAACTAAAGCTTATACAGGCATGGTCACTACGACCTATAGGGCTATCCACATTAACATGTTCCACTATATCCTCTTCATTGCTAAAAATCAAATCAAGTACACTCCCCTGCGTCCCATCTCTATATCTTGTCATCTCTACAATATGTTGCGTTAAAAAACAATCTCTCACTTTCTCTATAAACTTATTTTCCAGGCTACCCTGTCCCGCTGGAGTAGTACAATTTGCCCAGTTGATCCTTGGCAAATTGAAATCTCCAATCAAAATTTTATATTTGTTCTCTCTATTATCTATCTCCTCCATTGTTTTCAGTAGGTTATCATCCTCTCCCCTGCTATTATTTGGGCTTCTCTATATAGAGGCAATTAGAATTGATCCTCTTACACATTTTACTTCAATACACAAATACTCACAATACTGCTGTCTCATATCCACCTCATTAACCTTGAGCTCTTTTCTTACATAAATAAACAGTCCTCTTCCAACCTCTGCTCTAATAGCATTTCTCTCATATAACTCAAAACCCTCCAAACTATATTCCACCAGTTCCCTCTCAATTCTAACATTTTTTGGTCTTACTTCCTGTAGGGCTATGATATCAGGTTTTTCCTCTTCATCCTGCAACCTACATATCAGTTCTCTTTTCTTGTCCTGAGTAAACACATCCACATTACTAAACATAATCCTTAATCCATCTACCATTCCTCCAGCAATTACACCATCCCGCTCCTCCAGTCCGTACCCTACTCCCCTGTTAGCACTACTGGGTCTGACTCTTTGTCTCCTGTCTCTCTCAATATATTATTGTTATATTAGGCACTGATTATTCGTTATCACAGGTGTTTATTATACTTTGGCCATCTAATATTATGTCATGTGTCACTTTCACTTAGTTATATGCTTTGTAAACGTTTTATATACAATTTATTGTGTCTTTTTTCACTTATTTATATATGTTTTCATAATACATGACTTTTTTATCACAATACATTGTTTTATTTCCACTTGTTGCCTATATACATACATATTGTCAGTCTTTGGTACTTTCACTATGATTATTAGTTAGTACTCCTGCTTGGTGTGGTATTCAGCAAAGCACGGTATAGCACATAGTGACAGCTGGCACTCCACACACTGCATGGTGGTCTTTTTCTGCTTCCTCGGCCTCACCTGGCTGTTCCAGCAGACATGGCACCGCCTTCTGCTAATGGTGACTCCATCTCGTTCCAGAGGCAGGTAACCGAGCTTGTGCACATTTAGATACTGTGCACACTGCATGCGGTCCTGAACGGGGCGCCCAGGTTGTGCCACTGCCCTCTGTGGCGTAGCATACCTGTCCAGGAACTCCACCAACACCTGTTTTTGGAACCTCCGCAGGCTACTGAACTTCCTGGGTGTGCGCGGATTCCGAAGCCTGTAGATATTGTAGGCATTCAGCATTGACATGTCCACCATGTGCAGAAAGAACTTTTTGTACCATCTGCACGAGGTACGCAGACAGTCGATGAAGCCTATCTGCATGTCGGACTTGTCCACCAGCCTCATATTTATGTTGTAGTCCATTACAGCATCGGGCTTGGTCACCCTGACTTGGGTGCGGCGATCCACCTTGCCAGTCTCAACCATTTCCCCCTTGTGGACGGTGCTCAGGAGGTTGACCTTCCGCTGGTCGTGCCAGTGAATAGCCAGAATGGGTCCCGACTTCTTCTTGAAGACATCGCCTTTCTTGGTTTTAGGAGGGAAAGTTGGCATGCCCTTCCTTTTCGCTCTAACTGTGCCTACAGTCCCCGTCTTGCGCTGATGGAGGTACTTTGAGAGAGTGGGGGACGTGTAGTAGTTGTCCGTGTAGAGGACGTGATTCTTCTCGAAGTACCGGTTCATCATGGCTTGAACCACTGCTCCACCAAAGCCAATGAGGGGGTCTATTTCCACGTCCCCTTCCTTCCCGCTGTAGACCAGGAAGTCCAGGACATAGCCAGTTTGGCAATCGCACAGCACAAAGAACTTTATACCAAAGCGATGTCTCTTTGAGGGGATGTACTGCCTGAAGCTCAGCTTTCCCCGGAACAGCACAAGAGACTCGTCAATACAGACGTTGCAGAAGGGCGTGAAGTATGACGTGAAACGTTCTCGCATCATCTCGTACAACGTCCTAATCTTCCACAGCTTGTCAGAGAGATGCATGTCGGTGTTGGTGACAAGATGGAGCGCTCCGAGGATGTCGAGGTACCGGTCCCGAGAGATGTATTTCCCGAAGGCAGGGGTGGCTATCAGATCTTTGGTGATCCAATAGTCAGCCAACCTGTGCTTCTTTACATGAGGCATTAGCATGGTGATTGCCAGGAACACCATGAACTCGGGATGAGTCACTGGGGTCCCCCGCTTCATGTGGCCCTTGGTCACCTAGCCCAAGAAGTTCACCTGGATTTGGTGGTGCTAGTTCGTCTCTTCTATGACAAACTCAGTAACCTCCTTATCAAAAAATGCCTCAAAAAGCTCATGTGGTGGAGCATTGGGGCCTGCTGGAAAACTTGGGGTAACTCCTGAACCCTCCTGTACCTCATCAAAAGGGGTTACATCAGGGTCATTCACTTCATCAGCAGCCACATCCTGCCAGTTGAAAATATAAAATGGGTCCTGCTGGCGACGCTGACGAGGAGCTGCAGCTGGGGCAGCACGCCCACGAACTTTGGCGGCACGCACCCTAGGGCGGCCAGGAGCGCGACGGCGCCCAGGCCCAGCCCGGCGGCCAGGGCGGCCAGGAGCACGACGGCCCTGGGCAAAGCGTCTGGGTTGAGGGTCGTCGATGTCCATAAAGTCATCGTCGTTGTCGTCAGAGCCGTCATCTTGCCCTGACTGGGGACCCAGGTAATCAT
>CM064559.1:9805897-10029706 GCA_032716605.1 Paralithodes platypus
ACCTGTTACTCCTGAAATACATGACACAAAGTTTATAAAAAAAAAAAAAAAATGTTTGCACAAACCTTTTCATGTGTAGAATGCCGTTGAGTAGAGGTCTCTAGCCCAAGTGATTGCATGAGTGAGCGGAAGCGCGGGAAGTGGAGTGAATTTTATGCGGGAAAATCTTCCCGCGTTCGGATGCGTCGCCTTGGCCCAGGCCCCGGCTTGGCTAACCTACTGCGCACTTAGCCACTCGTCGCGCCAGAGTTTTTACCTCCCGGAGGCGATTTTATTTATTGATAGTGATGTTATTATAGTTATTTGGAGTCCAATTATATAAAATATGTGTATTAGGCTATCATTGTCAATAATATTTCACATTTTCACTCGATACCGTAGTTTTTATGAGTAATTGAGGCTGGTTATTGTTATATTAGGCAGTGATTATTCGTTATCACAGGTGTTTATTATACTTTGGCCATCTAATATTACTTCGTGTGTCACTTTCACTTTGGTAAATATGCTTGAGAGAGTGTCACTGTCACTGATAATGCTCATTTTCACTTGATACGGTACATTTTATTAGTAATTGAGGTAGGGTATTGTTATATTAGGCAGTGATTATTCGGTATCACAGGTGTTTATTATACTTTCGACATCTAATATTACTTCGCGTGTCACATTTCACTTTGGTAAATATGCTTGAGAGAGTGTCACTGTCACTGATAATGCTCATTTTCACTTGATACGGTACATTTTATTAGTAATTGAGGTAGGTTATTGTTATATTAGGCACTGATTATTCGTTATCACAGGTGTTTATTATACTTTGGCCATCTAATATTACTTCGTGTGTCACTTTCACTTTGGTAAATATGCTTGAGAGAGTGTCACTGTCACTGATAATGCTCATTTTCACTTGATACGTAACATTTTATTAGTAATTGAGGTAGGTTATTGTTATATTAGGCACTGATTATTCGTTATCACAGGTGTTTATTATACTTTGGCCATCTAATATTATGTCATGTGTCACTTTCACTTAGTTATATGCTTTGTAAACGTTTTATATACAATTTATTGTGTCTTTTTTCACTTATTTATATATGTTTTCATAATACATGACTTTTTTATCACAATACATTGTTTTATTTCCACTTGTTGCCTATATACATACATATTGTCAGTCTTTGGTACTTTCACTATGATTATTAGTTAGTACTCCTGCTTGGTGTGGTATTCAGCAAAGCACGGTATAGCACATAGTGACAGCTGGCACTCCACACACTGCATGGTGGTCTTTTTCTGCTTCCTCGGCCTCACCTGGCTGTTCCAGCAGACATGGCACCGCCTTCTGCTAATGGTGACTCCATCTCGTTCCAGAGGCAGGTAACCGAGCTTGTGCACATTTAGATACTGTGCACACTGCATACGGTCCTGAACGGGGCGCCCAGGTTGTGCCACTGCCCTCTGTGGCGTAGCATACCTGTCCAGGAGCTCCACCAACACCTGTTTTTGGAACCTCCGCAGGCTACTGAACTTCCTGGGTGTGCGCGGATTCCGAAGCCTGTAGATATTGTAGGCATTCAGCAGTTGTCCACCATGTGCAGAAAGAACTTTTTGTACCATCTGCACGAGGTACGCAGACAGTCGATGAAGCCTATCTGCATGTCGGACTTGTCCACCAGCCTCATATTTATGTTGTAGTCCATTACAGCATCGGGCTTGTGCTCCCTGACTTGGGTGCGGCGATCCACCTTGCCAGTCTCAACCATTTCCCCCTTGTGGACGGTGCTCAGGAGGTTGACCTTCCGCTGGTCGTGCCAGTGAATAGCCAGAATGGGTCCCGACTTCTTTTTGAAGACATCGCCTTTCTTGGTTTTAGGAGGGAAAGTTGGCATGCCCTTCCTTTTCGCTCTACCTGTGCCTACAGTCCCCGTCTTGCGCTGATGGAGGTACTTTGAGAGAGTGGGGGACGTGTAGTAGTTGTCCGTGTAGAGGACGTGATTCTTCTGGAAGTACCGGTCGATCATGGCTTGAACCACTGCTCCGCCAAAGCCAATGAGGGGGTCTATTTCCACGTCCCCTTCCTTCCCGCTGTAGACCAGGAAGTCCAGGACATAACCAGTTTGGCAATCGCACAGCACAAAGAACTTTATACCAAAGCGATGTCTCTTTGAGGGGATGTACTGCCTTGAAGCTCAGCTTTCCCCGGAACAGCACAAGAGACTCGTCAATACAGACGTTGCAGAAGGGCGTGAAGTATGACGTGAAAACGTTCTCGCATCATCTCGTACAACGTCCTAATCTTCCACAGCTTGTCAGAGAGATGCATGTCGGTGTTGGTGACAAGATGGAGCGCTCCGAGGATGTCGAGGTACCGGTCCCGAGAGATGTATTTCCCGAAGGCAGGGGTGGATATCAGATCTTTGGTGATCCAATAGTCAGCCAACCTGTGCTTCTTTACATGAGGCATTAGCATGGTGATTGCCAGGAACACCATGAACTCGGGATGAGTCACTGGGGTCCACCGCTTCATGTGGCCCTTGGTCACCTTGCCAAAAAGGTTCACTCCTGGATTTGGTGGTGCTTGTTTGTCTCTTCTATGACAAACTCAGTAACCTCCTTATCAAAAAATGCCTCAAAAAGCTCATGTGGTGGAGCATTGGGGCCTGCGGGAAAACTTGGGGTAACTCCTGAACCCTCCTGACCCTCATCAAAAGGGGTAACATCAGGTCATTCACTTCATCAGCAGCCACATCCTGCCAGTTGAAAATATAAAATGGGTCCTGCTGGCGACGCTTACGAGGAGCTGCAGCTGGGGCAGCACGCCCACGAACTTTGGCGGCGCGCACCCTAGGGCGGCCAGGAGCGCGACGGCGCCCAGGCCCAGCCCGGCGGCCAGGGCGGCCAGGAGCACGACGGCCCTGGGCAAAGCGTCGGGGTTGAGGGTCGTCGATGTCCATAAAGTCATCGTCGTTGTCGTCAGAGCCGTCATCTTGCCCTGACGGTGGACCCAGGTAATCATGGCCAGAGTCATCTGTGAGGTGCCCTTCATCTTCAGACCCCCCCTCATAATCTCGCGGGGAACGAATGATGCGTGGGCGGCGTGTAGGTCGGCGAGGTGGGGAAGGAGTGGCAGGTGAGGCTCTGTCATCTTCATGCAGAGGTTCGGGGCTCCTTGGCCTACGACGATTCGTAGACAGCACTGTTTCAGTGTCTGTAGGTGCAGGTATGGATGCGAGGTCAAAAACAACGTCAGGAACCTCTGTTGTAGGCTGGAGAGGTGGGGTGGACCCTGGGGAAACTTGCGGGGGCGTATGGCTGGGACCGGCAGGGGTGGAAGCCGCGGGAGCCTCGAACAAAGAGCGCCTACTTGTAGCTCCTTTTTTCACATATTTTCTCCCTTTTCCCTTTTCTGTAGTAGTATGTCTCCTCTCGGGGGAAATAGGGGGTAAATAGGCCGAAAGTGGGGGGTCCTCAACCCTAGGCAGTGCTGGTGGTGGTGGGGAAGAATGGCGGGCGCCTGGGGCAACTTGGGTGGCGTGGGTAGATAAGGAAGACATGGCGGGTCAACCTCACCCTCACGCTCAGCCTCACTGGCACCCTCACGCACTGCTCCCTCACCAAGTTTTAGGGCCTCTTTCCTGGCTGCCGCGGCCGCCTTTTCAAGAACTTGCTTCTTATAAAAGAGTATCTTGAATGGGGATTTAGCTGGCGAAGGGCTAGGTGTCGTGTCACTCAACCTAAACTTGGCAGTCGACCTAGTGCTGTCCCATTCGCTCACTCTCACTACACTCTCATCACCTTGCACAACTATATCACGTTCAGTACTATCATCACTTTCATCGTCATCGTCAAATCCAACAAATTGCGCGTCTCTTTCATGAATTTCGTCTAGATCGTCTAAATTTTCACTATAGTGAGACTGATAAGACTCGGAGCTATCACTGCCCAAGTCATCAACACTATTTTGTCCTTCACCACGTTCATAACTCCTCAAAGCTATTTCAATACCTCCGGGAGTCAACGCATCTTGTACGTGCCTTTGCGTTAGGGCGCGACGAACATGGGCAGGCGTCAAAGGGAGCAGGGAATCGGACACAGGGGAATCACTTTTTGGGCTAGTATCCATGTTGGCGGCAGGGTAGAGACTGTTTTGGTGGCGTACATGGTGTCTGGTGGCGTCACCTAGCGACCACGGAACGAAATTTTTACGCGCGCCATTTGAAAGCACATACGCAAGCAATGGTACAATGTTGTACCACCCGGGTTCCTCGGGTCAAAACATAATGGTACACACGTGTACCACCCGGGGTTGAAGGGTTAATGCCTAGTTCTTTTTTCATGTTTTCTAGATAAAATTTCTTACATATGAAGCTATAGTTATTACTGGCTTTATCTACTGTAGTGATTACAAAATGTTTATGCAAATTTATTAAATCAATTTTAGCTTATTATAATTATAGTTTACAAAATCAGAAAGATTATATTTATTTTTTAAAGAGAACACTTTATTTCTAATTAATTTTATTAATAATTTTGACCCTGCTTCTAGCTCCCTTGCATCGCAGCGCTTTGTTTTTTTAACAATTTCTCTTTTAATCTATTAACTGAAAAAACAATATCTTTAACAAAAAATCAAATGTTACTTTATCATTCCCTATTCTATATTTAAATCTTTTTTGACATAGCTCCGCTAATTTGTCGTTTGCAAAATGTTAAACTATTTCTACATCACCTGGCGGGTGCCCAACCCCGAAAAGGGTTGAAATAGGGGAGCTATCCCCCCGCCAAAGGCGGCTTTCTAGGGCCTTTCCTAGCTGATGCTGAGAGGATTGGGTTCTAGTCATGTGGTGATGGGCTGGTCTATCAGAGTGAGAACTGAGCAATCTCTGCCATACCCATAGCTTACTCTGACTGTTCCTTTTACTTATATATTTTCTAGATCTCAAGTGACGGCGTCTCTAACGTGGATTGACCTCCCAATTTACAAGATTGGAAGCCAAAGCGTCACATTTTTCCCTTGCCCCTCAAATTTCTCTTCATAATTGCTGAGGGGCACAGGGCCCTGGGTGGGGCTTTGGTTTCCCGGGCGTTTCCGCACCCTCCTCAAGCTCCTTGCCATGGAGTGGCTTCGGTCACCCAGGCTTTATTGTGGTCGGCGGGGAGGGTTCTGTGGGGGCGCTCAGTTATGGCCTTGGCCTTGCTTGGGGCCTTGGGGCTGTTCGGCCAGGCAGCTTGGGGAACAACAACAACAACAACAACAACAACAACATCACCTGTTAATATATGACCTATCGGACTATAAATGAAATTTCTTAATGCATTACGTCCTAGTAATATGGGTGGGGGCTGCCGCCCCCACACCCCCGCTGGTTGGGTAAAATGGTAGAAATAAAGTTGGGGTGGAGTGAATAACCGTAGATTTTCGTAAGGGGGTCAGAGGAAGCGGAATGCCCTTATAATCCATTTCCGCATATTGCCACCTATACCACATCACTTACCTCGTCGCACCTTCCTGTTAAATACAATAATAATTTGTTTAGCTCTTATAGGTGCAATTATAGAATAATTCCATAAATACATATAATATTAGGAAAAAACTATTTAAAAAGCACCAATAATATATATATATATATATATATATATATATATATATATATATATATATATATATATATAAAATAGTCTGTGGTTCTAAGCGGGTAACGGCGACGTCAGTAGAACAAGCAACAACAACAAAAGTGCGGGAATAGGCCTCTCAGTCTTGCCCGATCGATCGATCCGTATATACAAACATTCTCATATTGGACATATTATACTCGATTCATCGCTATCATGCCGAAGATTAAGGCAAAGTCAGACAAAGTGAAAGCCAATAGTGACAAGAAGAAGTGCAAAAGAGCGGTTCTGAGCTAAAAAAATAAAAATATCCAAACGAATGGAGAGGTGGATGATGCAACATCATCCACCTCTACAACTGTGGATGAGTGGCAAGCATCCACCCCTTGCTGCCTCTCCCAAAGCATCCATCTCATAAATAAGTTTTAGTTATTAACCCTTGGGATCCGGGAGGCCTCATATGAGGCAAAATGGTAAAAAAAAAATCGCCGCTATAATCATCAGAACTCGGCAACCACGCAACGTAGCGATGTCATCTCAACGGCAATCTACAGACAAGAAAACGTTCTACAATTTGCAAAAAAAATTGACTGCTCTAGGTGGTCTCAATCAGTAGCTACTGAATTATGAAGTAGAAAATACCAAACTTCATATGAGGCCCCCCGGATCCCATGGGTTAAGTGAGAAACCTAAGAAACTAAAAAGAACAAAAACAGTTTGATATTAGTGTTTCGTTTTGCTACTGTCAAAACTTTGAATTCGCTGCAGAACTCTCCCTCCCGATAAGGCCTAGCCTTCGCATACGACGATACGCATTACGCCGCCGACAACAACAGCTGGACGCTGGGCGGGTGCCCAACCCCGAAAAGGGTTGAAATAGGGGAGCTATCCCCCCGCCAAAGGCGGCTTTCTAGGGCCTTTCCTAGCTGATGCTGAGAGGATTGGGTTCTAGTCATGTGGTGATGGGCTGGTCTATTAGAGTGAGAACTGAGCAATCTCTGCCATACCCATAGCTTACTCTGACTGTTCCTTTTACTTATATATTTTCTAGATCTCAAGTGACGGCGTCTCTAACGTGGATTGACCTCCCAATCTACCAAGATTGGAAGCCAAAGCGTCACATTTTTCCCTTGCCCCTCAACTTTCTCTTCATAATTGCCGAGGGACACAGGGCCCTGGGTGGGGTTTTGGTTTCCCGGGCATTTCCGCACCCTCCTTAGCTCCCCGCCATGGAGTGGCTTCGGTCACCCAGGCTTTATTGTGGTCGGCGGGGAGGGTTCTGTTGGGGCGCTTGGTTATGGCCTTGGCCTTGCTCAGGGCCTTGGGGCTGTTCGGCCAGGCAGCTTGGGGAACAACAACAACAACAACAGCTGGACGCCTTTTCCAACTTATAAATTGGCGAGTTGAGAACATTACTATTAAAATGGTATTGTAATGTGTGTTTGTTTATTATATTAAGGCTGATAATACAGATAGCCATTAGGGGGTATTTTCTTGGGGTTTATGGGCATTTATAGGAGTAATGTTCAACTAACCGGACTTTTCAATTTTCCGGAGGTTTCAAATCCCCCTGAGTGCCGAAAAATCGGGGTGTTACTGTATAAAGAAATTAATATAAAAATATTTCGGACATTTAATAACAAACTGACAATATAGTATATCATATATCCAATCCAAAAAAATGAAGGTACACACCTATGAAGTATGGAGAGTGCCATCTGTGCAGTACGTGTGAGTCTCTGAGCATGTGTGGAAGCTGGGGAGTGGTGTGGGTGACTGAGTGTTGCCTCCAGACCAGCTCCACCCACCACTACCCACAGTAGAGTCTGACCAGCACTGCTCTGGTCCACTAGCTGACGCACCACCACCTCCTTTAGACCAGCATCTGTTGATAATTAAAAACAAAGTTGTCATACAAGTACAGTACAGTAAACCCTCGCCATCTCGGACCTATAGAGGTCGGAAACCCGTACTAGCCGGACTGGCTACGGCCTCTCAGACATGTACTTCCGTATTTCGGACATTTCCGTCATCGTTCCGACAGTGTCCAACGTTGTCGGATGACGCCCTCACGTCATCGGGCAATAAGGGTGAATATCCGACAAACAGAAGGGACGTCCGACGCCATCTACATCCGGGGAAAATTTTCGTTGGTGAACTATAAGTTATATGGGATTAATTAGGTTAGGTCCAAACCATCAGGCATATACCCCTATAATGTTCGTAAACACCAAATAAAAGTCATAATAAATTGTTATAAAATTTTAATAAATGATATACAGTAAACCCCCGCTAACTATAAGGGTCGTATTTGTCATTAACCCATGGGATCCGGGGGGCCTCATATGAATTAACCCATGGGATCCGGGGGGGCCTCATATGAATTAATCCATGGGATCCGGGGGGCCTCATATGAATTAACCCATGGGATCCGGGGGGGCCTCATATGAATTTTGGTAAAATCAACTTCATAATTCAGTAGCTGCTGCTTGAGACCACCTAGAGCAGTCAATGTTTTTGCAAATTGTAGAACTTTTTGTTGTCTGTAGAATGCCGTAGAGATGACATCGCTACAACGTGTGGTTGCCGAGTTCTGATGATTATAGCGGCGATTTTTATTTGACCATTTTGCCTCATATGAGGCCTCCCGGATCCCAAGGGTTAACCCGGAAACTGCGGGAAGACTCTTAAGAGTTCCCCCGGCAGACTGCGGGAAGACTCTTAAGAGTCAGGGAAAAAAAAAATCAATTTTAAACACCGGGAAAAAAAACAAAAAAAAAACAAAAAAAACATGATTTTTTTATTTTATTTTTTTTTTTTTGCCCCTGGGCCATGCAAAATATCACTCCTCTACCTCCCCTCCTTCCCCACCTCCTTCAGTTATGACCTATTTTCCCTGTTATTCCCTTATTCTCTGGTATATTTTCGTGCTAACATTAGCGAGTTGCAAGCAGGGCATTGTCATCACTGTTAGCAAGCGAGTGCAAGAGAGAGAGAGAGAGAGTATCGATCGACAGTGTCTCTCCAGCCTTGGGGAAAAGTGGCGGGAAAGGAGGTTGCCTCAGCCATACATTATGTAACTCCCGGCATGTATCGCCGATTTTGACCATCCAAACGCTGTTTCCACTTGTTTTATTGTTGTAACACGTTAATACCTTTATAATCAACCTATAACAAGAAACAAAACTCCGCACAACACAAAAAACACCCACATTTCATAATTTCACCACCATCAGACAAGACCGGGCTGTCGGCGGGGGCGGTGGACTCATCACCCTGGTACACAAAGAAATATCATACATAGTAACCAGTGTACAAACCAAATCCCTCCTCCCCCCAAATGATAACACAACAGAAATACAGTCAATTAAAATACGCACTGGCAACAACTCCAACATAACCATCATAAACACATACATCCCTCCCCAAACATCCCCTACAGTACCAAATGAATACAGACCACTATTATAACACATCACAAACACCCCACACATCATCCTGGGTGGTGACTTCAACGCCAAGACGTCGGCCTGGTTTGTCGACAACCCCGACACAGACAGAGGGCTGGTACTACAAAACCAAACCAATAACCTCATCATCCTTAACGACATCCATCAACATACCCATATTCCTCACCAAGCCCTCTATAACCCATCATCTCCAGACATCACCTTTTGCTCCCCAGAACTCGCCCCCACAACATCCTGGAGGGTGGTCAGAACCTTAGGCTCTGACCACCTCCCGATCATTATCACCACCAAAACCAGACTCACCCAGCTAGCCACAAACACACATACACCAATTATAAAAGAGCTAACTGGGAAGCATTCACAAATGAGACAGAACAACACTTCACAACTCTAAACAGTACACCCATCACTAACATCAACAATGCTGTACACATACTCAATAAAAACTATCCAAAACACTGACAAGAAACACATTCCAAGAGGTAACAGAAAAAGACACAACCCCAACTTCACACCAGAAATTCAAAACCTCATCAGACAACGCGACATACTGAAACACTCCCCAGCACCCCACACACAAGACATCACACAACAAATTCAAGCACTCAACACCCAAACTAACAACAAAAACTAAATTGGAATAACTTCCTACAAACACTTGATCACAAAACAAACCCCAAAAAACTCTACAAAACACTAAACAGCATCACACTTTCCAACAGCAACACAACACAATCACATGCTGCAATCACAACAACAGACTCTACTCCTTCATGTAAACAACAAGCAAACACTCTCATCAATCACTTCTCACATGTCAGCCACCTAAAACCTCACAAAGACGACCGATGTGTCATCCGACGTAAGAGACAATTCCCCACAGACCCTGACTATACACCCTTCACCAATCAACAGACAAAGCATATCATCAACAATCTCAAGCACTCACCCACCTGTGGCCAAGACAACACAAGCAACATACACCTCAGACACCTGGGACCACAAGGCATACAAGCACTCACTAACATATCAAACTACAGCTATTCACACAACACAATACCAGACATTTGGAAGCATGGTATCATCATCACATTCCCCAAACCCAACAAAGACCCCCGCTACCCTCCTCGCACCGCCCCATCACACTCCTTTGCTCCCCCTCCAAAGTCATGGAACGCCTAGTATTACAACTAATTTCACCTGACCTACCCCTAGCTCCAACACAACATGGCTTTAGGCCACTGCACTCCACAAACACTCTTCTCACAGACCTTACACAAAGAGCTTTCGACGGCATCAACTCAGCTAGACCACCACACAGATCACTATTAGCCACACTCGACATTAGTAAAGCCTTCGATGCCATCCCCCGCCACAACCTAACAAACAAAATCTACAACACAAACATGCACAACAACACAAAAAGGTGGCTGGCCAACTTCCTAGCAGGCAGATGTGCACACGTATCTTTTGCCGGTCAGTCATCTAAATTCAGAAACTTTCCAAACGGAGTCCCACAAGGATCCGTCCTATCGCCCGCACTCTTCAAGCTGTACATGCACGATATAACTACACCCAATACGCCCCAAATAAACTTAGCCTCCTATGCAGATGACATAACACTCACATGCACACACCATGACCCAAAGAGAGCAACAGATCTCCTTCAACCCTATCTCAACACACTACATGGCTGGTGCACTACAAACAGACTTAATCTAGCCCCAGCCAAATCCACCGCAACCCTGCTAACAAGTTGGACAGGAGAACACGAATACATCCCTCAACTCACCATAAACAACACACCCCTAACACATACACACACCCAAAATCCTAGGAGTAACATATGATACTCATATGACATTCAAACAGCACACCACAAACATTAAAAAGAAACTGACACCCAGACTTAACGCCCTCAGGTCACTTGCTCACACAAAATTTGGACACAACAAAGAAACTACCACCACAGTATATAAACAATACATAAGATCAGTGATGGAATACGCAAGCCCAGCCTGGGCTTCTAACCTAGCTGAAACACATCATAAGACCTTACAGACTATTCAAAACAAAGCCCTGAAGATCATTACAGGCTGCACATTGCACCCACAGATCACCTACATCAAGAAACCAAAATCCTCAAAGTCAAAGACCATCTGGACATGAGAGGCACTCAATTCCTGGCAGCAGCCTCCACGAACCAAGACCACCCACTAAACTACATGGCAACACACCCACAGACACCAAGAAATATCAAAACAACACCCAGCACACGGTATCACACAATTATTGTCCTCTCCCTCCCTGCCCACCCCGAACCAACTTCCAGAAGCACATCCATACTCATATCTCTCACCGATCCATCCACTCACTCACAGACAACACGCAGCTGCATGCACGACCTCCCGAAATCCATCCTTCCGAATCCTCCCTTCCTCGCGAGGACAGAGTCCACCTGGCCAGGCTGAGATGCGGACACCATCCAGCTCTCCTGAGCTATCAGAAGAGACTGGATGACTCCGTTGTCGACGCCTCCCCGGGATGTAACACAGCACCCCATACCATTAAACACATCATAGAAGACTGCATTTCACACAACCACTTACGCCAACAACACAATCTACACTCAATGAGAGCTCTGTGGGAAAGCCCGATCGTGGCCATGGTCTTTCTCAGGGACTCGGGGCTGTTCGGCCAGGCAGCTTAGGGAACAACAACTAAACTACATGGCAACACACCCACAGACACCAAGAAATATCAAAACAACACCCAGCACACGGTATCACACACAATTATTGTCCTCTCTCCCTCCCTGCCCACCCCAAACCAACTTCAGAAGCACATCCATACTCATATCTCTCGCCGATCCATCCACTCACTCACAGACAACACGCAGCTGCATGCACGACCTCCCGAAATCCATCCTTCCGAATCCTCCCTTCCTCGCGAGGACAGAGTCCACCTGACCAGGCTGAGATGCGGACAACATCCAGCTCTCCTGAGTTATCAGAAGAGACTGGATGACTCCGTTGTCGACGCCTGCCCGGGATGTAACACAGCACCCCATACCATTAAACACATCATAGAAGACTGCATTTCACACAACCACTTACGCCAACAACACAATCTACACTCAATGGGAAAGCCCGATCATGGCTATGGCCTTCCTCAGGGACTCGGGGCTGTTCGGCCAGGCAGCTTAGGGAACAACAACAACCTATAAATAGGTGCATATGGAGAAGTATTAATGCTATTTATGGTAAAATGAATATTTTAGTGATGGAAACAGCTCAAATACGTGCGCACAGGCAGAGGTGTCTAATACCCCCCATGCGCACTTCAGAGGTTAATATGATAAATTTCACATGAAAAAAACAAAAAACAAAAAATATGCCCGCGCTGTAGGCCTAATCCCTCCCCTCCCTGTCCCAAGCCTCAACTCCGACCCCGTTACTGTGATGATGTTGATAAGCCTATCTTATTCATTATTTATCTATGTGCTGAAAGGATATTATATTTTTCAATTCCATCACATTAGAAATGATTCAAAGATTACAAAAAGTCCAAATAAGACATAGTTATGACTAGTTAGGGGAGACTCCACCTTCCTTTGAGCCCAGATATCAAAATTTATAATTTTTGTGTTCTTGTTCTATAATGCTTCTTTCAACATAGGAGAATAGCATAGGAAGGAACAAAAAAACATATCGCATCCATAACCCCCCGGGCCGGGGGTTCGACCTCGACCCCCGATTTTTTTTTTTTTTTTTCTTTCAGCCACCCAAATTTTTTTTTTGTGTCTGTAGTCTAAAGGGCTATTCTATCTATCTATCTATATGCTCAGGCCCAATCCCCATTTTGGGGGTAGCCGACTCAAGACAGAGCAAGAACAGGGAAAACACAAAAACAACATAAAACAAAAAATAAACACAGATAAAAAACACAAACTCACACATCCAGGTCAGACATCACACATCCAGGAAGTCTAAAGGGCTGCTGTAAGCAATAGAAATTATCATATGAGGACATAAACACCCATATGATATCCCTAGGGCCCCCTTGGGGGGGCCCCAAAATCATGGATTTTGGTAAAAATTCTCTTCAACAAATCAGTGAGGCCAACCCCTGACGAAAATTTTGTTTAGTTTGCCATAAATCTCGATCTTCTATGTGCGCGTTATGATAGAAAACGGAAGCTAAGGAGGACTAACTGTTTTCTCTGCCCCAAAAATAATTTTCACTGATGAAAATCTATGAATTTGTGTGGTTTGCTATCATTTTTTGCACTTACGAGTGCAGCTATATTTTTATGTATTGCTCAAATGCATTCCCCTTCTAAATAGAGTACATCGGGGTACGTAGGAACAACTGTACGGTTAGAAAAATGCTGTTTTGCCGAAAACGTCCGAGTTTTGACCATTTTGGAAGTCAAATCAGCTGTAGGCCTAACCCAAAAATAATAATGTAATATATTTGTTTCAGCACTTTCTATTATTCAATAGGGGTATATTGAACCGCTACGTTGTAGGGGATGCTTGTACGCTATGCCATGCAAAAATTGTGGGAAATTCGAACAATTTTGAGTGACTTATTGATTTTACGAAAGTGTAATTGAAATTTTACGCTCCGCGCACGCACATAGAGACCTGATTTTTTCAGCGAGTCATAGTACTACCATATGTAATAAGATGGTATAATGCCAGAAACACAATCTCTTATACAGGCTGACTTGGGGGTGTAATGTGCAGTCTCCCCTTGTATAAGGGAGTTAGGTAGATATGCATTAGAGAGATAGATAGATAGAAAGAGAGTTGCAGAGGGGGAGTGAGCAATTTTATGTGGAAAAAAGCTAAAAATACCCTGGCAAAAAACTTCCGAACCATCGGTAAATCTCGGTAAAAAAATTGTAAAGTCGAGCCAAAGTGGTTGTTGTGCGGGCAAGGGGTAGTACTATGCAACCTTCGGTAAAGTGAAAATATGTTGCAAGAGTGTTCGTTGTGCAGGGGTTTACTGTACTGTGTTTTGTATTACAGATTATAGGGTTCGAATAGGGTTGTCTTCGTTTTCTAGGTTGACGCGGACGTCTCTCTTGAGGTCAGATTTTTTCCGTAGTCTCCGATTTCATTGTTGTCTCGGACGGACATTGGTTAGGTCGGATTTTATCCTCTGTTAGGTCGGACACAAGCCGGACTCCGGACATCTCGGATTTTCGGTCATCTCGGACTGGGTCTCCCCCCAATTAGTCCGAGATAGCGAGGGTTTACTGTACTGTACAGATTTTCCTTGAGCGATCAAACAATTTTTCTTTTTCTTCTATTTTGTCAACTACAGTGAAGGTAAGTTATCTTAACCCTTCCTAGGTTACCATTAAACACATGGTGCATTAGGTAAGGACAGCACGAAAGAAGGGCCACTACCCGGTATGCCTTATCTAAGGCATGAGCTTAATAGCCTAATTAAGCTTGGTCCGAACGCCGTACGTACGACGTATGTCAACAAACCCAAGCGTTCGTCACCGCTCCTCCGAAAACAAGAAGGAGAAGACTCCTCAATGTTATTGTTCTGACGTCATGACGAAATTAATGTCTAAAAAGCCCCCATATTGGCAACATCTCTGCAATATTGGCTCCACTGAAATCGTCATCACAACTGAACCAGTTGACTTACAGAGCTCTACTCAATGCCAAAATACAGATTGAAAACCGCACTACGATTATAGATGAGTGGGAAAGTTCTAGCAGTGAAAATAAACATAAATACGGTAGCCAAGGCCTAGACGTTTTTCGGCCATATCGCCCGGGTAGGGCGACCGTCATTGGGTAAGACAGCCCGGGGAGGAAGGGTTAAGCAGCTTGATATGACAAGAAGCTGCCAGTGTAATATTGAACTATCTATCTATTGTCGGATGCTGTGATCCACGAAGGGGTGGCCACAAACGAAACGCCCCCATGCTCCTCTGTTCCCAGTCTGTCGATGCCCCTCCTCCCATCCAGCACCGGCTGCACCGCCTTCACTCATATACTTCTTCACTCCATCCTTCCACCTCTCATTCGGTCTACCTCTCCCTCTCTGACCTTCCACCACACTCGTACACTCTCTTAGTAATTCTCTCGCTTCCCATACGTTCCACATAGCCGAACCTATCTCAAGGTGTTTCTTTTCACACTTTCCAGTACATCTACATCCACACAACACCGCTCTCGTACTTCTTCATTCGTCTGTGTATCCCTCCATGTAACTACGCACGCACTTCTCAAGTAACTAATTTCCACCCCTGTCACTCTTGGTCTATCTGTCTCTCCACCAATGTCCATGCTTCGCTTCCGTAAGTCAATGTTGGGATTACCACACTGTCATGCAAGGACTTCTTTACTTCCTTGCTGACCACCCTATTTCTTGTTGTTGTTGTTGTTGTTCCCTAAGCTGCCTGGCCGAACAGCCCCGAGTCCCTGAGAAAGGCCATGGCCACGATCGGGCTTTCCCACAGAGCTCTCATTGAGTGTAGATTGTGTTGTTGGCGTAAGTGGTTGTGTGAAATGCAGTCTTCTATGATGTGTTTAATGGTATGGGGTGCTGTGTTACATCCCGGGCAGGCGTCGACAACGGAGTCATCCAGTCTCTTCTGATAGCTCAGGAGAGCTTGTTACTGCTTTCAGTGTTCCTACAACCCTCTTCCCCTGTTGCACCCTCTCCCGCACTTCTTCATCCATACTCCCATCTTTACTTAACACACTGCCCAAATACTTGAATGAGCCGACATTCTCCATAGCCTGACTATTCAACCTCACCTCACACTCTGTGGCTGCACCCCTTTCAAAGACCATAACCTTGTTCTTCCCTGCATTTACCTTCAGATTCCATTTTTCACACACTGTTCCAAACATATTTACCAGACCCTGCAACTCCCATTCACTATCGCTCATCAGAACTGTATCATCGGCAAATAGCAGTACAGGCAGCTTCCACTAGTTTCCCTCCCTTATCAGTGATACACCAACATCCACTGCTCTTCCTTGTATATCTTTCATGAATCCATCCATCTATATATTTAATAACCATGGGGACATCACACACCCCTGTTTTAACCCAACATTCAGATCAAACAACTCACTCTGCTCATTTTCCACACATACTGCCACCTTTGCCCCCTCATACATGCATACATTTTTTTAATACCAAGTGCTCCACAAGAAGTGCGGTTCTGGTCTAATGTTGTAATGGCGGCGCTCCAGGCAGCCCTGTTAAGAGCTGCCTCACTTGCTAGGTGTACCAATTCGATCAAACATGACATCTTTCTTAGTCAACCTTTGGTGCAGCTCCTTCCACGTTCACTGACTTACATCTTTTCACCCAACTTAGTTCATCCATCCACTCCACATGCTCAAACCATCCAAGCCTATTATACATACAAATGTCTCAACTTTGGACTTCTTCCTCGGCAGAGGCAACGTTATTCTAGAACAGCGATTCTTCCCAGACGCTACACTGAATTGAGTTCGAGCCCACCCCTTCTCTACATACTGCACATGGGTATACACCACTTTTTGTCTACCTTTCCAAGCCCCAATCTACTGTACAAAACCTTGGCTGTATTTAATTAACTCTTTTAATCCATTACTTGCCATGCCCTCTCTCCATCTTCTGATCTAGGCCTCGGCAGCCTGCACATTATCTGCGATAAGTACTAGGTTATCTGAGTACAGTATAGCAGTTCCTAGGGGAGCCTAGTTAAAACCCATATTAATACAACAAAGAATAGTTAAAGCAGACATGCAGTTCTTTTCTGGCATAACTTTGGTGATCTTTTTTATTACTGTATTGTCAATAATTATACTGGAGGTAGACTGTTCTAAATGGCTGAATATTCATATACATTAATTAAGAAACTACAAAAAGTAATTGGCAAAAAGACATAACAGATAAAATGTTTGTGTTACTTGGCCTTTATGTTACTGTAATATACAGTTCAAGTTGACAGATTATATATAACCCCATAAAAATAGTAATTTACTGAAATTTATATTTAATTCCACCTAATTAGTCCAACCTTTAGAATCTATAACAAACATATCAATAAAGTGCTCCTCCACAAATGATATTTATAATCAAACGATAGTTAACAGATAATAAAGAAAAGAGAAGGTGAGGAAATGGAAGATGAGGGAATAATATAGAATGAGATGACATGGAAAGGATAATGAGAAGATAAAATAGCCGACCTGTAAGATAAATAAATAAATAAGATAAATGTGTGTGAATTTGTATTTTGTTTTTGTGTGTTCATTGTTTTCTGTTGTCCCTATTCTCGCTCTGTCTTGAGTCCCCCCCCCCCCCCCCCGGGCCCCTCAAAATAGGAAAAGTGGGGATTGGGCCTGAGTATATAGATAGATAGATAGATAGAAGATAAATATACAAGGCTGATCAAACTACATACCAACAGAAGAGTGTTGTAGTGCATGGTGTAAGGGCGCCAGTGTAGCATCCAACACCGAGTCTCGTTCATCCTGAGTCTTAAAACACCATCGCAACAATGGTCCTGCCACCTCTCTTGCCAGGAACACTACACCACCCCGCACACTTCCGCCACATACTCCACCCTGCAAAGTGTGTACAATATTAGTCATTCATAACTACACAATTACCCTACCCTAATTTATAATGTCTATCTATCTATCTATCTATTGCCGGACGCCTTACTCCCCTTAACCCGGCAAGCGCGATAGGCCTCACGGAAGGCTTCCTATAGGGAACGCGATAGGCCTCACGGAAGCAAGACCATAAAAAAAGCCTTCCAAAAAAAAAAAGGGCCTATCAAAACAAAGGATTTTGTCTCTAGGTGAGATAATTCCCCTCTAGTACTCATCCATGTGTTTCTCACCCCTCCCCCTCCCCTCCTTCCCCACCTTATTCCCCCCTCCCCCCCCCCTCCTCAATTATCACCTATTTATCCACTTATTATCATCATTTATCGGTTATTTTCTCTCCCGCGATAATGTAGCACAAGTGGGTTGCATAAAAGATCGTTATGCAACACCCAGACACCGGCACACACCGCCCCGCTCGTGTCAGTTGACTCCCAGACAGCGAGAGGGGAGGGCTGCCTGTGGCTCTCTCTCGCCTGAGATTATGACCGGGTGGCCAATATCTTCGTTTTTCACCACCCAAATGCTTTTCCCACTTATTTTAGCACTCTTGAAGGTTCATATATACATCATATATGTAAAATAAAAGCATACCGAAAACAAATAATGCTTTATATTGTAAATATAAAGAATTCTGTCAGAATCCAGGGCTAGAAATGCACAAATAACTACCCTAGCACCTAGGTCTATATCGCGCTTGTCAGGTTAATGAGGGTGGCCATACACAGAAGGCCCCCAAGCGGACCTATTCCCTGTAAGAGGGACAACCCGAGCCAGTTTACTGAAGGACTGACAGGATTGATCACTCAATTTAAGATCCGTCCGACTCCAAGGCCCTCTATTTATTAGTGGCCCCTCCATCATTGACGAACATGCCTATTACATAAGGCATCCTCTTCAAACACTAATCCGCCGTAGTTTGAATCTACCGCGCAGAGCATTTAAAAACTGAGGAGCCTTCATCATGAGCGCACGCGACCTCACTCATGGCTTCAGTCATTATGAATTGGGTTCTCACTACGAAAAAACTTCGTAAAAAATAAAAAACAAAAACAAAATAAGAATAACTATCCAATAAGCTTTCCATCATATCGTAGATGTACTTGTGTGGATCTTTGACCAGACGCTGATTCAGGCGTCATTCTTCCTTCTCTGCTCTGCGGTCAGCCGGCCCGGACGTGTTTCTCCACGCTCCGCTGGTTCCGCATTTGCTGCGTCCCTCGTGAGTTTTTTCTCATTTGTTTACTCCGGGATGTATCGAGTAAGGTTAGGATATGCGTAGCAGGAGTGTCCTGGGCTGGTTGCCCGCAGTGCAGTGTATTTTGGGTCGTGTGTTTGGGGCATCTATTTCGGATGTACCCTCATGGTCCGGTTGTGGACAAGTGAACTTTTTCACAGTTAGCTAGCTTTGTGATGCAGGCGGCTTTCATTACGCGTTATTGCTTCCTTTTATCTTTCTGATGAGATAGCGTATTTTTGCTGACGTTCCCAGTGTATTTTTCTTCACTTAGTGAAGTTTTTTCTGGGTCCCGAGTCAGTTCTTCCCTTTGCCGGAAGTATTTGCTACAGTGGTGTGTTGGCGGTGGTTCCTGTTGTGATATAATTCAGTGCTTTTTGTTTATATTACGACGTGTTAATGTTATCCGTCTACCTAGGCCTAGCCAGCCTCTCGTAGCTTTACCACATATACAAGTGTTATTGATTTATTTTCTAAATATGTACTACTGTGTGATGTGTGTCCTGGTTTAGTTGTGTATTGGCTACTTCCACGGACTATTTATGTGTCCTGGGTTAGTTGTGTATTGGCTAATTCCACGGACTATGTTGGGCCCGGCGTTAGTTGTGTTTTGGCTACGCCTCGGTCCTGTGTTGCGTTCAGATGGTATCTGGACGGGGTGGGTTATTTCCGGCGGGTTTTTCTCGGTTACACCATGAAAAAACCCGGCTGGTTGCCGAGTTTTGGCCACGCGTGGTTTAAAAACGGGCTTGTTTCCCCGGCGAGTGGGTGTCTGTGGCTCCCCAGGACGGCATCTCTGGGGTGCCTGTTTCAGGCTCCTTCTGATTCCCGGCGGGTTGGCTGTACCCATCTAACAGTGTTCATATGGACACGTGTTGTTTGTAGTTTTTTCGGTTTTGCAAAGCCAATATAAAACTATGCTGTTGTTGTATTTCCTCCCCGGCAATCTTTTACAAAGATGTGGAGTTCGGAACAATTGGGGTTAACTTTTAAACTTTAAATCACCCGGCGGGTGCAACCTGGTAGGGTGGGATGACCGAATTTGCAAAATTCAGTTTAGTTGACCAGACAATTGAGGGATGCATTGTGTATCGCCTCCTTCAACATACGGCGCTTTAGGGCACAATTGGGGTTAACGTTTTTAAAAAAACTAATATTCACACCCGGCGGGTGCTCCTTGGAGGGATGGGAATAACGAATTTACGATTCAGTTAGTTAACCAGACAATTGAGGGATACGTTTTGTATCGCCGCCTTCAACATACGGCGATCTAAAAAGATACTTCGGGAGAAGTTAGATCTCGTATATTTGTCAGGCTTCCCAGTTTTTTTTATCTACGAGATAATTCGGGGGCCGGCGTCTTTTTTAGTTATTTTTTTTCCAAAATTGAATCTTGAAACAAACACCACCGGAAAGACTTCATCAGTTATAAACGCCATGCTGGTCTATATATATTATGTCAGAGGGTATTCATAAATCTTTTGGACAAATTAAGATATTCTGAAATCTTTTACTTAGGAAACCCCACCGCGTAGCGAGCTGTCATCGTTGAGTATTACGTCTCGTTACCCGGCGGGTTATTTAACACTTGTGTGCGAACATGTTTGGGTTAACCTTATGAGCATTAATTCCTGGAAATTTTATTTTTTTCCAGAGCTGGGTCCCGGCGGGTCTATGCAGAACCTGGAGTAATTATCCCACCAGTCTCGGTCATGGCTACCTTTGCCCCGGTTTTTGCTTTATGCATTACGCCCTCCTGTTCAGGAATCCCTATTTTTGCGGACACGCTTTGTATGAAATGTGTTAAAATGTCTCGTTTGGTGTAGGTTACCTTTCCGGCGTTTTTTCTCGTTGCTCCGAGAACACCGTTTTTGTTTACCGAGTTTGAGTCAGGATGGCTCAAAATAGGTAAGTTACCCCGACGAGTTTGGTCGCTTGAGGGCTCATAAGAAACTGCGTTTTCTGTGGTCGAGCCTGGGAGCAGGCTTCCTGTGTTATTCATTGCTTTATGCATTACGCCCTCCTGTAATGTATAGTTTAGTGTGGGCTACCTTTCCGGCGTTTTTCTCGTTGCTCCGAGAACACCGTTTTTGTTTACCGAGTTTTAGTCAGGATGGCTAAAATAGGTAAGTTACCCCGACGGGTTTGGTCGCTTGAGGGCTCATCAGAAACTGCGTTTTCTATGGTCGAGCCTGGGATCAGGCTTCCTGAGTTATTCCCGTCGAGGGGGTCTCCACTCAGTTTTCTAGGTGATCAGGCTGACACCTGTTGGCCTTGGTTTTCTCTGCTTTTCAAAGCCATTGAAACAATGCTGTCTGTTTGTTTGGTCTTTACCTTCCGGCGACCTTGTTACAAAGAGGTCTGGGGCAGGTATAATTGGTTTGACATTAATAATAATAATAATAATAATAATAATAATAATATTTATTCAGTTAGCAATTTACAGAGTTGGTACCACATAGTATGTTATAAATATGACATGTACCAGCCTTGCATAATTCCAACTAAGGATAGCCCAATAAGGCCGTTAGGCGTATTTCCATTGGGGTCCTTGTATATAAAACCCGGCGGTTGTACCTTCGGGTGGTTATATTAACGGATTTGCGATTCGAGATAATTTGCCAAACAATTGATTGATACAATAGGGTATCACGGCTTTCAAGACGGCGATCTATGAGGGCTTCTGAGAGAAGCCGGATTAGAGATTAAGATAGGCTTAGACTTTTTATGGGATAAAAAGATGCCTGAATCTTACTAGTGTTTCAAGTGTAAAGGGTTACTTGAAAGACTTCATCTTTAATAAAGATATGCTTCATCTTTATAAGGATTAAGAAGTTATGCTTAATTCTTTTGGACAGATAAAAGATATGCTGAAATCTTTAATAAGCCATTGAAACAATGCCGTTTGTTTGTTTAGTCTTTCCCTCCCGGCGACCATTTTACAAAGAGGTCTGGGGCAGGTACAATTGGTTTGACATTGCATATAAAACCCGGCAGTTGTACCTTTGGGTGGTTATATTAACTGATTTGCAATTCACGATAATTTGCCAAACAATTGATTGATACAATAGGGTATCACGGCCTTCAAGACGGCGATCTATGAGGGCTTCTGGGTGACGCCAGATTAGAGATTAAGATAGGCTTAGACTTTTTATGGGATAAAAAGATGCCGGAATCTTACTAGTGTTTCAAGTGTAAAGGGATACTTGAAAGACTTCATCTTTAATAAAGATATGCTTCACCTTTATGAGGATTCAGAAGATATGCTTAAATCTTCTGGACAGGTAAAGATATGCTGAAATCTTTAATATGATACTAAAGGACAACGAAAAGTAGTGGTGGAGTGCTACGGTTCGTTGACCGACGGTTTTGAGGCACATTTTTTGTACCGTTTTTTGGGTGTAACCCTATGAGCTTTAATCCCCGGAAAATTCTCTTTCCAGGGCAGATTACCGGTGTTGCACCAGGTGACCAGGTAGTTCCCGGGGGCGGGGTAGTTTTCCCCCAGTCTCTGTCGTGTCGGCACTTGAACCTCTCATTACTGTACAGTAGAATCTCGCATCCCACGATTTATTGGTACCGAAATATGACCGTGGGACCGGAATTCGTGGGATGCGGAGTATTAAAGTAATGGGGAAAATTACAAAAGTACTGGAGGCTATCGTCGGGCGACTATTGACCTTCACTTTACATGCCAATAATCAAAAGGTAAGTTGCTTTAATGAAAAGAAAGGTAAGTAAAACACAAACACAAACCTTAGAAAAGTTGATGAGGTGCTTAGTGTGATGGATGTGGTGATAGACGGGAGGCGGATGTTAGTTACCATTCTCCGTGGCCCCACTCTTGTTCTCCGTCACCCCACCGTCGCCGCCAAAGCCCGTGAAATCATCGTCGATGGCATCAAGTTCGACGTCATGTAGAGCTTCTATTATATCTGCCTCATCATCATCTTCCTTCTTCTTCAGGTAGCGGGTCATTAGGGCTTGGTGGCGATCGTTTACTTTGGCATTGTAGAGGTCATGGAAACTTGTGCTGATTTTCTGAATGTATCCCAGGAACTGTTCACGAGAATCAGAGATGCCAGGTGTGCCTTCCAGCTCTTCCTTCAGGTTTTCACAAAGTCCCAAGATGACAGACAGTTCCTGAGTTGCTCTTCCTTCAGGTTTTCACAAAGTCCCAAGATGACAGACAGTTCCTGAGTTGTTGCTTCTTTCTGTTTTTCAACTTGCTGTGGTTGTTCTTCTTGCTCTGTCTCTTCCATTTCATCCTCCGCTATCATCTCTTCTGTTGTTTGTTCTGGCCTTAGTGGGTTGTGAATCAGTTCCTCGATGTCTTCCTCGTTGACTTCGTTGAATCCGGGGGCTCGAACACTCCTCACTGCCTCAAGAGTTGCCCTCATCAGATCCTGACCTTCTGCAGCCTCATCCACTATTAAGTGAGGTAACAGTGGCTTCCAACCATGCTTAATAGAGGCCACTGAAATATAGTTCCAAGCCTTCACAAAGAAGTCTACTGCATGACGAATATTGAAAAGCTTCCAAAATTCTTTTACAGTCAGAGTAGCATCGGCAGTATTGGAAGTTGGTTGCAAGGCAGAGGGTGAGGCAGAGCGTGAGGCAGGGGGAGAGGCGGCGGAAGAAGTGGAGGGCTTGCCAGAAGGTTCGTCTGAGTCACTTGATTCCATCTCTCCAATTTCCTTCAGTTCCTCTTGTGAATCGGTGTCTCGGTTCATCTTGTCATGCAATTGCTTGTAAAATAAAAGTTTCACATTGGCAATGATTTCCTGATCCATTGGCTGGATTTTGGAGGTGGTATTGGGGGGAAGAAAGCAGACTTGCACAGCACTGTGGCGACCAACCAGAAACTTTGCATGGCTAGGCGCATTATCCAAAAACAAAATGACTTTAAAATCAATGTTTTGGCGCTTGCAATGGGCTTTAGCATCCGGGACAAAATGATCATCAAACCAGCTGATGGAGAGGGGTGTGGTCATGTATCCCTTGCGAGTTTGACTCCAGTACACATTCAAACGATTCATGTCACAGTTCTTGTAGGCGCGAGGCTTGGCAAACTTATAAATTACCAAAGGTTTCATTCGGTGAGTTCCGGACGCATTGCAAGTCAAGAGAACACTCATGCGATCCTTTGCCATTTTTACCCCCTTTGCTTGCTTTTCTTTTACTGAGATGAATGTGGATTTTGGTGCTCGCTTCCAGTACAGTCCTGTCTCGTCACAATTATATATTTGGTCCAAACAATAACCTCCGTCTTCTATCAGTTGGCGAGCAATTGCAGGGTAAGAGTTGGCTGCAGGTTCATCAGCAGAAGCCACCTCACCCTGGTACACAGCATGCTTCACCCCACACCTTGTTTTAAACTTTTGAAGCCAACCTACTGAGTCATGAAAAGGCACTGGATTTTGTATGTTTTTTTTTTACATAGTGCATCGTAAATCTTACGTGCCTCTGCTCTAATTTGTGGGCCTGCAACACCTGCTTTCTCTTTATCTCGCCTCTGAACCCACTTTAACAAATAATATTCAGTTATAGCTAGCACTTGATTTTTTTCACTGTAGTCCACCACTGCCCGACTAGCACCACCACCTTCACCACCAAAATATTTCTCAGCAACAGCCAACGATTTCTTCATCTGTTCCTTATTCTTTCTAAATGTTCTCACAGTTCCTTCTGGACAGTTCATTCGTTTTGTTATATCACAGTTTCTGTAGCCTTCTTCGATCATTTGAATAATCTTTTTTTTCTCTTCTACACTATACTTCCTCAGTTTTTGGCCACACCGATGATGTTTGTTTTTGTCTTGTTTGGCCTTTCCTGGTCGCTTAGGTGGCTCCTTTCTTTCCCCACTAGGACCACTGGGGCCCCCACTACCCTGGGAAGCCATCATTGTTCGTGGGTCGGACCGCGGGACGGGTAATCACAATGAAAAAAACAGGTAACCTTGAATAATTCACACGTGAGAGAGCTGGGACAATAGGAACACTGAGCGGGAAGCCTAGGAGCGCGTCATCAACATGGCCGCCAACAAATGCTATCCACGATGCGTCGGTGCGCATCCGTGGGACTCGTGTGGTTTTTCGTGGGATGAGAATTCAGGTAGCTATTGGATAGTACCGTGGGATGCGTAATCGTGGGATCAAAATGCGTGAGATGCGTGACTCTACTGTATGTTCAACGCCGTTAAGCTCAGGTAGCCTTATCGTCCGGGTGAACGCTTGATGGAGCGTACACTGGCTTCTCTCTTGGTCGAGGACTTTAAAGAGAAGCATCCCGGCGTTGTGGGTAAGACCCACGATTTACGCAAGGGGACAGCCTCTTTACGTTTCCTTAATAATCTTTCGGTGAAAGTTATTACGTCCACACAGTTGTGGGCCTCTAATCAGGAGTTTTTGCCTCGATACCTTTCAGTAGCTCTGGACAACCCTTCCTTGCCATGTATAGCTTTACGGCAGAGGGTCTAGGTGGCCCTTTTAGTCACGTTTTGTTTAATTTCAAGAAAAAGGGGGGGGGGGGGAGGGTGCAGTCAGTGTGACATAGGACACCCTAGACCCCTCCGGAGTATGTGTTCGGAACATACGAGCTGTGATACTGGTTGTAGGCATTGTATTATAAAATTTCTCTGTAGTATTCATTGCAGGAAATTGTGCTGAAAGCCAATAGTAGTGTTACGACAATTCTTGTTGTAAGTAGCTTTGGCTGTGAAGCAATAGATTTTTGAGAAATCTCGGTAGTGGCAACTACGACTTTTACTTTTGCAGTAATTACTTCTGCATAAGTACACGAGTTCAGTACTTCTACGAATGTACAAGAATTCATTTATGTTTGGTTATATTTTTAGGAATATATCCACTAGTTAATGGGGTTTATATGTGCACATGTAAACTTATAAGTTTTTAGTTTTCACCACTTACTTTGAGTGGGGTGCCTTCTTAACTAGCAGATCTGTGCACAGAGTCTCAGAGTTGACCCTTTTTCAAGCAGGCTTCTTTGAAGCGCGCTCCTGCTTGTACCCCTTTTTGAAGATTTAGGCTGTATAAAGTTTATGCACCCGAATATCTCTTTTTTACAAAAGTAAGAATACTATGTGGTTGTTTGATTATCTGCTTTTCTAGAGTTATGATATGATTACGAATGTCCCCCTCCAGTCTTAGAAATCAGGCATGTTCGTCAATGATGGAGGGGCCACTAATAAATTATAGGTTTGACTCTTGTAAGGAGATAAAGAAAACCTAATATTTAGTAGTGGCCCCGTAATCATTGACGACTGGGGCCCTCCCGACCATCCCCTTCCCATTCGTTGATGTATTAAGGATTTTGGTTTACTTGATATGTCAGTGAAGGAAGAATGACGCCTGAATCAGCGTCTGGTCAAAGATCCACACAAGTACATCTACGATATGATGGAAAGCTTATTGGATAGTTATTCTTATTTTATTTTTTATGAAGTTTTTTCGTAGTGAGAACCCAATTCATAATGACTGAAGCCATGAGTGAGGTCGCGTGCACTCATGATGAAGGCTTCTCAGTTTTTAAATGCTCTGCGCGGTAGATTCAAACTACGGCGGATTAGTGTTTGAAGAGGATGCCTTATGTAATAGGCATGTTCGTCAATGATTACGGGGCCACTACTAAATATTAGGTTTTCTTTATCTCCTTACAGGAGTCAAACCTATAATGTATCTTGTTAGCACTATTTTTCTACAGTGATGTTCGGCTAGTCCAGTGGTCAGCAACCCTTAAAGCTAGAAGAGCCATTTTTATAAAGTTTCATAAAATTGTCTTACTGTCGGAGCTGCAATACAACAAAATTGGTCTCATCAACCGAAATATACAGTACTGTACCCTACTTCTGAACTAAACAAATTATAGTGACTGTGGTAAACTATCAATGGAAGTTAAATATTACTAAGCTATAATGAATCAAATAAAATCAATCTAAATGAATACTCTATATCTAAATTGAATTCAATCTGAAACAAGCTAATTTATATCCAAAGGTCTCACATAATAAATGTATATAATTATAGGGTAAGGTTATAAGGGTTAATATTAGCCAGGAATTAACTCACCAATAGTTCCACGTGGCAATGAGGCAAGGGAGAACGTTTTACCCAATATGGTGGTGGACAATGGGGAACGAGACTTCGGTCCCGAGACACGAGTCAAGTTAAAGAAAGAATAAATGATTACATGGGAATGGACATGAATATTATGCTTATCTATCAGTCAGTCATGATGTCAATGAGAGCGTCGTGATGGTGTAGCTGTGTGTATTGCTGTATGTGTATTGTGATTAGAGGCACAAAAGCACGATCAACTGAGGGCGGAAAATTAGATGTTAACTGGTTGGTGTTCGTGAAGGCTCTGACGTACCTCAAAAGCACACCTTGCTGCCTTGGCAAACCGCCAGGAGCCCAAATTATCGTACCGCATTTAGGTTGCTCTATACGATAAATTATATTAATATATACGATAAATTCATATATACTACATAAGACCATGGCAATATTGCTTAATAGCATATTAGGCCTTTTATAACTTAACTTATTTACAATCTTATAATATACGATCTACTCGTCCTACATCGTGCTGTAGGAGAGATCGTGACGTCACAGAGACATCCAAGATCACAAAAGAGTCATAGTCTATCGTATTTATACGATACACTCCCCCCACAAAAAAGACCTGAACCCCACCTTAAACCTAAAGTTGCCCAGAGGCTATCTTCTGACGCCACAAGTCGACAGCGCCAGCAGCAGCGCGTCTGGGACGCGTCCCGGTCCGAGAATGATCACCATCAGTATGAGGCGAGTCGTTCCTTCGAGAATCCTCGGACCCAGCAATAACAGGTGGAGCCTCAGATTGCAATGCGGAATCTAGCTCCAAAGCGTACAAACGTGCGATAGGACGAACAGTAGTTCCAGTGGCTGTCTTTAAAAGCGCCACCCGCTCTACAGAGTCTGCCCCCTTGTATACCTCCAATACGCGGCCTAATTTCCAGTATAAACGAGGACTATCTTCTTTAATTAAAACAACGTCACCAACTGTAGGGGCCGTTGGTCTACCAGAGGGAGTAACACTCCTTTCCCTCAATGCTAGCAGATATTCACTAATCCACCGTTTCCTAAAATCCTCGATTATCCTGGATATATACTGGTATCTCTTAGACACCGCTACCGCAGAGTACAACGAGGGATCCTCTAACTCTACTATGGACTGAAAATCAGATGGAAACGCAGTCAATGGTTTTCCATATAGCAAGTGAGCTGGCGTTAATGGTAGTGGTTCTTGCAGGTCGGTGTACACATATGTAAGCGGGCGATCATTCACGACTGCCTCTATCTCTGTGAGGACTGTCGTCAACTCACTCTTCTTTAATAGAGCACGTCCTACAACCGCTCTTAGTCCTGACTTTACTATGCCGACACACCGTTCCCACATTCCACCAAACCAAGGTGCCTTAACTGGAATGAACCTCCATTCGCACTTTTTCTCTCCCAAAAAAGTGATGATAGTAGGATCACTACTCATATCCTTTAGATATTTTGATGCTTGGACATAAGTGGGAGCATTGTCGCTAAGAATGAGTTGAGGGAATGAACGACGGGCACAAAACCGTCTGAACGCCAGCATAAATTCTTCGCTAGACATATTATCACATAGTTCTAGGTGTACCGCTCGAGACGTCGCACAGGTAAACAATAATATATAAACCTTCTCATGCTCCCTCGTCTTCAATGCCCCTGTGTAATCTAATCCTACCGCTTGGAAAGGTTCTACGTGCTTTACACGGCATTCAGGTAGAGGTGGAGCTGGTCCAGTTGCATATGGTTTACCCTTTAGTCTCTGGCATATTACACACTTTCTCACTACGCGTCGAGCTACTTGTCGAACTCTGGGTATCCACCATATGAGACGTAAATTTGATATAATATGACATACCCCGTAGTGTTTTACTTCCCTATGTGCACGTATGATCAATAGATCAGTAACGTGATGTCTTGTTGGCATAAGTATAGGTCGGTTTGTGCCGTCTGGTACACCCGACCACTTCAGGCGACCCTCACACCTGATGAGGCCATTGTCTAGGTGCAACCTTAGTTGACGCACTATATTAGGCATTAATGTCTTATTCGAGCCTTTCAAGGATTCTAATTCATTGGAAAAGGTTTCTACTTGAACCCATTTGATCAAAGTTACTTCAGCTGCTTTAAATTCACGAGCATCAATGTTGTGACCCCTGTTGCAGAGTTGGCCCGTTACTTTAAGCTTAAGATTGGATACATATCGCAACACCCAAGCTACAACTCTGACTAGTTTATTATAGTCACCGAATCTTGCCCACTTTATGATAGGACCCGGTGGCTCATTTGGTTGGGCTGTAACTGCCACTGTTTCCAGTGGCAGAAGTCCCTCACCAACAGCATGCCATATCGTCCATTCACTTTCATGGAGCAGCCACTTTGGACCATGCCACCACAATTCGGACTTCATTAACTGGCTAGCCGTTATACCCCTAGTTATGAGATCACTAGGGTTTTCCTTTGTATTTACATAATGATAAGCAACGTCTGGCAAAAGGGCTCTAATCTCATCTACCCTATTCCGCACATAAACTGGCAGAGACTTCTTGCTATGTATCCAGTTGAGTGCGACCTGACTATCGCACCATACGTGAACGATTTCAATATTTAATTCGCTCTCGTATGCTGCGCGTACATGTTGCACCAGACGTGCTAATAGCAGCATGGCAGTCAATTCCATTTTAGGGATAGTTACCTTCTTAACCGGGGCTACTTTGGCCCGGGCTGTAACTAAATGTGCCCCAAATGAAGTAACAACATATATGGCTACCCCGTATGCCGTGGCGCTAACATCGCAAAACGTGTGTAACGTAACGTCACCGAACGCCGCCACTTTACGAGGTATAGGTTTAGTACATAGGATGGCATATTCATTCAACAACAATGTCCCTTGGTCATTCAGGTCCTCGGGCAAACTGTCATCCCATCCTATTTTACGTCTCCAAACTTCCTGCATTAGAATCCTAGCTCTTATGGTAACAGGTAATGCTAGACCCAAAGGATCAAAAAATTGCGCAACTTTGCTCAACAGACTTCTTTTTGTGTGCGCTCCTGTCTGCTGAGCAAAAGACCTTGTTTGAAAAGTTAGTATGTCATGTTTAGGTTGCCAGATCATCCCCAAATTTCTGGACTTTTCCTGGTTAAGAGATGCCGTACCATCCACCTGTATTAAACTCTGAAGATCTTCACTATTAGTAACCCACTCGCGGAGAAATAGATGTGCATCCGCAAACAATCTGCGTGCTTGCCAGTATGCATACAACAAATCATCTTGACTATCGCTAGTACCCTGCAAATTGTCAATGTATAATCCGCGAGATAGTTTACTTGTGTCCTCATGAGTGTCAGCTAGATGTTTTCTGATTGTGGCATTTAACAAAAACTGCGAGCAAGTGGCCCCAAAGAGTACAACCCGAAAACGGTATATTATGATGGGACTTTCAGAGTCGCTAATGTCGCTGAACCAAAGAAAGCGGGTAACATCTCTATCTTCCTCCTTTAGCTTGACCATCAAGAATGCTTTCTCGATGTCACTGGTATAGGCATACTTCCCCAGCCTAAACCGCAATAGATGTTGGGACAGATCCGACACCATGGACGGACCTGTCAACAGGCAGTCATTCAGACTGGGTTGTTGACCTTGGTGGGCAGAACAGTCATACACCACCCGTATTGGTGTGGTGACGCTGTCTTTCTTTACCCCATGATGGGCCAGATAGTGAACCCTACCCTTCTTACACGGTTCCTTGACATCGACTCTCTCAATAAAACCCCTATCCTCATAACTCCGAAATACATCGTCATACGCCTGGCGCGTGCTCGGTTCGTTAGACAATTTCCGCTGCAATGCGCGCAAGCGACCTAATGCCAAACCATAGTTGGTAGGCAGGCTTATCTCACTGTTCTTCCAAGGTAAACTAACTTTATATTGCTTGTCTGAGGCACAGTAGCACACAGACTCGTCAAACCTTTGTAGCGCAACTTCCGAGTCATAATCAGTCTCCATAGGATTAATGCCTATGTGATCCAATCTCCACAGTCGTTCCAGGTCGAACTCGGCAGCCATCTTAGGGTCACTAGGTTGGGAATCCTCCCTTCCCAACTCCTCTGCCGCGGTTACATTGACTCTATATATCGAGACCGTGTCGACCAGGACCTTTGACTGTGTAGTATGCACCTTTCCGCTCATGCAGTATCCAAATTTAGTGGGGATTAAAATTACACCACACATCTTTTTAAATCCAGGGTATACTACTTCATAATAATGATCCACACCAAGTAGAACATGCACCTCACTCTGATTTCCCATGGGATCTGACAAGTTAACCCCTTTGCTACGTAATGCGTGTTCCACCTTCTTCACACCCACAGATACATATTCTGGTAGGGTGTCTACTACGATACAAGTCATAAAGTACCGGTTTTTACGATAGAAATATGAAATCTCCGCTATCTCGTAGTCTTGTTTATCAGTAACCCCTGTGAAGCCCTGTAATCGAAGAGTCTCAGCCCCTACGATTCGGTGCTTCAGTCCCACTAGTACGGACCTCTTTATAAAGGAACTTTACTTGATCTAGAAGTACCCGACAAACTTTGTTACTGTCATTACCTTCCATGGGAATCTGTATTGTGGGCAATATAGTGGTGTCTTGCGTACTACCTAGTGCCACAGTTGTAGTACCCTCATTTTTGACGTCTTTGACTTTATCTGCTGTAGGACACAACTTATCAAAGTGATGTCCTTTGCAGTGGCGACAGGGCCTTAAGTATGTAGCAGTACATTGTCCCTGCTTATCATGTTCTTTACTTAGACAACCTACACATAGCTTCAATCTTTTCGCCTGTGCTAGTTTTGTCTCATTTGTTGGGTATTTTACGCAGAAACTCCATTTATGTTTGTTGTTACATAGCTTACATAGAATCTGAGCAGGTTTCTGATACACACCCTCTTTCTTTACTTTAGTCCCCACTGTCATGCTTACTGTTCCCCTCTTCTCCACATTCTCACTCCCTCCCGACTCATACATTCTCCCTTTGTTCAACTGTAGATTATTGATCTCCTTACTGAACTGAGTTTTGAATTCCCCCAGCTCAAATGATCTTACCTTATCAAGTATTGCCATAGGAAGCTTCTGACGCAAGATAATGACTATCATTTCCTGCGTGGTAAGCCCTAGGGTATCTAGCGATCGAGTATGGCACTCCATATTTGCCCTGAAGTTTGTCAACTCATCAACCTTATACTGTGGTTCTGCGAGCCCCAACAAGGCAACGACATGGGCCATCTTCAACTGCTCTCTATCCCCGTATGTGGACTCTAATAAGTGTACCGCTTCAAGATAACTACCACCTACTACTGCAAAACCCTCTATTAAATGTAAGGCCTCTCCTTCCATTTGTCCCTTCAGATAGTGAAACTTGCGGACATTATCCAAAGAGGATTCATGGACCGTAGATCGAAATACGTCCCAGAAAGCTAACCACTCGGTCAACTTGCCCCCAAATGTAGGAAGATTGAGCTTTGGGAGGTGTACAGTATGTTTTGGGTCAGCCCTTCTATGGGCCTCATTATCGCCTCCCTTCTTACTCGCGATTGCACGCTGTAATAGGTACTTCGCTCTAAAGACAGGTTCGTCATAGAGGGCGCGATTATCACACTCTGTAACAATCTCTTCCTCCTCTGTCATGGCAGCCACAATCACCTCACTCAGAGCCGTAATACGACCGTGGGTAACCTGGACGTTTTCTAATCTAGCCTCCAATTCCTCTAGTTCAGCAGTAGTGATGAAAGTGTTGATGTCCACTATTAGCCTATTTATTACTCCCCGAAGTCCCGCCCTTTGATTTTTAGGGGCTTTGTTCAGCACCCCACTAGACGGTGTCTCTTTACCGTTTTTATCCATTTTGCTTGCGAGCCTATAGGCTATGTATCTAAATATCACGTTACAAAAACAACGGCCAAATAATAGGCTACTTAAGAGACGCCAACCGGCGGACTTCTATGTTATGGAGAAAAAATAGTACACTAAATAGCAATACCTACTAATGGATCATATTGAACAAGAAAAAATGTTAGGTCAGGTCATATGTCACAGGAAGTCTGAAACGGAAAAGAAAATTATTGGGGAAAGATGATGGGTGGGATGCAGGACTTAGGCAGGCACAACGATGTGACCCTGCATTCCGGCTCTAACCATCGCTTGGCTAGCCTTGCCAGTTTATCATAGAGTTGTTCCTGCATCCTGTTATATGTCCCCTTGTTCATTGCCTTAAAATCCCTTACTGGTAGCTAATTCCCGGGTCTGGGCACCAATGTGGTAAACTATCAATGGAAGTTAAATATTACTAAGCTATAATGAATCAAATAAAATCAATCTAAATGAATACTCTATATCTAAATTGAATTCAATCTGAAACAAGCTAATTTATATCCAAAGGTCTCACATAATAAATGTTTATAATTATAGGGTAAGGTTATAAGGGTTAATATTAGCCAGGAATTAACTCACCAATAGTTCCACGTGGCAATGAGGCAAGGGAGAACGTTTTACCCAATATGGTGGTGGACAATGGGGAACGAGACTTCGGTCCCGAGACACGAGTCAAGTTAAAGAAAGAATAAATGATTACATGGGAATGGACATGAATATTATGCTTATCTATCAGTCAGTCATGATGTCAATGAGAGCGTCGTGATGGTGTAGCTGTGTGTATTGCTGTATGTGTATTGTGATTAGAGGCACAAAAGCACGATCAACTGAGGGCGGAAAATTAGATGTTAACTGGTTGGTGTTCGTGAAGGCTCTGACGTACCTCAAAAGCACACCTTGCTGCCTTGGCAAACCGCCAGGAGCCCAAATTATCGTACCGCATTTAGGTTGCTCTATACGATAAATTATATTAATATATACGATAAATTCATATATACTACATAAGACCATGGCAATATTGCTTAATAGCATATTAGGCCTTTTATAACTTAACTTATTTACAATCTTATAATATACGATCTACTCGTCCTACATCGTGCTGTAGGAGAGATCGTGACGTCACAGAGACATCCAAGATCACAAAAGAGTCATAGTCTATCGTATTTATACGATAGTGACATTGTTCAATATCCGGAAGGACCATGTGCTTTCATTAGTTTATTCAAGTGCATTGGGGTGTGTAATTAATGATTAATGTTAAGAATGGGGTGTTACGTAATTCACAAGCTTAGGAAAGACATGTCACATTTCTAGAAATCCTAACGATTGATACCTATACATATTTTCGAAGTTGAATAAACAAATATAATGTCGCCTAGAATGTGTTATATGTTGCCTTCATTTTGAAGGAAGAATGATTATTTCTGAAGCTTCTGGAGCCACACTAGTGTCCTGAAAGAGCCGCATGCGGCTTCTGAGCCGCAGGTTGCCGACTCCTGGGCTAGTCCATCCACTAACCTGCCTTACACTTAGATAGGCAGTACGGATTTGTATCAGGTTTACTCCCCTAGACAGGTTGCCGACCAAGTCTGACGAGTCTCATCAACTTGCAAAATATACAAACCCAAACTTAGACGAACACAGTAAAAAGACAAAATAACTTTATTATAATGTAAAACTTGCAAAATAAACAAACCAAAACGTATACGAACACAGTAAAAAGACAAAACAACTAATCAAAATCGCTATGTGGAAACAACGCTTAAGCAAAATAATAATTTATAAATAAAAGAACACAATCCACCACATACGGTGTACATTACTACAGTTCATGAGCAGGTTAATCTGTTTCCCAAGCAAACTAATCACACATATAACAACGCACTATCGTCACGTTCAAGGAATTAGTCAATTTGGGAAGAGTACAATCTATCTACCTATATATCTATTGTAGAGTTTACCACGCTGATAGTGGCCCGATGAGCGCGTCACCCTTCAGTGTGTGTATAGTGTGTGGAGGTGCATGTGGAATATCATTATACTGTTGGAATGACTGTGGGTGTGAATGTAGTCTGTAACTAGTGTAATCAGCTCAATCTTGCTGATCAGGTGCTAGCATATATATGTGCACATGCAACAGTTGCCTACTGCACCTCTAATGTCCACCAGTGCAGCTAATGGTATGGAAAACCCTGCTCGTAAGTCACTAAACCTACGGTGCTCCAGCAGGAATTCAAACCCAGGCCTCCTACGCACAAGGCGAGTGGGGTACCGCTTAGCCACACTGGTTCCAGTGTATACAACCACACACACAAATGCACTTTAAAGACGAAATTATCCATAACAAGTTCAGTTTCAGTCTCATGTCCTAATGGTGGCATTCCAGGCAGTCCAGTTTTCGGCTGCCTGACTGCCTCATTTGTCCAAGTTTTAATTATGACATTAGATCAAAGTACAGTACCTAACCCCACATTGCTCGGGGCCTTGGGGCTGTTCGGCCAGGCAGCTTGAGGAACAACAACAACAACAATAACAACATCTTTCTAGGTCTATCCCTTTGTGCAGGTGCCTCCATGTTCAGACCTGCAGGTCTTCACCCAATGTTGATAATTCATCTTCTTCACATACTCAAACTAACGAAGCCTGCTTGTCCATATCTCTTCGCTGATCTACAGTATACTCCTAATACCAAACCGCCTTCTTAGTTACTTGTCAGTTACCGGTACCTTAACTTTTGGATTAATACCGCAATTCCATTTCACCTACCTACCTATGTTCACCTATGTGGAGTTCGCCACTCTTGCTAGTGGCACCGAAGAGTGCACCGCCCTTCGTTGTTGTTTGAGAATTGGTGCAGCAGACTATTCGAAGAGGTGGAGCGCACCCTTGTGAAGATGGGCTCGTCTGGCACTTTTTGTAGTTCGACATCGAGAGCTCTCTTGAAGCTGTCTAACGAGACACCTCTCATGTCTCTCACTCGCCGCAGGAGTTTGTTGAAGAGACGTGCTCCTCTATGTGATAACCAGCCCTCTCACAGAGAGCCCATAGCCCCCTGATTTATCATCTTGGGGATCTCGCATTCCCAGCCTCTCCTATCATTGAATTTCATTGCTATTGGTGTATGTAGATTTGGTACAATACCCTCTGCGATTTTCCACGTATATATTATTAAGTATCGTTCCCTTCTACGTTCCAACTAATATAGTTTGAGTGATTTTAAGCGATCCCAATAGTGTAACTGTTTTATTGAGTTTATATGTGAGGTGAAGTTCCTTTGTACACTTTCTAAGTCATTAATTTCACCTAACTTGTATGGGGATGTTAATACGTTACAGTATTCTAGCCGCGGTAGCACCAGGGATTTGAAGAGTGTTATCATAGGCAATTCACCGCGAGTTCTAAATGTTTGTAGAATCCAACCTGTTAGCCGTTTCGCAGCTGCAACTTTGACCTGGTTATGTTCTTTGAATCCCATATTTTCAGACATTATCACCCCTAGGTCTTTCACATTGTCTTTACGTTCTATTATGCGATTGGATCCATTCTCAAATCATTCAGTTCTGTTCTATTAATATTAGGGCTGTTCCCGATACGATATATTGCCGATTTAGGCATTTTCCCAATCATATATGATATCGAGCATCAGATACTGTGGATTGCATAAACCAAAATAAAAAGGAAAAAAAAGCGCCCCACAGTACGTAAAGGCTACAGGTGCACTCACGTTAGTTTGTGTAACCAACATATATATATGGTTTCTTGTATTCCTAACTTTTATTTAGAAGAAAAACAGATCAAGCTGTGGTCAATAAGACAACGCAAATCATTAATTCAAATTAAACTCTCCGTAGCATACTTGGTAGAGCACTTGCCTACAAACCATGAGGCTGAGAGTTCGAGTTTCGGGCCAGCCAGTGTGCTATTTTACAGATGCCAGTGTTGTGGTGGACGGTGTGGTCTAGCAATCTGTGGTAAGTGTTCAGTGAAGTCCCTGATCATCAGGGCACCCACCTTAGCCCAGCTATTGAGCAGGGAGTGCATGGTGGTAAACAAAAACTGCATCATCACAGTAACATAAACTAAAACCATAAAATGGCACTCTATTTGTCAATTTTTTCACAATAACTTTCCCAACAAAATAAAGTAAAAATTGCATGTGGTAGTGCGATTGCACTGTGATAATCAGTATCCTATTTTCCTCAAGACTCGAAGCTAGTCAAAGAGTCGAAAATATTTTGTACTGTACATTGTGATATGCATAGACCACTATGACAAGTATTTTATTTTGTATAGTTACATATGTTGAATATACTGTACATATATCTGAACCGGCTACCATCCTTTACAGAAAGAAACATGACATATTTGTAACCATACCTTTATTGCAGCTGTAAGTAGTTTAGTGTAAGCTGTGAGTATTGGGTATGACCCAGAGGCTGCCTCCTCTCCACACACCAGAGCTCTCAGTCGACCGACTTGATAATGTTGTTCTCCTCCTCCATCACCATGACCACAACCTGATGAGGCACAGAATACACTATTATCATTAACTTATATCTATCTATCTATCTATCTCGGCGGGTGCCCAACCCCGAAAGGGGTTGAAATAGGGGAGCTATCCCCCCGCCAAAGGCAGCTTTCTAGGGCCTTTCCTACCTGATGCTGAGAGGATTGGGTTCTAGTCATGTGGTGATGGGCTGGTCTATCAGAGTGAGAGCTGAGCGATCTCTCCCATACCCATAGCTTACTCTGACTGTTCCTTTTACTTATATATTTTCTAGATCTCAAGTGACGGCGTCTCTTCCGTGGATTGACCTCCCAATCTACCAAGATTGGAAGCCAAAGCGTCACATTTTTCCTTTGCCCCTCAACTTTCTCTTCATAATTGCTGAGGGGCACAGGGCCCTGGGTGGGGCTTTGGTTTCCCGGGCGTTTCCGCACCCTCCTCAGCTCCCCGCCATGGAGTGGCTTCGATCACCCAGGCTTTATTGTGGTCGGCAGGGAGGGTTCTGTGGGGGCGCTCGGTTATGGCCTTGGCCTTGCTCGGGGCCTTGGGGCTGTTCAGCCAGGAAGCTTGGGGAACAACAACAACAACAACTTATATCTATCTACAGTACAGTACTGTACTTATACTTACTACAAATTATATTTCAATACTACAGTAATCCTATAGTCTATTCGCTGTAGGTAGGTGAGAAATAATGACCTCTATCCTCTGTAACTCAAAAAGGGCTGAGCAAATTGGCTGTAAGTTCCGACATCTATTCCTAGACACTCTTCCCAAATGGAAGAAAGGTTAGCCTGATTACCCAAGTCGTTATTGAGTTACAGAGGTAAAAGGTCATAATTTCTCGCCTACTTACAGCTAATAGACTATATAATAAGTGGTGAAAAAGGGTGAAAGAGTGTCCTCCACTATACGATTGTGTTACGTTTTTGAAAACCGAATCGTAAAGCAATCGATTGTATAGCAAACTTATAAACTATCTATCTATCTATCTATCTATTGAGAGACACCGTGATCCCCGAAGGGGTGGCCACGAACGAAACACCCTTATGCACCTCTGTCCCCAGTCAGTCGACGCCCCTCTTCCCATCCACCACCACTTTCGCTCATGTACTTCTTAACTCCATCCTTCCACTTCTCACTCAGTCTACCTCTCCCTCTCTATCCTTCCACCTCACTATCATAAATGTTCTCGCTTTCCCAATGTTTCACATGGCCGAACCATCTCAAGGTGGTCCTTTTCACACTTTCCAGCACATCTACATCCACACCACACCTCTCTCGTACTTATAAACTACTGTAATGGGATAAATAGGAATGCATTACTGGACTACTTCAAACTTACCCTAACACCCCCAATTTGCCACATAATTTAGGTTTTATGTACTACCCAGGTTAGAAATCAGTTAATAAGATAATATAAACAAACAATGCATGTATATTATATAGTTTGTATATATAAAGGCAAAAAAACAATAAAAGTGATGTTTCATTACTGTCAAACCCGTTCTGTCAAAATGTTATTGGTAGATGTCAAGCCCGGGCAACTTGACCTAGCCAATTCGTGACAAACGCCTAATGTTCATGGCCACCCCTTCACAGGAATTACGGCATCTAGCAAACAAATAAAATAAATAAATAAATAAACAATATAATAAATAAATAAAAGTAATGTTTCAGTACTGTACCTTATACTGAAATGTGGAACCCTAAGTTCAACACTGAAATAAGTCAAATGGTGAATAAAGTTGGTTGGTAAAGTGGTAAATTGTCATGGGAATAAATAATTCCATAAAGTTACGCACTATGACCAAAATATTCAACCCATGTCCATTTTGAATTTATCTCAGAAGTGGGGGAATATATATATTACAGAGAGAATGTACCTGGATAAGAAGGGTTTCATAAATAAAGTCTAAGTTCATGATTAACTGTTGAATTATTCCAAACATCTAGGTATAATATTATTTTATTTCATACTGTACAACAAAATTAATCGTCTGTTTACTTATATAGCGCCCGTATCACCCTGAGGATTCACAAACGCGTGACCACATTAATCAACCAGAGATCATTACCTATTTTCCTTGCTCGAAGGGAGATGGTAACCGCTGGCTATATTTAAAAAAAAAAATTCAACTTGAGCGAGGATTAACCTGAGTCAGCTAGGTGGTAGGCAGGGATGTTATCAACTGAGCTAGCTGAGTGGCTAGTAGATAGATAGAAAATACTCTGAAACTTATCTATGATAATGCAGCAGACTTCAAGAATCTCAACACAGTCAGTGGGCAGTCCCAGAGCCAGGCTTTGTAGATTTTCTTGTGCGCCTAGAACCGGAGATTTCAGCTCATTTAACTCGCCCTAACTCCATGAAAGAAAGGGATAAGAAAAAAAAAATGTGTGAAAGAAAGTTCATGTTCTGGGCTGTACGGAGGCACTTAAATCTTGTTCCCAGCTGGTCTGTGGCCTTGACAGTAACGACAGGAAGTACTCACCTAATTGTGGCCAACACCGATCCTTGAGGCACTCCGCTTTTTACCCTTTTCCACGAGGAAGTGAAAGTGTTTTTGTGCAGAAATCCAAGATCGAGCTGTGACTGCTTGCACTAAGCATGCAATGGTTCGTGGAGTACTGAGCTCAAGTGGGTTGGGCAGCTTGGTGGACCCTGGTAACCGCTCGGTACTACCATATGTCACCACAGGAGCAGTTTTTACCGCGGAAAATACAGAACGTATGAGTATGGTACCAGCTTCAATGCACCGGAACATTACCTGACATGGAGGGGTTAAGGCTGCAGGAATATATCTAGCACATTTTCTAAAGAAACTGAAGAATGCTTATTTATCTGTTCCCACACAAACAATCTGTTCGGCTTTGGTTTGCTCCTTAGTGTCGTTGCTAAATGCATTAATATATTTCTGTAATTTTGTCTCAAGACCAATGACCACACGAGTATAAGTGACTAACCTGCTGGTGGTAGAGGTAGTGATGGTATAAGATGACTACCCTCCAGTTCAGCCCAGACCTGTGCTGGCTGTTCTGCCGCTGCCTCTGCCAACACTTCCAATATGGCCGCCACCAATTGTCCTGGCGGCCGCATCACCTGGGAGACCCTGGAAATACACATAACATAATTATAACACTACTGATATGTTAAAAATACTAACATTATATGAACATTATGAAATGTTATACCTGGTATACAATATTATTTTAACACTTAACTATGAAATGTAAAGCTTGTGAGTACTGTATACACTATTACAAACCTGCGTAACAAGGCTATGGTGTGTTGTATGAAGTGTATTAGAGCCGGGAGCTGTGATGGCAGAGTGGATAAGACAGCAGCCAACAAGCGTAGAGACAGGCATACTGTACGCATGGTTCGCCCCTCTACACCACTCACACCGCTGCTCACCTGGTAAAAACAATAGTATTAGTATTTCTCAATTAATATATACTGGTACCTCACACCACAATATGACAAATTCAGTATCATACAGTACAGCTTGTTGTTATTGCTGTTACCCAGGCTGTCTGACCGAGCAGCCCCAAGGTGCCAAGCAAGGCCAAGGCCATAACCGAACGGCCCCACAAAACCCTCCCTGCGTACCACTAATAAAGCCCAGGTGACCGAAGCCACTCCAAAGCGGGGAGCTGAGGAGGGTGCGGAAACGCCCAAGAAACCAAAGCCCCACCCAAGGCCCTGTGCCCCTCAGCAATTATGAAGGGAAAGTTGAGGGGCAAAGGAAAAATGTGACGCTTTGGCTCCCAATCTCTGCCAACTCTCTCCCAGAATCTGTCTTTCCCTCCTCCTATGACTTAAATTGCTTCAAACTCCGTGTGTCCAGGCATTTTGGCTCGAACGTCCCTTGATTTTGGCCCTGTCACTCTTTCAACTATGGGGGAGGCACTCACTACAGGCAGTTCTGCCTTTTGTCTCCCTCACTCATATATTTAAAAAAAAAAAACACATAAAAAAAAAAAAAAGTAGGGAGGTCAATCCACAGAAGAGACGCCGCCACTTCAGATCTAGAAAATACATAAGTAAAAGAAAGAGTCAGAGTAAGCTATGGGTATGGCAGAGATCGCTCAGCTCTCACTCTGATAGACCAGCCCATCACCACATGACTAGAACCTAATCCTTTCAGCATCAGCTAGGAAAGGCCCTAGAAAGTCGCCTTTCGCAGAGGGATGACTCCCCTATTTCAACTCCTTTCGGGGTTGGGCACCCGACGAGCCTATATGTAATATATGGCCTCTTACGGGTCCTCAAGGACCCGGTTTAACCTTACAATTTCAGTCGAGAACCATATATTTATTAGTGGTTCTCTCCATCTATGACGTAGAGCCTAATTAGTATGAGGACCTTGGTCCGGGCCCTAGGAGACCCGGTAAACACATCAATCGCGAACCATGAACGAAAAATCATCCTAGGAGATACCCCTTAACCCATCCAGCCCGGGTGTCCTTTTATAAGGACACCGCGGCAGATGGGCCGGTACCCGGGCGTCCTTTTAACAGACAGTAAGCTTAAAAGCCTATTCAGCTTGGTCTGAACGCCGTGCGTCCGACGCATGTAAACAAAGCCGTTCATTGCGTCACCGCACCTCCGAAAACAAGGAGGAGACGTCGGATCAATGTTGTTGTTGTATGATATGACGAAATTAGTGTCTGAAAAGCTCCGATATTGTCAACATCGCGGAAAAATTCGCTCCACAGAAATCGTCATCACAACTGAACCAATTGACTTAGAGAGCTCTACTCAACGCCAGTCTACAGATTGGAAACCGCACTACGTTTAGGGATGCATGGGAAATTTCTAGCAGTTAAAATAACAAAGATATAGTAGCCTAGGCCTGGACGTTTTTTGGCCAGATCGGCCGGATACGACCTCCGTCCTGTTGTAAGGCAGCCCGGGTAGGAAGGGTTAAATAGTTCCTAAGGAATGTCAGTGATGCAGATGCCACTGGAAAAATAGAAAGTAAATAATTGACAAACTTGTGCTTGAATTTCACAGTCAGTTGCACTATCACTTCTTGCTTCTCTATGCACCATTGCAAGACGTCACTAGACGCCCTATCGTCCTCTCTTGGTTTGCGCTCGAGACAGTGCAGCTATCTCCCCCCAGTCGCTCTCTCCCCAAAGTCTTCCCTCTTGGTTGGTATGAGCATCTTTCACAGATCCTTAGATTCCAAAAGGCTTCTGTGCAACTGATACATTTTATATGGTACAGTAAACCCCCGCCCTTTCGGAATAATCGGGGGAGACCCCTGTCCGAATCGGTGTCAAAAGTCCGAAAAGGCTGAGTCCGAACTTCACACTTCAGCCATTTGGACTTGTCCGAATGGCTGAAATAATGTCCGAAGTTTATAAGTCCGAATACACATTAACCTAACCAGACAAGTCCGAAACTCGGCTCTTTGGTCCGAATGCGATTTAATTTTTCTTAGCCTTTCGGACAAATCCGAAAGGCTGAACCATGAATCCGAATTGAAATGCTCGTCCGAAAGTCTTGGAATTCCGAAAGGGCGGGGGTTTACTGTACTTACACTGCGTGTACACTGTAACTGGTAGCCTGGTGGCACAACCCTTATGAGAACATGATAAAACCTCCATTGGGGGCGACAATTCTTGGAGGACGAGCCTGGACAGATTGGAGTCGGAAGGACTCATGGAGTCGAATCCTATGAAGGGCCACGAGGCAAAACGCTGAGTCCAGACTGGGAGGACGCCTCTAGCTGGCATCGGACTCCAGAGGCACACGGTAAATCTGGAGGACAAGTAAATTTATTAGATTGAGGCAAACCCCACAAGTGGCTGACATCCTAAACATATATGTACTGTATGTATGTATTTATTAGTGGCCCCTCCTTCATTGACGATTATGCCTATTACATAAGACTACCTCTTCAAACGCTCATAAGCGTAGTTTGAATCTACCGCCGCAGAGCTCAGAGGAACCTTCATCATAAGCACACGCAAAATCACTCATGGTTCGTCTTTATGATTGGGTTCTCACTACGAAAAAACTTTGTAACAAATAAAAAATAAAAATAAAATAAGAATAACTATTCATAAGCTTTCCATATTCCGTGGATGTACTTCTGTGGATTCTTGGACCAGACGCTGACTAGCGCATTGTTCCGCCTTCCTTGCTCTGCGCTCACCCCACCCGGACGTGTCCCCCACAGTGCTCCGCTTTGATTCCGCATTCTTGCGTCCCTAGTGAGTTTTTTCTCATGTGTTTACTCTGGGATGTCTTGAGTAGGGTTAGGATTAGCTTAGCAGGGGTGTCATGGGTGGTTTTCTCGCAGAACAAGTGTATTTTGGGTCGTTTTGTTGGGGCGTCTATTTCGGACGGACCCTCGTGGCCGAAGTGAGGACGCTCTGAAACGTTTTTTCACGTTTAGCCATCTTTAGTCCTAGCTTGTTAGGAGGCTTTAACTACGCGATGTCAGGCTTCTAGCTATCTTTCAGATGGAGTAGCCTATTTTGTTTTATACTGACGTTCCTGGTGTTTTTTCTTCACGTAGTGGAGTTCTTTCTGGGTCCCGAGTCAGTGTTACCCTTACCCGGGTTTTTTCTACGATGTTGATGTGGCAGCTGTTCCAGTTTTGGTGGCATGGAGTGCTTTTCGATTGTGTTTCGACATCATTAAGTGTTTTTTCTGTTTTCTCCAGGCCTAGCCAGCCACTCGTAGTTTTTTCACATATGCAAGTGTTTTCATTGTTTATTATGATAAAAAATGTATTCATGTGTCATGTGTGTCCTGGATTAGTTGTGATTGGCTGATCCAGGAGCTTCGGACTGTGTGCCCGATTATGTTTATCAGATTGCGTTCTGATTGGTGTGGGTTGCCTTTCCGGCGGTTTTTCTCGATTGCTCCGAGAAAGCCGTTTTGTTTACCGGGTTTTAGTCAAGTTGGTTAAAATCGGTAGTTACCCCGGCGAGTTTGATAGCTTGAGGGCTCATCAGAAACTGCGTTCTCTGTGGTCGAGCCTGTGATCAGGCTTCCTGTGTTTTTTCCCGGCGAGGTGGGCCCCACACATTTATCTAGGTGATCATGCTGACACCTGTTGGATATGGTTTTCTCGGCTTTTCAAAGCCATTGAAACAATGCTGTTTGTTTGATTGGTCTTTCCCTCCCGGCGACCTTTTTACAAAGAGGTCTGGGGCAGGTACAATTGGTTTGACATTTAATATAAAACCCGGCGGTTGTACCTTCGGGAGGTTATATTAACGGATTTGCAATTCGCTATGGTTTGCCAAACAATTGATTGATACAATAGGTTATCACGGCCTTCAAGACGGCGATCTATGAGGGCTTCTGGGAGAAGTCGGATTAGAGATTAAGATAGGCTTAGACTTTTTATGGGATAAAAAGATGCCTGAATCTTACTAGTGTTTCAAGTGTAAAGGGATACTTGAAAGATTTCATCATTAATAAAGATATGCTTCATCTTTATGAAGATTCAGAAGATCTGCTTAAATCTTTTGGACAGGTAAAGATATGCTGAAATCTTTAATATGAAACTAAAGGAAAACGAAAAGTAGTGGTTGAGGGCTACGATTCGTTGACCAGCGGTTTTGTACCACATGTTTTTGAAACATTTTGGGGTAACCTTATGAGCATTAATTCCTGGAAATTTTCTCTTTCCAGGGCGGAGTACAGGCGTGGCGCCAGATGACCAGGTAGATCCCGGGGGTGGGGTAGATTTCCACCAGTCTCTGTCATGTCGGCACTAGAACCTCTCATTGCTTTATGTTCAACGCCGTTATGCTCAGGTATCCCTATTTTTGCACACAAGCTTTGCATTAAATGTGTTAAATGCCTCGATCGGTCACGGGGGATATGGGTGACAAAGAATTGCACTATTTGTAACCTCTTAAGTGTTAAAGTTTTAATTCAAAAGGATAATACTGCGGCGGTGGCTTTGCAAGAAGTGAAACAACTTCTCGCTACTTATTCAACGAATGTAGCACATAAAGCATTGCAATGTGATAACCTTGAGCTTTGGGAGCTTTTAATTATCAAACATGCCCCCCCTAAGTGTAAGATACGTGCACGTAAGACCTCAGAGACTGGGCGGGGACAGGTTACCACACCCTCCCCCGGCAAATCTAAGAGGCCTCGCTCACCGTAACCCTCGGCAACGGCGACGAGGCCTAAATCAAGGTCAGTCTCTACCCCCACCAAGTCTAACGTCCAATCTGACAGGTCGGGGGTGGAGTCAGAGAATGTGGTGGAGGATGCCCCGGCGGAAATTTCATCACCTGATAGTCATGCTTTTTCTACCAGGTCACGTGTGTCAGCCTCAGATTTAGAAGTATCTTACAGAAACTATAAACTTCTTGGGTGCTCGGGTGAGGGCTCCCAATTGGAGAGTATACCAAGCTCGCAAGCGAGTAACAGCCACAGCCAAGGTGTATGGCGATACTCACAGCCCTGGCAGGACAGATCATATCCTTTTGTGACTCAAGTAGTGGCTGATGTCCACCGGGATGCCGATGTACCATCGTCTATCCCAGATTTAACATGGCGGCATGTGGAGGTCCCGGCTTCGGCAGGATCTTCCCATGATAGGCCAGACTTAAGGGATGAAGAACAGCGTTCTCTGGTCTCAGAGATGGAAGTTGAAGAGTCAGGTCACCATCTAGACGACTCTCAGGGTACTGTCGAATCTCCACGGAGTTCGTCATCTGCTAGGTATGTAACTACAGAAGGGATTGATGGATTACTATTAAATGCACTTAATAAGTTCTTTGGCCCTACACCGGAAACTCCTACAGTTGGTATGGGAGCTCCCGCGACGTCGACGAATGTGCGACCTCTGGCTACATCCATTGCTTTAGCTAAAATACCTAACCCTCCTCTTGTGTCAGATCCAATTTCCAAATGTGCCAGGCACAGCAGCTCTTACTACTTCCAATGTGCGAGTCATATCAGACATAACTCCCCCGCCCTTTAGACAAGGCACCAGTCAAAAAAGGAGCTATGCCTCTTTTATACGGGCCTCATGAGTCATGGGTAGCAATGTTACCAACTAAGCCAGAGGCAGCACAAGCTACTATTTCGGGGGAGCTCCCTGTACCACATGAGTGGGTAATCCAAGGCAATAAGTCTAGAAAACTCAGAGCATTGGATAGTCAAGGAAATGTTTTAGATGTTCATATTAAGGCCATTCCAAGTTATTATAACCATGACTTTTTTGTGTATGCATCAACACAAGCCCTACCCCCTGCCTCAGCTTCAAAGCTATTTTCTGACTGGACTAAGAATGATGGCTTTAACGACATCAAGGCACTTTCTGCTTTGACGCTGGAGTTGGAAATGTTTCCGATCACAAACTCAGCCTCTAATCCAGTCTTGTAGGTGGGGCAGTTGGGTACGGGACCTTGGGTGGAATGGGAAACAGAGGCTCAAAATTTTGCCCCTACTTCACTTCAACATCTTCTCACCAAATCCCTCAAGAAAACCATACTTGGTTCTCTCTTCCGGTTTTTAGGGCCGGAGGAGTCCCCTCTGCTTTGTTTGATTTCTTGGCTGCCCCTAAAATCAATTTGTGCGAATAAAAAGATCCTTTTAGCACGCCTTCCCCAGCTCACCTAGACCGCGAGTTTAGGTTAAGAGGAAAAGCGTTTAGACTGTTTTCGCAATATATTGTTACCCAGCAAGTAACAAAGTCTATGTTACGCTCTTCTCAGGCGATCGAAGCTGCGGAAGTCAGGAAGGCCATTGAACTTTCCCGGCACTTGCTTCTCCAAACTTCCATTCAGTCTTTAGGAGATATTCGGACAGCCTTATTAGAGGCAGTTCGAGCAAGGCAGGATCTGAGGATGTTCTTAGTGAAGAAACTTCCTGACCGTATTGCAAGCCAAGTAGTTCTGTCTCCAGTTCTAACTCCTTCTTTGATTTCCCCAGCAGTTTGGAAGACTGTTTTCAATATGGCACAAGCATTCAAACAAAGTCCCTCTCAACCTAAGAAGCCTACCTTCACTTTCCCTAAGCCCAAACCAGTTTCGAAAGCTCAAGCTAGTGGGTCTAAGCCTTTTCATCAGCCAAAGTCCCCTTCCACCCAGGGTCAGGCTCAGTTCAGGTATCAACAGGGTAAATTCTCAGGTAAAGGCCACAGGTTTCACCAACGACCAGGTCAGGGCCCACCTCCAGCCAAACCCGGCCAGTCGTCCAAGGGTCGTCCAAGGGTACACCACCACCAGCAATAAACTAAGGTCTATTTCTAGTACCAAAAAGGGACCGTACTGTATTCAGATGAGACCGGTCGTAGACCTGTCTTATTTGAATCTCCACATTCACAACGTGTCCTTCACGATGCTAACAGTGAATCAAATCAGGTTAACACTTCCGCCGGGAGGGTGGATGTGTTCATTAGACCTGACAGACGCGTATTTATCAGTGGCCCCTCCATCATTGACGAACATGCCTATTACATAAGGCATCCTCTTCAAACACTAATCCGCCGTAGTTTGAATCTACCGCGCAGAGCATTTAAAATCTGAGGAGCCTTCATCATGAGCGCACGCGACCTCACTCATGGCTTCAGTCATTATGAATTGGGTTCTCACTACGAAAAAACTTCGTAAAAAAAAATAAAAATAAAAAAAAATAAGAATAACTATCCAATAAGCTTTCCATCATATCGTGGATGTACTTGTGTGGATCTTTGACCAGACGCTGATTCAGGCGTCATTCTTCCTTCTCTGCTCTGCGGTCAACCGGCCCGGACGTGTCTCTCCACGTTCCGCTGGTTCCGCATTTGCTGCGTCCCTAGTGAGTTTTTTCTCATTTGTTTACTCCGGGATGTATCGAGTAAGGTTAGGATATGCGTAGCAAGAGTGTCCTGGGCTGGTTGCCCGCAGTGCAGTGTATTTTGGGTCGTGTGTTTGGGGCATCTATTTTGGATGTACCCTCGTGGTCCTGTTGTGGACAGGTGAACTTTTTCACAGTTAGCTAGCTTTGTGATGCAGGCGGCTTTCATCACGCGTTATTGCTTCCTTTTATCTTTCTGATGAGGTAGCGTATTTTTGCTGACGTTCCCAGCGTATTTTTCTTCACTTAGTGAAGTTTTTTCTGGGTCCCGAGTCAGTTCTTCCCTTTGCCGGAAGTATTTGCTACAGTGGTGTGTTGGCGGTGGTTCCTGTTGTGATATAATTCAGTGCTTTTTGTTTATATTCCGACATGTTACTGTTATCCGTCTCCCTAGGCAAAGCCAGCCTCTCGTAGTTTTTCCACATACAGTCTGGCCTGCCAATACGCGAGCTTTTAATACGCGATTCACCTTATACGCGAGGAGGGGGTCGAATCATACCCAAAACTTTCAAAACGCGTGATGTACCTTTAAAACGCGAATCCGGGGCCGATATAAGGGCAATTCCGGGGAGTTCAGCTAATACGCGAGGCCCCCCACCATTCCGCGCATCCATCTGCGCAGGGACGCCAGGGCAGGGCATTGTGGGATACGCCAGTCTACCCTCAGTCCTCGCTCGCGCAACAGCAGTCCGACTCGTGTGCAGTGATATAGTTTTTTGCCCCCATCATCATGCCCCCTCGCAAGAACAAACTTATCACCCACCAGATGAAGCTGGAGGTCATCAAAAGAAAAGGAAAAGGAGAAGGAAACTCAGCCATCGGTCGAGCAATGGGTTTAGCGGAATCGACAGTTAGAACAATCTGGGCTAACCGAGAAAAGATCAACACCATCGTGAAGTCCTATGGTGCTGCCATGATGGACCAACGTTGCAGGAGCAACAATCCAGCTATGGTGGTCATGGAGCGATACCTGGCAGCATTCCTAGCCCGCAAACACCGTGAGCAAGTCCCGGTGGATAAGGCCTATATCAAACAGCAGGCTAAACTCTTCTACACCACCGCAAGTGCTAGGACAAAGTCTGGCCAGAATTTTAATTTTAAGGCATCCAACGGTTGGCTCCATGGCTTCATGAAACGGAAGGACCTAAGGAACATCAAGGTGTCCGGAGAACGTGGGTCTGCAGATGTGGTGGCAGCCGACACATTTCCTGGGGTGTTGAAGACCATAATCGAGGATGGTGGCTACACAAAGGATCAGATTTATAATGTGGATGAAAGTGGCTTGCAATACAAGTGTATGCCAAAATCTACATATCTTGCCAAATCTGTGAAACAGGCAAAGGGCCGCAAGATAGACAAGTCAAGGTTCACTGTCATGTTTACTGTGAACCTTTCCGGCAGCCACAAGATGCGGCCTGTAGTGGTGCACACAGCTGCCCACCCTCGATGTTACAAGAACCTGCGCGACATGAATGACACTGGAACTTATTGGTACAAGAGCGCTAATGGGTGGATGACTAGTGCCATTATGTCTGACTGGCTTGTCAAGCAATTTGTTCCTGACGCCCGCCTCAAATGCCAACAACTAGGCCTACCTTTCAAGGCCCTGTTATTGATGGACAACGCCCCTTGCCACCCACACTATTTAGAGACTCTACATCCCGACGTACAGATTGTTTTCATGCCACCAAAAACAACATCTCTCATACAGCCACTGGACCAAGAAGTCATATCGAATGTGAAGCTCTTTTACCAGACACGACTCTACAATTATCTACGCCAGAAGACAGAGAGCAATGAAGAGATTTTGGCTATGCAGCAGGAGTTCGCATCATCGTCTGATGAGGAACAGGCACCCCAGGCAGAGGCACCCCAGGCAGCGGCACCCCAGGCAGCGGCAGCAGAGGCACCCCAGGCAGCGGCAGCAGAGGCACCCCAGGCAGCGGCACCCCAGGCACCACAGGCAGAGGCAGAGATGACCGTGACACACTTCTGGCGTGTTTTTACCATCAAATACGCAATCGACTTCCTTCTTCTAGCATGGGCTGATATAAATGATGCCACAATTAATCATGCCTGGCGAGCACTTACTCCTCATTTATGTGCTCCCAAGGCCAACAAAGTCCAGTCAGTCACCGAGGCAGAGGCAGAGGCAGTTCAAGCGGCCCGCGCAGTGGCTGGTTTCGGGGCAGTGACAGCCGAGGAGATTCGTGAGGTTATTGAGGCAGGTGAACAACAGACTCAAGGTGACACAATTGAGCAGATTGATGCCGAAGATCAAGCACATCAAGCACGACAACCGAACAACGACGTTGAACCAGCCCCTGCACCTGCTAACATGGATCTGTCTGTAGGTAAACTGAGCGAAATCTTGGCTTTAGTTGACCAACTCAAGGAAGGATTTCGCTCGGTGGAGCAGTGCCCTGTGAGAACACATGAAGTCCTGCTGGGCGTTGACAGTGTTTTCCGCTTTTATTCTGACAAACATCATCAGGAAGTCAACAAGAGGAGACAAACTTTAATGACAAGATTCCTTGCCCGCCAAGAACCTCAACAAGAAGATGATGACGAACCCCAACCTTCGACCTCGGCAGGCTCGGCTGCTCAGGTTGACATGCCCGACGATGATTTTGGTGGCTTCATGAGGGAGGTTCAGGTGGAACAAAGGCGCCTGGCCCTCAACAGAGTGCTAGATGCCAGGGATAGTTCGTCGGACGATGATGATGCCGGGGCCGGGGCCGGGCCAGGGGCCGGGGCTGGGGCCGGGGCCGGGGCACATTAGCTGAACTCGCCCTGCCTCGGAGGGGGCCTGCCTCGGAGCCCCCACCCTTCATATCTACAGTTACTGTTAATTTTAAGGTGAGTTTATTATTATTGTTATATTTTCTTATGATTTGGATGTTTATGTATACATATATGTACCTTTTGTGGCAATTGACGGAGATAAATAGGCCTAAAGTAGACAACTTGGAGTCAGTGCCGCCCATATCGATTTATTCCCATATAATACTCTATTGCTAATACGCGAATTTTCATTCCGCGCCCTCGCGTGTCGCCCATATTCTCGCGTATTGGCAGGCCAGACTGTATACAAGTGTTATTGATTTATTTTCTAAATATGTACTACTGTGTCATGTGTGTCCTGGTTTAGTTGTGTATTGGCTAATTCCACGGACTATTTATGTGTCCTGGGTTAGTTGTGTATTGGCTAATTCCACGGACTATGTTGGGCCCGGCGTTAGTTGTGTTTTGGCTACGCCTCGGTCCGGTGTTGCGTTCAGATGGTATCTGGACGGGGTGGGTTTTTTCCGGCGGGTTTTTCTCGGTTTCACCTTGATAACCCCGGCTGGTTGCCGAGTTTTGGCCACGCGTGGTTTGAAACAGGCTTGTTTCCCCGGCGAGTGGGTGTCTGTGGCTCCCCAGGACTGCGTCTCTGGGGTGCCTGTTTCAGGCTCCTTATGATTCCCAGCGGATTGGCTGTACCCATCTAACAGTGTTCATACGGACACGTGTTGTTTGTAATTTTTTCGGTTTTGCAAAGCCAATATAAAACTATGCTGTTGTTGTATTTCCTCCCCGGCGATCTTTTACAAAGAAGTGGGGATAGGAACAATTGGGGTTAACTTTTAAACTTTAAATCACCCGGCGGGTGCAACCTGGAAGGGTGGGATGACCGAATTTGAAAAATTCAGTTTAGTTGACCAGACAATTGAGGGATGCATTGTGTATCGCCTCCTTCAACATACGGCGCTTTAGGGCACAATTGGGGTTAACGTTTTTTAAACTAATATTCACACCCGGCGGGTGCTCCTTGGAAGGGTGGGAATAACGAATTTACAATTCAGTTAGTTAACCAGACAATTGAGGGATACGTTTTGAATCGCCGCCTTCAACATACGGCGATCTTAAAATATACTTCGGGAGAAGTTAGATCTCGTATATTTGTCAGGCTTCCCAGTTTTTTATCTACGAGATAATTCGGGGGCCGGCGTCTTTTTTATTTATTTTTTTTCCAAAATTGAATCTTGAAACAAACACCACCGGAAAGACTTAATCAGTTATAAACGCCATGCTGGTCTTTATATATTATGTCAGAGGGAATTCATAAATCTTTTGGACATATTAAGATATTCTGAAATCTTTTACTTAGGAAACCCCACCGCGTAGCGAGCTGTAGTCGTTGAGTATTACGTCTCGTTACCCGGCGGGTTATTTAACACTTGTGTGCGAACATGTTTGGGTTAACCTTCTGAGCATTAATTCCTGGAAATTTTCTTTTTTCCAGAGCTGGGTCCCGGCGGGTCTATGCAGAACCTGGAGTAAGTATCCCACCAGTCTCTGTCATGGCTACCTTTGCCCCGGTTTTTGCTTTATGCATTACGCCCTCCTGTTCAGGTACAGGTATCCCTATTTTTGCGCACACCCTTTGTATAAAATGTGTTAAAATGTCTCGTTTGGTGTGGGTTACCTTTCCGGCGTTTTTTTCTCGTTGCTCCGAGAACACCGTTTTTGTTTACCGAGTTTTAGTCAGGATGGCTCAAAATAGGTAAGTTACCCCGACGAGTTTGGTCGCTTGAGGGCTCATGAACACCGTTTTTGTTTACCGAGTTTTAGTCAGGATGGCTAAAATAGGTAAGTTACCCCGACGAGTTTGGTCGCTTGAGGGCTCATCAGAAACTGCGTTTTCTATGGTCGAGCCTGGGATCAGGCTTCCTGGTTTATTCCCGTCGAGGGGGGCTCCACACAGTTTTCTAGGTGATCAGGCTGAAACCTGTTGGACTTGGTTTTCTCTGCTTTTCAAAGCCATTGAAACAATGCTGTCTGTTTGTTTGGTCTTTACCTCCTGGCGACCTTTTTACAAAGAGGTCTGGGGCAGGTATAACTGGTTTGACATTGCAGATAAAACCCGGCGGTTGTACCTTCGGGTGGTTATATTAACGGATTTGCGATTCGAGATAATTTGCCAAACAATTGATTGATACAATAGGGTATCACGGCCTTCAAGACGGCGATCTATGAGGGCTTCTGGGAGAAGCCGGATTAGAGATTAAGATAGGCTTAGACTTTTTATGGGATAAGAAGATGCCTGAATCTTACTAGTGTTTCAAGTGTAAAGGGTTACTTGAAAGACTTCATCTTTAATAAAGATATGCTTCATCTTTATGAGGATTAAAAAGTTATGCTTAATTCTTTTGGACAGGTAAAAGATATTCTGAAATCTTTAATAAGCCATGGAAACAATGCCGTTTGTTTGTTTAGTCTTTCCCTCCCGGCGACCTTTTTACAAAGAGGTCTGGGGCAGTTACAATTGGTTTGACATTGCATATAAAACCCGGCGGTTGTACCTTTGGGTGGTTATATTAACTGATTTGCAATTCGCGATATTTGTATTTCCTCCCCGGCGATCTTTTACAAAGAAGTGGGGTTAGGAACAATTGGGGTTAACTTTTAAACTTTACATCACCCGGCGGGTGCAACCTGGAAGGGTGGGATGCCCGAATTTGCAAAATTCAGTTTAGTTGACCAGACAATTGAGGGATGCATTGTGTATCGCCTCCTTCAACATACGGCGCTTTAGGGCACAATTGGGGTTAACGTTTTTTTAAACTAATATTCACACCCGGCGGGTGCTCCTTGGAGGGATGGGAATAACAAATTTACAATTCAGTTAGTTAACCAGACAATTGAGGGATACGTTTTGAATCGCCGCCTTCAACATACGGCAATCTAAAAAGATACTTCGGGAGAAGTTAGATCTCGTATATTTGTCAGGCTTCCCAGTTTTTGATCTACGAGATAAATCGTGGGCCGGCGTCTTTTTTATTTTTTATTTTTTTCCAAAATTGAATCTTGAAACAAACACCACCGGAAAGACTTAAATCAGTTATAAACGCCATGCTGGTCTTTATATATTATGTCAGAGGGTATTCATAAATCTTTTGGACAAATTAAGATATTCTGAAATTTTTTACTTAGGAAACCCCACCGCGTAGCGAGCTGTAGTCGTTGAGTATTACGTCTCGTTACCCGGCGGGTTATTTAACACTTGTGTGCGAACATGTTTGGGTTAACCTTATGAGCATTAATTCCTGGAAATTTTCTTTTTTTCCAGAGCTGGGTCCCGGCGGGTCTATGCAGAACCTGGAGTAAGTATCCCACCAGTCTCTGTCATGGCTACCTTTGCCCCGGTTTTTGCTTTATGCATTACGCCCTCCTGTTCAGGTATCCCTATGTTTGCGCACACCCTTTGTATAAAATGTGTTAAAATGTCTCGTTTGGTGTGGGTTACCTTTCCGGCGTTTTTTCTCGTTGCTCCGAGAACACAGTTTTTGTTTACCGAGTTTTAGTCAGGCTGGCTCAAAATAGGTAAGTTACCCCGACGAGTTTGGTCACTTGAGGGCTCATAAGAAACTGCGTTTTCTGTGGTCGAGCCTGGGATCAGGCTTCCTGTGTTATTCATTGCTTTATGCATTACGCCCTCCTGTAATGTATAGTTTAGTGTGGGTTACCTTTCCGGCGTTTTTCTCGTTGCTCCGAGAACACCGTTTTTGTTTACCGAGTTTTAGTCAGGATAGCTAAAATAGGTAAGTTACCCCGACGAGTTTGGTCGCTTGAGGGCTCATCAGAAACTGCGTTTTCTAGGGTCGAGCCTGGGATCAGGCTTCCTGGTTTATTCCCGTCGAGGGGGGCTCCACACAGTTTTCTAGGTGATCAGGCTGACACCTGTTGGACTTGGTTTTCTCTGCTTTTCAAAGCCATTGAAACAATGCTGTCTGTTTGTTTGGTCTTTACCTCCCGGCGACCTTTTCACAAAGAGGTCTGGGGCAGGTATGATTGGTTTGACATTGCATATAAAACCCAGCGGTTGTACCTTCGGGTGGTTATATTAACGGATTTGCGATTAGAGATAATTTGCCAAACAATTGATTGATACAATAGGGTATCACGGCCTTCAAGACGGCGATCTATGAGGGCTTCTGGGAGAAGCCGGATTAGAGCTTAACCCCTTCAGACTCATATGATGCAGAGGTTGCCAGATTAGCAATAAGAAATGGAGTTCTCTCACTCTTATAATTACCTCTCCAAAATTAGTTTTCTGCCCACAGCTAACTCAAAGACAACTGCAGAGGTTGAAGTAACTAAACTAAAGGTTTCTAAATACCCCTGATGGTAACAAAGGCTTTAAAGTATCCCTAATCGGCTCAAAATCGCGTCATATGTCGGAGCGGGTTAAGATAGGCTTAGACATTTTATGGGATAAAAAGATGCCTGAATCTTACTAGTGTTTCAAGTGTAAAGGGATACTTGAAAGACTTCATCTTTAACCCTCCAGCCCCGGCTATGTATTATATATATATTCCTCGAAACCCGGGTGTTTTGGCCGAAAAACGTCTAGGCTAGGCTACCGTATATGTGTTAATCTGACTGCTTCCCGCATTCCCGCGCATCCCCAAGCGTAGCTGTGTTATTTACCTGTAGAATGGCATTAAGTAGAGCTCTCTAAGTCAACTGGTTGAGCTGTGATGATTTCATTGGAGATAACTTTATGGCCAAAACAGCCACTTTACACTACTTTTCGATACTTAACAACAACATACAGGCACACACGAACAAGCGACGCTCTCCTTCTTGTGGCCGGAGATGCGGGGCGTCGGTCCAGCCGGCTGTTGTTTACATGCGTCAGACCGACGCCTCGCACACGAAGCTCACAGGCTTTCAACCACTGGGCGTTCAAGAGCCCTTCCGGGCAACTGTTATATGCTTTTTTATGGGCGTTCAAGAGCCCTTCCGTGGTGAGAGGTTTAATAAAGATATGCTTCATCGTTATGATGATTAAGAAGTTATGCTTAATTCTTTTGGACAGGTAAAAGATATGCTGAAATCTTTAATAAGCCATTGAAACAATGCCGTTTGTTTGTTTAGTCTTTCCCTCCCGGCGACCTTTTTACAAGGAGGTCTGGGGCAGGTACAATTGGTTTGACATTGTATATAAAACCCGGCGGTTGTACCTTTGGGTGGTTATATTAACTGATTTGCAATTCGCGATAATTTGCCAAACAATTGATTGATACAATAGGGTATCACGGCCTTCAAGATGGCGAGCTATGAGGGCTTCTGGGAGAAGCCGGATTAGAGATTAAGATAGGCTTAGACTTTTTATGGGATAAAAAGATGCCGGAATCTTACTAGTGTTTCAAGTGTAAAGGGATACTTGAAAGACTTCATCTTTAATAAAGATATGCTTCATCTTTATGAGGATTCAGAAGATAGGCTTAAATCTTCTGGACAGGTAATGATATGCTGAAATCTTTAATATGAAACTAAAGGACAACGAAAAGTAGTGGTGGAGTGCTACGGTTCGTTGACCGGCGGTTTTGAGGCACATATTTTGTACCATTTTTGGGTGTAACCCTATGAGCATTAATCCCCGGAACTTTCTCTTTCCAGGGCGGAGTACCGGTGTTGCACCAGGTGACCAGGTAGTTCCCGGGGGCGGGGTAGTTTCCCCCCAGTCTCTGTCGTGTCGGCACTTGAACCTCTCATTGCTGTATGTTCAACGCCGTTAAGCTCAGGTAGCCCTATCTTATTTTATTTGTTAATGAAATAATTTAATAGCTGAATCATAATAAACATATATATTTTCTATGATTATATTATGATAATATTGTGTTTATTTATAGTAATTTATTTTAATACAATTAAATATAAATTAAATTAATTAGTATACTTTATGATTTTGCTCACCAGCTCTGCTTTCGATGTGTTAATGAGCTATGGGAGCTTTTAATTATCATAAACCTTTACGGGATTCGGACGAGGGCTCCCATTCAGGGGGTATACCGAGCTCGCAAGCGAGGGACAGCCACAGCCAAGGTGTATGGCGATACTCACAGTCGTACCTCACCCGCCGGACGATAACGCCGGCGGGCAGACCTGACGCTCTGATGACGGACGGGAACAGGTTGAGTTACATTTATCTATTTTCCGCCGCCAGACGCGTCTCTAATGTGCCACGTTGTCAACAAACTACAGGATTAGCAAGGCGTAGTCTCGCTAATCGCGCCCCTGTGGCCGGCGCAGTGTGGTACCAGCATTTGAACACGTGGTGCCCGCACCCAGTGTCACTCCTGGTCGGGTTGTTCCACTTAGAACACAATTGGCAACCTAGAAACCTCGCAGACTTGTTCATTTTGGACATTCAGGAGGCCAAGTGGCTAGCACCATATGGTAGCGACGTGACCAAGATATTCACGAATAAATATACCCAGTCTACAAAGCGACAGTTTCAATCGCATTGGCAAGCTTTTACGTCTCGGATTCTTAGAACAAAACAAACTGTGCCCTCGGTGGCGTTGGTTGTTTATTATTTAATTTATCTGTTCATTTCTTACAGTTTCTTACAGTAGATCCTCTGGAAAAAGGCAAACTATGCCTGTGTATCCAGCTCAGTACCAGTACTTGCACTGCTGCGGTCGTCCACGGTGTTGGCGGCGGCGGTAGCAGACGCAACATTTTTACTATTCTGTATTTTTGTTTTATAATCAAACTTCAAATCTTGTCTTCCCCATGCTTTATCAAGATTACTTTCAAACTCCCTTATTGATTCGGAATCGACTACATACTGGGGCAGTGCGTTCCACTCATTTACCACTCTATCACAAAATGAGTTCTTTGCCTTCTCAAGCCTATTTCTTTCTTTGTAAATTTTCTTAGAGTGTCCTCTCGTTCTTGTTCCCTCCCGCATCAAGAAGATACCTTCACACACATCCTCATCGTACTTTCCTGACACTATCTTAAAAGTCTCTATCATATCCCCTCTCTTTCTCCTATATGCCAGTGTCGGAAGCCCCAGTGTCCTCAACCTCTGCTCATAGCCCGCGTTCTTCAACGTTGGTACCAGCTTGCTAGCTCTCCTCTGCACTTTCTCCACTGCTTCTATATCCTTTACCATATATGGAGCCCACACCTGGTTCGCATATTCCAGGTGCGGCCTAACCAGCGCTGTATAGAGATTCCTGAAGATTTCTTCGTCAAGTGACACAAATGTCTTCCTTATCAGCCCTACAATTCTATTGGCTTTGTTTATCTTTTCCGCTAAATGTTCTGAGAAATTTAACTTATTGTCTATCACTACTCCTATATCCTTTTCTGCACTCACTTCCTCCATCGCTTCATACATACTGTATCCTACCTTGTCTATCTTGCTGGTCCCAATCCGCATGTACTTGCATTTTTTTGGATGAAAAGGCATTAACCAATGCTCAGACCATCCCTTCATGCCCTCCACATCTCCTTGAAGCAAACCCATATCTTCCTTACTCCTCACTCTTCTATACAGTTAGTGTCATCCGCATACAGGTATACCTCACTTCCATTAGTTATAACTTCAGGCAAGTCGTTGATAAATATAACGAACAGCAGTGGTCCCAACACAGATCCCTGAGGTACCCCACTTGTAATTTCCCTCCACCCCGAGCCTATTCCATTCACCAGTACCCTCTGTCTCCGATCTTTCAGGAAGGCTTCTATCCATTTCACACATTTCTCCCCTATATTATAGCTTCTAACTTTCTCTATTAACCTTTTATGTGGGACCTTATGCAGAAACATTTATCTCAAAGTGATTTATGTGGGCAGGTTTTAAACTCCGCCCACCTCCCCGTCAGCTCAGGCCTACATGGTCTCTGGACAAAGCATCGTCGTTATTCTCGTTCCCGTATGTACCAAAGACTGCAGATTTTACAAAAGGGCAGTACTGTATTCCTTATGGCTTTGGCTACCGGGAACAGGGTATCTGAGCTGGCGGCGATGAGCAACGCACCTAATTGCCTCAGGTTTGATAGGCTTCATGAGTGTATTCACTTTGCACCTTCCCCAGGATTCATAGCCGAGATTGAGCACAGTGAACACGTGTGTTCAGAGTTCACGGTGCCGGCGTTAAACAGGGGAAAGGTGCACCATCTTTTTTGCCCAGTGCAAGCTCTAACCAAATATTTAAGAGTGGCACCTCTAAATCACCAGGGTGCTTTATGGGTCGCAAATCCGGGTGAACGCTTGATGGAGCGTACACTGGCTTCTCTCTTGGTCGAGGACTTTAAAGAGAAGAATCCCGGCGTTGTGGGTAAGATTTACGCAAGGGGACAGCCTCTTTACGTTTCCTTAATAATCTTTCGGTGGAAGTTATTACGTCCACACGGTTGTGGGCCTCTAATCAGGAGTTTTTGCCTCGATACCTTTCAGTAGCTCTGGACAAACCTTCCTTGCCATGTATAGCTTTACGGCAGAGGGTCTAGGTGGCCCTTTTAGTCACGTTTTGTTTAATTTCAAGAAAAAGGGGGGGGGGGGGGGTGCAGTCAGTGTGACATAGGACACCCTAGACCCCTCCGGAGTATGTGTTCGGAACATACGAGCTGTGATACTGGTTGTAGGCATTGTATTATAAAATTTCTCTGTAGTATTCATTGCAGGAAATTGTGCTAAAGGCCAATAGTAGTGTTACAGCAATTCTCGTTGTAAGTAGCTTTGGCTGTGAAGCAATAGATTTTTGAGAAATCTCGGTAGTTGCAACTACGACATTTACTTTTGAAGTAATTACTTCTGCATAAGTACACGAGTTCAGTACTTCTACGAATGTACAAGAATTAATTTATGTTTGGTTATATTTTTAGGAATATATCCACTAGTTAATGGGGTTTATATGTGCACATGTAAACTTATAAGTTTTTAGTTTTCACCACTTACTTTAAGTGGGGTGCCTTCTTAACTAGCAGATCTGTGCACAGAGTCTCAGAGTTAACCCTTTTTCAAGCAGGCTTCTTTGAAGCACGCTCCTGCTTGTACCCCTCAGGTCACTTGCTCACACAAAATTTGGACACAACAAAGAAACTACCACCACAGTATATAAACAATACATAAGATCAGTGATGGAATACGCAAGCCCAGCCTGGGCTTCTAACCTAGCTGAAACACACCATAAGACCTTACAGACTATTCAAAACAAAGCCCTGAAGATCATTACAGGCTGCACAGCTACTGCACCCACAGATCACCTACATCAAGAAACCAAAATCCTCAAAGTCAAAGACCATCTGGACATGAGAGGCACTCAATTCCTGGCAGTAGCCTCCACGAACCAAGACCACCCACTAAACTACATGGCAACACACCACAGACACCAAGAAATATCAAAACAACACCCAGCACACGGTATCACACACAATTATTGTCCTCTCTCCCTCCCTGCCCACCCCGAACCAACTTCCAGAAGCACATCCATACTCATATCTCTCGCCAATCCATCCACTCACTCACAGACAACACGCAGCTGCATGCACGACCTCCCGAAATCCATCCTTCCGAATCCTCCCTCCCTCGCGAGGACAGAGTCCACCTGGCCAGGCTGAGATCCGGACACCATCCAGCTCTCCTGAGCTATCAGAAGAGACTGGATGACTCCGTTGTCGACGCCTGCCCAGGATGTAACACAGCACCCCATACCACTAAACACATCATAGAAGACTGCATTTCACACAACCACTTACGCCAACAACACAATCTACACTCAATGAGAGCTCTGTGGGAAAGCCCGATCGTGGCCATGGCCTTCCTCAGGGACTCGGGGCTGTTCGGCCAGGCAGCTTAGGGAACAACAACAACAACAACCCCTTTCTGAAGATTTAGGCTGTATAAAGTTTATGCACCCGAATATCTCTTTTTTACAAAAGTAAGAATACTAGGTGGTTGTTTGATTATCTGCTTTTCTAGAGTTATGATATGATTACGAATGTCCCCCTCCAGTCTTAGAAATCAGGCATGTTCGTCAATGATGGAGGGGCCACTAATAAATTATAGGTTTGACTCTTGTAAGGAGATAAAGAAAACCTAATATTTAGTAGTGGCCCCGTAATCATTGACGACTGGGGCCCTCCCGACCATCCCCTTCCCATTCGTTGATGTATTAAGGATTTTGGTTTACTTGATATGTCAGTGAAGGAAGAATGACGCCTGAATCAGCGTCTGGTCAAAGATCCACACAAGTACATCCACGATATGATGGAAAGCTTATTGGATAGTTTTTTTTTTTTTTTTTTTTTTTTTTTTTACGAAGTTTTTTCGTAGTGAGAACCCAATTCATAATGACTGAAGCCATGAGTGAGGTCGTGTGCGCTCATGATGAAGGCTCCTCAGATTTTAAATGCTCTGCGCGGTAGATTCAAACTACGGCGGATTAGTGTTTGAAGAGGATGCCTTATGTAATAGGCATGTTCGTCAATGATTACGGGGCCACTACTAAATATTAGGTTTTCTTTATCTCCTTACAGGAGTCAAACCTATAATTGGCACGTCCCGGTAAACGAGAGATTTCAAAAAAATTCTGGCGTTAAGAATAATGCATCAGACTTATGTCTTTCAAAGGATGCCGTTTGGATTGAACCTAGCGCCACGCATATTCACAAAATTAGTCCGGCAAGCCCTGATGCCCATTTTAGAACAGGGGATCAGGATCTTGTGGTATCTGGATGATTGGCTGGTGGTGGCAGAGACAGAAAAGTTATGCAACTCATGTCAACATTACGTTAAACCATGTCAAATCTCTAGGATTCAAGGTCAACTTAGTAAAGTCAAAACCTTGTTCCCTCACGAGTAATTCAGTGGATAGGGCTGGTCTGGGACACAGCATCTCTCACTCTGAGTCAGAGTGTGGACAATCGAAACAGATTTCGCAAATTTTTTTTTATGTTTCTCCACAGTCTGACTACGACACGGAGACTCTGGGAATCTCTAGTCGGTTCTCTCAACTGGGTTCAACTAACTGTGAAGTTGGGCCGGTTGAAAGTCAAACGTTTAATCTTGGAGGGCAACAAATATTTCCCACTATTACCGGCGGGAACATTATGGCCTATCCCAACATTAATACACAGCTTACTAGCGGTCTGGGAGAAGAGGGAAGTGTTGCACTCAGTCATGTCATGGACCTCTCCTCCGCCGACGGTATGGGTGGACACGGATGCGTCAGGGAGGATAGGTTGGGGCTTTCAGTCAAACCTCGGCATTCAGGAGTCCAAGTGGCTAACGCCGTATGGTAGAAACGTGACAGATAAATTTATGAATCAGTACACACAATCTACCAAGAGGCAATATTAATCTCATTGGCAGTCCTTTACTTCTTGGATAGTTAGAACAGAACAGACAAAGGAGTACAAAGGAAATCAAGCAACAATAGGTCTAGTGACCCTTCTAGGCTGCTTGTCCTCCAAAACACTGAGGATCAAGTGTCCAAACAGTGGTTTAGAGTGGGTAAGGGAACATTGGAAAGGGAACTACTGCCCTGCCACTAACGTGGCAGGACTAGGAAGTTAGTAGGGGACATATGGGTTAGTAACTGAGGGGAGGATTAAATAAAGTTATTCATTTACAAACGCAGTCAGACGCGGGTTTGATGCGAGATATTTGTCTAGGCGGAATTTAAATGAATCAACGGTGCTGCAGTCTATAACGTCTCGGGGAAGCCCATTCCACAAGTTGACAACTCGATTGAAGAAGAAATTCTTAGATTAGTGTGAGTTAAAAGATTTACCAATAATTTTGCAACCGTTTCCCCGCGTGTAATTAGATTGGTCGATAGTGAAGTACTTACTACAGTTCATATTGTCGATGCCTTTGATGATTTTGAACACTTGAATTAAGTCACCTCTTAATCTGCGCTGGGTTAAAGGAAATAGATTTAATTCTCTAAGACGCTCTTCGTATGGTTTGTTCTTTAGGCTAGGTATCATTTTGGTAACTCTACGTTGAACTCGTTCTAGCTTGTTTATGTCTTTTTGGTAATAAGGGCACCAGCATTTAACGCAGTATTCCAGAAGAGGGCGGACTAAGGAATTGTAAAGGGTTAGGATTACGTCTTTGGATTTATGCTCAAATGATCTGCCTATAAAGCCAATTATTTTGTTTGCCTTCTTAACAACTTCTGAACATTGTTGACTCGGTTTTAGGTTACTCGATATTGTTACTCCCAGATCGGTTTCTCTGTTTACATTCTTAAGCTGAGTGCCATTCATCGAATAGTTTGCTTTCTCATTTAGGTATCCGATATGTAGTACTTTACATTTATCCGCATTGAAACTCGTTTGCCAAATTTGGGCCCAATGTGACAATTTATCTAGATTGTGTTGCATATCGTCAACTTGATCTTTTGAGAGTACGCTATTTGCAATTTTTGTATCGTTAGCAAATTTTGAGATTGTACAGGTGAGACCCTCATCTATGTCGTTGATGTAAATTAGAAAGAGAATTGGTCCTAGTACTGATCCCTGGGGTACCCCGCTACTTACATTGGTCCATTTAGATGCCTTACCGTTTATGACTACTCTTTGCTTTCTGTCGCTGAGCCAATTTTCTATCCATTTCAACACACACCGTCTTGTATTCCATGCGCTTTTAGTTTTAGCAGTAAACGTTTGTGGGGAACTTTGTCAAAGGCCTTTTGAAAATCAAGGTATATAATATCTACAGCTTTACTCTCATCGTAGAGGTTGAGGATATCGTGGAAGAAGTCTAAGAGGTTTGTTAAACAGGAACGTTTTTTACGAAAGCCGTGTTGAGTATCTTTAAGTATGTTATTTTCCTCTAAGTGATTTACGAGTCTGTCTCTTATGACCGTTTCTAGCATTTTACATACAACTGAGGTTAAGCTAATTGGACGATAGTTACTGGGTAGGGATTTGCTGCCTTTTTTGAATATCGGTGTTACGTTGGCTATCTTCCACTGATCAGGCATAGTTCCAGACTGCAAGGATTTATTGAATAGTAATGTCAGTGGTTTGGAGAGCTCATCCTTAGCTTCCTTTAGAACTCTAGGCGAGATTGTATCAGGTCCAGGCGTTTTATTTACCTTGAGTTTATCTTAACAATTCAATACTTCTCTCTCTGTAACGGTGATATTGCTTAGAACATCTGAATTATCAATCTGAATCGGCGATGGTGTAGGGATATCACTGAGGTCTTCTGTTGTAAAAACTGATGCAAAGAAGGTATTGAGGGCATTACTCATTTGTACTTCGTCTTTGGTGTATTCTCCATTTTCATCGACTAACGGTCCAACAGTTGAAGTAACTACTTTTTTCTTTCTGATATAACTATAGAATTCTTTCGGGTTTGTTTTACTTTGATTCGCAATATGTAACTCTAGGGTCTTTTTACTTTGCTTAATTAACTTTTTGGCTTTGCGTCGTAGCTCTACAAATTTCACCCGTTCTTCGTCATTTTGTGAGGATTTTAATCTATCATTAGCAAATTTTTTAGCAAGCAGGCAGTTTGAAATATCTTTATTCCACCATTTGGGCTTATTATTATGGCCTGGACGCCGTATTTTCGATGGTATGCAGTCTTGCACTGCTTTTAGGTAAGTGGTTTCGAATAACTTCCAAGATGTATTTATGTCGTTATTGTTAATTAAAAAGCTCCAGTCAGTTTCTTTAAACATAGCTCTAAGTTTATGAAAGTTTGCTTTCTTGAAATTAGAGACTTTTTCGATGCTACTATTTGGTTCGTTACTAGTAAAGTTTAAAGTGAAAGTTATCGTACGATGGTCGCTGTTACTGAATTCATCACCAACATCAAATTCTCTATTAATTCTTCTTTTGTTGCAAGTACAATGTCAAGAACGTTATTACCACGGGTCGGTGTTCGAACAAATTGATAAAGCGAACTCTCTTGCAAGTTCGTATACAAGTCATGTCCGGAGTGTGAAGTAAGAGTATCGCCCCACTTGGTCACAGGTAAATTAAAGTCGCCAAAAAATACGGTATCTTGTGAGTTACTTACATCTGCAATTTGTTCATAAATTTCTCGGTCAGTTTGCACTGATTGAGCTGGAGGTCTGTATATTAATGCAAGTATTATTTTTGTACCTTTATTATTCTTTATTAGCACAAAAGATGTGTCGACGTTCACAATTTGAGGTTTTGACAAGAGGGTCGGGTTAAGACTTTCTTTGATATAAAATAAAACGCCACCTCCATTTTTATTTATTCGGCTTTTCTCAAACATTACATAACCGGGAAGTGAATACTCTGCTAAAAAGTCTCTATCTACTGTATTGAGCCAAGATTCTGTTATACCAATCACATCATAATTTTCAGTAAACACTAGTTCCTCTAAATCTGAAAATTTATTGCGTATGCTACGAGCGTTTGCATAGAAAACCTTTAAAGTTGCGGTTTTAGAACTCGCAGAACGTTCTTTAATCAAATTTTTGGTTCTGATCGGATCTACATTTACATTCATGGCTGACATCGGTCCTCGGTCGTTATCCCTGGCGGTTTTGAATTTGGGTCGTGTTGGTGGAGCTTTATCCAAATTTGCGGTTCTTGACAGATTAGCATTTAATTCCTTCGCAGGTTGCCGCCCTCGCTGTCTTCGGTCCTCCTTCCTGGTTGTCCTGTGCTGAGTCGATTTCTTCTCCGAAAATCCTTCACCGCATCGTTGAGAAGACGCCCAAAACGTGCTGCTCCCACCTGGTTCAGATGAACTCCATCGTCCGAAAACAAATAGTCATCGTAGTAGATTTTGTCCCAGGTGTCGATGAATCCCAAATGACAGTACCTTCGGTGGCATTAGTTTTTAATTATTTAAACTATTTGTTTGAACAGAAACGTCTATCTGTAGTGACTCTAAAAAATCACTTAACAGCTATCAGGGTGCCATTCTTTGACCTTACAGGTCTAACCATACCACAAGCGGAAGAAACAGGTTTCATGAGAGCATGCTTCAAACTCCGCCCACCTCCCCGTCAGCTCATGCCTACCTGGTCTCTTGACAAAGCGTTATCTTTGCTTCATTCCCGTCTGTATCAGAATACGGCAGATTTTGAATTTCTATTAAAAAAGGCTGTGTTCCTTATGGCTTTGGCAACTGGTAACAGGGTGTCTGAGCTGGCGGCGATGAGCAACACCCCTAATTGCATAAGGTTTGGTAGACTAAATGATTGCATTCATATTGCACCTTCCCCAGGGTTCATCGCCAAGAATGAATATAGTGAACATGTTTTCTCAGAGTTCACGGTGCCGGCGTTGACACGGGGTAAAGTGCACCATAATTTGTGTCCTGTACAAGCTTTAACCAAATATATGAGAGTGGCACCTCTTACCCAACAAGGTGCTTTATGGGTATCGAGTACAGGTAAAAGATTAATGAAACGTAAAATGGCTTCTCTGCTAGTAGAAGTCATTAAAGAGAGTAATCCCGGCGTAGTGGGTAGGGCCCACGATTTACGCAAATGGGCAGTATCTTTAAGATTTCTAAAAAAAAAATCTGTTGAAGACATAGCTACTACTCAACTATGGGCTTCAAATCATACGTTTTTGACTCGATACCTGTCGGTAGCACTAGACAAACCATCAATGCCACGTGTAGCTTTACGGCAAAGGGTCTAGATGGGTCTCTAAGTCACTAATTGTTTAGGTTAAGAAAGAGGGGGGGGGGGGGGGAAGTCAGTGAAACATAAGACACCCTAGACCCCGCCGGAGGATAATTATGTACAGAGTATACGAGCTGTGATGTATAAGTGTTGTGATTAAAATTTCTCTGTAGTAATGACTACGGGAAATGTTGTTGAGGTACAATGGATGTAGTACAACAATTGTTTCTTTAACCCTCCTGGCCCGGGCTGTATCTCCAAAGGACAGGGTGGGCTACCCGGGCGATCTGGCTGAAAAACGTCTAGGCCTAGGCTACCGTATTTTTGTTATTTTAACTGCTAGAAATTTCCCACGCATCTATAAATGTAGTGCGGTTTCCAATCTGTAGACTGGCGTTGAGTAGAGCTCTCTAAGTCAACTGGTTCAGTTGTGATGACGATTTCAGTGGAGAGCATTTTCAGGCGATGTTAGCAATACGACGACCTTTTCACTACTGAAACAACGACATACAGACATACAATAACAAACGAGAGTTCTCCTTCTTGTTTTCGGAGGTGCGGTGACGCAACGATCGGCTATGTTTACATGCGTCGGACGCACGGAGTTCAGACCAAGCTGAATAGGCTTTCAAGATTAAAAGTCCTGAAAGGACACCCGGGCACCTGCCCTTATTTCGTGGTGTCATTTTAAAATTACAACCGGGCAGGAAGGGTTAAGTGGGATACACTGTTGAAGCAATTTAATTTTAAGAGTTCTCGGTAGTTGCAACTACGAGTAGCATTTTAGTAAGTACATCTGCGATAGTACAAGAATTTATTCTATTTTTTGTGTCTAATTTTAAGGAATATACACATTAGAATAATGGGGTTTATATGTGCACATGTAAACATAAAGTTTTATTTTTCACCACTTAATTTAAGTGGGGTGCCTTTAACTTTCAGATCTGTGAACAGATTCTCATAGTTACCCTTTTTCCTCAAGCAGGCTTCTTTAAGCAAGCCCCTGCTTGTACCCCTTTTTATATGTTGTATAAAGTTTATACATAAATATATTATTTTTACAAAGTAAGAATACTATGTGGTTGTTTGATTATCTGCCTATTCTATTTGCAATGGTTATGATATGATTACGAATGTCCCCCTCCAGTCTTAGATATCAGGCATAATCGTCAATGATGGAGGGGCCACTAATAAATTATAGGTTTGACTCCTGCAAGGAGATAAAGAAAACCTAATATTTAGTAGTGGCCCCGTAATCATTGATGACTGGGGCCCTCCCGACCATCCCCTTCCCATTCGTTGATGTATTAAGGATTTTGGTATACTGTACTTGATATGTCAGTGAAGGCGGAACAATGCGCTAGTCAGCGTCTGGTCCAAGAATCCACAGAAGTACATCCACGGAATATGGAAAGCTTATGAATAGTTATTCTTATTTTATTTTTATTTTTTATTTGTTACGAAGTTTTTTCGTAGTGAGAACCCAATCATAAAGACGAACCATGAGTGATTTTGTGTGTGCTTATGATGAAGGTTCCTCTGAGCTCTGAGGCGGTAGATTCAAACTACGCTTATGAGCGTTTGAAGAGGTAGCCTTATGTAATAGGCATAATTGTCAATGATTACGGGGCCACTACTAAATATTAGGTTTTCTTTATCTCCTTGCAGGAGTCAAACCTATAATGTATGTATGTATGTATGCATGTATGTATATACTCAGACCAAATCCCCACTTTTCCAAAAACAAAATTGGGGGGGGGGGAACTCAAGACAGAGCCTGAATATGGAGAACATAACAGAAAACAATGAACACACAAAAAAAAAATACAAATTCACTCACATCTAGGTTGCCCAGGAGAAGACCTAGAGACTAGGGTCACCAAGGTCCCTCCAGCACTCCCCCGGCCCCCGACCACCTGGAGAGGTTCCGATCTTAGCAGGCAGACATGCAGTGGAGCCGAAACCACAAGCTCGCCCACCACTCTTCCAGGCGCACCCTTCATATAAACCATCTCCCGGGCCAGGCGCCTGATGGATTATTATCTAGTCCAACTTGCGCCCGACCCCTTCCCCCAAATGACCACATGGCTGGGTCGGACTGACTGACGTGCACGGATAGTGTACAATTTAACATACATACAATCATACATACATAAAATGTTAAGACCGAGTGCTTCACACATACGTGCAGTTTCAGTCTCTTGTCCAAATGGCTGTGTTCCATGCAAGTTCTGCCTGTTAAGGGCTGCTTCACTTGTCAAGTCTTTAGATTCGAGATCAGCACGTATAGACCGATCCCAGGTCTTCCTCGGTCCACCCCTTGGTGCAGCTCCCTCCACAATCACAGACCTGCATCTTTTCACCCAATTTTGTTCATCCATTCTCTCCACATGCCCATACCATCCCAGTCTACTTGTACACATCTCCTCGCTAATACTCTTTATAACTAAGCGTCTCCTCAGCTCATCATTTGTTATTCTATCCTGCAGTTTGGCCCCACACATCCATCTCACCATTCTTATCTCATTACGTTCCATTCTGTCGACATCCTCTACTTTAACGTCCCATGTTTCTGAGGCATACGTCGTTGCACTTCTAACACATGAGGCATACACCTTTCCCTTCAGGGGGAGAGGCATTCTTTTCATGGTCAGAATTGGCAGCAGTTCTCTGAACTTCCCCCAGCCACATCTAATTCTAGCGACAGTGGCAGCCTCGGCCCCACCACCGGCAGAGATGGTATCTCCTAGGTAACAAAACTTGTCCACCAGGTCCAATGACTCATTTCCAAAATTCACAGCCACAGGATCATCGTTTAACACAAACTCGCCCTTGCACACTACGCACTCAAAATTCTCTATTTCTGACTTATCCTTCGGCAGGGGTCCTTTTATTCTACTACAGCACTTACTCCCATGGTGCACCCAACATCAACAGACGCTACATCGAATCGAGTTAGCGCCCACACCCTTGCCACCCACTGCACATGGGTATGCACTGCTCTATTCCACATTGTCTCGTCTCAATCTACAATGCATAACCTTGGTTTTATTAATATTGAATCTTAAACCCTTGCTCGCCATGCCCTCTCTCCATCTTCTGAATTTGGCACAGCATCTTGCACAAAGTCAGCTAATAGGACTAAATCGTCTACATAAAACAGTTCCCACGAGAGTCCGGATCTAAAACACTCGCTAAGAATATAATAAGAGCCGGGTGAGTGAGAGTGACAACAGGAGGAGGGTGGCAAGGTCCTCACATCTGGGATGCCGGATGCTCACAACGCTCTCTAGGCAGACACCGGAGGACAACTGGCGGCATTGTCGGGCAGCTCCACTCCGCCTGAGAAGCAAGACCAGGAATCAATATTGCATAAGGATAGTGAAACAATAATAAAGGTTGGGGATTCCAACAAATGTGAAACAGCCTGCTTTATTATTACCGTTTCTTTAACCCCTCAGACCCGGTTGGGCTCTGAGGCACCCGTAACAAACCCGGCCCGTGGAACCCGGGTGGGCTCTGAGGCACCGGGTGCTTGCGTTACTGCTTTCGAATGGCGCGCGTAAATTTTTGTTGTTGTGGGGTCGTAGACAGCGCCACCACGCGTGAACTACGCCACAGCATCAGTCTCTACCCCGACGCCATCATGGATACGACGCAAAAAACTGTTTCCGCTGTGTCCGATACCGTGCCTCCTACGATGCCCGCCCCGGTTCGTCGTATTACACGAAGGCGTCTCAGCACAAACATTCTTTCTCCAGGAGGAATTGAAAGAACCTTGCGAATGGTAGAATTAGCAGGAAGTGACAATGATAGTGATGTTGATGATGGACGCAGTGGGAAATCATCTAATTATGCGTCTAGTGATTATGGTGGCGAGAGCAGTGACGAACATGCTCCTTTCAGGGGCTTTGAGAGTGAACATGAGGGTGATGAAGGTGAGGTAACAGCTTTCGCGGAAGCTGGTGAAGGTGAAGAGAGTGAAGTGGGGAAAGTTAGCGAGTGGGAAAGTTCAAGGTCAACCTCCAAGTTTCCCGTGAGTGACGCCACTTCTAGCCTTTCGCCAGCTATATCGCCTTTCCAGATACGCTTTTATAGGAAGCAGGTACTGGAAAAGGCGGCCGCGGAAGCCAGGGAAGAGGCTAAAAGGCTTGGTGAGGATGAGGCTGTGAGTGAGGGTGAGCGTGGTGACTCATCTCGCCCGCCATTGTCTCCCTTATCTACCCAAGCCACCCAAAATGCCCCGGGCGCCCGCCATTGTTCCCCACCACCCCCACCACTGCCGAGGGTTGAGGACCCCCCACTTTCGGCCTATTTGCCTCCTGGGTCCCCCGACAGGAGACATACTACTGCCGAAAAGGGGAAAGGCAGGAAATTTGTGAAAAAAGGACAGCAAACTAGGAAGGCTTTGTTCGAGGCCCCCGCGGCGTCCACCCCTGCCGGCCCCAGCCATGCACACCCGCACCTTTCCCCACGGTCCTCCCCACCTCTCCAGACTTCAAAAAGTGTTCCTGAAGAAGTTTTTGAGCCCGAATCACCAGTACCTGTGGCTAGTGACAGTGAAACATTGCTTTCTACCACTCGTCGCAGACAAAGAAGCCCAGAACCTCGGGGGGACATAGCCTCACCTGCCACTCCTTTCCCACCTCGCCCCCCCCACCCGCACGCCGCCCAAGCATCAATCATTCCCCGCCAGATTATGCGGAGGGCACTGACGAGGAAGGACACCTAACAGATGACTCTGGCCATGATTATATGGGTCCACCGTCAGGGCAATATGACTACTCTGACGACGACTATATGGACATGGACGACCCTGAACCCATCCGCTCCACCCGGGGGAGTCGTCCTGGGGGCCGCCCTAGGGTGCGCGCCTCCCGTGTCGGCTGTGGGCGTGGTGGGCCACCACCCGCAGTGCCTCGTGTGCGTCGCCAAGACCCATTCTCCATCTTTCAGTGGGAAGACCTGGCTGACGGGGAAGATTACAACCCTGATGTGCCAGCTTTTGATGAGGCACAGGAGGGTTCAGGAATTACCCCCAATTTTCCTGCAGACCCCAATGCTTTACCACATAAGATTTTTGAGGTCTTTTTTGATGAGGAGGAGGCTATGTCATAAAGGAGACCAACAAGCAGCACCAGATGCAGGTCAACATGTTTGACAAGGTGACCAAGGGCCATATGAGGCAGTGGACCGAAGTGACTCATTGCAAGTTCATGGTCTTCCTGTCACTCACAATGCTCATGCCTCATGTAAAAAAACATAGGTTGCCTGACTATTGGATCACCAATGATCTAATATCCACCCCTGCCTTCGGGAAATATATGTCACGCGACCGGTACCTCGACATCCTCGCCCAGCTCCATCTCGTCACCAACACCGACGTACACCGCCCAGACAAGCTGTGGAAGATAAGAACGTTGTACGAAATGATGCGACAACGGTTCACCTCCTTCTTCAAGCCCTTCCGCAAGGTTGTCATTGACGAGTCTCTTGTGCTGTTCCGGGGAAAGCTCCACTTCCGGCAGTACATCCCCTCAAAGAGACATCGCTTTGGCATAAAATTCTTTGTGCTGTCCGACTGCAGAACTGGTTATGTCCTGGACTTCCTGGTCTACAGCGGGAAGGAAGGGGACGTGCTTGCAGACCCCACCATTGGCTTTGGCGGAGCAGTGGTGCAAGCCATGATGGACCGCTATTTCCACAAGAATCACGTCCTCTACACGGACAATTACTACACGTCCCCCACGCTCTCCAAGTACTGTACCTCACGAGCGCAAAACGGGGGCTGTAGGCACAGTACGATGAAAAAGGAAGGGCATGCCAGCTTTCCCTCCGAAGACCAAGAAAGGCGATGTCTTCCGCAAGAAGTCGGGGCCCATAGGCTATCCACTGGCACGACCAGCGGAAGGTCAACCTCCTCACCACCATCCACAAGGGGGAAATGACCGAGACTGGCAAGGTGGATCGCCGCACCCAGGCCAGGTTGACCAAGACCCGATGCTGTCCTGGACTACAACATAAATAGGCAATGATAGGCAATATGGTTTTAGACGATGTCGATCAACTGCAGACATTCTTTGCCTTCTTACGCATCAAATCAACCAAGCTACAGACCAACATGGTGAAACACATACAATAGCACTGGATATATCAAAGGCATTTGATAGAGTCTGGCATCAATCCTTATTGTCGAAGATGTCACACTACGGCCTTGCATCATTAGTTCCACTAATTTCTTCTTATCTTCATAACAGAAAAATACGTGTAATGGTAGATGGCCTTTATTCTCAATTTCACTCAATAAATGCTGGTGTTCCCCAGGGATCAGTTTTGGCCCCAACTCTGTTCCTCATTCATATCAATGATCTCATATCTACCACTCATAATCCAATACATTCCTACGCAGATGACTCAACACTCCACAGTTCCTTCACATTTACCAATTCTTTCACCCAACCCGATCTTATAAATTCAAAAATAAACACTGCAATTTCTCTGAACCAGGACCTTTCTAAAATTAATGAATGGGGACAAGAGAATCTAGTTTCCTTTAATGCACAGAAAACCAAGTACATTCAATTTTCTAACCGACAGAATCTCACTGACTCCCATATATTTTTTAATGATGTAAATATTCCCACTTCCCCTAGTATTGACATTCTCGGTGTAACATTAACTACTAACTTGAGCTGGACACATTATGTTAGAAGCATTGCTAAGAATGCCTCTAAAAAACTGGGACTCCTGTACAGAGTTCGAGAATTCTTCACTGACGAGCAGTTGGCCGTAATATAAAAGTCATGTGCGCTCTCAGATGGATTACTGTTCACCTCTGTGGGGTGGAAGTGGAGTGGTTGCATTGAGGCAGTTGGACAAAATTCAAAATAAAGCTATTAGATTAATCAATAACCCTGCAATCACACAGGACCTTCCTACATTAGCCATACGAAGAAACGTTGCATCCCTTGCATTATTCTACAGATATTTTCACAGCAATTGTTCCGAGGAACTTGCTTCAATTGTGCCGCCTCTCCACATCTTTCCCCGTAGAACTAGGGCAGCTGAGAGCGCCCATGAATTTACACTTTCTCCTCCACAATGCAGAACTTCTGCTTATCAGAATTCATTTATCCCCAGAGCTACTACTCTTTGGAATTCACTTCCCTCGAATTGCTTTCCACAAACTTACAATCTACAAATGTTTAAATCCAGTTGTTACAAACATTTTATGAATGGAGGATGCCTTTAGGCACATGGACCTTTTTGTTTTATCTATGTTTTTCCTTCCTCCGTTCATTGTCTCTTTAAAAAAAAAAAAAACAAAAAAAAAAAAAAAATGAGGCTGGTCGACAAGTCAGACATGCACATGAGCTTCATTGACTGTCTGCGTACCTCATGCAGATGGTACAAAAAGTTCTTTCTGCATATGGTGGACATGTCAATTCTGAATGCTTACATCTACAAGCTTCGGAATGAAAACACACCCAGACAATTCAATAGCCTGCAGAGGTTCCACAAGCAGGCGATAAAGGAGCTCCTGGAGAAATATGCAATGCCACAGAGGGCAGTGGCACACGCTGGGCCCGCCGCCACTGACCGCTTGCACTGTGCAATGTGTGCATATTACATGAATATGCACAGGCTCATTTCACTGCCTCTGACAGCAGCAGGAAGAAAGCAGCAGAAGCGGTGCCATGTCTGCTACAACACCAGGCTGAGGGCGAGGTCAGAAAAAAAGTCCACCATGGAGTGTGTGGAGTGCAGGGTGGCACTCTGTGCTGAAGGGTGCTTCTTTGATTACCACTCCAAGCAGGAGTTCTAATCATAGTGACAGTATCAAAGACAGTGACAATAATATACTGTATATATATATGTATATATATATATATATATATATATATATATATATATATATGCAAAAAGTGGAAGTGAAACAATTTATTGTAATACAAAAGTTCATTGTATTATCAGAAAATTGATACAATTACAATAAGACCATAATAATAAGTGAAAGTGACACATAACTGTATATAAGTTACATTCATATGATTAGAACCTATAGCAATATATAAATCAGTGAAAAGGATACCGTAAATTGTATGTAAAACGTTTACAAAGCATATACAGTAACTAAGTGAAAGTGACACAAAACCTAATATTTGATGTGCAATTTATAATAAACACCTGTGATAACAAATAATCAATGCCTAATATAACAATAACTTAGCTCAATTACTAATAAAAAGTACGGTATCCAGTAAAAATTAGCAGTATCAGTGACAAGACACCCTAAAAGAATATTTACCAAAGTGAAAGTGACACTAAACCTAATATTTGATGTGCAATTTATAATAAAAACCTGTGATAACGAATAATCAGTGCCTAATTACCTTACCTTTGGATACCTTTGGATGTGTTCGCCGCTCCTCTAGCGGCACCAAGGAGCGCGACGCCCCTCGTTATGGGTGGTGATTTGGTGCAGTAGACTGTTTGAAGCGACAGCTCGCTCCCTTGCGAGGATGGGCTCGTCTGGCACTTTTTGCAGTTCGACATCTAGGGCTCTCTTGAAGTTGTCTAACGAGATGTCCCTCATGTCTCTTACTCGCCGTGGGAGTTTGTTGAAGAGACGTGGGCCTCTGTGTGATAACCAGCCCTCTCGCAGAGAGCCCATAGCACCCCTGTTATTCATCCGGGGGATTTCGCATTCCCAGCCTCTCCTATCACTGAATTTCATGACTATCGGAGTATGTAGGTTTGGTACTAAACCCTCTGCGATTTTCCATGTGTATATTATTAGGTAACGTTCTCTTCTACGTTCCAGTGAGTACAGATTCAGTGCTCTTAAACGCTCCCAATAGTGTAGATGTTTTATCGAACTTATATGCGAAGTGAAATTTCTTTGTACACTCTCTACGTCATTTATTTCACCTGCTTTGTATGGGGATGTTAATACGCTACAGTATTCAAGCCGCGGTAGCACTAGAGATTTGAAGAGCGTTATCATAGGCAATTCACCGCGTGTTTTAAAAGTACGCAGAATCCAACCCGTTAGACGTTTCGCAGCCGCCACTTTGACCTGGTTATGTACTTTGAAACCCATATTTTCAGACATTAATACCCCAACGTCTTTCACACTGTCTTTCCGTTCTATTATGTGGTTAGATTCTGTTAAGTAATTTGTAATTTCTTTAACACCATTATTATCTCCGTACCGTATTAATTGGAATTTTTCCTCATTGAATTGCATGTTGTTTTCCCTGGTCCACTGGAACACTACATTCATGTCTTCCTGCAGTCGGCCCGTGTCCTCTTGTGTGTTTACTATCTTGCTTAATTTTGTGTCATCAGCAAAAGACGACACCGTACTGTGTCTGGTGTTGGTATCTATGTCGCATATTAGTATGAGGAACAGAAGGGGCGCTAGCACTGTTCCTTGGGGCACTGAGCTTTTGACATCCGAAGGCTCAGAAGTGACTTGGTTTACTGCTACCAATTTTTTCGGTTTACGAGGAAATTGTATATCCACCGTCCGATTTTCCCAGTTATACCTTTTGCTTTCAGTTTGTGAGCTATTATACCATGGTCACATTTATCAAATGCCTTAGCAAAATCGGTGTAAATGACATCCACGTTTTTCTTTTCTTCTAGCGCTTTAAGAATTTTGTCATAGTGTTCCAAAAGTTGTGAGAGACATGATCTTCCCGCTCTGAACCCATGTTGACCGGTGTTGTGTAGTTCATTTGTCTCCATGAATGTTGAAATTTTGCTTCGCAGGACTCGCTCAAAAACTTTAATGATGTGAGAGGTTAGAGCTACCGGGCGGTAGTTTTTTGGTAGTGCTTTACTCCCTCCTTTATGCAGTGGGGCAATTATTGCGTTTTTCAAGCTATCTGGTATGTCACCAGTGTCTAGACTCCTTCTCCACATTATAGCCAGGGGTTTTGAGAGGTTTTCCTTACATTTTTTCATTAGGATCGAATTCCATGAGTCCGGGCCTGGTGCCGAGTGGGATGGCATGTTGGAAATGGCCTCTTCTATGTCTTTTGGACCGAAATCAATATCCAGCATCTGAGGGGTTTCCGTGGGGGAGGTTTCCATGAAAAATATATTTTGGTCTCTGATGACTTTTGTTTCATCAGGCTCACTGAATGCCATTTCATACTGCCTGCTTAAGAGTTCGTTCATTTCCTTTTTGTCCCCTGTGAAAGAGCCGTCCCCTTTGCTCAGTGGGCCGATGTTTGATGTTGTTTTAGCCTTTTGTTTGGCGTATGAAAAGAAGTATTTGGAATTTTCCTTTATACCTGCAATAGCTTTCCTCTCCTCTTCCATATGTTGTAGTTCATATGATATTCTTAGCCTTTGTTCAATTTCCACAATTTCTCTATCTATTTCGACCTTTTGCCTATCCTGTAGATTTTGATGTGTGCGTCTTTGTGTGAGTAATTTTCTTCTTCTGTACAGCCTCCTCCTTTCCCGATCTTGTTTGCTTCTTCGTTTTGTTTGTCTTGCAGGTATATGGTGGCTACAGATTTGGGTCATGGTTTCTGTTATTAAGACTAGACATTCTGCTGGTGTCAGGTTATCCATTAAATCTTCCCAGTCTATTTCCTCCATTTCTTGATTTACCTCTTCCCACCTAATGTTTTTGTTATTGAAGTTAAATTTACTGAAGGGGCCGGTTTTTGTTCTCGATTCTGAGGTTGTCTGTACACTTTCTAAGGTTGTTTTGATCTCAATTAATTTTTGATCTGAGTATGTTGTGTCCAATATGTTAATGCTGTGTACTAGAGAGTCGTTGTTAGTGAAGACCAGGTCTAAGATATTGTTTTCCCGTGTGGGTTCAGCAATATGTTGGGTAAGACTAAAAAAATCGCAAAGTTCAAAAAGTTCTCTCGTATTTGCTTCTCCGGTGTTGTTTGCCACTAACTGGTTTTCTAGTTGTCTCCATTTAATGTTTGGTAGGATAAAGTCTCCTAGCCATATAATATTTGATGTTGGGTTCCCCAGGGTTTCCACTTCTGATTTTATTTTGTTGAGCTGGGTTTTGAATTCTTCTCGGGATGCGTCTGGTGGCCTGTATGTAACAATAACTGCTAAATTTAGGGATTCTATTTTAACTCCAAGTATTTCCACCACTTCATTACTGTTATTTAGGAATTCAGTACATATCAGTGAGTCATGGATGTACAAGGCTACACCTCCATGTGATGTATGCGTTCTGTCCGCCCTATGTAGGTTGTAACCAGGAATCCATACCTCACTATCTTCCTGATCTTTAATGTGAGTTTCTGTGAGAGCCGCAAATATAGCGTTTCCTTCTTCTAGCAGGCCCCTAATAAATGGTACTTTGTTCGTGGTTCTATTTTTTAGGCCTTGGATATTTGCAAACAAGATTTGGGAGAGATTGTTTGGAGTACTATGTGTACCTAATAGTCTTCGGGACGTATTTGCCACTCTTGGGAGGCCAGGAGGTGCTCGAGGTGTTCTATGTGCTCCTCCATCTCCCTCAGTCTCTTCATCTTCTTCTGCCCTTTCCCTCCTTGCCTTTTTCCTCTGTCTCGTCCTCGCATAGCTAGAGAGTTTTTTGGGCTACCATTTGTGTTAGGTCTAGCATATCTCCGAGTCCCTTTAATATGAAAAGCTGGGCATTTCATATTGTAGCAGGTCTTGTTCTCAAGTGATGTCTTGCAAAGGGATGGGTGGTGGTATTTGCAGGTTTCACCAAATCTACATTTTCCATGACTGGTTATGTTGTTGCAAATTTTGGGATGAGCAAATCTACATGACTTCCCATTATATTGGCCCTTTTGACCAAAGTAGCACCTTCTTTCCAGATAATATCTGCACACTGGTGTAGACAGCCCCAGTAGGTGTGGCTGGGGCTGCGAGGGGTTATGTGGTGAGCTAAGTGTGGTTGTGGTTGATAGTGGGCTTGGTGTATGGGTGGGTGAGGCCTGCAGGGGGGTGGAGTTACGTGTCGGTTGTAGGTGGGCAGGTGGTGAGCTATGCTGCGGGGCTAGTTGGGTCTGGGAGGGGGAGGTCTGGTAGTTGGGGGAGATAGTGGTGTGGTTTAGGGATGGTGTGGTGTTATGAGGTGGTGTAGAGGGGGGCTGGGTGTCATGATCTGCCGGGTAAGTAGGCAGATGGCAGAGGTGTGGAGTGGGGTGGGTCATGTGGGGAGGTGGGAGGCGGCGGCGGTGTGGTATTTGGTGACGTCGATACGATTGTGGTCAGGGATGTATGAGGGAAAATTCTTGGTGTGTTTCCCCAGTGTTGTTGGAATAACACCACCTCTTGGTTATATTTAGGTCTATCTTGTACCTCTGTTTTTTCCACAGTCTGGATGATTTGCATTGTGAACTCGGCACAGCTGTTGCAAAAATGGAAGTTCTTCCCCTTATTATTATAAGCCATGTTTATCGGTGTTGAAAGTCCTATGCAGCACCAATGAAACTTGTCTTTGCATATTTGGCATTTTGTGCCACGTTTGTCTCTCACTCTGTCCCTACAGATACTGCAAACGTCCTTGGTATTCATATCTATAAAAATATTTTACTCGACTTTCTTGTATGTAACGACGCAGGGGAGGGAAAAGGGCTAGAGAGAGAGAGAGAGAGGGGGGGGGGGTCACTGTTTTGTGGTATATAACAATAACCTACCTCAATTACTAATAAAGCGTACAGTATCCAGTGAAAATTAGCAATATTAGTGACAGTGACACCCTAATACACATACTTTATATGATTGTCCTCAAAATAACTATAAAAATCTCAAATCAACATCACATTGTCAATATCTATCACTAAAATCGCCTATCGGAGGCAAAAACTCTGGTGCGACGAGCGGCTAGATACGCTCTAGCCGGGGCCGGGGCGAGGCATCCGAACGTGGGAGGAATTTTCCGCGGAAAAACATACTCCTTCACACACTCGCCATTCTGCAACCACTGGGGCTAGAGATGTCTACTCAATGGCATTCTACAGAGGAAGGTTAGAGGAACATTTTGTTTTTGTATTCATAACAATACATGCTGTCTTCATTAAGTTACAGGTGAATTAACATAGCCCAATAATCGCCAAAACACCCGGGACCACAGTACAGTCGCGAGCTAAGGCCGCCGGGGCTGGAGGGTTAAAGATTTGAGATATCGTGAACTATATGGAAAGACACCAGATACTTTGTTCCCACCCGGAAAGTTATCTCATCAGAGTTTGATATAGTTTCAATAATTACAACGAAAATAGTGTTGGAGTCCTAAGACACTGCACGCTTACACGAAATACTGCGTACCCGGGACCCGGCATCCTTCCAACCCAGAGAAACTAGTTCTCCATACTTGAACTCCGTCCCGGAGCACTGCGTACCAGGGGACCCGAGTCCTGCCAACCTGGAGAAACTGCGCCTACAAATTAATGAGTTATTGGCTGGAAAACCTTGAGCCGGAAAAACTCATATAGTAGGCTATAGATAAATAGTCACCTCTTAGCTGGACCCAGAATGGGTAACCTATGCACAGGTCTTCTTCACTGTACAATGCCTCATTGTACGATATTTCGCTTTTTACAATTGATCTTCTTAAATACACTTTTATTGCTATAATATGTTTAAGATTCGCAGTTACGATCGGTCTAACACTCGGGTGAATGCTCTGCAAGGAGTCAGGCATTTGTTTACATACACATACATACTGTACATACATAACATTTTAAGACTGAGTGCTCCACACATACGTACAGTTTCAGTCTCTTGTCCTAATGGCGGCGTTCCAGGCAACCCTGTTAAGGGCTGCTTCACTTGTCAAGTTCTTGGATTTGAGAGCGGCACGTATAATCTGATCCCAGGTCTTCCTCGGTCCACCCCTTGGTGCAGCTCCCTCCACAATCACAGACCTGCATTTTTTCACCCAATTTTGTTCATCCATTCTCTCCACATGTCCATACCATCCCAGTCTACTTGTGCGCATCACCTCGCTAATACTCTTTATACCTAAACGTCTCCTCAGCTCAACATTTGTTATCCTATCCTGAGAGAGAGCGATCATAGCACCACCAAGCCACGGCGACCCCCCACCAACTCTCGGCCCAGTTGTTCCCGCGTGTTCGTTTGATTCACTACTCTCTGTGCTTTTGTGTTCGTCAGTGCATTACTGTACTTGTCAAAATATTATCGCGACCTAAGTGGCTAACCTCGAAATGTCTACCAAGTGCCCTGCCAGTTGTAGTGAATCAGATGTGAAAGCCAGAAAAGCATTAAATCTCGAGTCAAGAATGCAAATTGTAAAGCAGCATGAGGGAGGTGAGGGTACGAACTCCATTGTCCGTGCCATAGGCCTGGCTCAATCCATGGTCTCTACAGTGATTATGAATGCCGCCCAAATCAAAACAGCCGGGGAAACAAGCACCACTCTCATGGCTAAGAATACAACACATACACAAGAGCGTATAATGAACGAAATGGAGCAGCTTCTCAAATTGTGGATAGACGACCAGACTCAATGCCGCATGCCCCTATCCACTTCCCTAGTCACTACCAATCTGGGAGGACCTGAGGAAGATAGCCTTCAAAATAACGGAGGGCACAACATTTAATGCAGGCAAGGGGTAGTTCAAGAGATTCAAGAATCGAGCCGCCCTCCAACGTCAGCGAGCCGCCATTAGGCGAGTTTGAAGCATATTTTACATGGGGTGCCTGCTCTAGCTAAATTATTCTTTAATTTAATTCTATTTTAATTCTATTCACCCCTGGGGGTTAGGGAATAGAATATGCCCCACGTGCCTTCTGCGTGTCGTAAGAGGCGACTAAAGAGGTTGGGTCGGTGGGCTTGCGACCCCCACCCGGAAAAAATATCTAAGCAAAGAAAAACGAAAGAACAGCCTCGGATGCGGACGGAACAAACGTTGACGAACCACGACCGACTAAGGACATGCCTTCGGACATTCTGAGAATGGCTACGTGGAATGTTAGTGGCATGAATGATGGCACAAAAGAGAGAGAGGTTCTGGAAGTGTTAGTAAATGCCAGGCTGGATGTATGTGGAATGACAGAGACCAAATGGAAAGGTTCAGATGTGAGAGAGTGGGAGTGTGGAATGGGTGTGTGTGCTGGAGTGAGTGACGGAACAGCGAGAGAAGGTGCATGTTTGTTTGTTAGTAGCAAATGGAAGGAATGTGTAAGAGAGTATGAGTCTGTGGGTTCAAGGATTGTGTGGGTGAGAATGAAAGTAGGAATACAAATGTGGGTGATTGTATGCGTGTATGCCCTGACAGAGGATATACTTGAAAGAAAGAAAGAGGAGTTCTGGATGAATGTGGAGGCGTGCCTGGAGAAGTGTGACAAGAACGAAAGAATATTTCTGATTGGGGATATGAATGGTAAGGTGGGTGATAGGAAAGTTGAGGGAGTGGTGGGAGGGTGGGGGGTACCATCAGAGGTGAATGGGAATGGTAGTGCACTTGTGGACGTATGTGTGGGGAGGAGGCTGTGGATAGCCAACACCTTCTTCCGACACAGAATGATCCACAGGTACACATGGAAACGGATGTTGACGATGAAGGATAAGACAGTGGTGGAACAAAAGTCATTGATTGATTATGTATGTGTGGATGAACGAATGAAGAAATCTGTGATGGATGCTAGGGTGTATAGGGGTATTGGAGGGGATCTGTCTGATCATTATGTAGTGGTAGCTAAGGTTAGGATACAAAAGAAGTGGGTGAGGAGAGATGGAGGGAGGCGAGAGGAGGGTGGAATGGTGAGGAGGGTGGAGAGGTTGCAGGAGGAGGAAGTCAGGGAGGAGTACAGGAGAGCAGTGCAAAGACGACTAGGTGGGTTCGATCTGGAAGTTATGGAGGAAGTGGAGGAGATGAGCAAGGTGTTTAAGGATGAGATCTGTGCAGCATGTGAAGTGTGTGGAGTGAGGAGAAGAGGGAGGGGAGTGAAAGGTACAGCATGGTGGACAGAAGAGGTAAGAATAGCTGTGGAAGAAAAGAAGAAAGCATATAAAGAGTGGTTGGGTAGTAGAGGGAATGAAGATTCCGAGAGACAGAAACGAGCGAGGTACGTGGAGAGTAAGAGGGTGGTGAAGAGAGTAGTGAAGGAAAGTAAGAGAAGAGTGGATGAGGAATTTGGAAGGAATCTGAGTGTAAAATGGAGGGAGAGTAAGAAACTGTTCTGGAAAGAAGTCAAGAAAGTTAGGGAAGGTAGCAAGGGAAACAGTAAGGGTGTGAAAGATAAGAATGGGAGAATGCTAGCCGAGAAGCAAGAGAGAGTCGAAAGATGGAGGGAGTACTTCAGTGAGTTGCTAAATGTAAGGAATGTAGAGCCAGCAAACATAGCTGGATATGGTATGGGAGGGAGAAGAAGAGAAGTAGTGGAGGAGGAGGTGGGGATCAGGAGGTCAGAAGTGTGGGAAGCCATGAAAAGAGTGAAGTTGGGGAAAGCACCAGGAACAGGTGGAGTGTGTGGGGAAATGTTGATGTATGGTGGTGAGATAGTGATAGAATGGGTATGGAAAATGTGCAAACTAGCATGGGAGAAGGGGAGTGCACCCAATGACTGGAAGACTGGCATAATAGTCCCCCTATATAAGGGCAAAGGGGAAAGAGGAGTGTGTGGTAACCACCGAGGAATATGTCTTCTAAGCGTAGTAGGGAAGGTATACAGTAGGGTAGTGATTGAGAGAGTGAGAGTGAGAACGGAGAAATGGATAGGCGACGAGCAGGGAGGTTTTAGGAAGGGAAGAGGATGTGTAGATCAGATTTTTACCCTGAATTGTGTTGTGGAGAAGTATCTGGAGAAGAAACAAAAGGTGTATGTTGCCATTATGGACTTGGAGAAGGTCTATGACAGAGTGGATAGAGAAGGTTTGTGGAAAGTACTAAGATTATACGGAGTAGAGGGCAAGTTGCTGAAAGCAGTGAAGAGCATGTATGAGGGTGCAAAGGCGGCAGTACGTGTGGAGAGTGAGCAGAGCGAGTTCTTTGACCTGAATGTTGGTTTGAAACAGGGGTGTGTGATGTCCCCGTGGTTGTTTACTGTATATATGGATGGAGTCATGAAAGAAATACTATCAAGAGCAGTGGATGTTGGTGTATCGCTGAAAAGGGAGGGAATTGAGTGGAAGCTACCTATACTGCTGTTTGCGGATGATACAGTTCTGATGAGTGATAATGAATGGAGTTGCAGGGTCTGGTAAATGAGTTTGGAACAGTGTGCGAAAAACGGAATTTGAAGATAAATACGGGGAAGAGCAAGGTTATGGTCTTCGAAAGGGGTGAAGTCACAGAGTGTGAGGTGAAGCTGAACGGTCAGGCTATGGAGATCGTCAACTCTTTTAAGTATCTGGGCAGTGTGTTGAGTAAAGATGGGACTATGGATGAAGAAGTGCGGGAGAGGGTACAACAGGGGAAGAGGGTTGTAGGAACGCTAAAAGCAGTAACAAGAAATAGGGTGGTCAGTATGGAAGTGAAGAAGTCCTTGCATGACAGTGTGGTAATCCCGACACTGACTTACGGAAGCGAAGCATGGACGTTGGTTGAGAGACTCAGACCAAGAGTGAGAGCAGTGGAAATGAATTACAGTCAGGACCCCCAATTCGCGAGAATAGGGGTGACAGGAGGCATCGCGTATTGTGAATTCGTGTATTGTGGAACTAACTTTAAATGGGAATAATTAGATTGGGTGACATCTCTCAATTATGGCCTATTTTCGAAATTTTTGGCCCTATTTTCGACATTTTTGGCTCTACAGTACAGTCTATATCTTATATATAAGAAGAATAATGAATACAAATATGAAACCTTACCTTAAAATTAGTAGTAGATAGGCTAGGACTAGGACCGTAGGACTTCACGATTTTCTCCAACTTCTCCCTCCCTGACCAAATCGTACGAACAGTTTACTCTGCCAAGCCTATTGCACAGTTTCCTTCTCCTTTTTTCTTGCGATCCAACACCTCCACCTTCATTTTGTGTGTTATCTTCTTATATTGGCGTGGCATGGCGAAAAAAGTGGCAGGCACTACAAACGTTTGGTCACTCCCCACGGCTATGAGCGCTTGAGCGGGACTGTGGGAGGGAGGGAGGGAGGGTAAGCGGGAGGGAAGGCAGGCGTATGCCCGTCTTCTTCTTTTTTCAGAGCTACTCCTGGGCCTCGCGAAACGTAGACGTGCTCGCGTATCAAGCGGGAATAGCGGATTTGGCCCCTTCTTAGCTCTCGATTCGTGTATTGTGGTACCACCTCGCGTAATTAATGTTTAATTAATTAATGTTATTTTCGAGGGGTAACTCGTGTATTAGGGTTTTCGCGCATTGTGGAATCGTGTATTGGGGGTCCTGACTGTACTTAAGGAGTGCGTGCGGAGTTACATGGAGGGATAGACAGACTAATGAGGAAGTAAGAAGGAGGTGTGGTGTGGAAGTAGATGTGCTGGAAAGTGTGAAAAGGAACAACTTGAGATGGTTCGGCCATATGGAACGTATGGAAAGCGAGAGAATGACTAAGAGGGTGTACGAGAGCGAGGTGGAGGGACAGAGAGGGAGAGGTAGACCGAATATGAGGTGGAAGGATGGAGTGAGGAAGTACATGAACGAGGGCGGTGCTGGTTGGGGGGAGGGGCGTCGACTGACTGGGGACAGAGGTGCATGGGGGCAGTTCGTTCGTGGCCACCCCTTCGGGGATCACGGCGTCAGGCAATAGATAGATAGATAGATAGAATTCTATTTTCATTTCTAGTGGCTTCTGCAACAATGACTTACCTTTGGAATTATTAAAGGGTACACCCTAGGAGATTTATGGTTCTCGACTGACAGTTATAAGGTTAAACCGGGTGAAGAGGCCATATATTACATATAGGCTCTCACATCATTGGCAACGAGAACCACTGATAAATATAAATATATATATATATATATATATATATATATATATATATATATATATATATATATATATATATATATATATATATATATATCAATTTGTAAATTGACAGAGAGAATGGCATACCTATGGCACTTGTATATGAAGTGTAAGAAAGGTATTCGATACTACCGTACATAATAAATTCATCACCAAGTTGTTAAGGGAGAAAAAGTGTAAGTCTTACTTGTTGGTCAAGGGCACTGATAGATGCCAGTAGAACCTGCCATCCACTAGTCTGACAGTGCCAAGCCACCACCATGGGGTCCGTGGCCAGTAGGGTGCCACGGGTGTCGGCTGGTACTGTCACAGTTGGCAGGAGGTTGAGAGTTACTGTGGCCAGACAGTCACCGCCTCGTACTTCTATCATCTCACACTGGGCATCACTCATCGCCCACGTTAGGTTAGGAAGCTCACTTAATAACTCTACAACCTGTGGGATAGATAACATAATAAAATAATAATATTCTATATATTGCCAGACGCCATAATCCCCAAAGGGGTGGCCACGAATGAATTACCCCCATGCACCTCTGTCCCCACTCCCAGTCCTCCCATTCAGCACGGCTTTCACTCAAATACTTCTCAACTCCATCCTTCCACCTCTCCCTCTTTGCCCTTCCACCTCACTCTCGTACACTCTCTTAGTCATTCTCTCGCTTCCCATACGTTCCAAATGGCCGAAATATCTCAAGGTGTTCCTTTTCACACTTTCCAGTATATCCACATCCATACCACATCACTCTCGTACTTCCTCATTCGTCTGTCTATCCTTCTGTGTAACTCCGCACGCATTTCTCAAGTAACTCATTTCCACCCCTCTCACCCTTGGTTTGTGTCTCTCCTACAACGTCCATGCTTCACTCCTGTATGTCAATGTCGGGATTACCATAATATCATGCAAGGATTTCTTTACTTCCATGCTGACCAGTGACCACCCTATTTCTTGTTACTGCTTTCAGCGTTTCTACACCTCTCTCCCGCACTTCTTCATCCATACTCCCATCTTTATTCAGCACACTGCCCAAATACTTAAATGAGCCGACATTTTCCATAGCCTGACCGTTCAACCTCACCTCACACTCTGTGGCTGCACCCCTTTCAAAGACCATAACCTTGCTCTTCCCTGCAATTACCTTCAGATTCCGTATTTCACACACTGTTCCAAACATATTTACCCGACCCTGTAACTCCCATTCACTATCGCTCATCAGAACTGTATCATCGGCAAACAACAGTACAGGCAACTTCCACTTGTTTCCCTCCCTTATCAGCAGTACACCAACATCCACTGCTCTTCCTTGTATTCCTTTCATGAGTTCATCCATATATGCAGTATATTGAACAATCATGGGGACATCACACAACCTTGCTTTAACCTTACATTCAGATCAAAGAACTCGTTCTGTTCATTCTCCACACGCACTGCCGCCTTTGTACCCTCATACATCTTACCAACTCTAAACCACTGTTTGGACACTTGATCCTCAGTGTTTTGGAGGACAAGCAGCCTAGAAGGGTCACTAGATCTGTTGTTGCTTGATTTCCTTTGTACTCCTTTGTACTACATGTTCTTCACTGCTTTCAGCAACTTGCCAGCTACTCTGTATATTCTCAATACTTCCACAGACGTTCTCTATAAATTCTACCGTAGGCCTTCTCCAAATCCATAAAGGCAACATACAACTTTTGTCCCTTCTCCAGATATTTCTCAATAAATATATTTCAAGGCGAAAACACACCCACTTCCCTTCGTAAACCCACCGGTGATTACCACACACTTCTCTCTCCCCTTTACCTATATACAGGGGGACTATTATGCCTGCCTGTCTTTCAGTCATCGGGCACACTTTTCTTTTCCCATGATGGTTTACACATTATCTATACCCAATCACTATCTCACCACCATACCTCAGCATTTTCCCTCTATTCCTCTACTACTTCTCTTCTTCTCCCTCCCATACCCCATCCAACTATGTTTGCTGGCATTTAATTCTTTACATTCAACAATTTGTTTAAGTACTCCCTCCACATCTCGGCTCTCTCTTGCTTCTCAGCTAACACTCGCCCATTCATATCTTTCACACCTTTACTACTTCCCTTGCTACCCTCCCTAACTTTCTTGACCTCTTTCCAGAAGCTTTTTACACTCCCTCCACTTTACACTTAAATTACTTTCAAATACATCATCTACTCTTCTCTTGTTTTCATTCACCACTCTCTTCTTCTCCAAGCACCTTTCCCTTTTCTGTCTCACCAAATCTTCATTCCCTCTACTACCTAACCACTCTCTATATGCTTTCTTCTCTTCAACTGCTAGTTTCAGTTCACCTCTTCAGTCCACCGTGCTGTTCCCTTCGCTCCCCTCCCTCTTCGACTAACTCCACATACCTCCTCAAATGCTGCATATATCTCTTCCTTAAACACTTTGCTCACCTCTTCCACTTCCCCCATACCCTCAAAGTCAAACCTACCTATTCGTCTTTCTACTGCTCTCTTGAACTACTCCTCCTGAAACCTTTTCACCCTCTTCACCTCCCTCCCACCCTACTTTAGTTCACTTCTCCTGTATCCTAATTTTAACTACTACTACTAATGGTCAGACAAACTCCCCCTAATACTGTATACACAAATTCAATATATACATAAATTTAAGGATTGAGTGCTCCACACAAAGTGCAGTTCCAGTCTCATATCCTAATGGCGACGTTCCAGGCAGCCCTGTTCAGAGCTGCCTCACTTGTCAGGTTCTTTGATTCAAGATCAGACCCACGTCTTTCTTGGTCTACCCTTTGATGCAGCTCCCTTCACGTTCACGGACTTGCATCTTTTCACCCAACTTAGTTCATCCATCCTCTCCACATATCCAAACCATCCAAGCCTGCTAGTATGCATCTTATCATTGATAACCTTGATACCTAACCTTCTCCTTAACTCTTCATTTGATATCCTATTTTGCAGTTTGGCACCACACATCCATCTCACCATTCTCATCTCCTAAGCGCAAGAAGGTTTACATACCCAAAAGGAAAGTGTGGCTGCTGAAGGACAAGGAAGTTAGGGATAGGTTTCATAATGAACTGGAGGAAATTAATAGAAATAAGGAAGCTAGGCCTAACGATGTAAATAGCCAATGGAACTTTCTTAAGCATAGCCTTATCGCTGCCACTGACAAAGTCTGTGGGAAAACAAAGGGTCACCCCAGGAATAAGACCTCTTGGTGGTGGAACGATGAGGTAGAACATGCTGTGAAAGAGAAAAGGAGATGCTTCAAAGCATGGAAGAAAGGAGGCAGGAGGCAGCTAAACGAACTGCCAAAAGAGTTATTTACAATGCTAAAAATCGCATTAAGGACCTGGTCCTCGAACAAGTGTGTAACACTGACAATCCCAATGGGATCTTCAACCTAGCTAGGCGAGTTAAAAATTACAGTAGGGATATTATAGGTGAACAGTGTGTTAGAGATGATAATGGGAAGATTGTGTATGCAGAAAATGAAATCAGAGAAGCATGGAAGGTACACTATGAACGATTGCTAAATGTAGAGTTTGAATGGGATAAGGAACAGCTTAGTATCGAAAAACCAATATCTGGGCCCCCTCCTTTGATAACACCAGCTGTAGTGAGCGACGCAATCAATAAAATGAAGGACGGTAAAGCTCCAGGTTGCTCCGACATTGTCGCTGAGATGATAAAAGCCTCAGGGGAGATTGGTGTAAACTTAGTCACTGAGTTGATAAACACCATTATTAAAGATGAGAAAATCCCAGAGGATTGGCTCAAAAGTGTAATAGTAAATATATACAAAGGAAAAGGGGATGCGCTAGATAGAGGAAATTATAGGGGCCTGAAAATGCTTGACCAAATCATGAAGGTCTGTGAGAGAGTCCTTGAGGGTTTGATCAGGCAAAGCATCTCTATTGATGATATGCAGTTTGGTTTTATGCCAGGACGTGGTACAACCGATGCTATCTTCATAGTCAGGCAGATACAGGAAAGATACTTACTAAAAGGCAGGGATCTTTACTTTGTGTTTGTGGACCTGGAGAAGGCCTTTGATAGGGTACCTAGAGATGTTGTACAGTGGGCTATGAGGAAACTTGGTGTGGAAGAGTGGCTGGTGCGTGTGATAATGAAGATGTATGAGGATTCGCGAAGTTCGGTGAGGGTGAAGGTGTACTGAGTGATGAGTTCGCAGTCCGTGTTGGAGTCCATCAGGGTTCAGTGTTAAGCCCCCTCCTCTTTATTATGGTCTTGGAGGCGCTGTCTAGAGTTTTTAGAGGCGGACTCCCGTTGGAACTGTTTTATGCAGACGATTTAGTCCTAATAGCTGACAGTATGCAGGATGCTGAGGCCAAATTCAGAGAGTGGAGAGAGGGCATGGCGAGCAAGGGTTTAAGAGTTAATATTAACAAAACCAAGGTTATGCATTGTAGTTTGAGAAGAGGCAATGTGGAAAAGAGCGGTGCATACCCATGTGCAGTGTGTGGAAAGGGAGTGGGCGTTAACTCAATTCAATGTAGCATCTGTCGATGTTGGGTACACCATGGGAGTAAGCGCTGTAGTAGAATAAAGGGGCCCCTGCCGAAGGATAAGTCAGAAATAGAATAATTTGAGTGCGTAGTGTGTAAAGGCGAGCTTGTGTTAAGTGATGATCCTGTGGCTGTGAATTTTGGAAATGAGTCTTTGGAGCTGGTGAACAAGTTTTGTTACCTAGGAGATACCATCTCTGCCGGTGGTGGGGCCGAGGCCCTCTGCCACTGTTGCTAGAATTAGGTGTGGCTGGGGGAAGTTCAGAGAATTGATGTCAATCCTGACCATGAAAAGAATGCCTCTCTCCCTGAAGGGAAAGGTGTATGCCTCATGTGTTAGAAGTGCAATGACGTATGCCTCAGAAACATGGGCCGTTAAAGTAGAGGATGTCAACAGAATGGAGCGTAATGAGATGAGAATGGTGAGATAGATGTGTGGGGCCAGGCTACAGGATAGAATAACAAATGTTGAGCTGAGGAGACGTTTAGGTATAAAGAGTATTAGCGAGGTGATGCGTACAAGTAGACTGGGATGGTATGGACATGTGGAGAGAATGGATGAACAAAATTGGGTGAAAAAATGCAGGTCTGTGATTGTGGAGGGAGATGCACCAAGGGGTGGACCGAGGAAGACCTGGGATCGGACTATACGCGCCGATCTCAAATCCAAGAACTTGACAAGTGAAGCAGCCCTTAACAGGGTTGCCTGGAACGCCGCCATTAGGACAAGAGACTGAAACTGCACTTATGTGTGGAACACTCAGTCTTAAAATTTTATGTATGTATGTATGCGTTCCATTCTGTTGATATCATCCGCTTTGACAGGCCACGTTTCTGAAGCATATGTCATTGCGCTTCTAACACATGAAGCGTACACCTTTCCTTTCAAGGGGAGAGGGAGTCTTCTCATGGTAAGTAGTGGCAACAGTTATCCAAACGTTCCTTAGCCGCATCTTATTCTGGCGATAGTGACGGCCTCGGCCCCGCCACCAGCAGAGATGGTATCTCCCAAGTAGCAAAACATGTCCACCATCTCCAGTGCCTCATTTCCAAAGTTTACACTCTCGAGCCAGTCATTGAACACAATCTCACTTTTGCATACTATGCATACAAATACCCTTATATACCCAAGTATTTATTAGTGGCCCCTTCATCATTGACGATGCGCCTTAACGTTGGTTGTGGCCAATCTTTGAACTCAAGCTTGTCTTTCAAACTTCCCGCCCGGGAGAGATCAAAATACGATTGCCACACATCGTGAGCGAAACGCTCTTAAATACCACTTACGGACTCGTCCTATATGATGTGGGTACCACTACTAGAAAAAACTAGTATAAAATAATAAAATAAAAATATTAAACTTTGATCTTAGCGTTGCGCTTCTCATGCGTCTGTACGCTTCGCTTCCCTCCTCGAAGAGCTTCTTCCTTCTTATTTCTCCCGGGCCCGCTTGCTTCGGACGTGTGTCCCCGGTGCTCCTGCCCTCCCTTGTTCGTCACCTCCCCTCGTTTATGGTGAGTCTTTGCTCATTTGTACATGGTATGTGGAGGTCAGGTAGCTTATCGACTTGTGTAGGCTGTGAGTGTTAAATGCGGGCCCTGGAGACTGTTTTTCAGGGTCTATAGTAAACGTGTTAGGTGGAGTCCTCGTTGTGATAAGGCGAGGCTCCCACGTGTGTGTTTTATTTTCCTAGCTCATTATTAGTTCACCGCTTAGTCATGAGGCTTCTTATAGGGTGAAATGGGGCCTGTTGTTCGGTCCATTTTGGGTGTTCAACAAGTATGCCACGTGGGCTAGTGCTCGTGGATTGTCTCACTTAGCTGAGGGATCCTGCATGGAGCCATGCTGCTCTGCAACCTACTCTTCGTGTTTCTACGTGTTTGTGAGGTCATCGCTGGATCGCAGGTTTGTGCTACAATGACTAATTAATTGCCATCTGCCCCCATCTAGTTGGCCTCATGTAGGTTATTGATATATGGTTAGGGTGTGTTATTATTGATGTATTGATTACTATTCATGTATAACCATACCATGTACTGTATTTACACATTGTTCATTCCAAATTAGAGGGTTGGCCCTTCCGGCGGGATTTTCTTAGAAATGAGACTTAATAACAACGTGTCACTTGTTGTTTCGCGTGGTTTTTCCGCCGGGAGACATCAAAGAGTTATGTTAAAATTCAAAAATCCGCGTTTGGTACTAGGTTGTAATGGATTTTGTCTATTTTGTTCACAGCGTCTAGTTTTCCGGCTGAGCCGGCATGTAACTAAAATTGTGTTCCGGAAGTCCGGCTATGCCTCCTCCTTTATCACAACTTAATCTCCGCCGCAAATAACTTAACAGATAAAAACGTTCGTTGCTTGGTACTTTCGGACGTTTATCCTGGGGGTGCATCATGGGGAGCCACGTCCGCCGGGATATTAACGGCTGAGCCGAGAAACGAACTCACCCATTTCTATCTTGTAGCTTTCAGTTAAACTGTTTTACTTTAATTTTTGAGCGACTGGTCTGCCGGGGGTAAGAATTAATATCCATAGTAGCGCTGGCCTCCGGGGTTAGTTCTTGCATCACAAGACGGGATGAGGTCAGTGTTGGTCACTTGGGTAAGAAATTATATCATTCAAGTAGAACATGGGACTACTAACTACTGTACTCGCTTACATTTTTGGGGAATGTACTTAGCGTAAGGGGAACTAAGATTGTATAGTGCTATTCAATTCTTCTTTCTCTTTTAGCATGGAGATTTATTGCTATTTTAGCTTTGCCAGCCTAGCGTGTCCTTATGAGCATTGATTCTTGAAATTTTCTCACACCAGGTTCACATGTGGGACACCTAGGAGGATCTGCAATCTCCCTGGCGGGAGGAAGTTATAATGGATAAGAGTGCTTTCTCTTTTTGTAAGGCTTTAGGTTGTAACAATTTACCAGTTATCGGACACACCCTCTGTTTGAAGTGTGTTCCTTGTCTAGGCCGTTCACATGGCCGTTGGCTTTCCCAATCGTGCCCTCATTGTTCAGCCCTCCGCAATGCCTATTTGACCCATGCTGATAGCCAATGTAAAACTATTTTACTTCACATTAGGTCTGATTATGTAACGTACTGTAAGACGGTCGCCCATAAATCTTTGCAGCTGGATGACCAGATTTTAGATGACTTGTTGAAAGGGGCTTTAGTTACTTCACCCCAGGCTGTGGGTTTTTCTTGTGATACTTCCTCCCGCCAGCCTAAGCGACCAAGGACCGTTGATCCGCCGGATACACCAGCTTTGTCTAGCCGGCGTGACAGGTCCCGCTCTCCTAGAATAAGACCTAAGTCGCCTTCTGATGCCCAAGCGACTAAGAGGTCCCGCACTGACTTTGACGCCGCACTTGATGCCGGCGATGACAAGTCTAGTAAGAGCAAGTCTAGGACGTCCTCCAAGTCAAAGAAGGCAGCTAAGCCGCCTCCCACCTTACCTTTGGATACCTTTGGATGTGTTCGCCGCTCCTCTAGCGGCACCAAGGAGCGCGACGCCCCTCGTTATGGGTGGTGATTTGGTGCAGTAGACTGTTTGAAGCGACAGCTCGCTCCCTTGCGAGGATGGGCTCGTCTGGCACTTTTTGCAGTTCGACATCTAGGGCTCTCTTGAAGTTGTCTAACGAGATGTCCCTCATGTCTCTTACTCGCCGTGGGAGTTTGTTGAAGAGACGTGGGCCTCTGTGTGATAACCAGCCCTCTCGCAGAGAGCCCATAGCACCCCTGTTATTCATCCGGGGGATTTCGCATTCCCAGCCTCTCCTATCACTGAATTTCATGACTATCGGAGTATGTAGGTTTGGTACTAAACCCTCTGCGATTTTCCACGTGTATATTATTAGGTAACGTTCTCTTCTACGTTCCAGTGAGTACAGATTCAGTGCTCTTAAACGCTCCCAATAGTGTAGATGTTTTATCGAACTTATATGCGAAGTGAAATTTCTTTGTACACTCTCTACGTCATTTATTTCACCTGCTTTGTATGGGGATGTTAATACGCTACAGTATTCAAGCCGCGGTAGCACTAGAGATTTGAAGAGCGTTATCATAGGCAATTCACCGCGTGTTTTAAAAGTACGCAGAATCCAACCCGTTAGACGTTTCGCAGCCGCCACTTTGACCTGGTTATGTACTTTGAAACCCATATTTTCAGACATTAATACCCCAAGGTCTTTCACACTGTCTTTCCGCTCTATTATGTGGTTAGATTCTGTTAAGTAATTTGTAATTTCTTTAACACCATTATTATCTCCGTACCGTATTAATTGGAATTTTTCCTCATTGAATTGCATGTTGTTTTCCCTGGTCCACTGGAACACTACATTCATGTCTTCCTGCAGTCGGCCCGTGTCCTCTTGTGTGTTTACTATCTTGCTTAATTTTGTGTCATCAGCAAAAGACGACACCGTACTGTGTCTGGTGTTGGTATCTATGTCGCAAATTAGTATGAGGAACAGAAGGGGCGCTAGCACTGTTCCTTGGGGCACTGAGGTTTTGACATCCGAAGGCTCAGAAGTGACTTGGTTTACTGCTACCGAGTGTTTTCGGTTTACGAGGAAATTGTATATCCACCGTCCGATTTTCCCAGTTATATCTTTTGCTTTCAGTTTGTGGGCTATTATACCATGGTCACATTTATCAAATGCCTTAGCAAAATCGGTGTAAATGACATCCACGTTTTTCTTTTCTTCTAGCGCTTTAAGAATTTTGTCATAGTGTTCCAAAAGTTGTGAGAGACATGATCTTCCCGCTCTGAACCCATGTTGACCGGTGTTGTGTAGTTCATTTGTCTCCATGAATGTTGAAATTTTGCTTCGCAGGACTCGCTCGAAAACTTTAATGATGTGAGAGGTTAGAGCTACCGGGCGGTAGTTTTTTGATAGTGCTTTACTCCCTCCTTTATGCAGTGGGGCAATTATTGCGTTTTTCAAGCTATCTGGTATGTCACCAGTGTCTAGACTCCTTCTCCACATTATAGCCAGGGGTTTTGAGAGGTTTTCCTTACATTTTTTCATTAGGATCGAATTCCAAGAGTCCGGGCCTGGTGCCGAGTGGGATGGCATGTTGGAAATGGCCTCTTCTATGTCTTTTGGACCGAAATCAATATCCAGCATCTGAGGGGTTTCCGTGGGGGAGGTTTCCATGAAAAATATATTTTGGTCTCTGATGACTTTTGTTTCATCAGGCTCACTGAATGCCATTTCATACTGCCTGCTTAAGAGTTCGCTCATTTCCTTTTTGTCCCCTGTGAAAGAGCCGTCCCCTTTGCTCAGTGGGCCGATGTTTGATGTTGTTTTAGCCTTTTGTTTGGCGTATGAAAAGAAGTATTTGGAATTTTCCTTTATACCTGCAATAGCTTTCCTCTCCTCTTCCATATGTTGTAGTTCATATGATATTCTTAGCCTTTGTTCAATTTCCACAATTTCTCTATCTATTTCGACCTTTTGCCTATCCTGTAGATTTTGATGTGTGCGTCTTTGTGTGAGTAATTTTCTTCTTCTGTACAGCCTCCTCCTTTCCCGATCTTGTTTGCTTCTTCGTTTTGTTTGTCTTGCAGGTATATGGTGGCTACAGATTTGGGTCATGGTTTCTGTTATTAAGACTAGACATTCTGCTGGTGTCAGGTTATCCATTAAATCTTCCCAGTCTATTTCCTCCATTTCTTGATTTACCTCTTCCCACCTAATGTTTTTGTTATTGAAGTTAAATTTACTGAAGGGGCCGGTTTTTGTTCTCGATTCTGAGGTTGTCTGTACACTTTCTAAGGTTGTTTTGATCTCAATTAATTTATGATCTGAGTATGTTGTGTCCGATATGTTAATGCTGTGTACTAGAGAGTCGTTGTTAGTGAAGACCAGGTCTAAGATATTGTTTTCCCGTGTGGGTTCAGCAATATGTTGGGTAAGACTAAAAAAATCACAAAGTTCAAAAAGCTCTCTCATATTAGTATTTGCTTCTCCGGTGTTATTTGCCACTAACTGGTTTTCTAGTTGTCTCCATTTAATGTTTTTTTTTTTTTTCTTACAGTAGATCCTCTGGAAAAAGGCAAACTATGCCTGTGTATCCAGCTCAGTACCAGTACTTGCACTGCTGCGGTCGTTCACGGTGTTGGCGGCGGCGGTAGCAGACGCAACATTTTTACTATTCTGTATTTTTGTTTTATAATCAAACTTCAAATCTTGTCTTCCCCATGCTTTATCAAGATTACTTTCAAACTCCCTTATTGATTCAGAATCGACTACATACTGGGGCAGTGCGTTCCACTCATTTACCACTCTATCACAAAATGAGTTCTTCGCCTTCTCAAGCCTATTTCTTTCTTTGTAATTTTCTTAGAGTGTCCTCTCGTTCTTGTTCCCTCCCGCATCAAGAAGATACCTTCACACACATCCTCATCGTACTTTCCTGACACTATCTTAAAAGTCTCTATCATATCCCCTCTCTTTCTCCTATATGCCTGTGTCGGAAGTCCCAGTGTCCTCAACCTCTGCTCATAGCCCGCGTTCTTCAACGTTGGTACCAGCTTGCTAGCTCTTCTCTGCACTTTCTCCACTGCTTCTATATCCTTTACCATATATGGAGCCCACACCTGGTTTGCATATTCCAGGTGTGGCCTAACCAGCGCTGTATATAGATTCCTGAAGATTTCTTCGTCAAGTGACACAAATGTCCTCCTTATCAGCCCTACAATTCTATTGGCTTTGTTTATCTTTTCCGCTAAATGTTCTGAGAAATTTAACTTATTATCTATCACTACTCCTATATCCTTTTCTGCACTCACTTCCTCCATCGCTTCATACATACATGTTTGGTAGGTTAAAGTCTCCTAGCCATATAATATTTGGTGTTGGGTTCCCCAGGGTTTCCACTTCTGATTTTATTTTGTTGAGCTGGGTTTTGAATTCTTCTCGGGATGAGTCTGGAGGCCTGTATGTAACAATAACTGCTAAATTTAGGGATTCTATTTTAACTCCAAGTATTTCCACCACATCATTACTGTTATTTAGGAATTCAGTACATATCAGTGAGTCATGTATGTACAAGGCTATGCCTCCATGTGATCTATGCGTTCTGTCCGCCCTATGTAGGTTGTAACCAGGAATCCATACCTCACTATCTTCCTGATCTTTAATGTGAGTTTCTGTGAGAGCCGCAAATATAGCGTTTCCTTCTTCTAGCAGGCCCCTAATAAATGGTACTTTGTTCGTGGTTCTATTTTTTAGGCCTTGGATATTTGCAAACAAGATTGGGGAGGGATTGTTTGGAGTACTATGTGTACCTAATAGTCTTCGGGATGTATTGGCCACTCTTGGGAGGCCAGGAGGTGCTCGAGGTGTTCTATGTGCTCTTCCATCTCCCTCAGTCTCTTCATCTGCCCTTTCCCTCCTTGCCTTTTTCCTCTGTCTCGTCCTCGCATAGCTAGAGAGTTTTTTGGGCTACCATTCGTGTTAGGTCTAGCATATCTCCAAGTCCCTCTAATATGAAAAGCTGGGCATTTCATATTGTAGCAGGTCTTGTTCTTAAGTGATGTCTTGCAAAGGGATGGGTGGTGGTATTTGCAGGTTTCACCAAATCTACATTTTCCATGACTGGTTATGTTGTTGCAAATTTTGGGATGAGCAAATCTACATGAATTCCCATTATATTCGCCCTTTTGACCAAAGTAGCACCTTCTTTCCAGATAATATCTGCACACTGGTGTAGACAACCCCAGTAGGTGGGGCTGGGGCTGCAAGGGGTTATGTGGTGAGCTAAGTGTGGTTGTGGGTGATAGTAGGCTTGGTGTATGGGTGGGTGAGGCCTGCAGGGGGGTGGAGTTACGGGTCGGTTGTAGGTGGGCAGGTGGCAGTGGTGAGGGGGGAGACGATGTGGAAGGGGAGCCTGATATGGGGGCTTGTTGCATCCTACGTTCATCCTGCAATTGTATTTGATCAACAGCAGTAGGGTGGTCAATGGCCATAGATGGGATTAATGTGGGTGTTTTCTGGGTCTGGGGAGGTGTGGGGAGATGTGCGGCAGGGTTTGTGTATATGTAGGGTGCAAAAGGTTGTTGTTCGGCAGGCGATGTGTGTTGATGTGCAGAAGGCAATGTGGGCATTATCATGGGAAGGTGTGCGTGTGTGGGTTGTGATATTTGTATGGGCCCTGAGGCCCCAATAGTTCCCCATTTTCTGTGAAAGGTAGCTATGTCTTGGCAATATTTCAGTCTATCTTGTACTTCTGTATTTTCTACAGTCTGTATGACTTGCCATGTGATATCGAAACAACTATCGCAGAAATGGAGGTTCTTCCCTCTTGTATTGTACGCCTCATTTATTGGTGTCAATCCTATGCAATTCCAGTGGTATGGTTGCTTGCATATCCGACATGCGGTGCCTTCATGCATGTGTATATTCATCTTACAACTCGTACAGTTGTCTATGGTAAACTTTTTTTTTTTTTTTTTTTTTTCCACCCGCCCTTACATGGGGGAGAGAGAAAGAGAGGGAGGGGGGGGGGGGGGGCTTGGAGGACACGGAGGTGTTTGTTACGCGGTTTGTGGGGAGTGTGGGGGGGGGGGGGGGTGCCACTCGTTTACCCTCGTTATGTTTAAACTTTAAGTAACTTTAAGTAACACTTTCAATAATTATCTTATGAAACAGAATTCTCACTGGCACTCACAGCCCCGGTGGCCCCACACTCCGGTCCCTTTAGGTCATCTGAAGGTCAAAAGAATTATTTTGGAAGGAAACAGGTGCTTTCCGCTGTTGCCAGCGGAAACACTGAGGAAAATTCCAACTTTAATCCACAGCCTCCTGGCGGCCTGGGTGAAGCCAGAAGTAATACACTCCTCCTTGACTTGGACAGCTCCGCATCCAACGGTCTGGATCGATACAGATGCGTCAGGAACCCTGGGATGGGGTTACCAGTCAAACCTAGGACATCAGGGTCAGGGTTTATGGTCAATATCAAATAATCTTCATATCAATGCGAAGGAGTTGCTAGTCCCACTATTCTTTTTACAGGAGCACGGCATGAGCCAGGCGGGAAAGTCTCTTGCCGTCAGAATCGACAACTTGACTGCAGTGACATGCATTCAAAAGCAAGGGTCAGCGAGATCTCGAGTGTTACAAGGGTTGTCGGAAAAGATCTTTCGACTAGCTGCGAAGCTAGAGATTTATCTTCACGCAACATATCTGCCCGGCGTGGCGAACGTATGGGCGGATGCTCTGTCTCGGATGGGCTCTCAAGCAAAACATCTTTCAAAGGATGATTGCCGAACCCTACCATCCACATGTGGACTTGTTCGCGTCAGAGGCAACACACAAGCTACCTCTGTACCTCACACGGCGGAGTCAGACTCCGGCGGGGGGTCCAGACGCATTTCTGGGAGAGTGGAACAAATGGAGCTCCATTTATGTTTCCACCTCCAGACACATCCTTTAATGTGCAAAGTAGTTCATAAACTACGGGGTTAACGGGGCATGGTCTCGACGATCGCGCCAATGTGGCCGGCTCAAGTTTGGTACAATCAATTGAAGACGTGGTGCGAGAACCCGGTGTCGCTCCCGATCTCGTACTTCCACTTAGACACAATTGGAAACCTCAAGACCTCGCTGACTTTTGCCTTATGGACATTCAGAAGGCCAAGTGGCTAGGCCAGTTTGGGGAATCCGTGACTCACAAATTGATTAATCAATATGCAAAATCAACCCGAAGACAGAATCAATCTCACTGGAAGTCATTTACTACCTGGATAGTAAAAACTGATCAATAACAGTCCTCGGTGGCTCTGGTTTTTAACTATTTAAATTACAGTACCTCTTTGAAATTCAAGTTATTAGTTGTCACATTAAGGAATCACCCCACAGCAATTCGGACACCATTTTTAGACTTAACAGGCCTGTCCGTGCCGGAGGCGGAGGAAAAGGGTTTCATGAGGTCTTGCTTCCGGCTTCGCCCCCCTCCTCGTCAACTCACACCCACCTGGTCACTTGATCTGACCCTTGAAATGCTTCAATCATGTAAATATTGCCATGATCCTCCTTTCGACTTAAAACTTAAAAATGCCATTTTTCTAATGGCATTGGCTACAGGTGACAGGGTGTCTGAGTTGGCGGCGATGAGTTCGGAGCCGACCTGTTTACGGTTTTCGAGGCGCAACATGAGTGTCCATATTGCACCTGCTCCTAACTTTATTGCTAAGAATGAACATACTGTAGTAATCATGTATTTACAGAGTTTGAAGTTCCAGCTCTGAAACAGGGCAATCGGCACCATTTACTTCGTCGGGTCCAAGCCCTTATGTTATTTATGCGGGGGTCCCGGCCGTCACAGGCGGGCTCCCTCTGGGTTTCGCGAACAGGTAAATGTCTCCAAAAACGCCGGCTAGCTGCGTTGTTGTTGTTGTTGTTCCCTAAGCTGCCTGGCCGAACAGCCCCGAGTCCCTGAGGAAGGCCATGGCCACGATCGGGCTTTCCCACAGAGCTCTCATTGAGTGTAGATTGTGTTGTTGGCGTAAGTGGTTGTGTGAAATGCAGTCTTCTATGATGTGTTTAATGGTATGGGGTACTGTGTTATATCCCGGGCAGACGTTGACGACGGAGTCATCCAGTCGCTTCTGATAGCTCAGGAGAGCTGGATGGTGTCCGCATCTCAGCCTGGCCAGGTGGACTCTGTCCTCGCGAGGAAGAGAGGATTCGGAAGGATGGATTTCGGGAGGTCGTGCTTGCAGCTGCGTGTTGTCTGTGAGTGAGTGGATGGATCGGCGAGAGATGTGAGTATGGATGTGCTTCTGGAAGTTGGTTCGGGGTGGACAGGGAGGGAGAGAGGATAGTAATTGTGTGTGATACCGTGTGCTGGGTGTTGTTTTGATATTTCTTGGTGTCTGTGGGTGTGTTGCCATGTAGTTTAGTGGGTGGTCCTGGTTCGTGGAGACTACTGCCAGGAATTGAGTGCCTCTCATGTCCAGATGGTCTTTGACTTTGAGGATTTTGGTTTCTTGATGTAGGTGATCTGTGGGTGCAATAGCTGTGCAGCCTGTAATGATCTTTAGGGATTTGTTTTGAATAGTCTGTATGGTCTTATGATGTGTTTCAGCTAGGTTAGAAGCCCAGGCTGGGCTTGCGTATTCCATCACTGATCTTATGTATTGTTTATATACTGTGGAGGTTTCTTTGTTGTGTCCAAATTTTGTGTGAGCAAGTGACCTGAGGGCGTTAATTCTGGGTGTCAGTTTCTTTTTAATATTTGTGGGGTGCTGTTTGAATGTCATATGAGTATCATATGTTACCCTAGGATTTGTGTGTGTGTGTATGTGTTAGGGGTGTGTTGTTTATGGTGAGTTGAGGGATGTATTCGTGTTCTCCTGTCCAGCTTGTGAGCAGGGTTGCGGTGGATTTGGCTGGAGCTAGATTAAGTCTGTTTGTAGTGCACCAGCCATGTAGTGTGTTGAGATAGGGTTGAAGGAGATCTGTTGCTCTGTTTGGGTCATGGTGTGTGCATGTGAGTGTTATGTCATCTGCATAGGAGGCTAAGTTTATTTGGGGCGCATTGGGTGTAGTTATATCGTGCATGTACATATTGAAAAGTGCGGGCGATAGGACGGATCCTTGTGGGACTCCATTTGGAAAGTTTCTGATTATAGATGACTGGCCGGCAAAAGATATGTGTGCACATCTGCCTGCTAGGAAGTTGGCCAGCCACTTTTTGTGTTGTTGTGCATGTTTGTGTTGTAGATTTTGTTTGTTAGGTTGTGGCGGGGGATGGCATCGAAGGCTTTACTAATGTCGAGTGTGGCTAATAATGATCTGTGTGGTGGTCTAGCCGAGTTGATGCCGTCAAAAGCTCTTTGTGTAAGGTCTGTGAGAAGAGTGTTTGTGGAGTGCAGTGGCCTAAAGCCATGTTGTGTTGGAGCTAGGGGTAGGTCGGGTGTAATTAGTTGTAATACTAGGCGTTCTATGACTTTGGAGGGGGTGCAAAGGAGTGTGATGGGGCGGTGCGAGGAGGGTAGCGTGGGGTCTTTGTTGGGTTTGGGGAATGTGATGATGATACCATGCTTCCAAATGTCTGGTATTGTGTTGTGTGAATAACTGTAGTTTGATATGTTAGTGAGTGCTTGTATGCCTTGAGGTCCCAGGTGTCTGAGGTGTATGTTGCTTATGTTGTCTAGGCCACAGGCGGGTGAGTGCTTGAGATTGTTGATGATATGCTTTGTCTGGTGATTGGTGAAGGGTGTATAGTCAGGGTCTGTGGGGAATTGTCTCTTACGTCGAATGACACGTCGGTCGTCTTTGTGAGGTTTTAGGTGACTGACATGTGAGAAGTGATTGATGAGAGTGTTTGCTTGTTGTTTACATGATGGAGTAGAGTCTGTTGTTGTGATTGCAGCATGTGATTGTGTTGTGTTGCTGTTGGAAAGTGTGATGCTGTTTAGTGTTTTGTAGAGTTTTTGGGGTTTGTTTTGTGATCAAGTGTTTGTAGGAAGTTATTCCAATTTAGTTTTTGTTGTTCTTGTATTTTGTTGTTAGTCTGGGTGTTTAGTGCTTGGATTTGTTGTGTGATGTCTTGTGTGTGGGGTGCTGGGGAGTGTTTCAGTATGTTGTGTTGTCTGATGAGGTTTTGAATTTCTGGTGTGAAGTTGGGGTTGTGTCTTTTTCTGTTACCTCTTGAAATGTGTTTCTTGTCAGCATTTTGGATAGTTTTATTGAGTATGGTTTTTTTTTTTTTTTTTTGTTAAAAGAGACAATGAACGGAGGAAGGAAAAACACAGATAAAACAAAAAGGTCCATGTGCCTAAAGGCATCCTCCATTCATAAATTGTTTGTAACAACTGGATTTAAACTTTTGTAGATTGTAAGTTTGTGGAAAGCAACTCGAGGGAAGTGAATTCCAAAGAGTAGTAGTTCTAGGGATAAATGAATTTTGATAAGCAGAAGTTCTGCCTTGTGGAGGAGAAAGTGTAAATTCATGGGTGCTCTCAGCTGCCCCAGTTCTACGGGGAAAGATGTGGAGAGGCGGCACAATTGAAGCAAGTTCCTCGGAACAATTGCTGTGAAAATATCTGTAGAATAATGCAAGGGATGCAACGTATCTTCGTATGGATAATGTAGGAAGGTCCTGTGTGATTGCAGGGTTATTGATTAATCTAATAGCTTTATTTTGAATTTTGTCCAACTGCCTCAATGCAACCACTCCACTTCCACTCCACAGAGGTGAACAGTAATCCATCTGAGAACGCACATGACTTCTATATATTACGGCCAACTGCTCGTCAGTGAAGAATTCTCGAACTCTGTACAGGAGTCCCAGTTTTTTAGAGGCATTCTTAGCAATGCTTCTAACATAATGTGTCCAGCTCAAGTTAGTAGTTAATGTTACACCGAGAATGTCAATACTAGGGGAAGTGGGAATATTTACATCATTAAAAAATATATGAGAGTCAGTGAGATTCTGTCGGTTAGAAAATTGAATGTACAGTACTTGGTTTTCTGTGCATTAATTTGACTTTATATTGTCCTTGTCCCAATTTTGGTTTGTTTAGTTTGCAAGTTTTACATTTTAATTAAAGGAAACTAGATTCTGTTGTCCCCATTCATTAATTCTAGAAAGGTCCTGGTTCAGAGAAATTGCAGTGTTTATTTTTGAATTTATAAGATCGGGTTGGGTGAAAGAATTGGTAAATGTGAAGGAACTGTGGAGCGTTGAGTCATCTGAATAGGAATGTATTGGATTATGAGTGGTAGATATGAGATCATTGATATGAATGAGGAACAGAGTTGGGGCCAAAACTGATCCCTGGGGAACACCAGCATTTATTGAGTGAAATTGAGAATAAAGGCCATCTACCATTACACGTATTTTTCTGTTATGAAGATAAGAAGAAATTAGTGGAACTAATGATGCAAGGCCGTAGTGTGACATCTTCGACAATAAGGATTGATGCCAGACTCTATCAAATGCCTTTGATATATCCAGTGCTATTGTATGTGTTTCACCATGTTGGTCTGTAGCTTGGTTGATTTGATGCGTAAGAAGGCAAAGAATGTCTGCAGTTGATCGACATCGTCTAAAACCATATTGCCTATCACTGATTAATTTATTATTCTCAAGATGCTTAATTATGTGATTATTTAATATAATTTCAAAGACTTTACCAAGAGTGGAAGTCATAGCTATTGGTCTGTAGTTTGATGGATCTGAAGAGGCACCTTTTTTAGGAACTGGATGGATGTTTGCTTCTTTCCAGGGTACTGGGAAGCATGAGGTATGAGTACACAGACGGAACAAATTTGCCAATACAGGAGCGAGCACCAAGGAGCAATTCCTAAGTACTATTGGAGGAATTTCATCTGGACCAGGAGCCTTATCTACTGAGAGATTCTGCAAAATAGTTTTGACATGTCTGGTGTGGATCTTAAGTGAGGGAATTTCAGGCGAATCAAAATTAAGTACAGGGACATCTTGATTTATTTCATCTAAGGTTGAGTTGGTGGAGAAAATATCCGCAAGAAGGTTAGCTTTACCTCGTGGGTCACTTACAAGATTGCCAGTCAAAGATTTTAATGGTGGAATGGATGAAGCAGTAGTGAAGTTTGATTTGAATGAGTTAAGAGTAGACCAAAATATTTTGTTATCATTTGGATTATTTAGAAGTTTATTTGCCTGCTTGTGGAGAAAGTTTGATTTAGTTAGGTTTAACCCTTGGGATCCGGGGGGCCTCATATGAAGTTTGGTATTTTCAAACTTCATAATTCAGTAGCTAACTAGCTATTGATTGAGACCACCTAGAGCAGTCAATTTTTTTGCAAATTGTAGAACGTTTTCTTGTCTGTAGACTGCCGTTGAGATGACATCGCTACGTTGCGTGCTTGCCGAGTTCTGATGATTATATCGGCGACTTTTTAGCCGCGCATTTTGCCTCATATGAGGCCTACCGGATTCCAAGGGTTAATACAGTTTTGGCATGATTTCTGATGTTTCTAAAGTAATTAAAGGCTTCATGTGTTTTTGATCTTGTGTATGCATTGTAGGCTATTGCTTTTTGTTCAGTTACTCTAGCACAATTATGGTCAAACCATTTAGGTGAATTAGATCTTTTACTGTACTTTTGATGAGGAATAAAAGTTTCCATTCCAATTTTTACAAAATCTTGTATGTGGCTCAAGGTGGAGTGTGCATCATTAGAAAAGAAAGAGGTCCAGGGAATATCAATAAAGAAACCTTGAAGAACCTCCCAGTCTGCCCTATCGTAATGCCATTTAGTCACCAAAACAGGTTCAGAGTGGGAAGGTGTGGTAGGTGATAGACAGGTGGCCTGTATCAGACAGTGATCAGAAGATCCAAGCTGGGATGTGTACAGCATTGTTGATGTTAGTGATGGGTGTACTGTTTAGAGTTGTGAAGTGTTGTTCTGTCTCGTTTGTGAATGCTTCCCAGTTAGCTCTTTTATAATTGGTGTATGTGTGTTTGTGGCTAGCTGGGGTGAGTCTGGTTTTGATGGTGATAATGATTGGGAGGTGGTCAGAGCTTAAGGTTCTGACCCCCCTCCAGGATGTTGTGGGGGCGAGTTCTGGGGAGCAAAAGGTGATGTCTGGAGATGATGGGTTATAGAGGGCTTGGTGGGGAATATGGGTATGTTGATGGATGTCGTTAAGGATGATGAGGTTATCAGTTTGGTTTTGTAGTACCAGCCCTCTGTCTGTGTCAGGGTTGTCGACAAACCAGGCCGACGTCTTGGCATTGAAGTCACCACCCAGGATGATGTGTGGGGTGTTTGTGATGTGTTGTAAGTGTGATCTGTATTCATTTGGTACTGTAGGGGATGTTGGGGGGGGATGTATGTGTTTATGATGGTTATGTTGGAGTTGTTGCCAGTGCGTACTGTGACGTCTACCAGCGTTGGCAGAATCGCCTCTCGTTGGCCACTAGCGCTCGCCAGGGACAACGAAATGGGCTACAGTTATCAGAGAATGTTGTTCTTTCTTTCCTAGTAATCGCATTGTCACAGACAGTCCAGTGGTGGTCTTTGTTTTCGTCTGTGACAACGGGTTATATTTTATATCAACAGTAGTGATAATAGTACCAGCGTGTGAATGAGAAAGACTTTCAGAGCGAAGAGGTAGTAAGTGTCTGTATGTACGGGTGCATTCCTGCCTCTCGCTCGCCATTGGACGGCGTGTCTGGCTGTGTCATGTGACGCCTGCTGTCTTGTGACGTCTCGGCCCGTGATTGGCCGACCATCGCGCCTTTGCGGTCTCCTGTGTAACTTACCTCCTCCATGAGGGTCCCCAGGAGCTGTCCTCGTCAGGACAGGCTTGGCGCGCGTGCTTCTATCATCCCTTTGCATACTCTCTCCCGATCACCATCTTTATCACTGTTTCTCTCACTCGATTCTCTCTTTCCATACTCTAACCTTTATTAACTGCACAACACTCTCCTTTGGTTCTGCATACGGTTTTCATAGCTGGCCCATTGTATTGCATGCGCCGTCCTCAGAGATATTTACATGTATTTAGAATAGGTTTGAGGGTTCTTAGTTAGTATAGGTTAAGAACTTTGTGTGTCTCCATTATTGATTTAGTGTTTCTGCTCTTTTATTTAATGCTAGACTGGGATAAGGTAACTGTAGTCGTTGTCTCCGATGTGTGTACGGTTTGCTTATACCTACACGACTTCGACCGGTCCTGTGGTAGCCTGGGTTGTCTTTTCGGTTGCGTCCTTTGCGAGTGCAGCATTGTGTTGACTGAGGGTTTTGGCCTGTACCAGTTCCACACTTTGCTGCCTCTTTGCTTGTCTTTAGAGGGTCGCCAGGATAGAACCAGATACTTGCGATCTGGATCTATCGAGAGAGCCCCCTAGTCAATTAACGTAACTTAAAGGATGCAGTCTTAAGGACATCGCTAGGCTACGAGCCTGTCTTGCTCAACCCAAGTTCCTTACCTAGAGTATCCCAGCTAGACATTATTAATCGAGTAGACACTTGTTAGTATTTAATATAAGCTCTTTGATATGTGCGCATTAATATTCACAGCATTTATTAGTCTAGGTTGTTGCTGAGCCACACAACCATAGCAGACTGTTTCGTTGATGAGGAAGTACTTCTTTTAGTGTCGAGCATTGCTACCGTTGCGCATTTATAGTATTCTCGTGTCAGTTAACATTATATGTCCTATCTTTTAGTGCATTCGATTTACACGTGTGGTGTCCCGCCTCCTGCCTTTATATAGTTCTAAATCAGTACGAGCATCTTATGAGCATCAGACTTTCTTCAGAAGTTTCCAGGTCTATGCTGTAGGACTATACTTCACTTTCTTTCAGATAGGAGTGAAGAGTTTATTGTTGTTTAGAGTAACTGTATTGAAGCATCTTTTTATTTTATTAAATCTTGCAGTGATTTAATTGATCTTTCCATAGATTCCTTTTTATGCATTTTAACGTAACTTGCATCTTGTTTGTTATCAGGCTATACCAGTGCAGGTTAGCCTGAAGTAGAGTACATTTATGCCCAGTTAAGGATACCCCGCTATCGCAGATTAACCCTGGAGGGTATAGGTGTTTTGTTCGCCGGCATATAAGTTCGAGGGTTTGGATCTAGCGTACCGTTGTTGCATAGTGCCCTATTACTAGTCCAATCATTGAGTGCCCTTGTTTTATTCGTAGTTCCGGTCGTAACAAATGGCGACCTTGCCTAGTATCTTATCTTAGTCGTCAAAACAAATGGCGACCTTAGTCTAGGATTTAGTGAACTAAGAAATAATTGCAGGAATTTTTTTGTGGAGATTTTTTTTTTTTAATCACCGTTTGGGGGTCGATTGTTATTTCTCACAGTTTGGCAGTGGACATTTGTTTTTGAGGAATATTTTGGACACGTTGGAATTTTTTTTTGGCAACGTAGTATAGCACTTGAGTTGTCTTCAAGCATTTTTTGAGTGAATAGTGCTACATGAGAGTTTAGGTACTTCTTTTTTTTTTATAAACATTGAGGATTTCCGGTGGACACTATGTCGAACGACGGATCAGTGCACAGTGAGGACACAGTACGGGAAGCAGGCGAGGAGGTGGAGAAGGTGGAGTTGTCTAACGGCGTTCGGGTGGTGAACAATGAGGAGGATGCTCGGATTTTTTTGGAAGAGCCTGTGTTGGCGGATCGGGTGTCGGGGCTAGACCGGTACGGACTGCAGTGTGTAGCCACGGTCTTAGGGTTGTCCGGTACTAGCGGTTTGTCGAGAGGTGAGCTGGTTGCCTGGGTGCTCGGTGGGGTACATGGGGCTTCGGGTGGAGCGGGAGCTGGGGCACCTTCTGCCCAGCCCCCATTCCACTCGACTCCTATCATGGCGCCCCCTCGGGCTCCGGAACCGGGTACGTTCCCGCAGGCCGATGCCCGCTGGCGGTTGGGTATGCCTCTAGGTGATTCACGGGGTGGGTCCCCAATAGTAGCACCCCCTCCTCAGGGTTTGTCTTCCGAGATGTTGTTTCAGCTCGAACTCGCCAAACTCGAGCAGCGAAAGCATGAGGCTGAGCTCGAGCAACGAAAGTATGAGGCTGAGCTCGAGCAGCGAAAGCATGAGGCTGAGCTCAGGCAGCAGCAGTGGCAGTGGCATGTGTGCTGGGTGGGGTGCGTGGTGCACAGGGTGGAGCGGGTGCTTTGGCACCTTCGGCCAAGCCCCCCCTCCACTCTACTCCCATCATGCTCTCTAGAACACCGGATCCGAGTACGTTCCCGCAGGCCGATAGTCACTGGCAGTGTGGTTTGCCCCTGGGTGGATCACTGGGTGGGTCTCCAATTGTTGCATCTCCTCCTCCTCAAGGTTTAACTCCAGATATGCTCTTCCAGCTTGAGATGGTTAAGCAGCAGCGGGAATCTGAGCTTGAGATGGCTAAGATTCAGCAGCAGCAGCGGGAATCTGAGCTTGAGATGGCTAAGATTCAGCAGCAGCAGCGGGAATCTGAGCTTGAGATGGCTAAGATTCAGCAGCAGCAGCGGGAATCTGTGCTTAGGATTCAGGCTGAGGAGAGAAAGGCCATACGTGAGGCTGAGCTTCAGGTTGAGGCTACGAAGTACTGTGCAGACATAGAGCTTGAGAAGTCTCGGGTGGAGTCGACAGGGCAGCGTCTCGGTTCTGGGAATCGAGGTCTTGATCAGTCTTTATCGCACCTTCTTAAGTTAGTCCCTGCATTTGACGAGTCGGGTGTCACCGAGTTTTTCCTGCGTTTTGAGAAGAAGTGCCGGAGCACCAATGGCCCGAGGTTAAGTGGGCAGCCCTGTTTCCTCTAGGTTGGTTGGCAAAGGACTCAAGGCATATGATGCGTTGCCCTTGGAGTCTTGCATCGATTATGAGGTATTGAAGGAAGCTGTTCTGCGGGCGTACGAGTTACAACCAGAGACATATAGGTTGAAGTTTCAGGGTGTTACGAAGGGTCGTGAGTGCACTTTTCTAGAACATGCCCGGGAACTGTCTGATGCTTTGAGAAATTGGCTGAGGTCAGAGAAGGTGACGACGTTCGAAGAGCTTGAGCAGTTATTCCTTCTAGAGCAATTTTTTATATGCACAGGCGGCGACCTGACTTTGAACCTCAAAGAGAAACATCCTAAAACTCTACAAGAGGCAGCTGAGTTGCTGACCTGAGATTATCGCTGATTCGTGGGTGCGGGTCTGCACAACGGACCGATGCAGTTAACAAGGGGCGCAACACTCCACCCCTCCCGAGTCAGTGATGCAACATTTAATAACAAAAGTAAGAGCAATGATACTAATTTTGATCACAAACCAAAAACCATCCCGTTTAAGAAAGGTCAGGGCCCTTCCCCACCTCAGGGGAAGTCCAAGGGTGAAGTAGAGTGTTTTAAGTGTCATAAAAAGGGGCATTTTGCACGTTCCTGCCCTAGGAACCAACCTGCAGCAGTCGTGTCTTTGGCTAGCAACATTGGGGTGTCTCTGAGGTCTTCTGCATTTACCCGGGGTGATATGTCAGATGCGGGGGCACAGCCAGTGAAGGAGTGTCCGGAAGGCTCGAAACCTGTCCGCGATGCTTTTTGCGACCATAGAGGGCGTGGCTGCGTGAGTTGGGCTGGTTGCAAGCATGGGTTGGAGTTGTTGCGTGATACAGGTGCATCCCAGACTCTGATGAAAAACTTTACAGGCCAACCTATAAACGCGGCACGGGTAGTTGTGGTGCAGGGTATTAATGCTACACGGTCATACCCGTTGGTTCGAGTGGAGCTGGAGGTTGATGGTGTGACATGAGAGATAGATGTTGGAATCGTAGAGAAACTGCCAGTAGAGGGCGTCGACCTTCTTCTCGGCAACGACTTTGCAGTGCCTACTTCTGAGGTTCCACCCTTAGTCGTTGCCGAGAGGGCGGCCGACGTGAGTAGGGAGGGGCAGGAGTTGGTCGAGAGGTGTCAATTACAGCAGATGGCGTGTGTTGTCACCCGATCTCGTGCATCTCAGGTGTCACAGCCTATTCCTCAGTCTCTAGACCAGCGGAGGAACGGTCGGAAGGAGAAAGCTAAAGTTGGGAGAAGTTTTGTGAGTTTTGATCCAGCGACTCTTCTTGGCGACTCAGTATTAGCACCAATGTTTAGGTCCGGAGTGGCCCCAGAACCTGTCACACTTGGTGAGGAGGTAGGGCGTGAGAAAACTCCGAGACAGCAACGTTACACACTTAAGCAAGATAGGATCGAACAGTCCAGTATCGGGGGAGGCCATAAGTTGCTCCGGGAGCACTTAGATAGATTGGCTCCTTCGGATATCTGTCGGCTGCAGATAGATGATCCTGAGCTTCAGAAGTGTAGTAACGGTGCGATTGAACTTGATGAGGACGGGGATGCAAATCCGGGGGACTTCTTTCGTGTGGAGGGCATATTGTACAGGCGTTTTCTAGATCCCAGACGGAGTTGGGAGGGTGGGTCGAGAGTGGTTGACCAGTTGGTAGTGCCTAGTGTGTGCCGTGATAGCCTACTGAGGTTGGCGCATGATGTACCGTTGGCAGGGCATTTGGGTGTACGTAAGACGGTAGCAGCATTGGCGAAATTGTTTTGGTGGCCAGGTATGAAGGCACATGTGGCGTCATGGGTGGCAATGTGCAGTACCTGCCAGACAGTAGGTAAACCAAACCAGTGTATTCCCAAGGCTCCGTGACACCCTATTCCTGTAATCGGGCCAACATTCAGTAAGGTTATAATCGACATGGTTGGCCCTCTACCCCCTACTAGTGCAGGCAACAAGTTCCTCCTCACAATCATGGATGTTGCCACTCGTTATCCGGATGCATACCCCATGCGAAATGGTACTGCTAAGACTGTTGTTCGTAACTTGCTATTGTACTGTTCTAGGTACGGGTACCCGCAGGAATTGCAGTCAGACCAAGGGTCCAACTTTACTTCTAACCTTTTCAAACAGACCATGCAGCAGCACGGTATCAGTACAGTTGTCTCTTCAGCCTATCACCCAGAGAGTCAAGGGGTGTTGGAGAGGTGGCACTCGACTCTGAAAAGCATGCTGCGTTGTTACTGTGTTGAGAATGGCAAGGATTGGGATCTTGGGTTGCCCTATGTATTATTCGCTGCTCGGGAGGTACCTGGTGAAAGCCTAGGGTTCAGTCCCAATGAGTTAGTTTTCGGACATCAGGTCAGAGGCCCCCTCAACATGGTTAGAGAAATCTGGGAGGGGACAGCAAAACTATGTTCCATGTTAAAGTATGTCCTCGAGAGTAGAGAGAGAATGCTGAGAAGCCTAGAGTTGGCAGGTAGGAATTTGGTACGGTCGCAAGCACTTATGAAGGACAGGTACGATGAGAAGACAAAACTCCGGGAGTTTAAGGTGGGGCAGGAGGTGTTGATTCTGTTACCTCTGCCAGGTCATCCGTTGTCTGCCAAGTACACTGGTCCTTATAAGGTGGTAAAAAAGATCTCTGACCTAGACTATCTTGTGGCTACTCCAGATAGGCGTAAAAAGAATCAGCTGTGCCATGTGAATCTGGTGAAAGAGTTTGTGAGGAGCCCACCTGAGCCTCTCGCTGTCCCTGTTTTGACCTGCAGCGGTCATGGAGGAGAAGGAGTGAGGGACAGTGAAGCCCAGGTGGAGGATAACTGGGAGTGTCATGTCTCTGCTGACCAGTGGGCGAGGAACTCCAGACAGGTGGCTGACGATGCTCTAGTGCACCTGCCTGAGCAACACCGTGCAGCCGTGCAGCGCCTGTTTGCTTCATACCCACTGTGTTTGCAGAGCATCCAGGCCTCACAACTCGAGTGGTGCATGACGTGGACGTGGGAGATCACACCCCCTTTAACCCGTCCAGCCCCGGCTAGTTTTGTAATGTTTGTTCACCAGAACCCGGCCAGTTTTCAAAAAATTGTTTTATTCCAGAAACAATAGCGAATGGGTTAGGAATGAAGGAAAAACCACGAAAAACCGCTCAAAAAGCTTAAAGAATGGTCCTACAGAGCCCCCGAAAACGTATTTTACAAGAGTAAAAAATTGAAGGTAATTACCCAAAAAAACCAGGTTATTGCGCGCTCACGCGCACGCACGTGGACTTTGAGAGTTTTCAACCATCGGCACGGTTGCGTGGGATACGTACACAGTTCCCATACAAATCTGAGCCCTCTTGAGTGGCTACACCTGAGGTTACGGTCGGCGCAATTAGGGTGACGCGCCAGGCGCGTCTCTGGGGCTGTACATTACATACATCGCCGACGCGTCAGGCGCGTCGCTGGGGCTGTACGGGTTAAATCAGTACCCTACAGAATTCCACCCATTAAACTCCCAGCCCTCAGAGCCGAGTTAGAGTATATGTTGGAACGGGGGCTGATTGAGAAGGGGGCAGTTAGGTGGACATCTCCTGTCACTCCGCAGCCCAAGCCTGACGGGAAGGTTCGCTTCTGCATTGACTTTCGGAGATTGAACGGGTTGACTCCCACCAATGCTTATCCCCTTCCCCGTGTTGACGATAGTGTAGACAAGATTGGCAAGGCACAGTTTCTAACTAAGGTAGACCTAGTGAAAGGCTACTGGCAGGTGCCCTTGTCTGAGCGGGCGAAGGGGGTATGCGGGTTTGTGGTTGATGGGAACACCTACCGTTGCAATGTGATGCCGTATGGCCTTAAAAATGCCCCAGCAACCTTCCAGAGTCTTATGAATGAGTTAGTAGCTGACATCCCTAACTGCACTGTCTACCTAGATGACGTTATAATCTACGATGACAACTTTGAGAGTCACTGTGAGCACATAGAAGCCTTGTTTCGGAAGCTCAGTGAGGCCAGCTTGGTGGTCAATCTGGGCAAGTGCGACTTTGTCCGGGCAACTGTGCAGTATCTTGGGTTTGTGGTCGGGTTAGGCCAGGTGTGCCCCCCCCAAAACAAGATACAGGCTATTAACCAGTTCCCCAGGCCGTCCACCAAGCGGCAGATCATGAGATTTTTGGGCATGATCGGTTACTATCGCCGCTTCATTCGGGGTTATTCTACTGTGTTAGCTCCCCTGACAGATTTGCTAACAAAAGAGAAAAAGTTCAAGTGGGCACCTGAGTGTGAAAGGGCTTTTTCACTGGTCAAGCACCTACTATGCACTCACCCAATCCTCAGGGACTTTGAAAGACCGTTCCAGCTGGCAACAGATGCCAGCGGTGTAGGGGCTGGTGCCGTCTTAATGCAAACAGACGAGGAAGGTTTGGAGCATCCAGTCAGTTTCTTTTCCAAGAAGTTTAATTCCGCTCAGAAAAACTACTCTGTGGTGGAGAAAGAACTGCTGGCAATAGTGTTGGCACTCAGGCACTTTGAAGTATATGTTCCTGCCTACGGGCCAGTCGTGGTGATTTACACCGACCACCACCCTCTTAAATTTCAGAACCAATTCCACAACCGGAATATGAGGCTGACACGTTGGTCACTCATGTTGCAAGAATACAATCTAGACATTCGCCATATTGCCGGTTGTGAGAATGTGATTGCAGACTGTTTGTCGAGGGTGGAGGATCCGGCGTAGATCACCACAGGTGTGTGGGTTTGAGTGGAGAAAAACCAGGCTTGCCCCTGTAGAGCAGCCGTCAAAAACAACATTAAAATTAAATAAAAAATCACATAAAAACTCTTTCTTTTTTATAGTTAATTGTAAGTTGCCAATGTTATAGCTAAAGTCCTAAGTTGAACCTGTCTTTCACTTAGTAGGCTGGGCTCTGTGAAGCTCGCTCAGGGAGCATAGCAGGCTAAATTATACTATTGTGTTTGGGAGGGGTTGTAAGATTTTCTTTATGCTAATATGTTGTTTTATTTAAGATTGAGCTTTGCATTTCATTTCTGGTGGAGTGGCTAGGTGTGGCGGGTCTTGTCGGCATTCTGCCTTGTCAGATATGGTGCTCGCCTAATGTTGAGCGTCCCATATCTTGGGCAGGGTGTGACGTCTACCAGCGTTGGCAGAATCGCCTCTCGTTGGCCACTAGCGCTCGTCAGGGACATCGAAATGGGCTACAGTTATCAGAGAATGTTGTTCTTTCTTTCCTAGTAATCGCATTGTCACAGACAGTCCAGTGGTGGTCTTTGTTTTCGTCTGTGACAACGGGTTATATTTTATATCAACAGTAGTGATAATAGTACCAGCGTGTGAATGAGAAAGACTTTCAGAGCGAGGAGGTAGTAAGTGTCTGTATGTACGGCTGCATTCCTGCCTCTCGCTCGCCATTGGACGGCGTGTCTGGCTGTGTCATGTGACGCCTGCTGTCTTGTGATGTCTCGGCCCGTGATTGGCCGACCATCGCGCTTTTGCGGTCTCCTGTGTAACTTACCTCCTCCATGAGGGTCCCCAGGAGCTGTCCTTGTCAGGACAGGCTTGGCGCGCGTGCTTCTAACATCACTTTGCATACTCTCTCCCGATCACCACCTTTATCACTGTTTCTCTCTTTCCATACTCTAACCTTTATTAACTGCACAACACTCCCCTTGGGTTCTGCATACGGTTTTCATAGCCGTCCCATGGTATTGCATGCGCCGTCCTCAGAGATATTTACATGTACACCCGACCCTCGGTTTAATGGACCTCGATACAACGGATTTCGGATTAAACGGACTCAGTCTGTAGGCGGACAATCCATCTGGACCGGACCAAATGTCCGGTGCTGGATAATTTGTCCACTAAGTGGCAGGGCGAGTGACTCTTAGGCCTAGGCCTAGGCTATAGATACTCACAAAACCTCAACTGAGCTGCTTGGATAACGAGAATATCCCAGGTATATTTAATAAACGTATATTAACCAAGTAATCTTGACCAAACCGATTCATATCTCTTGTGTAATGCTTTGTTTACACTTTACTGGTCTGACGAACGATCCGCCACACACACACACACACAGTGACTACGGGTCCAAAACTACTTTTATTATTAGCTAGCCAGACCAAGAAATGGTCTCTAGTTAGATATTATATCAGGAGGCAAAAATAACTTTTACCTTGTGAACTACCGGTACTTTTATTTATTTCGCTCAATCGAAAAACACTTGATATAGCCTACAGGTAGAACATTCTAGTCTTCACCATTCACAAGGTAAAAGTTATTTTTGCCTCCTGATATATTATCTAAGCTAGGTTAGACCATTTCTTGGTCTGGCTAGCTAATATTAAAAGTAGTTTTGGACCCGTAGTCACTGTGTGTGTGTGTCTTGTTCGTCAGACCAGTAAAGTGTAAACAAAGCATTACACAAGAGATATGAATCGATTTGGTCAAGATTAGGCCTACTTGGTTAATATAAGTTTATTATATATAGCCTACCTGGGATATTCTCGCTATACAAGCAGCTCATTTGAGGTTTTGTGAGTATCTATAGCCTAGGCCTAGGCTTATTAATAAATTTCCAGCCCCCTTAGCCTATATGAATACAATACCCAGCAACAGATTTTTTCATGCAACGGACTAGTAACGGTCCCATTTAGTCCGTTAAATCGAGGTTCGAGTGTACTTAGAATAGGTTTGAGGGTTCTTAGTTAGCATAGGTTAAGAACTTTGTGTGTCTCCATTATTGATTTAGTGTTTCTGCTCTTTTATTTAATGCTAGACTGGGATAAGGTAACTGTAGTCGTTGTCTCCGATGTGTGTACGGTTTGCTTATACCTACACGACTTCGACCGGTCCTGTGGTAGCCTGGGTTGTCTTTTCGGTTGCGTCCTTTGCGAGTGCAGCATTGTGTTGACTGAGGGTTTTGGCCTGTACCAGTTCTACACTTTGCTTGTCTTTAGAGGGTCGCCAGGATAGAACCAGATACTTGCGATCTGGATCTATCGAGAGAGCCCCCTAGTCATTTAACGTAACTTAAAGGATGCAGTCTTAAGGACATCGCTAGGCTACGAGCCTGTCTTGCTCAACCCCAGTTCCTTACCTAGAGTATCCCAGCTAGACATTATTAATCGAGTAGACACTTGTTAGTATTTAATATAAGCTCTTTGATATGTGCGCATTATTATTCACAGCATTTATTAGTCTAGGTTGTTGCTGAGCCGCACAACCATAGCAGACTGTTTCGTTGATGAGGAAGTACTTCTTTTAGTGTCGAGCATTGCTACCGTTGCGCATTTATAGTATTCTCGTGTCAGTTAACATTATATGTCCTATCTTTTAGTGTATTCGATTTACACGTGTGGTGTCCTGCCTCCTGCCTTTATATAGTTCTAAATCAGTACGAGCATCTTATGAGCATCAGACTTTCTTCAGAAGTTTCCAGGTCTATGCTGTAGGACTATACTTCACTTTCTTTCAGATAGGAGTGAAGAGTTTATTATTGTTTAGAGTAACTGTATTGAAGCATCTTTTTATTGTATTAAATCTTGCAGTGATTTAATTGATCTTTCCATAGATTCCTTTTTATGCATTTTAACGTAACTTGCATCTTGTTTGTTATCAGGCTATACCAGTGCAGGTTAGCCTGAAGTTGTTGTTGTTGTTGTTGTTCCCCAAGCTGCCTGGCCGAACAGCCCCAAGGCCTCGAGCAAGGCCAAGGCCATAACCGAGCGCCCCCACAGAACCCTCCCTGCCGACCACAATAAAGCCTGGGTGACCGAAGCCACTCCATGGCGGGGAGCTGAGGAGGGTGCGGAAACGCCCGGGAAACCAAAGCCCCACCCAGGACCCTGTGCCCCTCAGCAATTATGAAGAGAAAGTTGAGGGGCAAAGGAAAAATATGACGCTTTGGCTTCCAATCTTGGTAGATTGGGAGGTCAATCCACGGAAAAGACGCCGTCACTTGAGATCTAGAAAACATATAAGTAAAAGGAACAGACAGAGTAAGCTATGGGTATGGCAGAGATCGCTCAGTTCTCACTCTGATAGACCAGCCCATCACCAGACTAGCCTGAAGTAGAGTACATTTATGCCCAGTTAAGGATACCCCGCTATCGCAGATTAACCCTGGAGGGCATAGGTGTTAAGTTCGAGGGCTTGGATCTAGCGTACCGTTGTTGCATAGTGCCCTATTACTAGTCCAATCATTGAGTGCCCTTGTTTTATTCGTAGTCCCGGTCGTAACAGTACTTTAATTAATTGTATTTCTGTTGTGTTATCATTTGGGGGGAGGAGTGATTTGGTATGTACACTGGTAACTATGTATGATATTTCTTTGTGTACCAGGGTGATGAGTCCACCGCCGCCTCCGACGGCCCGGTCTTGTCTGATGGTGGTGAAATCATGAAATGTAGGTGTTTTTTGTGTTGTGCAGAGTTTTGTTTCTTGTAAGATGGCAATGTGTATGTTGTGTTGTTTGATGAAGTGTGAAAGTTTGTGTTTCTTTGTGTTGATGCCATCTATGTTCAATTGGAGAATGTTAATGTTATGTGCACGATGTATGTTGGGTGCTGCTGCACGAGGGTGGGGTGGGGGTGAGGGAGGGGGTGAGGGTTGGGATGGGTGAGGTGGGTGTGGGGATTGGGGTGCACGAGATGGGGGTTGGAATGGATTAGGATGGGGTGTGGTGTGTTGGGTTGAGGATGTGGATGGTATGGGAAGGTTAGGTGGGTTAGGGAGGAGAGGTGGACGGGTTTTAGGGGTGGGGGTGGGGGGGGTGGGAGTGGATGATATGGGAAGGTTAGGTGGGTTGGGGAGGAGAGGTGGACGGATTTTAGGTGAGGGATTTGACTGGGAGAGGGAGGGGCATTAGGAACAGGTCCAGGTGTTTGTGTAGTGTTTCTTGGAGGCAAGTGATGTGCAGATGAAGTGGGTCCAGTTCCCGCATGAATTGCAGAGAACTGAACCCTTAGTGTGGCGACTCGAGGTGATGGGTTTTGAGCAAGTTGGACATATGTATGTGTAGGTGGGTCCTGGGTTGCTCTCAATGTCTCCGGCTAGAAGAAGTCGAGAAATGACAGCCGGAGAGTCATTTCTCCGTGTAGGAAAAACTGTGTAATGTGTGTGTGTGGTGTCAGAGGTGTGGAAATTCCCGGCGCAACCGAAGCCGCTCCAAGGACCCGTGCCCCCAGGGAGGGGGCAGGGGATGGTTGTGACGGTTTGGCTCCCAAAGACTGCTTCCCGCGGCCGGTATCCGGTTGTCCTCCACTGGTCGTTGATTTTGTCTTCGGCCGTAGAGGGTCGGCAGCCATCCGCGGTTGGCAGCTTCGGGAGGTGGCCCCACGGCATAGACGCCGCCACATCAGGACCTAGCTGCGTTACTAGTAGAGGTGATTCGGGAGAGTAATCCGGGCGTGTTGGCTAGGGCCCACGATATTCGGAAGTGGGCGGCGTCACTCAGATTCCTCCACAATTACCCTCTCGATGATATTCAACAGACCCAGTTGTGGTCATCTAATCATACATTTCTAACATGTTACCTGTCCGTGAATCTCATGAAACCTTCTCGTACATGTGTAGCATTAAGGCAGAAAGTCTAGTTTTAAGCTATTTTGTAAAGAAAAGGGGGGGGGGGGGATCCTAGCTAAGGACTCTGACCTGCCTCTTATGTGATACAAGATATGACGAGAATGAAAGGTCATGTGATAACCCATTCCTTAGAGTCAAATAAGTCTAGTCAGGAAAATTTTATGTTTACTTTATAGATGCAATAGAGTGCACTATATACTCATTAATCTTAACGAATAGGATTAGAAGAGAGAGTACACATATTTTGTAATATAGTACCTGGGGCCATAAATATATAGGCCAACATATTATATGTATTGATAAAAGATTCATTTATTTATGTATTCTAAACTATATGTATAGTTTATGTGTTTCACCAACTATTCTGTCAAACGTAAAGGTGACAACACCGCAGGCTACCTTTAAGGAACGCAGCCTGCAAATCCTTTATTATTTTTTATTAAACTGATCTTTTTAATACGTGTTTCTTTGGACCTTTGTAATTTATTAGTTGTTAATGATGTTCAATATGAATGTCCTCCTCCAGTCTTGAGATATCAGGCGCATCGTCAATGATGAAGGGGCCACTAATAAATTATAGGTTTGAGTCCCGAAGGGAAGAAGGAAAACCTAATATTTAGCAGTGGCCCCGGAACCACTGACGATTTTGGCCCTCCCTTCCATCCCCTTCCCATTCATCTGCTATGTTTGGAGAGTCTCGATATATCAGTTAAGAAGGAACAAGCGCTTCGAGGAGGGAAGCGAAGCGTACACAAACAGCAGACGCATGAGAAGCGCAACACTAAGATCAAAGTTTAATCTTTATATTTTATTATTTTTTAGTAGTTTTTTCTAGTAGTGGTACCCAAGGCTCAGCTTAAGGAATATGAGGGCCACCTGAGTGAGGTAGTAAAAGTAATTAGTGAGGTAAAAAATTAGTGGACAAGGATAGAGAGTACCATGATGGTAGCCCGTGAAGAAATTGTGAAGGAGCAGAAGGAAGAGAGAGAAAAGGAAAAGAAAGAGTTTGAAAAAAATGTAGTGCAAGTTTTAAAGAAGAAAGAGAAGGTAGTGAGAGAGACAATTGATAGAGGTAAGTGTGTAGTAATCTTTGGAGATGTGGAAGAGCACCTGGCAAATATGAAGGTACGAAAGGAAAGGGATGTTGTGAAAGTCAAGGGGATACTGGATTACTTAGACGAGGGTTATGGATGGGTAAAAGAACTGGAGGAGGTGAGAAGGTTAGGAAAATATAAGAAGGGCGAGATGAGACCACTAAGAGTGGAACTTAAGTCTAGATCAACAGCAGAAGCAGTAGCCAATGTGAGCTGGATATTAAATTCGACAGAGCTGAATCATATAAGGGTAAAAAAGGACCTAAGTGTAGAAGAACGAGAACAGTTAAGGGAACTACAAGCTAAGGCTGATGAAGAGAATGGAAAGTTGTCTGAAGAGCAAAAGAAGAATTTTGTTTGGAGAATAAGGGAAGGGCAATTAAGGAAGTGGTACATCAGGAGCCACCAAGAACCTAAAGTAAGAGGAGTGATAGGGAAAGAGACAGAGAGACAAGTACCAAGTCAAAGCAAGGAGACGGAGCGAGAGATAATGCAGGGAGCAGGGGACCGGAGAGAGAGCCAGGATATGGTGGAGAAGGTGGAACAGAGGGAGAGAGAGGGGGTACGGGAGATTGTGGAGGGGGGGGGGGGACAATAGAATTAGCAGGGGAGGTGGAGCTAGGTCAGGGAAGGGATGGAGGAGGAGGTGAACCTGGTAGGAGGCAGAGAGGGAAGAGAAACAAGGAGGTGGATTCAAATATACTGTGCTACTACACTAATATAGATGGAATAAACAGTAAAAAGGTAGAGTTAGATGATATATTAAGAAAAGATCAACCACAGATAGTCTGTTTGACGGAGACAAAGCTGAACCAGGACTTTGACAGCAACATAGTGTTTAGTAAAGGATATAATATATGGAGATATGATAGAAAGGGAAAAAGGGGAGGTGGAGTGGCAGTATTAGTTAAGAACGCTATGACAGCAAAGCACGTGGAGTTAAATAATGACAAGGCAGAAATAATGCCAGTTGAACTCAATGATATAGAAGGAAAAAAGCTAGACATAGCAGTAGCTTACATGCCACCAAAGACCAGAGCATGGAGGGAGTTGGAGTTTGAGGAGATGGTCGAGGATATGATTCAGTCGTTGAGAAGATTGCTTTTAAGGAAGAATCGATTGATCTTGGTAGGAGATTTCAACTGTAGTGAGGTTGATTGGGAATCGGGAGATGCAGGGCCAAATCAGAGATCTTGGGGAAGTCGGCTAGTAGAGTTGGTTACGGAAAATGTACTTGCACAAGATGTGAAGGAAAATACTAGAATGAGGGGTAATAACGAACCTTCTAAACTCGATCTGATTTTTACAAAAGATCCTCACGAAATTAGTGATACAAACTATCTATGTCCCGTAGGCAAAAGTGATCACCTATTACTAAAATGGAAGTTGACCCGGAGTAATGCCAATAGATTAGACAATAGCTATATAAATGACAGACTAAATTATAGTAAAGCTGATTATGTATCCTTGAAAAGATATTTAGAGGGAGTAGATTGGGATCTTATTTTGAAGGAACAAGATGTACAAGGTAAATATAGTAGATTCCTCGAAATTTATAGAGAAGGAACCAATCTGTTTGTCCCAAGATATAAAACTGGAAATTTTACTAAGCAGAAAGAATGGTTTAATTTGAAATGCAAAAGAGCTTTGGGTAGGCGTGATGCAGCTTGGGCTAGATTAAGAAGAAGGAACACTGAGAGTAATCGGAATAAATATAAACAGGAGAGAAATAGATATGTTAACATAATTAGGCAAGTTAAAATGAACTATGAGAAGAACATAGTAAATAAATGTGAAAGTGACTCTAAATTATTTTATAAATATATAAACAGTAAGTTGAAGGTAAAGAAACAAATTACTAAATTAAGAGTTGATGCTAGGACGTATGAAAATGTATCGGACATGTGCGAGGTAATGAATAACAAACTGGGGTCGGTTTTTACTAGAGAGGAAAGTTTTGACGAACCACAGGCGGGAGTACTGGAGAGTGGTCTTAGTAAGATTGGAATAACTAGAGATGAGCTGTTATCTGCGATGAGAGGACTTGAAGTAAGGAAAGCTATGGGACCGGATGAAGTGTCTGCCTGGGTTTTAAAGGAGTGTGCAGAGCAATTAGTGGAGCCAGTGAGGGACATAATTCAAGCTTCCTTAGATAAAGGACAGGTTCCTGTTGAATGGAAAAGAGCTAATATAATCCCGATATACAAGAATGGAAACCCTGAGAACCCTTTAACCCTCCAGCCCCGGCTATGTATTCCATATATATTCCCCGAAACCCGGTGGTTTTGGCCGAAAAACGTCTACGCCTAGGCTACCGTATCTTTGTTATTTTGCTTGCTTCCGCATTCCCGCGCATCCCCAAGTGTAGATGTGTTTCGTACCTGTAGAATGGCGTTAAGTAGAGCTCTCTAAGTCAACTGGTTCAGTTGTGATGATGATTTCATTGGAGATAACTTTATGGCAAAAACAGCCACTTTACACTACTTTTCGATACTTAACAATAACATACAGGCACACACGAACAAGCGACGCACTCCTTCTTGTGGTCGGAGATGCGCGGCGTCGGTCCAGCCGGCTGTTGTTTACATGCGTCGGACGGACGCCTCGCACATCAAGCGTACAGTCTTTCAGCTCATGGGTGCAGAGACCTACCGGGTAGTTCAGGGTGTATTTTTTATGGGTGCCTCAGAGCCCTTCCAGGTCTGAGGAGTTAAACTATAGACCAGTTTCACTTACTAGTATTGTATGCAAGATTTGTGAAAAGCTAATTAGGAAGAGATGGATGAAAATGTTGGAGAGAAAGAAGATAATAATCCCAAAGCAATTTGGATTCAGAGAAGGGACATCTTGTGTTACCAGTTTGCTATGTTACTACAGTAGGGTGATAGATGTACTCCAAGAAAGAGGCGGATGGGTGGACTGCGTCTACTATAGGTTTGACTCCAGCAAGGAGATAAAGAAAACCTAATATTTAGTAGTGGCCCCGTAATCATTGACGATTATGCCTATTACATAAGACACCCTCTTCAAACACTCATCCACCGTAGTTTTGAATCTACCGCGCAGAGCATAAAAAATTGAGGAGCCTTCATCATGAGCGCACGCAACCTCACTCATGGTTCAGTCATTATGAAATTGGGTTCTCACTACGAAAAAACTTTGTAACAAATAAAAAACAAAAAGAAAATAAGAATAACTATTCATAAGCTTTCCATATACTCGTGGATGTACTAGTGTGGATCTTTGACCAGACGCTGACTCAGGCGTCATTCTTCCTTCACTGACATATCAAGTACAGTGGACCCCACAAGGGTGCGGTTACCTTAGTCCGAGACATGCGCGCACCCTTGTAAAACGCACCCTTGGAGCTTAAGAACCTATGGGAAATTCACTATGTAGTCCGGGGACTCTTCAAACTTACCCTTTTTTCGCCCAATAACCCCTGAAAAACATGAACTAAGGAAATAATACCTGCACAGTATAGAAATGTGATTAGATATTAGATAGAATAGGGGTATTACACTCACTTTGGATGGTTTATGTATGCGTGGAGGTTGGGATGTTGGTCTTACTGAGGGTCCGAGGCTGCCCCCATGCCCACACCAAAATGTCTACCCACATTTGCCTGTTTCTCACCTCTAGCCAACATGTCTAGTAACTGTTTTTTCTGTTCTAAATCAAGAACTTTCACTTTTGTTTTGGTGGGTAACACGATCGCCCTGGGCGGTGGGTTAGGGGCAGCAGGTGTAAAATGCCCCCATGTGGGCATGGGGGCAGCCTCGGACCCTCAGTAAGACCAACATCCCAACCTCCACGCATACATAAACCATCCAAAGTGAGTGTAATATCCATATTCTATCTAATATCTAATCACATTTCTATACTGTACAGGTATTCTTTCCTTAGTTCATGTTTTTCAGGGATTATTGGGCAAAAAAACCGCACGCTTTGCTTTTTTCGCGCTTTTTTCGCACCCTTGGATTATAAGCACCACACGGATATCTGCCGCACGGTTGGAGAATCGCACCCTTTTAGTGCGCACCCTTGCGGGGCCGACTGTATACCAAAATCCTTAATACATCAACGAATGGGAAGGGGATGGTCGGGAGAGCCCCAGTCGTCAATGATTACGGGGCCACTACTAAATATTAGGTTTTCTTTATCTCCTTGCAGGAGTCAAACCTATAATTTATTAGTGGCCCCTCCATCATTGACGATTATGCCTGATATCTAAGACTGGAGGGGGACATTCGTAATCATATCATAACTCTAGCAAAGGCAGATAATCAAACAACCACATAGTATTCTTACTTTGTAAAAAATATATATTTGGTGCATAAACTTTATACAGCACAACTATACAAAAAGGGGTACAAGCAGGAGCGTGCTTCAAAGAAGCCTGCTTGATAAAAAAGGAGTTAACTCTGAGATTCTGAGAACAGATCCGCCAGTTAACAAGGCACCCCACTTAAATTAAGTGGTGAAAAATAAAACTTATAAGTTTACATGTGCACATATAAACCCCATAAAATTAGTGGATATACTTTGCAAAATATAACCAATGCTTAAATTAGATTGCTTCTCAGCCCAAAAACTACTTACAACTACACTGTTGTTTGTACTAAAATTGTACTAGCACAATTTCCTGTAATGAATAGTACAGAGAAATTTAAATATCACAACACCCATCAACAGTATCACAGCTCTCATATTCTGGCAGGGTCTAGGGTGTCCTATGTTACACTGACTGCACCCCCCCCCCTTTTCTTGAAATTAAACAAAAGTGACTTAGGGGCCCCCTAGACCCTTTGCCTTAAAGCTATACATGGCAAGGAAGGTTTGTCTAGAGCTACTGAAAGGTAACGAGTAAAATACGTATGATTAGAGGCCCACAACTGTGTGGACGTAATATCTTCAACAGAAATATTCTTAAGGAAACGTAACGAAGCCGCCCACTTGCATAAATCGTGGGCCCTACCCACAACGCCGGGATTACTCTCTTTAATGACCTCGACCAAGAGAGAAGACAGTCTACGTTTCATCAAGCGTTTACCCGTACTTGCTACCCATAAAGCACCGTGGTGATTTAGAGGTGCCACTCTCAAATATTTGGTTAGAGCTTGCACTGGACATAAATTATGGTGCACCTTTCCCCTTTTCAACGCCGGCACCGTGAACTCTGAAAACACGTGTTCACTGTGCTCATTTTGGCTATGAACCCTGGGGAAGGTGCAATGTGAATACACTCATTAAGCCTACCAAACCTGAGGCAATTAGGTGTGTTGCTCATCGCCGCCAGCTCAGATACTCTGTTCCTGGTAGCCAAGGCCATAAGGAATACTGCCCTTTTTAAAAGTAATGTAAAATCTGCAGTATTTTGGTACAGACGGGAATGAAGTAAAGACAATGCCTTGTCCAGAGACCAGGTAGGCATGACCTGACGGGGAGGTGGGCGGAGTTTAAAATATGCCCTCATAAAACCTTTTTCCTCCGCAACTGGTATGGAGAGACCGGTAAGGTCCAAAAACGGTATCCTAATCGCCGTTAAGTGATTTTTTAACGTCACTACAGACAAACGTTTCTGCTCGAACAGATAATTTAAATAATTAAAACCCAAAGCCACCGAGGGCACAGTTTGTTCTGTTCTAAGAATCCAAGAAGTAAAGGCCTGCCAATGCGATTGATACTGTCGCTTAGTAGACTGGGTATATTGATTCATGAATTTATTGGTCACGTCTCTACCATATGGTGCTAGCCATTTGGCCTCCTGAATTTCCATAATGCAAAAGTCAGCGAGGTCTTTAGGTTGCCAATTGTGTCTAAGTGGAAAAACCCTACCGGGAGTGATACCGGGTCTGGGCACCACGTCTTCAATTGCTGGTACCACAACTGCGCCGGCCACAGGGGCGCGATTAGCGAGACTACGCCTAGATAATCCTGTAGTTTGTTTACTACTTGGCACATTAGAGACGCATCTGGCGGTGGAAACAGATAAATGGAACTCCACCTGTTCCAGTCTGTCACCAGTGCATCTGGCCCGCCCGCCGGCGTTATCGTCCGGCGGGTGAGGTACAGTGGGAGTTTGTGAGTCTCCTCTGACGCAAACAAATCCACTTGTGGATGGTAAGGCTTCGCAATCATTTGGTCGAAAATGGTTTGCTTGAGCGCCCATTCTACTGTTGTGCTCTGTCTCCGAGACAGAGCGTCTGCCCAGACGTTTGCTACGCCTGGGAGGTAAGATGCGTGAAGCTGAATGTCCAGCCTGTTGGCTAGAATAAACATTTCTTCTGACACGTTTAGCAACCCCCGAGATCTCGTCGACCCTTGTTTCTGAATACAGTGAACTGCATTCAGACTGTCCATTCTGAAGGCCACCGCCTTGCCCCGTAAAGTAGAGCCATGAGCCTGAAGGAAATATAAGGGGACTAGTAATTCTTTGACATTGATGTGGGAGATTTCTAAATGGGACCAAAGCCCTTGACCCTGGTGCCCTTGGTTTGATTGAAAGCCCCAACCTATCGTTCCTGACACATCCGTGTCTACCCATACCGTCGGCGGAGGAGAGGTCCATGACATGACTGAGTGCAATGTTTCCCTCTTCGGAAAATATTTGTTGCCCTCCAATATTAAACGTTGAAATCTTAACCGGCCCAACCGTACCGTTAGTTGAATCCAGTTGAGAGAGCCAACCAGAGACTCCCAGATTCTCCGTGTCGTAGTCAGACTGTGAAGGAACATTAACAATTTCCTGCAAAATCTGTTGCGATTGTCCACACTCTGACTCAGAGCGAGAGTAGCTGTGTCCCAGACCAGCCCTATCCACTGAACTACTCTTGAGGGAACAAGGTTTGACTTTACCAGGTTGACCTTGAACCCTAGAGTTTTGACATGTTTTAATGTTATGTTGACATGATTTATGCATACTTGTTCCGTCTCTGCCACCACTAGCCAGTCTACTAGATACCATAAAATCCTGATCCCTTGCCTTAACAAGGGCATCAGGTCTTGCCGGACTAATTTCGTGAATAAGCGAGGTGCTAGGTTCAATCCAAACGGCATCCTCTGTAAGACATAAGTCTGATGCTTTATTCTTAAGGCCAGAAACCTTTGAAATCTTTTGTTGACCGAGACGTGCCAATACGCGTCCGTCAGGTCTAAAGAACACATCAATCCTCCCGGTGGAAGTGTTAGCCTGATCTGGTTTACTGTAAGCATCCTGAATGACATGTTGTGAATATGGAGGTTCAGATAAGACAGGTCTACGACTGGTCTCATCTGAACACTGTCCCTTTTGGGCACTAGAAAGTTTGGATGTGAAAACTGGGTAATTTTGAGGAACCGGGATGATGACATTCTTGGCGATAATTTCCTGGACTAGTGACTCCACCTCTAAAGAAACTAAAGTTGCCTTTGTCGGCTGACGTAAACGAGGTCGTCGGAGCCACTGCCAGGTGATGCCCTTGCGTGCCACCATCCTTGCCCAAGTATTTACTGGCCATGCGCGGTGACACGTCCGGAACGACCCAGTTAGCAGACAAGGGTTCGCCGGCTGCCGCCGCCTGCCGACGAGCCCTGGCCTGGTCTGCTATAGCTGTGGCCCTTATGACCTGCAAACTTACCTTGTTTGTACCTGTACTGACCTTGGGGGGAGGCGGACTTAGGTATCTGAAAGGGCTTTGACCCACCCGGCTGAGCTTTTGCGACTGGCTTGGGTTTGGGAAAGTTAAAAGCAGGTTTCTTAGAAGGGGTGGGACTGTGCTTAAAGGCCTGAGCCATATTGAAAACAGTTCTCCACACATCAGGGGACATTAACGAGGGAGTTAGCACCGGCGACATGACCACCTGGTTCGCAATTCTATCAGGGAGTCTCCTCACCAGGGACATCCTGAGATCCTGTCTCACCCGCACCGCCTCGAGCAAGGCCGTGCGTATATCTCCCAACGACTGAATCGACGTCTGAAGGAGTAATCGCCGAGATAGTTCAACCGATCGTCTGGCTTCCGCGTCCGCGATTGCCTGAGTGGATCGTAACATAGATTTCGCCACCTGGTGCGTAACAATGTACTGGGAAAAAAGTCTATACGCCTTCCCTCGTAGCCTAAACTCCCGGTCTAGGTGAGCTGGTGAAGGCGTAGTGAAAGGATCTTTAAGTTCACAGAGATTGATTTTGGGGGCAGCTAAAAAAGCAAACAAAGCAGATGGGACTCCGCCGGCTGAAAAGACTGGCATAGAGAACCAAGAATGGCTGTCCTGAGGAATCTAGTGGGAGGATTTTGAGGTGAAGGTGGTCGCAAAGTTCTGAGCCTCTACTTCCCATTCCACCCAAGGTCCTGGACCCAACTGCCCCACCTTCAACACTGGGTTAGCGGCTGTGTCTGTGACCGTTTGTAAATCTAATTCTGGAGTGAGAGCTGACAGTGCTTTTATATCATTAAAACCGTCATGCTTGGTCCAGTCAGAAAACAGCTTTGAAGCTGAGGCAGGGGGCAGTGCAGGCGTAGCTGTATACACAAAAAAGTCATGGTGATAATGGTTCAGAATGGCCTTAATATTAACATCAAGTACATTACCCGCAATATCCAAGGCTCGTAACTTTCTACATTTATTTCCTTGGATTACCCACTCTCGTGGCACCGGAAGTTCCCCTGACAAAGTGGGCTGTGCTGTCTCTGGCTTAGTTGGGATCATTTGAACCCATGAGTCATCTGGACCGTATAACAGGGGCATAGCTACTTTTCTTAACGGTGCTTTATCCAACGGGGGCGGATTCACATCCGTTACCACCCTTACATTAGAAGTAGTCAGTGCCGCCGAAGCAGGCCTAGCGACTATATTACAAAGGAGTACAAAGGAAATCAAGCAACAACAGATCTAGTGACCCTTCTAGGTTGCTTGTCCTCCAAAACACTGAGGATCAAGTGTCCAAACAGTGGTTTAGAGTGGGTAAGGGAACATTGGAAAGGGAATTACTGCCCTGGAACTAATGTCCGTGGCAGGATTAGGAAGTTAGTAGGGGACAGATGGGTTAGTAACTGAGGGGGGGATAAAATAAAGTTATTCATTTACAAACGCAGTCAGTCGCGGGTTTGAAGCGAGATATTTGTCTAGGCGGAGTTTAAATGAATCAACGGTGATGCAGTCTATAACGTTTCGGGGAAGCCCATTCCACAAGTTGACAACTCGATTGAAGAAGAAATTCTTAGATTCGTGTGAGTTAAAAGATTTACCAATAATTTTGCAACCGTTTCCCCGCGTGTAATTAGATTGGTCGATAGTGAAGTACTTACTACAGTTCATATTGTCGATGCCTTTGATGATTTTGAACACTTGAATTAAGTCACCTCTTAATCTGCGCTGGGTTAAAGGAAATAGATTTAATTCTCTAAGACGCTCTTCGTATGGTTTGTTCTTTAGGCTAGGTATCATTTTGGTAACTCTACGTTGAACTCGTTCTAGTTTGTTTATATCTTTTTGGTAATAAGGGCACCAGGATTGAACGCAGTATTCCAGAAGAGGGCGGACTAAGGAATTGTAAAGGGTTAGGATAACTTCTTTGGATTTATGCTCAAATAACCTGCCTATAAAGCCAATTATTTTGTTTGCCTTCTTAACAACTTCTGAACATTGTTGACTCGGTTTTAGGTTACTCGATATTGTTACTCCCAGATCGGTTTCTCTGTTTACATTCTTAAGCTGAGTGCCATTCATCGAATAGTTTGCTTTCTCATTTAGGTATCCGATATGTAGTACTTTACATTTATCCGCATTGAAACTCATTTGCCAAATTTGGGCCCAACATATTAGGTGATATAGGGGGAGGGTGCGGAATCTTGGTCAAAGCAATAGAAGCGATCAGAGGCCGAACACTTGAACTTGTCATGGGAGCTCCCAGGTCCACTGTAGGAGTCTCCGGCTGTTGGCCAAACATTTTTGGGAGAGCAGTTACTAACAACCCCTCTATTTCCTCCGCCGTGACAAATATAGTGGATGAAGAACTCAAAGGTGAATCATGCGAGTCGTCTAGAACTGAACCCGACTCTTGCACTTCCATGTCAGAGATTATAGACACCTCATCCTTGTCATCCGGCCCATCATGAGAGGGTTCCGCCGAAGCCGGAACCTCGTCTTGGTGCCAAGTTAAATCAGGAATGGATGATGGGATCACAGCGTCCCGGTGGACGGACGTCCGTACCTGTGGCTCTTGAACCAAACGTGGGCCTTCATACCCTGGTTGGGAATACCGCCATACACCCAGGCCTTGGCCCGAACTACCTTGGGAGTCAGAAACACCATCCCCCACTGAGCCCCCACTAGATTCTTCTAAAGGGCGATCACTGCCTACAGAACTCTCTAAGTCTATGTGTGTAATCTCCATTGGTAACCTGTCCTCCAGCAACACCCCCACCACAGTCTCTGACTCCACTCCCGCCTCATCGGATAGGACATTAGATGAGTCGGGAGTAGAGGCAAAAAGTGAGGCACGAGGCTCCGGCGAACGCCGGGAGGCCTTTCGCTCCTTAGAATCTTTCCTGGAAGATTTGTGGCTGCGGTGTGACTTAGACTTCTCACTGCTCTTAGACTTTTCTGATCTTTCACTAGAGCTGTCCTTGGACTTTTCCTCCTTGCTCCTCGTTCTTGCTGATGAAGAGGAGTGACTAGGCGGCTGTTGTCTGAGGGGCGACCTGGACCTGGACCGCGCCCGTGACATGGAGGCTGTCACCGGGGGCGTGGGTTCACGAGGTCTCTTAGAAGTTGTAGGGACCAGAGAAAGTGCTGTACCCTGCCCAGTCTCTGCCGACTTTCGTACAGTTACTATAGAGGTACGTTTAATAGGGGGGTGCTCAATCAATAATTTATCCCAAAGAATTACATTATCACATTGCAGCGCTTTATGAGCCACTGTGGTAGCATAAGTTGACAATTGCTGCCTGACCTCCCTCAAAGCGACCGCCGCGGATCCACTATTGTCCCGCAACACTTTGGCACTCAATTGAGTACAGAAGGTACAGTTCCCCGTTACCCACAAACCCCTTGAGCGATCTAGACATTTAACACATCTAATGCAATGAGTGTGTGCAAATATAGGGATACCTGAACAGGAGGGAGCAATACACAAGGCAAAAACAGGGTCTATGGTAGCCATGACAGAGACTGGTGGAAAACACGAACCCACCCCCGGTTTATTCCAGGTTCTCGAAAGTTCCGCCGGAACTCAGCCCTAGAAAAAAAGAAAATTTCCAGGAATTAATGCTCATAAGGCTACACCAAAATGTTCGAACACAAGTGTTTAGATAACCCGCCGGGTAACGAGACATAATACACAACTATCACGGCTCGCTATGCGGCAGGTTCGTAATTAAAGATTTCAGAATATCTTAACTTGTCCAAAAGATTTATGAATATCGTCTGACATAATATAAAGACCAGCATGGCTTTTTTATATATGACGCAGTCTTCCCAGTGGTGTTTTTAAGTTCTTACTGGGAAAAAAACCTCAAAGACGCCGGCCCCCGTAATATCTCGCAGATCAAAAACTGGGAAGCCTGTCTTAAATGCTAGATCTGGTTTCTCCCGAAGCGTTCTAGATCGCCGTATGTTGAATGGCGGCGATACGTATCGTACCCCTCGAATGTCTGGTTAACTTCACTGAATTAACCCGTTGAGCCCCGGTTAGTTATAATATTTTGTTCACCCCAGTCCCAAGCCATTTTCACTTCTTTTTTTTTGTTTGCTAAAATGGAAGACAAGGATGAGAAATGAAAAAAAAAAAAAAAAATAAATAAATCACCTCGGACATTTTTTTTTTTGGGGGGGGGGGGAGCCTCAATTTTTTTTTTAGCCAAAATGGAAGAGAATGGTGAGAAATGGAAAAAAAATCATTTCGGTCATTTGGGGGGGGGGGGGGGGGTCGAAAGTTCGTCTCCCCCGCATGACCACCCGCCCGGGAGCACTAGGGTAAAAACTGAGTATGGCATTGTACGGCATACATCCTAAGGAGTGTCTCACATAAATCTCAAGCCTCTAGCTCCCATACGACCAGAGTAATGAAGGTTCAAAGTGGCGGTGAACTAAGGGTGTAAAGTATCCCCACTAAGCCCACCACCACCAGCCGCGCGGCTGTCTCGGCCCGCTCACACCTACTGGCCCGGCTCCCACACACACTACGGTACTTCCCCCTCCTATTCTCCCGCCATTTCCTACCTTACGAGCCACGTAAGTGTTTTTTATATGTCGGACGCACGTGATGCGTCGCTGGGAGTTGGTGATCAAACACTGCCGACGCATCACGTGCGACGCTGGGTCTCACTGGGTTAAACAAAACCGTTAATCCTACCCTCCCAAGGTGCAACCACCGGGTGTGAATTTTAACGTTAACCCCAAAATTCCTATCCCCACTTCTTTGCAAAAGATCGCCGGGGAGGAAAGATCAACAAACAGCCTAGTTTTACTGGCTTTGCAAAAACCGGGAAAAACTCAACTCAACAAGTGTCCGTATGAACACTTAGTTAAATGGGTAAAGCCATCCCGCCGGGAAACACAGTACGCCTGAACACAGGCCCCACCACAGAGACGCAGTCCTGGAGAGCCTCAGGCCACTAATCGCCGGGGAAAACAAGCCTTTTTTAACCACGCGTGATTAAAACTCGGCAACCAGCCGGGTTTTCATGGTGTAACCGAGAAAACCCGCCGGAAAAGGCAACCCACCCGTTCAGATTCAATCTGAACGCACCAAATAGACCGTGGATATAGCCAAAGCACAACTAACCCAGGTCACATAAATATTCCGAGGAATTAGCCAATACACAACTAAACCAGGACACAGGGAACTTCCCTTAGAATGGAAACAAGCAAATATAACTCCAATATATAAAAGTGGAAATAAAGAAGACCCGCTAAATTATCGACCAGTATCCTTAACGAGTGTTATATGCAAGCTTTGTGAAAAGATTATTAGAAAAAGATGGGTGGGTATGTTGGAGGAGAGGGAAATAATTTCAAGCAAGCAGTTCGGGTTCAGAAAAGGTCATTCGTGTACCACAAATTTGTTGAGTTACTATGATAGGGTAATTGACATTGTACAAGGGAGGGAGGGGTGGGTAGATTGTATCTACTTAGATTTCAAGAAGGCATTTGATAAGGTGCCTCATAAGAGATTGTTGTGTAAGCTCAAGACTGTGGGGCGGGTTGAGGGAGTATTATTAAAGTGGATGGAAAACTATTTAATTGGGAGGGAAATGCGAACAGTAATAAAAGGAAAGTTCTCCTCGTGGAAAAGGGTAAAAAGCGGAGTGCCTCAAGGATCGGTGTTGGCCCCAATCATGTTTTGGTTTTCATCAACGACCTTCAAATGGGAATAGGCTCATATATATCTATGTTTGCTGATGATGCAAAATTAATGAAGCATATTACAAGTAGGAGTAGTTGTGAAGAATTACAGAGAGATCTAGATAAGTTATATGAATGGAGTCAAACTTGGAAAATGGAATTCAACACGAGTAAGTGTCAGGTTCTTGAGATGGGAAAAAGTAAATATAGACCTTCTTGGGGATATAAAATAGGAGATGAAATAATTAGTAAAGCTGTGAAAGCAAAAGACCTAGGGGTAGTTGTGGCAGACAGCTTGTCACCTGAACAGCATATAAATAAAATAACTGGTGAAACCTATGCAGTGTTGACTAACATGAGAATAGCTCTGAATTATTTAGATGAAGAGATGTTAGCAAAAATAATAGGGACAATAATACGACCAAGACTGGAGTATGCAGCAGTGGTGTGGTCTCCACACCTTATAAAACATAATAAAAAACTGGAAAGAGTTCAGAGAGTTGCCACTAAGATGATAGCTAGCCTTAGAGACCTACCTTATGAGGAGAGATTGGAGAGGCTAAAGCTGCCAACGCTGAGGGAGAGGAGAGAGAGAGGTGACATGATCATGATGTTTAAGTGTGTGAAAGGTTTCGAGAAGATCGACAAGGGAGATTTTGTGGTGAGGGACGAGGGGTCATGATTGTAAGTTGAGGAAAGTTATATGTAAGTCTGATGTAAGAAAGTTCAGCTTCCCGTATAGAAGCATTGAGTGTTGGAATAAGTTGGATGGGGAGGTGGTGGGAGCAAGAAATATCCAAACTTTTAAAGCAAAATTGGATAAATGTAGAGAGAGAGACAGGACAACACGAGCTTAGGCTCAAATCCTGTATACTACAATTAGGTGAGTACATATATAGTCCGTGGAATTAGCCAATACACAACTAAACCAGGACACACATGACACAGTTGTTGTTGTTGTTGTTGTTCCCCAGGCTGTCTGGCCGAACAGCCCCAAGGTCTCGAGCAAGGCCAAGGCCATAAACGAGCGCCCCCACAAAATCCTCCCTGCTTACCACTAACAAAGCCCGGGTGACCGAAGCCACTCCAAGGCAGGGAGCTGAGGAGGGTGCGGAAACGCCCGGGAAACCAAAGCCCCACCCAAGGCCCTGTGCCCCTCAGCAATTATGAAGGGAAAGTTGAGGGGTAAGGGAAAAATGTGACGCTTTGGCTCCCAATCTGCCAACTTCTAGGTTGGCAGTAGGGAGGTCAATCCACGGAAAAGACGCCGCCACTTGAGATCTAGAAGATATATAAGTAAAAGGAACAGTCAGAGTATGGGTATGGCAGAGATCGCTCAGTTCTCACTCGGATAGACCAGCCCATCACCACATGACTAGAACCCAATCCTCTCAGCATCAGCTAGGAAAGGCCCTACAAAGCCGCCTTTGGCGGGGGGATAGCTCCCCTATTTCAACTCCTTTCGGGGTTGGGCACCCGCCCACACATGACACAGTAGTACATATTTATAACATAAATCAATAACACTTGTGCATGTGGCAAAGCTACGAGAGGCTGGCTAGGCCTAAGCAGACGGAAAAACACAGTAAACATGTCGTAATATAAACAAAAAGCACTGAATTATATCACAACAGGAACCACCGTCAACACACCACTGTAGCAAACACTTCCCGGTAAAGGGAAGAACTGACTCGGGACCCAGAAAAAACTTTACTAAGTGAAGAAAAATACGCTGGGAACGTCAGAGAATAAAAAGTTACCTCATCAGAAAGATAAAAGGCAGCAATAATAACGCGTAATGAAAGCCGCCTGCATCACAAAGCTAGCTAACCGTGAAAAAGTTCACATGTCCACAACAGGACCACAAGGGTACACCCGAAATAGATGCCCCAAACACACGACCCAAAATACACCGCACTGCGGGCAACCCGCCCAGGACCCTCCTGCTACGCATATCCTAACCTTACTCGATACATCCCGGAGTAAACAAATGAGAAAAAACTCACTAGGGACGCAACAAATGCGGAACGAGCGGAGCGTGGGAAGGCACGTCCGGGTCGGTTGAGCGCAGAGCAGAGAAGGAAGAATGACGCCTGAGTCAGCGTCTGGTCAAAGATCCACACAAGTACATCCACGAGTATATGGAAAGCTTATGAATAGTTATTCTTATTTTCTTTTTCTTTTTTATTGGTTACGAAGTTTTTCGTAGTGAAACCCAATTTCATAATGACTGAACCATGAGTGAGGTTGCGTGCGCTCATGATGAAGGCTCCTCAATTTTTTATGCTCTGCGCAGTAGATTCAAAACTACGGCGGATGAGTGTTTGAAGAGGGTGCCTTATGTAATAGGCATAATCGTCAATGATGGAGGGGCCACTAATAAATTTAGACTTTTCCAAAGCATTCGATAAGGTACCACATAAGAGATTTTTATCTAAGCTTGAGACGCTAGGATGTGTCAGGGGGAGTTTGCTGAAATGGATGGAGAGCTATTTAACAGATAGGGAAATGAGGACCAACATTAGAGGAACTTACTCATCGTGGCGGAAAGTTGAGAGTGGTGTGCCGCAGGGATTTGTGTTGGCACCTCTCATGTTCCTTATGTACGTGAATGACCTGCCGATAGGCAGGTCAATGTTTGCAGATTACGTAAAAATTATGAGACAAATAACAAATAAAAGTAGTTGTGAGAAGCTGCAAGGGGATTTAGATAAAATTAAAATTAAAATGTAAAACTTGCAAACTAAACAAACCAAAATTGGGACAAGGACAATATAAAGTCAAATTAAATTATCAAAATCGCTATGTGGAAACAACGTTTACTAAAATTAAAATTATTAAATAAAAGAACACAATCCACCACATAGGGTGTACATTACTACATTATACTACCTTGTATTGAGTATTGTTCACATGTGTGGGGAAGTTCCTCTCACACCGCTCTCCTAGACAAAGTTGAAAGCAAGGCCTTTCGTATCATTAACTCCCGTCCACTCACCTACTCTCTGCAATCTCTCTCTCTCCGCCGCAATGTTGCATCTCTCTCGCTATTCTATCGCTACTATAATAATCAGTGTTCCTCAGAGCTATCCCAGTGCATACCACCTCCTTTACGTAGGGCACGTGGTACCCGTCTTGCAACTCAATCCCACCCCTACTCTGTGCAACTCTCCAACCCAAGAGTGAAACGTTACTCTCAAACTTTCTTCTACTCAACATCTGAGCTCTGGAACTCTCTCCCAGAATCAGTCTTTCCCTCTTCCTATGACTTAAATTGCTTCAAACTCCGTGTGTCCAGGCATTTTGGCTCGAACGTCCCTTGATTTTGGCCCTGTCACTCTTTCAACTATGGGGGAGGCACTCGCTATAGGCAGTTATGCCTTTTGCCTCCCTCAATCACATAGAAAAAAAAAAAAAACAAAAAAAAAAATACGAATGGAGCACCAAGTGGAAAATTAAATTTAATATAAGTAAATGCCACGTGTTAAATATGGGAAGAAGTGTGAATAGACCAAATTGGGAGTACAGGATGGGAGATAATATAATTAGCAAGGCCGATAAAGAAAAGGATTTAGGGTTGATTATACAAGATAGCTTGTCGCCAGAGAAACATATTAACAAGCTCTTTAGCGGAATGTATGCAATGGCCGGGAATATAAAAGTTGCTCTGAACTACTTGGATGAGAACATGTTAGCGAAAATTATAAAAAGTATGATTAGACCAAGATTGGAGTATGCAGCAGTGGTGTGGTCCCCGCATCATAAGAAGCATATTCACAAGATAGAAAGAATCCAGAGAGTAGTTACTAGATTGGTTCCAAGTCTCAGAGAACTGCCATATGAAGGGAGGCTAGACAAATTAAATCTACGGAGTCTAAAAGAGAGGAGAGAGAGGGGAGACATGATAATGATGTACAAATGCACCCTAGGGCTGGAGAGGCTGGATAGGGAGGATATATTAATTATGGATACAGGAATAACTAGAGGCCACAGCTACAAAGTAAAAAGACCTACCTGCAAGAACAATATCAGGAAGTTTAGCTTCCCATATAGATGTATTGACAAATGGAATAGGCTGGAGGAGGAGGTGGTAGGGGCAAGGAACATCCATATTTTCAAGAAAAAATTGGATGACAGTAGACTGAGAGACGGGACAACACGAGCTTAGCTCAACTCCTGTAAACTACAATTAGGTAAATACAATTAGGTAAATACATCATATAGGACGAGTCCGTGAGTGGTATTTAAGAGCGTTTCGCTCACGATGTGTGGCAATCGTATTTTGATCTCTCCCGGGCGGGAAGTTTGAAAGACAAGCTTAATTTCAAAGAGTGGCCATAACCAACGTTAAGGCGCATCGTCAATGATTCCGGGGCCACTACTAAATATTATGTTTTCCTTCTTCCCTTCGGGACTCAAACCTATAATCTAGCACAAAATTCTTCAATCGTTCATCCATACATATATAATCAAGCAGTGCCTTTCGTTCCACTCTCTCTCCCTCCCTCCTCCAATCCACTTTCCAATTTATAAAAATAAAAATAACTCTACCAAGGTTTGATATATAGAAGTGTCCACGTCGTAAGAAATGAAACTCAACCTCTTTTGTTTTATTCATTTATATACACTGTACAGGTATATTTATTAGTGGCCCCTCCATCATTGACGAACATGCCTATTACATAAGGCATCCTCTTCAAACACTAATCCGCCGTAGTTTGAATCTACCGTGCAGAGCATTTAAAATCTGAGGAGCCTTCATCATGAGCGCACGTGACCTCACTCATGGCTTCAGTCATTATGAATTGGGTTCTCACTACGAAAAAACTTCGCAAAAAATAAAAAACAAAAAGAAAATAAGAATAACTATCCAATAAGCTTTCCATCATATCGTGGATGTACTTGTGTGGATCTTTGACCAGACGCTGATTCAGGCGTCATTCTTCCTTCTCTGCTCTGCGGTCAGCCGGCCCGGACGTGTTTCTCCACGCTCCGCTGGTTCCGCATTTGCTGCGTCCCTAGTGAGTTTTTTCTCATTTGTTTACTCCGGGATGTATCGAGTAAGGTTAGGATATGCGTAGCAGGAGTGTCCTGGGCTGGTTGCCCGCAGTGCAGTGTATTTTGGGTCGTGTGTTTGGGGCATCTATTTCGGATGTACCCTCGTGGTCCGGTTGTGGACAGGTGAACTTTTTCACAGTTAGCTAGCTTTGTGATGCAGGCGGCTTTCATTACGCGTTATTGCTTCCTTTTATCTTTCTGATGAGGTAGCGTATTTTTGCTGACGTTTCCAGCGTATTTTTCTTCACTTAGTGAAGTTTTTTCTGGGTCCCGAGTCAGTTCTTCCCTTTGCCGGAAGTATTTGCTACAGTGGTGTGTTGGCGGTGGTTCCTGTTGTGATATAATTCAGTGCTTTTTGTTTATATTCCGACATGTTAATGTTATCCGTCTGCCTAGGCCTAGCCAGCCTCTCGTAGCTTTACCACATATACAAGTGTTATTGATTTATTTTCTAAAAATTTACTACTGTGTGATGTGTGTCCTGGTTTAGTTGTGTATTGGCTAATTCCACGAACTATTTATGTGTCCTGGGTTAGTTGTGTATTGGCTAATTCCACGGACTATGTTGGGCCCGGCGTTAGTTGTGTTTTGGCTACGCCTCGGTCCGGTGGTGCGTTCAGATGGTATCTGGACGGGGTGGGGTTTTTCCGGCGGGTTTTTCTCGGTTTCACCTTGATAACCCCGGCTGGTTGCCGAGTTTTGGCCATGTGTGGTTTAAAAACAGGCTTGTTTCCCCGGCGAGTGGGTCTCTGTGGCTCCCCAGGACTGTGTCTCTGGGGTGCCTGTTTCAGGCTCCTTCTGATTCCCGGCGGGTTGGCTGTACCTATCTAACAGTGTTCATACAGACACGTGTTGTTTGTAGTTTTTTCGGTTTTGCAAAGCCAATATAAAACTATGCTGTTGTTGTATTTCCTCCCCGGCGATCTTTTACAAAGAAGTGGGGTTAGGAACAATTGGGGTTAACTTTTAAACTTTAAATCACCCGGCGGGTGCAACCTGGAAGGGTGGGATGCCCGAATTTGCAAAATTCAGTTTAGTTGACCAGACAATTGAGGGATGCCTTGTGTATCGCCTCCTTCAACATACGACGCTTTAGGGCACAATTGGGGTTAACGTTTTTTAAACTAATATTCACACCCGGCGGGTGCTCCTTGGAGGGATGGGAATAACGAATTTACAATTCAGTTAGTTAACCAGACAATTGAGGGATACGTATTGTATTGCCGCCTTCAACATATGGCGATCTAAAAAGATACTTCGGGAGAAGTTAGATCTCGTATATTTGTCAGGCTTCCCAGTTTTTTATCTAAGAGATAATTCGGGGGCCGGCGTCTTTTTTAGTTTTTTTTTTCCAAAATTGAATCTTGAAACAAACACCACTGGAAAGACTTAATCAGTTATAAACGCCATGCTGGTCTTTATATATTATGTCAGAGGGTATTCATAAATCTTTTGGACAAATTAAGATATTCTGAAATCTTTTACTTGGGAAACCTCACCGCGTAGCGAGCTGTAGTCGTTGAGTATTACGTCTCGTTACCCGGCGGGTTATTTAACATTTGTGTGCGAACATGTTTGGGTTAACCTTATGAGCATTAATTCCTGGAAATTTTCTTTTTTTCCAGAGCTGGGTCCCGGCGGGTCTATGCAGAACCTGGAGTAAGTATCCCACCAGTCTCTGTCATGGCTACCTTTGCCCCGTTTTTGCTTTATGCATTACGCCCTCCTGTTCAGGTATCCCTATTTTTGCACACACCCTTTGTATAAAATGTGTTAAAATGTCTCGTTTGGTGTGGGTTACCTTTCCGGCGTTTTTTTCTCGTTGCTCCGAGAACACCGTTTTTGTTTACCGAGTTTTAGTCAGGATGGCTCAAAATAGGTAAGTTACCCCGACGAGTTTGGTCGCTTGAGGGCTCATAAGAAACTGCATTTTCTGTGGTCGAGCCTGGGATCAGGCTTCCTGTGTTATTCATTGCTTTATGCATTACGCCCTCCTGTAATGTATAGTTTAGTGTGGGTTACCTTTCCGGCGTTTTTCTCGTTGCTCCGAGAACACCGTTTTTGTTTACCGAGTTTTAGTCAGGATGGCTAAAATAGGTAAGTTACCCCGACGAGTTTGGTCGCTTGAGGGCTCATCAGAAACTGCGTTTTCTATGGTCGAGCCTGGGATCAGGCTTCCTGGTTTATTCCCGTCGAGGGGGGCTCCACACAGTTTTCTAGGTGATCAGGCTGACACCTGTTGGACTTGGTTTTCTCTGCTTTTCAAAGCCATTGAAACAATGCTGTCTGTTTGTTTGGTCTTTACCTCCCGGCGATCTTTTTACAAAGAGGTCTGGGGCAGGTATAATTGGTTTGACATTGCATATAAAACCCGGCGGTTTTACCTTCGGGTGGTTATATTAACGGATTTGCAATTCGAGACAATTTGCCAAACAATTGATTGATACAATAGGGTATCACGGCCTTCAAGACGGCGATCTATGAGAGCTTCTGGGAGAAGCCGGATTAGAGATTAAGATAGGCTTAGACTTTTTATGGGAAAAAAAGATGCCTGAATCTTACTAGTGTTTCAAGTGTAAAGGGATACTTGAAAGACTTCATCTTTAATAAAGATATGCTTCATCTTTATGAGGATTAAGAAGTTATTCTTAATTCTTTTGGACAGGTGAAAGATATGCTGAAATCTTTAATAAGCCATTGAAACAATGCCGTTTGTTTGTTTAGTCTTTCCCTCCCGGCGACCTTTTTACAAAGAGGTCTGGGGCAGGTACAATTGGTTTGACATTGCATATAAAACCCGGCGGTTGTACCTATGGGTGGTTATATTGACTGATTTGCAATTCGCGATCTTTGTATTTCCTCCCCGGCGATCTTTTACAAAGAAGTGGGGTTAGGAACACATGGGGTTAACTTTTAAACTTTAAATCACCCGGCGGGTGCAACCTGGAAGGGTGGGATGCCCGAATGTGCAAAATTGAGTTTAGTTGACCAGACAATTGAGGGATGCATTGTGTATCGCCTCCTTCAACATGCGGCGCTTTAGGGCACAATTGGGGTTAACGTTTAAAAAAAAAAATAATGTTCACACCCGGCGGGTGCTCCTTGGAGGGATGGGAATAACGAATTTACGATTCAGTTAGTTAACCAGACATTTGAGGGATACGTTTTGTATCGCCGCCTTCAACATACGGCGATCTAAAAAGATACTTCGGGAGAAGTTAGATCTCGTATATTTGTCAGGCTTCCCAGTTTTTGATCTACGAGATAATTCGGGGGCCGGCGTCTTTTTTATTTTTTTTTTTCCAAAATTGAATCTTGAAACAAACACCACCGGAAAACTTCATCAGTTATAAACGCCATGCTGGTCTTTATATATTATGTCAGAGGGTATTCATAAATCTTTTGGACAAATTAAGATATTCGAAATCTTTTACTTAGGAAACCCCACCGCGTAGCGAGCTGTCGTCGTTGAGTATTACGTCCCGTTACCCGGCGGGTTATTTAACACTTGTGTGCGAACATGTTTGGGTTAACCTTATGAGCATTAATTCCTGGAAATTTTATTTTTTTCCAGAGCTGGGTCCCGGCGGGTCTATGCAGAACCTGGAGTAATTATCCCACCAGTCCCTGTCATGGCTACCTTTGCCCCGGTTTTTGCTTTATGCATTACGCCCTCCTGTGCAGGTATCCCTATTTTTGCGCACACCCTTTGTATAAAATGTGTTAAAATGTCTCGTTTGGTGTAGGTTACCTTTCCGGCGTTTTTCTCGTTGCTCCGAGAACACCGTTTTTGTTTACCGAGTTTTAGTCAGGATGGCTCAAAATAGGTAAGTTACCCCGACGAGTTTGGTCGCTTGAGGGCTCATAAGAAACTGCGTTTTCTGTGGTCGAGCCTGGGATCAGGCTTCCTGAGTTATTCCCGTCGAGGGGGGCTCCACTCAGTTTTCTAGGTGATCAGGCTGACACCTGTTGGCCTTGGTTTTCTCTGCTTTTCAAAGCCATTGAAACAATGCTGTCTGTTTGTTTGGTCTTTACCTCCCGGCGACCTTTTTACAAAGAGGTCTGGGGCAGGTATAATTGGTTTGACATTAATAATAATAATATAATAATAATAATAATAATATTTATTCAGTTAGCAATTTACAGAGTTGGTACCACATAGCATGTTATAAATATGACATGTACCAGCCTTGCATAATTCCAACTAAGGATAGCCCAATAAGGCCGTTAGGCGTATTTCCATTGGGGTCCTTGTATATAAAACCCGGCGGTTGTACCTTCGGGTGGTTATATTAACGGATTTGCGATTCGAGATAATTTGCCAAACAATTGTTTGATACAATAGGGTATCACGGCCTTCAAGACGGCGATCTATGAGGGCTTCTGGGAGAAGCCGGATTAGAGATTAAGATAGGCTTAGACTTTTTATGGGATAAGAAGATGCCTGAATCTTACTAGTGTTTCAAGTGTAAAGGGTTACTTGAAAGATTTCATCTTTAATAAAGATATGCTTCATCTTTATGAGAATTAAGAAGTTATGCTTAATTCTTTTGGACAGATAAAAGATATGCTGAAATCTTTAATAAGCCATTGAAACAATGCCGTTTGTTTGTTTAGTCTTTCCCTCCCGGCGACCTTTTTACAAAGAGGTCTGGGGCAGGTACAATTGGTTTGACATTGCATATAAAACCCGGCGGTTGTACCTTTGTGTGGTTATATTAACTGATTTGCAATTCGCGACAATTTGCCAAACAATTGATTGATACAATAGGGTATCACGGCATTCAAGACGGCGATCTATGAGGGCTTCTGGGTGACGCCAGATTAGAGATTAAGATAGGCTTAGACTTTTTATGGGATAAAAAGATGCCGGAATCTTACTAGTGTTTCAAGTGTAAAGGGATACTTGAAAGACTTCATCTTTAATAAAGATATGCTTCATCTTTATGAGGATTCAGAAGATATGCTTAAATCTTCTGGACAGGTAACGATATGCTGAAATCTTTAATATGATACTAAAGGACAACGAAAAGTAGTGGTGGAGTGCTACGGTTCGTTGACCGGCGGTTTTGAGGCACATATTTTGTACCGTTTTTTGGGTGTAACCCTATGAGCATTAATCCCCGGAAAATTCTCTTTCCAGGGCGGACTACCGGTGTTGCACCAGGTGACCAGGTAGTTCCCGGGGGCGGGGTAGTTTTCCCCCAGTCTCAGTCGTGTCGGCACTTGAACCTCTCATTGCTGTAGGTTCAACGCCGTTAAGCTCAGGTAGCCCTATCTTATTTTTATTTGTTAATGAAATAATTTAGTAGCTGAATCATAATAAACATATATATTTTCTATGATTATATTATGATAATATTGTGTTTATTTATAGTAATTTATTTTAATACAATTACAGTAAACTTCCGTTAATCCGAAGGGCAGCGGACCGGCCCTCGTTCGGATTAGTGGATTTTTCGGATTATCGGACTTTACCCCTATGAACCTGTGTATGACGAAAACATTGAGACATTAGGCCACCCAAATGACACAATGGTGCACACACACATATCATATGTTGATGAAATCACTTCAAAAGTTTACCATTGTCATTGTAGCCTATTACCTACTTCAAAACATTCAGATTAATGGTCAAAGGAATCTGCTGATATAAACGTATTCTTCTTCTTCCGTCTACTAGCGAGTTTGTCTTGCTCTTGAAGATCAGATGTGGTTCGGGAAGTAATGCCTTAACAACGGCACTTCCCTGAGAGGTTCTTGTAATTTTCATTTTGTGATTTTCCTTTTCTGACGTGCTCTGTTATATTATATTGTATTGAAAGCACCCTTGGGACGCTCCGATCAGTGAACTATAAATAGTAGCGTATCGGAACGTCCAGAGGTGCGTTTTCAAGCTCAAGACTAATACGTCCAAAGGTGCGTTTTCAAGCTCAAGACTGAATGCGCTTGCAGAAAATGCGGTGCAAGCCAGTAGCGCATCGGAGCGTCCCAAGGATGCGTTCAAGAGCAAAACAAACTCTAGCAGACGATGTGGAAGAAGAAGAAGAAGAAGAAGGTGTTTATATCAGTAGCTTCCTTTGACCATTAATCTGAATGTTTTGAAGTAGGTAATAGGCTACAATGACAATGGTAAACTTTTAAAGTGAATTCATGAACATATGATATGTGTGTGCTCCATTATGTGTCATTTGAGTGGACTAATGCCTCAAAAAGGGGACTTTGGGACTTCTTGAAATTCGGACCATCGGGTGAATTCGGATTTGGCCTCAAATTGAAAAATTCGGACTATTGGGAGATTCGAATCATCGGTCGTCGGATTAACGGACTTTTACTGTAAATATAAATTAAACTAATTAGTATACTTTATGATTTTGCTCACCAGCTCTGTTTTCAATGTGTTAATGAGCTATGGGAGCTTTTAATTATCATAAACCTTTACGGGACTCGGACGAGGGCTCCCATTCAGGGAGTATACCGAGCTCGCAAGCGAGGGACAGCCACAGCCAAGGTGTATGGCGATACTCACAGTCGTACCTCACCCGCCGGACGATAACGCCGGCAGGTGGACCTGACGCTCTGATGACGGACGAGAACAGGTTGAGTTCCATTTATCTCTTTTCCGCCGCCAGACACGTCTCTAATGTGCCACGTAGTCAACAAACTACAGGATTAGCGAGGCGTAGTCTCGCTAATCTCGCCCCTGTGGCCGGCGCAGTGTGGTACCAGCATTTAAACACGTGGTACCCGCACCCAGTGTCCCTCCTGGTCGGGTTGTTCCACTTAGAACACAATTGGCAACCTAGAAACCTCGCGGACTTGTTCATTTTGGACATTCAGGAGGCCAAGTGGCTAGCACCTTATGGTAGCGACGTGACCAAGATATATATGTGTAAACTAATGGAAACGGTAATTAGAGAAGGAATAATGGATCATATGAAGTCAAACCAACTTTTCAGTGGGAGACAGTTCGGATTCTTGCCGGGGAGGTCGACGGTACTACAGCTAATTAAGGTGGTAGATGATTGGATGCAAATTCTAGAAGATGGTGATGTAATAGACGTGGTATACTGCAATTTTATGAAGGCCTTCGATAAGGTCCCACATAAAAGGTTAATAGAGAAAGTTAGAAGCTATAATATAGGGGAGAAATGTGTGAAATGGATAGAAGCCTTCCTGAAAGATCGGAGACAGAGGGTACTGGTGAATGGAATAGGCTCGGGGTGGAGGGAACTTACAAGTGGGCTACCTCAGGGATCTGTGTTGGGACCACTGCTGTTCGTTATATTTATCAACGACTTGCCTGAAGTTATAACTAATGGAAGTGAGGTATACCTGTATGCGGATGACACTAAACTGTATAGAAGAGTGAGGAGTAAGGAAGATATGGTTTGCTTCAAGGAGATGTGGAGGGCATGAAGGGATGGTCTGAGCATTGGTTAATGCCTTTTCATCCAAAAAAATGCAAGTACATGCGGATTGGGACCAGCAAGATAGACAAGGTAGGATACAGTATGTATGAAGCGATGGAGGAAGTGAGTGCAGAAAAGGATATAGGAGTAGTGATAGACAATAAGATAAATTTCTCAGAACATTTAGCGGAAAAGATAAAAACAAAGCCAATAGAATTGTAGGGCTGATAAGGAGGACATTTGTGTCACTTGACGAAGAAATCTTCAGGAATCTCTATACAGCGCTGGTTAGGCCGCACCTGGAATATGCAAACAGGTGTGGGCTCCATATATGGTAAAGGATATAGAAGCAGTGGAGAAAGTGCAGAGGAGAGCTAGCAAGCTGGTACCAACGTTGAAGAATGCGGGCTATGAGCAGAGGTTGAGGACACTGGGGCTTCCGACACTGGCATATAGGAGAAAAGGGATATGATAGAGACTTTAAGATAGTGTCAGGAAAGTACGATGAGGATGTGTGAGGTATCTTCTTGATGCGGGAGGGAACAAGAACGAGAGGACACTCTAAGAAAATTTACAAAGAAAGAAATAGGCTTGAGAAGGCAAAGAACTCATTTTGTGATAGAGTGGTAAATGAGTGGAATGCACTGCCCCAGTATGTAGTCGATTCCGAATCAATAAGGGAGTTTGAAAGTAATCTTGATAAAGCATGGGGAAGACAAGATTTGAAGTTTGATTATAAAGCAAAGATACAGAATAGTAAAAATGTTGCGTCTGCTACCGCCACCGCCAACACCGTGAACGACCGCAGCAGTGCAAGTACTGGTACTGAGCTGGATACACAGGCATAGTTTGCCTTTTTCCAGAGGATCTACTGTAAGAAACTGTAAGAAACTGTAAGAAATATTCACGAATCAATATACCCAGTCTACAAAGCGACAGTTTCAATCGCATTGGAAAGCTTTTACGTCTCGGATTCTTAGAACAAAACAAACTGTGCCCTCGGTGGCGTTGGTTGTTTATTATTTAATTTATCTGTTCATGCAGAAACATTTATCTGAAAGTGATTTATGTGGGCAGGTTTTAAACTCCGCCCACCTCCCCGTCAGGGCAGTATTCCTTATGGCTTTGGCTACCGGGAACAGAGTATCTGAGCTGGCGGCGATGAGCAACGCACCTAATTGCCTCAGGTTTGATAGGCTTCATGAGTGTATTCACATTGCACCTTCCCCAGGATTCATAGCCGAGATTGAGCACAGTGAACACGTGTTTTCAGAGTTCACGGTGCCGGCGTTAAACAGGGGAAAGGTGCACCATCTTTTTTGCCCAGTGCAAGCTCTAACCAAATATTTAAGAGTGGCACCTCTAAATCACCAGGGTGCTTTATGGGTCGCAAGTCCGGGTGAACGATTGATGGAGCGTACACTGGCTTCTCCCTTGGTCGAGGACTTTAAAGAGAAGAATCCCGGCGTTGTGGGTAAGACCCACGATTTACGCAAGGGGACAGCCTCTTTACGTTTCCTTAATAATCTTTCGGTGGAAGTTATTACGTCCACACAGTTGTGGGCCTCTAATCAGGAGTTTTGCCTCGATACCTTTCAGTAGCTCTGGACAAACCTTCCTTGCCATGTATAGCTTTACGGCAGAGGGTCTAGGTGGCCCTTTTAGTCACGTTTTTATTTAATTTCAAGAAGAAGGGGGGGGGGGGGGGGGGGGGGGGGGCAGTCAGTGTGACATAGGACACCCTAGACCCCTCCGGAGTATGTGTTCGGAACATACGAGCTGTGATACTGGTTGTAGGCATTGTATTATAAAATTTCTCTGTAGTATTCATTGCAGGAAATTGTGCTAAAGGCCAATAGTAGTGTTACGACAATTCTTGTTATAAGTAGCTTTGGCTGTGAAGCAATAGATTTTTGAGAAATCTCGGTAGTGGCAACTCCGACTTTTACTTTTGCAGTAATTACTTCTGCATAAGTACACGAGCTCAGTACTTCTACGAATGTACAAGAATTCATTTATGTTTGGTTATATTTTTAGGAATATATCCACTAGTTAATGGGGTTTATATGTGCACATGTAAACTTATAAGTTTTTAGTTTTCACCACTTACTTTAAGTGGGGTGCCTTCTTAACTAGCAGATCTGAGCACAGAGTCTCAGAGTTAACCCTTTTTCAAGCAGGCTTCTTTGAAGCACGCTCCTGCTTGTACCCCTTTTTGAAGATTTAGGCTGTACAGTATAAAGTTTATGCACCCGAATATCTCTTTTTTACAAAAGTAAGAATACTATGTGGTTGTTTGATTATCTGCTTTTCTAGAGTTATGATATGATTACGAATGTCCCCCTCCAGTCTTAGAAATCAGGCATGTTCGTCAATGATGGAGGGGCCACTAATAAATTATAGGTTGACTCCTGTAAGGAGATAAAGAAAACCTAATATTTAGTAGTGGCCCCGTAATCATTGACGACTGGGGCCCTCCCGACCATCCCTTCCCATTCGTTGATGTATTAAGGATTTTGGTTTACTTGATATGTCAGTGAAGGAAGAATGACGCCTGAATCAGCGTCTGGTCAAAGATCCACACAAGTACATCCACGATATGATGGAAAGCTTATTGGATAGTTATTCTTATTTTGTTTTTGTTTTTTATTTTTTACGAAGTTTTTTCGTAGTGAGAACCCAATTCATAATGACTGAAGCCATGAGTGAGGTCGCGTGCGCTCATGATGAAGGCTCCTCAGATTTTAAATGCTCTGCGCGGTAGATTCAAACTACGGCGGATTAGTGTTTGAAGAGGATGCCTTATGTAATAGGCATGTTCGTCAATGATTACGGGGCCACTACTAAATATTAGGTTTTCTTTATCTCCTTACAGGAGTCAAACCTATAATACTGTATATATTTTTTTTACATACTGGAGTAATATTTTGACACTATAGGTTTGACTCCTGTAAGGAGATAAAGAAAACCTAATATTTAGTAGTGGCCCCGTAATCATTGACGAACATGCCTATTACATAAGGCATCCTCTTCAAACACTAATCCGCCGTAGTTTGAATCTACCGCGCAGAGCATTTAAAAACTGAGGAGCCTTCATCATGAGCGCACGCGACCTCACTCATGGCTTCAGTCATTATGAATTGGGTTCTCACTACGAAAAAACTTTGTAAAAAATAAAAACAAAAAGAAAATAAGAATAACTATCTAATAAGCTTTCCATCATATCGTGGATGTACTTGTGTGGATCTCTGACCAGACGCTGATTCAGGCGTCATTCCTCCTTCACTGACATATCAAGTAAACCAAAATCCTCAATACATCAACGAATGGGAAGGGGACGGTCGGGAGGGCCCCAGTCGTCAATGATTACGGGGCCACTACTAAATATTAGGTTTTCTTTATCTCCTTACAGGAGTCAAACCTATAATTTATTAGTGGCCCCTCCATCATTGACGAACATGCCTGATTTCTAAGACTGGAGGGGGACATTCGTAATCATATCATAACTCTAGAAAAGCAGATAATAAAAACAACCACATAGTATTCTTACTTTTGAAAATATATTTAACAACGGCGTAGGCCGTAAATATACAAGAAAAAGGGGGTTCAGGCAGGTGCGTGCTTCAAAGAAGCCTGCCTGACAAAAAATGGGTAACCCTGAAGATTCTGAACACAGATCTGTAGTTACAAAGGCACCCCACTCAACGAGTGGTGACAAAAAATAACAAGTTATAAGTTTATATGTGCACATAATAAACCCCAAAATAAACTTGGAGATAAATTGCAAAGGAACTCTATTGTTCTAATATTAAATTGCTTTCGCAGCTAAAACTACTATAACAACACCGTTGTTTTGTACTTAACATTGTACTAGCATAATTTCTCGCTGAGAAATTTTCATATCACATTTTAACCTTAAATTGTATCACAGCTCTCATATTTCGGCGGGGTCTAGGGTGTCCTATGTCAACTGACTGCACCCCCCCCCCCCCCCCCTTTCCCGTGAAAGTAAACAAAAGTGACTGCAGGGGCACCTAGACCCTCTGCCTTAAAGCTATACATGGTAAGGAAGGTTTGTCTAGAGCAACTGACAAGTATCTAGACAGAAACGTATGATTAGACGCCCACAACTGCGTGGACGCGATATCTTCGACTGAAAAAATTTTCAGGAAACGTAAAGAGGCTGCCCATTTGCGTAAATCGTGGGCCCGACCCACAACGCCGGGATTACTTTCTTTAATGACTTCTACCAGAAGAGAGGCTAATCGCCGTTTAAGTAAGCGTTTACCCGTACTTGCTACCCATAAAGCACCTTGGGGGTTTCGAGGAGCTACTCTCAAATATTTGGTTAGAGCTTGCACTGGACATAGATTATGATGCACCTTTCCCCTTTTTAACGCCGGCACCGTGAACTCAGAAAACACGTGTGCACTATGCTCATTCTTGGCTACAAAACCTGGGGAGGGTGCAATGGATATACATTCATTAAGTCTACCAAACCTAAGACAATTAGGTGTGTTGCTCATCGCCGCCAGCTCAGACACTCTGTTTCCGGTGGCCAAAGCCAAAAGGAAAACCGCCTTTTTTAAGAGTAATGCAAAGTCTGCAGTATTTTGGTACAGACGAGAGTGAAGCAAAGACAAAGCTTTGTCCAGAGACCAAGTAGGCATGAGCTGACGGGGAGGTGGGCGGAGTTTAAAACATGCTCTCATAAAACCTGTTTCCTCCGCTACCGGTATGGAAAAACCCGTAAGGTCTAAAAAGGGCACTCTAATCGCAGTTAAGTTATTTTTTAATGTTACCACAGATAAACGTTTCTGCTCAAACAGATAATTCAAATAATTAAAAACTAATGCCACTGAGGGTACAGTTTGTTCTGTTCTAACGATCCAAGAAGTAAAGGCTTGCCAATGTGATTGATACTGTCGTTTTGTAGACTGAGTATATTGATTGAGTAATTTATTGGTCACATCTCTACCGTATGGTGCTAGCCACTTGGCCTCCTGAATGTCCATAATGCAAAAGTCAGCGAGGTCGCTAGGTTGCCAATCGTGTCTAAGTGGAAATACCCGACCGGGAGCGATACCGGGTCCGGGCACCCTATTTTCAATTGCTGGTACCACAACTGCGCCGGCCACAGGGGCGCTATTAGTGAGACTAAGCCTCGATAATCTCGTAGTTTGTTCACTACGTGGCACATTAGTGACGCATCTGGCGGTGGAAACAGATAGATGGAGCTCCATCTGTTCCAGTCTGTCACTAGGGCGTCTGGCCCCCCTGCCGGCGTTTTCGCCCGGCGGGTGAGGTATAGAGGGAGTTTGTGAGTCTCCTCGGACGCAAAAAGATCCACTTGTGGATGGGAGAGCTCTGCAATCATTAGGTTGAAAATGGGTTGCTTGAGCTCCCATTCTACTGTCGTGCTCTGTCTCCGAGACAGAGCGTCTGCCCAGACGTTCGCTGCGCCTGGGAGATAAGATGCGTGAAGATAAATATCTAGACTGTTGGCTAGAGCAAAAATCTCTTCCGACACGTTTAGCAACTTCCTTGACCTCGTTGACCCTTGTTTCTGAATACAGTGGACTGCATTCAGATTGTCCATTCTGAAGGCCACCGACTTGCCCCGTAACGCCGGGCCGTGAGCCTGAAGGAAATACAAGGGGACTATAATTCTTTGACATTGATGTGAGAGATTTCTAAGTGGGACCAAAGCCCCTGACCCTGGTGCCCCTGATTTGACTGAAATCCCCACCCTATTGTGCCTGACGCATCCGTGTCTACCCATACCGTTGGTGGAGGAGAGGTCCATGACATTATTGAGTGCAATGTTTCCCTCTTCGCCCAGACCGCTAGTAAGGTGTGGATTAATTTCGGGATGGGCCATAATTTTCCCGCCGGTAAGAGCGGGAAATATTTGTTGCCTTCCAATATTAATCGTTTTACTTTCAACCGGCCCAACTTGACAGTTAGTTGAATCCAGTTGAGAGAGCCGACCAGAGACTCCCAGACCCTTCGCGTCGTAGTCAGACTGTGAAGAAACCTGAACAGTTTCCTGCGAAACCTGTTGCGATTGTCCACACTCTGACTCAGAGTGAGAGCGGCGGTGTCCCAGACCAGCCCTATCCACTGAATTACTCGTGAGGGAACAAGGTTTGACTTTACCAGATTTACCTTGAAGCCTAGAGTTTTGACATGATTTTGAATAATCGAGGTGCTAGGTTCAAGCCGAACGGCATCCTCTGAAAAACAAAATTTTGGTGCCTGATCCGTAAGGCCAAAAACCTTTGAAATCTTTTGTTGACCGATACGTGCCAATAGGCGTCTGTCAGGTCTAGTGAACACATCCAACCTCCCGGTGGAAGTGTTAGCCTGATTTGGTGTACTGTTAACATTCTGAAAGATTCGTTGTGAATGTGAAGATTCAGATAAGACAGGTCTACGACCGGCCTCATCTGAACACTGTCCCTTTTGGGAACCAAAAATAGTTTGGACGTGAATACAGGGTAATTTGGTGGGACCGGGATGATGACATTCTTGGCAATCATTTCCTGGGCTAGTGACTCCACCTCTAAAGAAACAAAATTCGCTGTTGTCGGCTGACGTAATCGAGGTCGCCGGAGCCACTGCCAAGTGATGCCTTTGCGTGCCACCATCCGTGCCCAAGTGTTTAACGGCCATGCTTGGTGACACGTTCGGAACGACCCAGTTAGCAGACAAGGGTTCGCCGGCTGTACTACCCTCGGTTCCTCCGGCCTTAAGGTAGGCACCGGGAGTGAGAGAGACTTTAGTTTTTTGATGGTGGGGTTGGTGGTGCTGGACGCTTTGCCGGCTGGCTGGTGTTGGCCGAAGACTGGCCCTGACCTGGTTTATTCTGGCCGCGTCCTCTCTGACCTGAAAACCTACTCTGTCTATGCCTGTACTGACCCTGGGGGGAGTGGGAGGACTTAGGCGGAAGAAAAGGTTTAGATCCCCCTGGCTGAGCTTTAGTAGTAGGCCTGGGTTTGGGGAAGTTAAATGCAGGTTTCTTAGAAGGGGTGGGACTGTGCTTAACGGCCTGTGCCATATTGAACACCGTTCGCCACACTTCAGGGGTCATTAAAGAGGGAGTAAGCACTGGTGACATAACCACCTGATTAGCAATGCGATCAGGTAGCTTGCGAACTAACGACATCCTAAGATCTTGTCGTGCTCGTACCGCCTCAAGCAAGGCGGTGCGTATGTCACCCAAGTATTGGATTGACGACTGAAGAATCAGTCGCCGGGATAACTCAACCGATCTTCGAGCATCCGCATCTGCGATTGCCTGAGTGGACCGTAGTAAAGACTTAGCCACCTGCTGAGATACTATGTACTGCGAGAACAGGCGAAAAGCTTTTCCCCATAGCCTAAATTCTCTGTCTAGGTGAGTAGGGGTAGGGGTAGTGAACGGGTCCTTCAGCTCACAAAGATTAATCTTAGGGGCAGCTAGAAATGAAAACAAAGCTGACGGGACTCCGCCGGCAGAACCCACCGGCATGGAGAACCATGAATGAGTATCTTGAGGGATCTGGTGGGAAGATTTAGAAGTGAAAGTGGTTGCAAAGTTTTGAGCCTCTACCTCCCAATCTACCCAAGGTCCTGGTCCCAACTGTCCCACCTTCAAAACTGGATTAGCTGCGTCGTCTGTGACGGTCTGTAAATCTAGTTCAGGAGTGAGAGCTGACAGAGTCTTAATATCATTAAACCCATCCAGCTTAGACCAGTCTGAAAATAGTTTTGAAGCTGAGGCAGGGGGTAAAGCAGGCTTAGAAGCATACACAAAATAATCTTGGTGATAATAACTAGGTATAGCCTTGATGTTTACGTCCAGCACATTACCCAAAGTATCCACGGCCCTTAATTTCTTTGACTTATTGCCCTGGATGACCCACTCACGCGGTACTGGGAGTTCCCCTGACAAGGTAGGTTGGGCAAGCTCTGGTTTAGAGGGGTTCAAAAGAACCCATGACTCGTCTGGCCCATAAAGTAAGGGCATAGCTACCTTTCTAAGAGGCGCTTTGTCTAGAGGGGGTGGATTGACATCCGTTATGACCCTGACATTTGAAGTTGTCAATGCCGCCGTAGCAGGCCTAGTGATCCCTGAGGTTAACAGAGTGGGAGGGTTAGGGATCTTAGATAAATCAATCGAAGTCATCAGAGGCCGTACCGTAGAACTTGTCGTGGGAGCCCCCAAGTCCATTGTGGGGTTTTCCTGTTGTTGGCCAAAAAATTTAGATAAAGCATGAGTAAGCAGCCCATTAATTTCTTGTGCCGTAACAAACTGGTTTGATGAAGAACTTACAGGTGAATCATTAGTATCCTGTGCGGCGTCCAAGCCTGAGCCTGACCCTTGTCCTTCCATCTCCGAAATTATTGAAACTTCGTCTTTCTCCTCCTGATCCTCCTGAGAAGACCCCGCCGAGGCAGGGGTACCTTGTTGCCAAGATAAGTCTGGGATAGAGGATGGGATCGCCGCGTCCCTGTGGACATCGGCTACTGTGTGACTCGTTTGAGTCGGACGTGGGTGGTCAGACCCTGGTTGAGCAAACCGCCAAACACCGAGGCCCTGGCCTACGCTCTCTTGAGAGTCTGAAACATTCTCAATTACTGAACCCCCTGAACTTTCCAATTCCAGGGTTAAAATATTAAGTGGCAAATCCTCTTTTGGGACAGGCGCTGCACTGGACTCTTGGGCCTTAACACAAACTCTGTCTGGGGTAGAGGTACGATGAGATGCACTAGAAGTTGGTGAATGTCGAGAGGACTTCCGTTTATGTGAATCCTTTTTGGAGGATTTATGGCTACGGTGTGACCGCGAACTATTCTTAGATCTGGAGGATTCCTCGCCGTGACCACTGGTGGAACCTTCCGTCCTACTCTTCTTACTCGCCGGTGAAGAGGCACGACTAGATGACTGGTGTCTAAGAGGAGACCTAGACCGAGATCTCGCCCGAGACGAGGAGGCGGATACCGGGGGTGTAGGCTCTCTTGGGCGTTTAGGTGTAGCAGCAGAAGATACAGAACCCTGACCAGTCTCCGCCGGCTTAATACTCGTGACTCTAGAGGAACGTTTAGGGGGAGGGTGTTCGGAGAGCAATCTATCCCAAAGTGGGACGTTGTCACATTGAAGTGATTTATGCGCAACAATGGTAGTGTAGGCTGACATCTGTTGCCTGACCTCTCTCAACGCTACCGCCGCGGTCTTATCATTATCACAAAGGACCTTTACAGCTAATTGGGAGCAAAAAGAACAATTACGCATAACCCAGAGACCCCTTGAACGGTCTAGACATTTAACACACCTTATGCAAAGGGTATGCGGAAAAATAGGGATACCAGCACAAGCAGGGGTAGTGCACAAAGCAAAAACTGGGGCCACGGTAGCCATGACAGAGACTGGTGGGAGAAAACTACCGCCGGGTCTGTATTGGTCCGCCGGAGCTCAGCTCTGGAAAAAAATAAAATTTCCAGGAATTAATGCTCATAAGGTTAACCCAACATGTTCGCACACAAGTGTTAATAACCCGCCGGGTAACGAGATTTAATGACACAACGAACACAGCTCGCTACGCGGCGGGGTTCAGAATATCTAAACAAATCTTTTGTTAAAGAAAGTGAAGAATACCCTCTGATATAATATAACGGTCCAGCATGGCGCTTATAGTCTCTTGGTGGTGGTGACTGTCTCAAGATTCAATTTTGTAACAAAGCAAACCCCCATAAAGATGCCGGCCCTTGAAATATTTTAGTAGAATAGCACAGGGCAGGATGATACGAGATCTGATGTCTAACGAATTGTCACAAAAGATCGCCGTAAGTTTGAAGGCGGCGATACCTAATTGTATCACTAAATTAAGTGGTTAAATCGAAATCGAATTTTGTAAATTCCTTAGTTCCTCCACCTAGGAGCACCCACCGGGTGTGAAGAATCGATATTAACCTAATTGAACCTTCAATCGCCGTAAGTGTAAAGGCGGCGATACACATAGTATCACTTAAAATGGATTGGTTAACTAACTGAAAGACATAAGTCGTTCATCCCACCCTACCCAGGTACACCCGCCGGGTGAGATGTCCAAACGTTAACCCCATAAGTTCCTGTCCCCACTTCTTTGTAAAAGATCGCCGGGGAGGAAAACCTAAAACAACAGCTAGGTTTTTCATGTGGTTTTTGTAAAACCGGGTAGAAAAACTACATAACGTATGTCCGCATGAACAACGTTTTATAGATGGGTACAGCCATCCCGCCGGGAATCAAAGGAGGCCTGAAACCAGGCACCCACAGAGACGCAGTCCTGGAGAGCCACAGACACCCCAACGCCGGGGAAAACAAGCCAGTGTTAACAACCACGTGTGGCCCAACACGGCTCTCGGCCGGGATTTTTCATGGTGAAACCGAGAAAAACCCGCCGGAAGGAAACCCACCCTGATCAGACACCATCTGAACAACAAGAGACATGAGGAGAGCCACGCACGACTAACCCAAGGTCACTCAATAATCCGTGGAATTAGCCAATACACAACTAAACCAGGAAACAATTATAGTCCGAGGAATTAGCCAATACACAACTAAAACCCGGATACACATGACACAGTAGGGCATATTTATAAATAATAAACAATAACACTAGTACATGTGGCAAAGCTACGAGCGGCTGGCTAGGCCTAGGTAGACGGCATAATAAATGTTGAAATATACACAAACACTGGAAATATCACAACATGAACCACCGCCAACACACCACCGTAGCAAATACTTCCGACAAAGGGAAGACTGACTCGGGACCCAGAAAAAACTTCACCAAGTGAAGAAAAATACGCTGGGAACGTCAGAAAACAAAGCTTACCTCATCAGAAAGATAAAAGGCAGCAATAAATAACGAGTAGTGAAAGCCGCCTGCATCACAAACTAACTCAACTGTGAAAAAGTTCACATGTCCACAACGGGACCACAAGGGTACATCCGAAATAGATGCCCCATACACTCGACCCAAAATACACTGCACTGCGGGCAACCAGCCCAGGACACTCCTGCTACGCCTATCCTAACCTTACTCGATACATCCTGGAGTAAACAAATGAGAAAAAACTCACTAGGGACGCAACGAATGCGGAAGTAGCGGAGCGTGGGGAGGCACGTCCGGGCAGGCTGAGCGCAGAGCAGAGAAGGAGGAATGACGCCTGAATCAGCGTCTGGTCAGAGATCCACACAAGTACATCCACGATATGATGGAAAGCTTATTAGATAGTTATTCTTAATTTCTTTTTGTTTTTATTTTTTACAAAGTTTTTTCGTAGTGAGAACCCAATTCATAATGACTGAAGCCATGAGTGAGGTTGCGTGCGCTCATGATGAAGGCTCCTCAGTTTTTAAATGCTCTGCGCGGTAGATTCAAAACTACGGCGGATTAGTGTTTGAAGAGGATGCCTTATGTAATAGGCATGTTCGTCAATGATGGAGGGGCCACTAATAAATATACCCTTGACACATGGGCCCTACACACAAAATTAGCTTGGTATAATAAGCAAAGTTTACTTTCATTCTTATCAATGACTTTACAAGTATGATGACTCCTGCCAAGTTAAATTATAGGTTTGATCCCCGGAGGGGAGAAGAGACAACCTAATATTTAGTAGTGGCCCCTCCATCATTGACGATATGCCTATTAATATAATAGCCTCCTTTCAAGAGCCCGCGGGTAGCCAGTTTGAAACTCCCGCCGCGGGGAAAAGGAGTACTACATCATAAGTGTAACGCAACTTCTCTTATGGAATCGTCTTATGATTGGGGTACACACGACGAAAAAACTTCGTAAAAAATAAAAGAGAAAAAATAAACTCAAAACTTGTTTTCTTACAGTAGATCCTCTGGAAAAAGGCAAACTATGCCTGTGTATCCAGCTCAGTACCAGTACTTGCACTGCTGCGGTCGTTCACGGTGTTGGCGGCGGCGGTAGCAGACGCAACATTTTTACTATTCTGTATTTTTGTTTTATAATCAAACTTCAAATCTTGTCTTCCCCATGCTTTATCAAGATTACTTTCAAACTCCCTTATTGATTCGGAATCGACTACATACTGGGGCAGTGCGTTCCACTCATTTACCACTCTATCACAAAATGAGTTCTTTGCCTTCTCAAGCCTATTTCTTTCTTTGTAAATTTCTTAGAGTGTCCTCTCGTTCTTGTTCCCTCCGCATCAAGAAGATACCTTCACACACATCCTCATCGTACTTTCCTGACACTATCTTAAAAGTCTCTATCATATCCCCTCTCTTTCTCCTATATGCCAGTGTCGGAAGCCCCAGTGTCCTCAACCTCTGCTCATAGCCCGCGTTCTTCAACGTTGGTACTAGCTTGCTAGCTCTCCTCTGCACTTTCTCCACTGCTTCTATATCCTTTACCATATATGGAGCCCACACCTGGTTCGCATATTCCAGGTGCGGCCTAACCAGCGCTGTATAGAGATTCCTGAAGATTTCTTCGTCAAGTGACACAAATGTCCTTATCAGACCTATAATTCTATTGGCTTTGTTTATCTTTTCCGCTAAATGTTCTGAGAAATTTAACTTATTGTCTATCACTACTCCTATATCCTTTTCTGCATTCACTTCCTCCATCGCTTCATACATACTGTATCCTACCTTGTCTATCTTGCTGGTCCCAATCCGCATATACTTAAATTTTTTTGGATGAAAAGGCATTAACCAATGCTCAGACCATCCCTTCATGCCCTCCACATCTCCTTGAAGCAAACCCATATCTTCCTTACTCCTCACTCTTCTATACAGCTTAGTGTCATCCGCATACAGGTATACCTCACTTCCATTAGTTATAAGTTCAGGTAAGTCGTTGATAAATATAACGAACAGCAGTGGTCCCAACACAGATCCCTGAGGTATCCCACTTGTAATTTCCCTCCATCATCATCATCATCATCTCCGACGCCTTGTTACCCACTGGGAAACCCCCGCTAGAGGATGGCCATGACAGAAACGTCTCCAAGCTACTTTGTCAAGACATGCCTCCCTTCCCCATGCCACAATGCCCCTTCCACTATGTGGAAGTTTTTCTTCAATATATTTTTCCACTTTCTTTTCCCATACCATAGGTGGTCTTCCACTACTAGCGGTTCCACTCACCTGACTCCCATATATCTTTCTTGGTATTCTGTCTTCATCCATTCTCTGAACATGACCATACCACCTCAAAGTACTTCTCTTTATCCACTCAACCACACCACAATCAATTCCCAAAGCCTGCTCTTCCATTCCAAAGGACTCGTACACTTCCCTATTACTTGGCCCATCTAGCCTATTCATGCCAGCTGCCATTCTGAAAAAGCTCATCTCCACAGCTCTCAGTTTGAAGAGGTCCTTGTCACTTGCCGTCCATGTCTCGCTTCCATACGAGAGTGTTGGGAGCAGCACACTGTTTCTCAGTGACTTTTTGACTTCCTGGCTAACCATTCTTCCTTTGAGAATACTATCAAGTTCTCCAATCACTTTTCTCCCTTGCATTTTTCTCTCTTTTATCTCACTCTCCATTTTACCATATTTGCATAGTACAGCTCCCAAATACTTGAAACTTTCAACCTCTAGTACTTCATTTTTCAATTTTATTTACAACTTTTCTGTGTTCTTTCTTGATTCTATATTTTTCCTTAAAATCTATGGTTTCATGCATTCTTCTCTCAAACACCCTTACATTTCCCTACATTGACCTTTAACTTTAACATTAACCCCTTTAGTACTGTAGGATATACAGTAAGATCTTTAATCTCGTGCCTTTTTGTCCCGCGATTTTAGTACCTGCGGCACCTCCCAATATATACCCATTCATATGTCCCGCGGCCAGATTCACCTATCCCGTGAATGTGGATAGGTGAAATCTTTACACTTTGGGTGAATCCACCTGTATTAAACTGAGTAATCTTTACCAAACCGATTTGTGAACCTCACATCTATTGTGATTTGTTTACAATCCTGCCAATACGCGAGCTTTTAATACGCGATTCACCTTATACACGAGGAGGGGGTCGAATCATACCCAAAACTTTCAAAACGCGTGATGTACCTTTAAAACGCGAATCCGGGGCCGATATAAGGGCAATTCCGGGGAGTTCAGCTAATACGCGAGGCCCCCCACCATTCCGCGCATCCATCTGCGCAGGGACGCCAGGGCAGGGCATTGTGGGATACGCCAGTCTACCCTCAGTCCTCGCGCAACAGCAGTCGACTCGTGTGCAGTGATATAGTTTTTGCCCCCATCATCATGCCCCCTCGCAAGAACAAACTTATCACCCACCAGATGAAGCTGGAGGTCATCAAAAGAAAAGGAAAAGGAGAAGGAAACTCAGCCATCGGTCGAGCAATGGGTTTAGCGGAATCGACAGTTAGAACAATCTGGGCTAACCGAGAAAAGATCAACACCATCGTGAAGTCCTATGGTGCTGCCATGATGGACCAACGTTGCAGGAGCAACAATCCAGCTATGGTGGTCATGGAGCGATACCTGGCAGCATTCCTAGCCCGCAAACCGTGAGCAAGTCCCGGTGGATAAGGCCTATATCAAACAGCAGGCTAAACTCTTCTACACCACCGCAAGTGCTAGGACAAAGTCTGGCCAGAATTTTAATTTTAAGGCATCCAACGGTTGGCTCCATGGCTTCATGACACGGAGGTACCTAAGGAACATCAAGGTGTCCGGAGAACGTGGGTCTGCAGATGTGGTGGCAGCCGACACATTTCCTGGGGTGTTGAAGACCATAATCGAGGATGGTGGCTACACAAAGGATCAGATTTATAATGTGGATGAAAGTGGCTTGCAATACAAGTGTATGCCAAAATCTACATATCTTGCCAAATCTGTGAAACAGGCAAAGGGCCGCAAGATAGACAAGTCAAGGTTCACTGTCATGTTTACTGTGAACCTTTCCGGCAGCCACAAGATGCGGCCTGTAGTGGTGCACACAGCTGCCCACCCTCGATGTTACAAGAACCTGCGCGACATGAATGACACTGGAACTTATTGGTACAAGAGCGCTAATGGTGGATGACTAGTGCCATTATGTCTGACTGGCTTGTCAAGCAATTTGTTCCTGACGCCCGCCTCAAATGCCAACAACTAGGCCTACCTTTCAAGGCCCTGTTATTGATGGACAACGCCCCTTGCCACCCACACTATTTAGAGACTCTACATCGACGTACAGATTGTTTTCATGCCACCAAAAACAACATCTCTCATACAGCCACTGGACCAAGAAGTCATATCGAATGTGAAGCTCTTTTACCAGACACGACTCTACAATTATCTACGCCAGAAGACAGAGAGCAATGAAGAGATTTTGGCTATGCAGCAGGAGTTCGCATCATCGTCTGATGAGGAACAGGCACCCCAGGCAGAGGCACCCCAGGCAGCGGCACCCCAGGCAGCGGCAGCGGCAGCAGAGGCACCCCAGGCAGCGGCAGCAGAGGCACCCCAGGCAGCGGCACCCCAGGCACCACAGGCAGAGGCAGAGATGACCGTGACACACTTCTGGCGTGTTTTTACCATCAAATACGCAATCGACTTCCTTCTTCTAGCATGGGCTGATATAAATGATGCCACAATTAATCATGCCTGGCGAGCACTTACTCCTCATTTATGTGCTCCCAAGGCCAACAAAGTCCAGTCAGTCACCGAGGCAGAGGCAGAGGCAGTTCAAGCGGCCCGCGCAGTGGCTGGTTTCGGGGCAGTGACAGCCGAGGAGATTCGTGAGGTTATGAGGCAGGTGAACAGACTCAAGGTGACACAATTGAGCAGATTGATGCCGAAGATCAAGCACATCAAGCACGACAACCGAACAACGACGTTGAACCAGCCCCTGCACCTGCTAACATGGATCTGTCTGTAGGTAAACTGAGCGAAATCTTGGCTTTAGTTGACCAACTCAAGGAAGGATTTCGCTCGGTGGAGCAGTGCCCTGTGAGAACACATGAAGTCCTGCTGGGCGTTGACAGTGTTTTCCGCTTTTATTCTGACAAACATCATCAGGAAGTCAACAAGAGGAGACAAACTTTAATGACAAGATTCCTTGCCGCCAAGAACCTCAACAAGAAGATGATGACGAACCCCAACCTTCGACCTCGGCAGGCTCTGCTCAGTTGACATGCCCGACGATGATTTGGTGGCTTCATGAGGGAGGTTCAGGTGGAACAAAGGCGCCTGGCCCTCAACAGAGTGCTAGATGCCAGGGATAGTTCGTCGGACGATGATGTTGCCGGGGCCGGGGCCGGGGCTGGGGCCGGGGCCGGGGCACATTAGCTGAACTCGCCCTGCCTCGGAGGGGGCCTGCCTCGGAGCCCCCACCCTTCATATCTACAGTTACTGTTAATTTTAAGGTGAGTTTATTATTATTGTTATATTTTCTTATGATTTGGATGTTTATGTATACATATATGTACCTTTTGTGGCAATTGACGGAGATAAATAGGCCTAAAGTAGACAACTTGGAGTCAGTGCCGCCCATATCCATTTATTCCCATATAATACTCTATTGCTAATACGCGAATTTTCATTCCGCGCCCTCGCGTGTCGCCCATATTCTCGCGTATTGGCAGGCCAGACTGTACTTCATTTTTCAATTTTATTTTACAACTTTTCTTGTGTTCTTTCTTGATTCTATATTTTTCCTTAAAATCTATGGTTTCATGCATTCTTCTCTCAAACACCATTACCTTACATTTCCCTACATTGACCTTTAACTTTCTCTTTTCACATACCCTGTCAAAGTCAGTGACCACTCTCTGAAGTTCTTCAGCATTTTCCGCCAACAGGACTGCATCGTCCGCATGTAGGCATGTTAAAATCTTCCATGTTCTTCCCTCTGATTCCACTCTAGCTCCCACACCCATTGATACAGCCCTACATTCCCTAATCACTCCATCCATGTATATATTGAACAACCAAGCTGACATGACACATCCCTGTCTTATACCTACATTGACCTCAAAACTTTCACTTAACTTATCCCCTACCTTCACATTTGCCATTGCATTCCTATAAAAAGATTTTACTGCCATTTGCAACTTTCCTCCCACACCATATACTGTTAACACATCCCACAGGCCCTCCCAGTCTACTTTGTCGTAGGCTTTTTCCAAATCCATGAATGCTGCATAGAGTTTTCTGTTTTTGGCCAGATACTTCTCTACCAACAATCGCATTGAGGCTATCTGGTCACCCCCTATCCTCCACCCCGAGCCTATTCCATTCACCAGTACCCTCTGTCTCCGATCTTTCAGGAAGGCTTCTATCCATTTCACACATTTCTCCCCTATATTATAGCTTCTAACTTTCTCTATTAACCTTTTATGTGGGACCTTATCGAAGGCCTTCATAAAATCGCAATATACCACGTCTATTACATCACCATCTTCTAGAATTTGCATCCAATCATCTACCACCTTAATTAGCTGTAGTACCGTCGACCTCCCCGGCAAAAATCCGAACTGTCTCCCACTGAAAAGTTGGTTTGACTTCATATGATCCATTATTCCTTCTCTAATTACCGTTTCCATTAGTTTACACACAACACTGGTCAAACTGACTGGTCTATAATTCCCTGGGTCATTTCTCTTTCCCTTCTTAAATATAGCTGTTATGTTCGCCTCTCTCCAGTCCATCGGGATTTGTCCTGTATTAAACGATACCTCAAATAACATTTTCAATGGCTCTACTAACATCTCCCCTCCTTCCTTTATGATTCTTGGGTGTATCCCATCCGGTCCCGGTGACTTACTTCTGTTCATTTTTTCTATAGCCCTTCTTATTCTAGCATGGGAAAACTCTATTAGTTCTAGTGCCGGTGCCTGTTTGATGGGAATAGTAGGCACTGCATCCTCCGACTCCACTGTTAGTACCCCCCCAAAGTATTTCCCCAGCACCTCTGCTTTCTCCTTATCAGTCTCCGCTCTACTCCCATCATTCAACCCCCCTACCAGCTCTGGGATCCCTACTCTTCTTGTTAACTTTTCCTGAATGTACTTCCAGAATATTTTTGGATTATCCTTCACATTTCTAGCTATCTCTCTCTCCCTCTCCTTCACCCCCTCCTTGTTTCCCACCTTATTTTATTGTTTATTTGTCTGCGTTCCAGATCCACTTCTTTAGCTTCTATACTAGACCCCCTGTTCTTTTTTAACAATTTTAATCTTTCCCACAATCGTTTCTTTCTTCTAATCAATATCCAAAGCTTTCTTTTCATTGGCAATTCTGGGTTCGTTCTTTTCCTCAATTTTGTTTTATCCTTATATTCCCTTACTGGTACACTTTTGGATACAGCATTCTCCAGTTTGACTCAAATTTTCCTCCACATTCCTTCAGCGTCTTCACCGTTCAAGTATTCCCCCCAGTCAATGTCCAAACACCGTCTCAGCAGCTCATAATCTGCTCTATCATACATGTATAGTTTTCTATTGCTTCTATTATCCCTCTCTGATTTAATGTTACAATTAAAGCTTATACAGGCACGGTCACTACGACCTATAGGGCTATCCACATTAACATGTTCCACTATATCCTCTTCATTGCTAAAAATCAAATCAAGTACACTCCCCTGCGTCCCATCTCTATATCTGTCACCTCTACAATATGTTGCGTTAAAAAACAATCTCTCACTTTCTCTATAAACTTATTTTCCAGGCTACCCTGTCCCGCTGGAGTAGTACAATTTGCCCAGTTGATCCTTGGCAAATTGAAATCTCCAATCAAAATTTTATATTAAATTGTTCTCTCTATTATCTATCTCCTCCATTGCTTTCAGTAGGTTATCATCCTCTCCCCTGCTATTATTTGGGCTTCTATATAGATATAGAGGCAATTAGAATTGATCCTCTTGCACATTTTACTTCAAAATACAAATACAGTAGGGTCTCACATAAAACGAGTTTATGGTCGATAAACGAGGGCGTTTTATGTGAATTCGTTTTATGTGAACACAGCATTTTGGTGGCGCAATATCGTCAATGTTCACTGTAAGCGAAAATTTTCGTACAAAGCGAACGATATTTCGTACGTTTTGTACGATATTTCGGCGTTTTATATGAAAGCGTACGATATTTTGTACGTTTTGTACGATATTTCGGCGCTCTATATGAAAACTCCTTGTATTTGCCCCACTTTGGCGGCGGACTCGTTTTATGTGATCACATTCGTTCTGATCGAAAATTAAATATTAATATTTTAGGTCGGTCATTTTAATCGAGACTCGTTTTATGCGAACACGTTTTATGCGGGACCCTACTGTACTCACAATACTGCTCATATCCACCTCATTAACCTTGAGCTCTTTTCTTACATAAATAAACAGTCCTCTTCCAACCTCTGCTCTAATAGAATTTCTCTCATATAACTCAAAACCCTCCAAACTATATTCCACCAGTTCCCTTTCAATTCTAGCATTTTTTGGTCTTACTTCCTGTAGGGCTATGACATCAGGTTTTTCCTCTTCATCCTGCAACCTACATATCAGTTCTCTTTTCTTGTCCTGGGTAAACACATCCACATTACTAAACATAATCCTTAATCCATCTACCATTCCTTCAGCAATTACACCATCCCGCTCCTCCAGTCCGTACCCTACTCCCCCGTTAGCACTACTGGGTCTGCCTCTTTGTCTCCTGTCTCTCCCTGTGACACCTCCACCCCGTTCTCCTCCTCCGTCACAACTCCCATCACATTCTCTTCCCTCCCTGATCTCCCCCTCCCTTCTACTCTTATAAAACACTTCCTCACTTTTCTGTCCCTCACTCTCCAGTAAAAATTTCTCTTATCCTCCTCACCCAACTTTCCATTATTTTCATCAGCCTTTTCTTGTAATTCCTTAATTTTGCTATAGCTTTCCATCTCGTGGATTTCTTGTGCGTGGCTTCTCGCCCAGACTGTGGCAACTGAGACGCCATATTACCTTCTTCACTGATATATTAAGACTAAACTCAAGACATCAAACGAATGGGAAGGGGATGGTTGGGAGGGCCCTACATCGTCAATGATTTCGGGGCCACTACTAAATATTAGGTTTTCTCTTCTCCCCTCCGGGGATCAAACCTATAATTTATTAGTGACCCCTCCATCATTGACGATATGCCTGATATCTCAAGACTGGAGGGGGACATTTGTAATAATATCAAACCACTAACAATACCATAGGTAGAGACAAAGAATCGCACAGCAAATTTTAGTTCTTTATTGTTTACATACAATATATAAAAATATAAAAGGATAGAAAGCAGTGCGTTACTTCGAAGAAGATCTGCTTTATACATATGATAAGATTCTCATCTCGAGATTCATAAATTTGATTCTCATCTCGAGATTCATAACTTGTTGTCAGGGAACAAAAAACTATTCCTGATCAACATATCTTTTGTCCTTAAACTTATTTGTACATTATATAATTTGTACATTTTGACTATATAGTTGCAACTATTATAGGTATCTTTACATAGAAAAATATTTTAGAGCTGTAAAACCAGCTCAACTTATAAAGTATCACAGCTCGTGAATTTATCACATCCTCCGGCGGAGGGGCTGTCAGGGTCTTGGGTCTTGGGGCTTACCTGCAACCCCAACCCCCCTTATCTTTAAGATTAACTTAATAAATAATAGCACAATGACTCATGAGACAACTCTGTCGTAAAGCTACACAGGCTAGCTTTGGTGTATCCAGGGCCACCGACAGGTATCGCATCAGGAATGTATGATTTGAAGCCCACAAATTAGTGTTAGCTATGTCATCAATCGAATCATTTTGTAAGAATCTAAGAGATACCGCCCACTTTCTGATGTCGTGGGCTCTGCCCACTACGCCGGGATTACTTTCCCTAATGACTTCTACGAGTAAGGAGGCCAATCTTCTTCTTGTGATGCGAGTACCTGTGTTAGTGACCCATAAAGCTCCGGGTTGTTGAGGTTTTGCTACCCTCATAAACTTTATCAAAGCCTGCACCGGGCACAAAATGTGATGCGTATGTCCGCGTTTAAGTGCCGGTACGGTAAATTCTGAAAATACTGTACATGATAACAGTGTTCATTCTTCGCTACGAACGTGGGAGACGGAGCGATCCGTAACTGCTCATTCAATCTCCCAAACTTGAGGCAATTAGGTTCGTTGCTCATCGCCGCCAGCTCAGATACCCTGTTTCCTGTCGCTAAATCCATAAGGAACACAGCCTTCTTTAGTAATGATTCAAAGTCCGGCGCATTATTATATTTGCGCGAATGAAGCGAAGATAAAGCTTTGTCCAGCGACCAAGTAGGCATGAGCTGCCGTGGTGGTGGGCATAGTTTGAAACATGCTCTCATAAACCCTTTCTCCTCCTCCTGTGGTATAGTTAGACCGGTAAGGTCGTAAAAGGGGTTTCTAATGGCAGATAAGTGATTCTTTAGAGTAACTACAGGAAGGCGTTTTTGCTCAAAACAAATAATCTAAATATTTAAAGACCAAAGCAACTGATGAGTCTGATTGCGCCATTTCTACTATCCAGGTTGTAAACGATTTCCAATGAGATTGATATTGTCGCCTGGTAGCCATAGTATACTGATTAAGACATTTATTAGTCACGCTCTCCCCGTACTGAGCTAGCCATTTGGCATTTTGAATGTCCATAAGGCAAAAGTCAGCGAGGTCTCTAGGTTGCCAATTGTCTGCAAGTGGAAGTACGAGACCGGGAGTGACACCGGGTTCTCGCACCACGTTTTCAACTGGTGGTACCACACCTGGGCCGGCCAAAGTGGCGCGATCATCGAAACTAAGCCCCGGTAACCCCGTAGTTTGTGAACTACTTGACACATGAGTGAAGCGTCTGGAGGCGGAAAAAGATAGATTGAATTCCATTTGTTCCAGTCCTCCGACAATGCGTTTGGACCCCCCGCCGCGGTTATTTTCCGGCGGGATAGATAGAGAGCGAGTCTGTGGTTTCCCTCGGACGCAAATAGATCCACTTGTGGACGGTATGGCTCTGCAATCATCCTGTTGAAGATGTTTTGCTTGAGCGCCCATTCTACTACTGTGCTCTGTCTCCGGGACAGGGCGTCTGCCCAGACGTTCGCTACGCCTGGGAGGTAAGATGCATGAAGATGTATGCTCAACGTTTCGGCTAGAGCAAAAATATCTTCTGACAATTCCAGCAACTTGCGAGACCTCGTTGACCCTTGCTTTTGAATGCAGTGGACTGCATTCAAGTTGTCCATCCGAAAAGCTATTGACTTTCCCTGTAAAGAAGAGCCGTGATTTTGGAGGAAAAACAAAGGGACTAGAAGTTTTTGTTTGTTGATATGAAAGTTCTCGTCTTTGGGACCACAGACCTTGGTGGCCTAGGTTCGACTGATATCCCCAGCCCATCGTCCCTGAAGCATCCGTGTCTACCCATACCGTAGGTGGGGGAGAAACCCAAGTCATTATTGAGTGCAATGTTTCCTTCCTTGCCCAGACCGACAGTAAGTTGTGAATTTTTGGGGGAATAGGCCATAATTTTCCTTCCGGTAAGAGTACTATACATTTGTTGCCTTCCATGATTAATCTCTTTACTTTCAACCGGCCCAACTTTACAGTTAGTTGAATCCAGTTGAGAGAACTGACCAGGGACTCCCACGTCTTCCTCGTCGTGTTCAGACTGTGGAGAAACGTGAACAATTTCCTGCGAAATCTGTCTCGGTTGGCTGAGTCCCAGACCAGCCCTATCCACTGAATTACCTGTGTGGGAACAAGGTTAGACTTTACCAGGTTGACCTTGAACCCTAAGGTTTGTACATGATTTATTACTTGATTGACATGGATACGGCAAAAACTCTCTGACTCCGCCACTACTAGCCTGTCGTCTAGGTACCATAACACAAATCCCCTGAGCTAACATTGGCATAAGTGCCTGCCGGACTAACTTTGTGAATATTCTTGGTGCCAAATTTAAACCAAAAGGCATTCTCTGAAAGACATAAGTCTCTTGCTTTATCCTCAAGGCGAGGAATCTTTTAAACCTCCTGTTTATCGGGACATGCCAATAGGCGTCGGTCAGGTCTAGTGAACACATACAGCCTAGCGGCGGGAGGGTGAGTCTGATTTGATTCACTGTGAGCATCCTGCAGATTGAATTGTGAATGTAAGTGTTGTTACGATCCAGGTTCTCAAAGACACAGGGCTCTTCAACATTGGACTAGATAATGGCAAAATGCAACAACGGTAACACTAGATCCAACCCCTGCCTTAAACACTGGAAAACAAAACACCATTACCGCCCTGAGTCGTGCCTGGACAACGAGGTATCCTATGACTCGGTAACTGGTGCACACACACTAGGCTGACGCTCGATGAAACAGCCTATTCTCAAACAGTAAAAGATTACTCGATTAGGTTACACAAAGAAAAGATAGTTAACGTGATTAATTAACGTTACGGTAGATACTCAAATAACTGGCACTCCTGTATTAAAGAAAGTGCAATGCTAGTCCTGCAACATCAACTGGAAACTTCTGAAATAAGTCTGATGCTGGGAAGATGTTCGTAAAGAATCTTGAACAATTATAATGCAGAATACGGGTCACAATAAATACTAGGACATATAGTAATAATAGGCAGGCGAATAATAAAGACTGCGCAAAGGTAGTAATGCTCGACAACTAAAGAAATGCTTCGTGACACAACGCAACAGCCTACTCGGTGTGCAACTCAACAACAACCTCGGCTCAAAGTGCAGTGAATAATAATGCTGCATACATATAATAATGGGGGCTTATCTCTAACCAGTGTCTGCTCAGTTAATAAAGTCTAGCTGGGGTATCAAGGCAGGGCAACAATGGGCGAGCATGCGGCTCGTAGCCTAACGTTGTCCGAAGGTGGTATAATGAAGATTACGTTATATGACGGGGATGCTCTCTTGATAAATCTAGGTCTCTAGTACCTAGTTCTATCCTGGCGATCCCTCAGAAGTCAACACAAAGAGGCAGCACTATGTTGTGAGGGATAGGCTATGGCCCTCTCACACCACAGCGCTGTGCTCGCAAAGTAAACCCACCCGAAGACAACTTAGGCTCCCACAGTACCTGTCGATGTCGTGCAGGGCTTAGCTAACACTGCACACATCGGAGACAACGACACAGTAACCTTACCCCCAGTCTAGCTTTAGATAACCAAGCAGAATCACTCAACACCTTGCCAGGGAGACATATACCGGTCTACAACCTTCCCGAGAGAGGACACATACGGAAAAGTCCGTCTCTCTAACCCTCAATAAAGCATAATACCTCCTTAACCTAATACATGGAAATCTCTGAGAGCTTCGCGTACAATACGACTGGTCGACGGTGAACGTCTATGCTGAAACCAGAAGGGATGTTGAGTTTAATAAAGATTAGAGAATGAGAAAGGAGAAGTCGAGAGAGAGAAATAGTATGCAAAGTGGCGAGTATGGGGGACAGAATTGCAAAGGATATAGGCGGTACGCGTGTCAGGCAAGCTCTGAGCTGGTAAAAAACATGAGGCCGCGACGGGAAGGGACTAGATGAAGGCCGGGAGTCCTGAAAGGACTGTTTAGCATTGTTAGCATAAGGCTTACCTCCAGTCTTTTGTTTGGAGTATGGTTTCTTGAATGGTTTCTTCTTAGGCTGGGAGGTACTCTGCGTCAAGCTGCCTACCAAATTGTACACTGCTCTCCATGTGTCTAAATTTAAGAGAGAGGCAGTTAAGACAGGGGAAAGAGTCACCCGGCGACCAATGTCTTCCGGTAATTTCTTCACCATAAACACCCTCAAGTCCTGGCGTGCTCGAACAGCCTCCAGTAAGGCTATTCTGATGTCACCTAGGGACTGGATTGAATTTTGTAAGAGCAGCCGCCGTGACAATTCCGTGGCTTGTCTTACATTTTGATTTTCAATAGCTGAAATAGTCAGTGTGAGGGACTGGGCTATTTGGCGACTTACAATATATTGCGAAAAAAGTCTATAGGCTTTGTTTCTTAATTTGAAATCTCTATCCAAGTGAGCTGGGGGAGGAGTAGAGAAAAGTTCCCTTAACTCATAGAGAGCAAGTTTGGGGGCCGAAAAAAAAAAAAAAAAGAGCTTGGGACACCCCGCCCGCCTTATTTATGGGGAGTGAGAACCAAGAGTGGGTTTCCTGAGGAATTTGGTGGGAGGATTTAGTTGTAATGGTAGCTGCAAACTGTTGCGCCTCAGCTTCTCAGTCCCCCCACGGACCCACACCTACCTGCCCCACCTGCAAGACTGGACTGTGTGTTTGATCTAGCGCCGGAATTGTATCCAATTCTGGCATCAATGCGTTCAGAGCTTTTATGTCGTTGACGCCGTCAGATTTTGTCCAGTCAACAAAAAGTCTTGCAGATGAGGCAGGGGGCAAAGCTGGCGTTGACGAATACACGAATAAATCAGGGGTATAGACATTGGGTATAGCCTTAATAGTAACATCCAACCGCCTACCTTGCATATCCTTTGTCCTCAGGTTCTTGCTTTTGCTAACCTCTATGGTCCAGTCACTCGGGACCGGAATCTCCCCCGATATTGTCGTCTGTGCCATGTGAACGTTCTTGGCTATAGCCGGAACCCATGAACAGTCAGGCCCGTATAGAAGTGGCATAGGGCCTTTTCTATGTGAAATTTTGTCTAGGGGAGGAGGTGTAATATCCGTGATAACTCGGACATTTGTAGTTGTCAAGGCGGCGGACATTGTTGTGTCACTCGCCGTGGTGGTCGTTTGATTGACGTTAAGAGGGGGTATGGCAGTTTTAGGAGGTTGAAATCCGGTAGGTTGTAAGGGCCTCACTGTCGATTCAATCGGGGGAGCTACCGGTGCCGTAGTGGGAGGGACCTGAGAACTAGGGATATGATATTTTCTCATTACTTTATGCAAGATATCATTAAGGTCATCTGTTGTCACATATTTAATCTGAGATTCCCGAGAAGACTCTGAAACCGCCTCAGAGCCTTCCTCGTTCACTGGTTGTCCTGAGGATATTTCAAGGTCTTCTAAATCCTCTGGGATTTCCACAACCTCCGGCGTTCCCTGCCTTTGTATAACTACCGGCTCATTCAAAGGCCACACTAAGTCAGGGACTGAGGAGGGAATATTATCATTACCCCTCTGTCTGTCTGTCCCTGAAACCAAGCCTGTGCCTGTGGTGACTCTGACTGTCTCCAAACACTTCTGTTAAGCACGGCGGGAGGTTGGGAGTCCGGTATAATACTAGCCTGAGAATTGTCATAATGCTGTACGGTACATGGTGTATAACCCCTATATTGTTCCGCCAGCACCCGTTGTGACATTATCGGTGGTCCCGTACGTGGCGCGGCAAGATTTACCTTAGGTATAGCAAAGATTGTATTTTGTGGTTCACTAATAGTGTCTTTAAGCCCTTCCCTGGGATTCGACTCAGTCTCCTCAGTCCCCGCCTCCGAGTTTCCTGATTGGACAGACACGGAGGCAGAGGCGGAGGAAAGTGGCCGCGGAGCCGGCGTAGGCTGGCGCCGCGACAGCGTCTCATCCTTGCGGGAACTTTTATGTCCACTCACTGATTTCGGGGCCGATGTCACAGAGTCTACCCGCCTTCTTTTACTAGACTTCGCCGCTGATTCTACTGAAGACTGGCGACCTCGACCTGGACCTCGACTTGGTCCTCGGCGAAGGAGATCGTCCTCGTTTGCGGCGGTCGGCAGGGGGGGGGTTGCCTCGTCGCTGTCGCTACTAACTAATTTCTTAGACAAGCTTTAGTTTTAGTTTTCGATTTGGGAGTCGACCTAGCTGACGTTGCTTTTAACACTAGAGATTTAATCACTAGGTGTTCCCACAGTGTTTTGTCATCACAAATTAATGCCTTATGGGCCACATCTTTTGCATAGACATTAACCCATCAGACCCAGAAGGGCTCTTAAACACCCATAAAAAACACACCCTAGCTACCCGGAAGGTCTCTTAAACACCCATGAGCTTAAAGCCTGTAAGCTTGGTGTGTGAGGCGTACGTCCGACGCATGTAAACAACAGCCGGCTGGACCGACGCCCCGCATCTCCGGCCACAAGAAGGAGTGCGTCGCTTGTTCGTGTGTGCCTGTATGTTATTGTTAAGTATCGAAAAGTAGTGTAAAGTGGCTGTTTTTGCCATAAAGTTATCTCCAATGAAATCATCATCACAACTGAACCAGTTGACTTAGAGAGCTCTACTTAACGCCATTTTACAGGTACGAAACACATCTACGCTTGGGGATGCGCGGGAATGCGGAAGCAGTCAGAATAACAAAGATACGGTAGTCTAGGCGTAGACGTTTTTCGGCCAAAACCCCCGGATTTCGGGGAATATTTATGTAATGCGTAGCCGGGGCTGGAGGGTTAAAGATAGTCTTAATCTCCTGAAGGGCTACAAGGCACGAATGGTCCTTCTTCTCAAACACGTTTGACCGGAATTCTGAGCAAACGGCGCACTTCTTAGATATCCAAAGTCCCCTAGATCTGTCGAGGTACATTACACATCTGATGCAATGTTTATGGGCAAAAACCGGGAGAAGAGGACAGTTAGGTGTAGCGCACAGAGTAAACAGAGGCATGATGGAGCGAGAAAAAAAAAAACCCGCCGTGATCGGCTCCCTCACCTGCTGCCTGAGCTGCTACTGGAGTGACGAAATCTGGAAATAAACATTTCCAGGAATCAATGCTCATTAAGATAACCTGAGAAGTGTTAAAACATCCTATCCTTCAAGTCCGCCGGAAAATTAGCTATAGCGCACTGCTACTCTAACCTTCCGCTGGACTTGTCTTAGGAAAACTTCATTTCCTCTTGAACTGCTTACCTGTGACAAAGTGCCACTGGCCCAATTAATCCGTAGTAACTATCTATTGACTATGGTCTAGATAGGAATAGCCCCACTAGACTGTTGCGCCGGGCGAGGAAAGTCATGCCGTGCTAGGCTATCGGTTTGGGCGAGTTCGCTCGGCGGGCCGAGATTGCTCCCTTAGGAATTTTGCACTTCCGCCGGGAGGTACGTGGTACTGCACACCACGCCGGAATTTTTTGGCTCGGTCCTTTCGCCTACGAGGCTAGGTTAGGCGTCAGTACGTAGAAAGATCGCCGGAAGGCAACGAGCCAAAAACATTGGAAGGGTCGACTTATATGTGAAAGTCAGACCCCCCCAAAACACCCCCACACCACCATCAGGACGTCTCCTGACTCCCTGTTTACATGTTAAATATACATACACATATAAACGAGGGAAATATCTTAGGGCTATAATAGTATAATAATAATATTTATTAATAAATATCAAACCCCTATACCCTACGGAGACCCCTAATGAGGCTGGCCACGATGCTTGTAGTAATCATACACCTTGTAGTTTACATACCTCCTGAAGACACTGCTGCGACATCTGGCATGGGGGCCCCACGAGAGGGGCAAAGCAGGCTCGAACCATGGAAAGTCCCACACCATGGAAAGTCCCACACCACGTGTGACAACTCTAAGACCAGGGCGTCTGCTACAATAATAAAAAAGCAACTGCCTCATATAGACGGTCAGAAGCCTATTCCTGCGGATAGATGAGCCTCCTAACTAGTAGCTGATAGCAATTCTAAGGCACAGAAAACATAAACAAAAAACACAGGCGGCGCTGATCCTGGAAGATTGAAGGCGCCTGCACAATAGTACCCTATTTTAACACTTCCCTGCGGGCATACCAATGGGGTAGCCTGTTCTAGCTAGTCTAAACCTGTTCAATACAACTCAGATAAATACAAATGAGCAAGGACTCACTAGAAGCGAGCGAACGAAGAATGTGGCAGAGCACAGGCACGCACGTACGATTGGGATGGTCGCGGGGAAGGTAAGAAGGAAATATGGCGTCTCAGTTGCCACAGTCTGGGCTAGAAGCCACGCACAAGAAATCCACGAAATGGAAAGCTATAGCAAAACAAGTTTTGAGTTTATTTTTTCTCTTTAATTTTTTACGAAGTTTTTCGTAGTGTGTACCCCAATCATAAGACGATTCCATAAGAGAAGTTGCGTTACACTTATGATGTAGTACTCCTTTTCCCCGCGGCGGGAGTTTAAAACTGGCTACCCGCAGGCGCTTGAAAGGAGGCTATTATATTAATAGGCATATCGTCAATGATGGAGGGGCCACTAATAAATATACCATATTTGATAATAAATAAATAGTTATAAAGGAATATCTCATAAGTGAAGGTGGAGTGAATTACCTTAGAGCAGCTATGAGGACTGGCCTTGGCTAGTGCTGTACAGAGAGACAGTAGTGGCTCTGGTTCATGTGGAAACACCTCTAATGCTTGAGGCAACAGCAACCCAGCTCCTCCACCTGTATTGTAACAATTAGGACTTGTAAAACTAATGGCATATCAAGATATTACTGGTGCAGCATGCATAAAGTAATTGTAATCCTATAAATAAGTTAACTTAACTGTCTGGTTTGGTGATAAGGAGTTGTTGGAACTCCTGTTTCATTTGTCTGGTCTCTTTAACTGATTTTCTGTATGCCTCATCTACACAGAGAGTAATCCAGCTAGCTCTCGCAAAGACTTCCTCTCCTTAACAATACATCACATGAACACATAATTTCTATCACATACTGAGTGCTTACCACTAATAAAGCCCAGGTGACCGAAGCCACTCCAAGGCGGGGAGCTGAAGAGGGTGCGGAAACGCCCGGGAAACCAAAGCCGCACCCAAGGCCCTGTGCCCCTCCGCAATTATGAATGGAAAGTTGAGGGGCAAAGGAAAAATGTGACGCTTTGGCTCCCAATCTGGGAGGTCAATCCACGGAAGGGACGCCGTCACTTGAGATCTAGAAAATATATAAGTAAAAGGAACAGTCAGAGTAAGCTATGGGTATGGCAGAGATCGCTCAGCTCTCACTCTGATAGACCAGCCCATCACCACATGACTAGAACCCAATCCTCTCAGCATCAGCTAGGAAAGGCCCTAGAAAGCCACCTTTGGTGGGGGGATAGCTCCCCTATTTCAACTCCTTTCGGGGTTGGGCTCCCGCCGGGCAAATTCTTGTAGTACAGTTAACTTGTTTTTTTGTTTTTGTTTATGTTTTCCTCTTCCTATGTCGGGCCATCCAAGGACTGTGGAAGAGCCATATTCAGCACTGAAGGAGAGTGTTAGCAACCCTGCCTTCGTTCCCATCATCCACCTCCAGTACCCAAAAGTGTGCACTCCTTCACACCACATCACAAGCCATCCACATTAATGCTAAAAAGTGTCACGTCTTAGAAATGGGGAAGAGTGGCAGAAGGCCAAAAGGAAGTTATAGGTTACGAGGATAGAAAAAATTATAAAAATTAGGGTGTCTTCAAGGTCACCACGAGCAGATGGGGTGCGATTTGATTACCCCTCTAGAAGTTGTAACCCAACCGAGGTGCCAACGCAACGTGCTAGACACTAGAGATGTTAAAACAGCAACAGTTAAATATTGTCACCAAAGTTCAACATCACTTGTTACAATACTGCCACTGTGCAAAGCATCTTAATGTAAATGTTATTACCAGTATAATGTAGACCTATTCCTAATGAAAATGAGATAATATAATTATATTCTTGAAATGTATAACAAAGAGTGAAGACTGACCTTCCTCCGACCAGAAGAGCTGTGATGGGGGGTCCTGCACTAGACAGGTCTTGGCCAGAGAGGTGAGGAAGGGTTGCTGGTCTAGGGTAAGGCAGGAGGCAGCAGCACACACCAGGGAGTACACCACAGATGACGCCACTCCCAACACCAGAGCATCACCCTGTACATTATTATGTATTAACATACAGGTACTGTAATTCACTACACCAGTGTAATAAATTTGTCACCTGTTCTAGTAATCACCATAAAGTTCACTACATAGAACAAAGAAACAAAATTAAGGAATGACAAGAAAAGGCTGATGAAAATAAAGGAAAGTTGGGTGAGGAGGATAAGAGAATTTTTTACTGGAGAGTGAGGGACGGAAAATTGAAGAAGTGGTTTATAAGAGTAGAAGGGAGGGGGAGATCAGGGAGGGAAGAGAATGTGATAGGAGTTGTGACGGAGGAGGAGAACGGGGTGGAGGTGTCACAGGGAGAGACAGGAGACAAAGAGGCAGACCCAGTAGTGCTAACGGGGGAGTAGGGTACGGACTGGAGGAGCGGGATGGTGTAATTGCTGAAGGAATGGTAGATGGATTAAGGATTATGTTTAGTAATGTGGATGTGTTTAGCCAGGACAAGAAAAGAGAACTGATATGTAGGTTGCAGGATGAAGAGGAAAAACCTGATGTCATAGCCTTACAGGAAGTAAAACCAAAAAATGCTAGGATTGAAAGGGAACTGGTGGAGGATAGTTTGGAGGGTTTTGAGTTATATGAGAGGAATGCTATTAGAGCAGAGGTCGGAAGAGGACTGTTTATTTATGTAAGAAAAGAGCTCAAGGTTAATGAGGTGGATATGAGACAGCAGTATTGTGAGTATTTGTGTATTGAAGTAAAATGTGCAAGAGGATCAATTCTAATTACCTCTATACAGTATATAGAAGCCCAAATAATAGTAGGGAAGAGGATGATAACCTACTGAAAGCAATGGAGGAAATAGATAATAGAGAGAACAAATATAAAATTTTGATTGGAGATTTCAATTTGCCAAGGATCAACTGGGCAAATTGTACTACTCCAGCGGGACAGGGTAGCCTGGAAAACAAGTTTATAGAGAATGTGAGATTGTTTTTTAACGCGACATATTACAGAGATGACAAGATATAGAGATGGGACGCAGGGGAGTGTACTTGATTTGATTTTTAGCAATGAGGAGGATATAGTGGAACATGTTAATGTGGATAGCCCTATAGGTCGTAGTGACCATGCCTGTATAAACTTTAGTTTCAATATTAAAACAGAGGGATAATAGAAGCAATAGAAAAATATACATGTATGATAGAGCAGATTATGAGCTGCTGAGACGGTGTTTGGACATTGACTGGGGGGAATACTTGAACGGTGAAGACGCTGAAGGAATGTGGAGGAAAATTAGAGTCAAACTGGAGAATGCTGTATCCAAAAGTGTACCAGTAAGGGAATATAAGGATAAAACAAAATTGAGGAAAAGAACGAACCCAGAATTGCCAATGAAAAGAAAGCTTTGGATATTGATTAGAAGAAAGAAACAATTATGGGAAAGACTAAAATTGTTAAAAAAGAACACGGGGTCTAGTATAGAAGCTAAAGAAGTGGATCTGGAATGCAGACAAATAAACAATAAAATAAGGTGGGAGACAAGGAGGGGGGTGAAGGAGAGGGAGAGAGAGATTGCTAGAAATGTGAAGGATAATCCAAAAATATTCTGGAAGTACATTCAGGAAAAGTTAACAAGAAAAGTAGGGATCCCAGAGCTGGTAGGGGGGTTGGATGATGGGAGTAGAGCGGAAACTGATAAGGAGAAAGCAGAGGTGCTGGGGAAATACTTTGGGGGGGTACTAACAGTGGAGTCGGATGATGCAGTGCCTACTATTCCCATCAAACAGGCACCGGCACTAGAACTAATAGTTTTCCCATGCTAGAATAAGAAGAGCTATAGAAAAAATGAACAGAAGTAAGTTCCCGGGACCGGATGGGATACACCCAAGAATCATAAAGGAAGGAGGTGAGATGTTAGTAGAGCCATTGAAAATTTTATTTGAGGTATCGTTTAACCCTCCAGCCCCGGCTATGTATTATATATATATTCCTCGAAAACCGGGTGTTTTGGCCGAAAAACGTCTAGGCTAGGCTACCGTATATTCGTTAATCAGACTGCTTCCCGCATTCCCGCGCATCCCCAAGCGTAGCTGTGTTATTTACCTGTAGAATGGCATTAAGTAGAGCTCTCTAAGTCAACTGGTTGAGCTGTGATGATGATTTCATTGGAGATAACTTTATGGTCAAAACAGCCACTTTACACTACTATTCGATACTTAACAACAACATACAGGCACACACGAACAAGCGCCGCTCTCCTTCTTGTGGCCGGAGATGCGGGGCGTCGGTCCAGCCGGCTGTTGTTTACATGCGTCGGACCGACGCCTCGCACACGAAGCTCACAGGCTTTCAACTACAGGGGCGTTCAAGAGTCCTTCCGGGTACCTGGTATATGCTTTTTTATGGGCGTTTAAGAGCCCATCCGTGGTGAGAGGGTTAATACAGGACAAATCCCGATGGACTGGAGAGAGGCGAACATAACAGATATATTTAAGAAGGGAAAGCGAAATGACCCAGGGAATTATAGACCAGTCAGTTTGACCAGTGTTGTGTGTAAACTAATGGAAACGGTAATTAGAGAAGGAATAATGGATCATATGAAGTCAAACCAACTTTTCAGTGGGAGACAGTTCGGATTCTTGCCGGGGAGGTCGACGGTACTACAGCTAATTAACCCGAAAACGGCGAGGGGGGGGGGGGGGGTATTGAACTAGCTCCCCATGGGCGAGCATATTGGCTCCATTCAGGTCTATAATCGTCATTTTACGATAAATATCGTTATTACTTATTCATATGAGCCTATTTTACCTTCACTATGAAGATAGTAACCTGTAACAACAATAAAACAAGTGAAAATATAATTTTTCTGGTCAAAATCGCGAATATAGATGGACCAGCCCATTCATGAATTATGGAGAAAATTGAGGCAACCCCTCCCTCCACGAGGCCTCAAGCCACACTGAGCCAACTCATAGCACTCGGTTATGTAACACACCCGCTAGGCACGTAAGCACATCCTCCACACAGTTTGCTAATGTTAGCACAAAAATATACCAACAAATTAGGGAATAACAGGGAAAATAGGTGATAATTGAAGGGGGAGGGGAAAGGGAGGAAGGAGGGGATGTGGAGGAGTGATATGAGGTATAGGAAAACATTTTTTTTTTTTTTTTTTTTTTTTTTTTAGTGCTACTGGGGCTGTTAAAATGTTTTTTTTAGGCCTCCCTCTTAAGAGCTTTGCCGCCGTCGCCCAGTAAAACCTCTTATGAGCTTTGCAGCCATTTACGGGTTAAGGTGGTAGATGATTGGATGCAAATTCTAGAAGATGGTGATGTAATAGAAGTGGTATATTGCGATTTTATGAAGGCCTTCGATAAGGTCCCACATAAAATGTTAATAGAGAAAGTTAGAAGCTATAATATAGGGGAGAAATGTGTGAAATGGATAGAAGCCTTCCTGAAAGATCGGAGACAGAGGGTACTGGTGAATGGAATAGGCTCGGGGTGGAGGGAAATTACAAGTGGGGTACCTCAGGGATCTGTGTTGGGACCACTGCTGTTCGTTATATTTATCAACGACTTACCTGAAGTTATAACTAATGGAAGTGAGGTATACCTGTATGCGGATGACACTAAGCTGTATAGAAGAGTGAGGAGTAAGGAAGATGTGGGCTTGCTTCAAGGAGATGTGGAGGGCATGAAGGGATGGTCTGAGCATTGGTTAATGCCTTTTCATCCAAAAAAAATGCAAGTACATGCGAAATTGGGACAAGCAAGAGAGACAAGGTAGGATACAGTATGTATGAAGCGATGGATGAAGTGAATGCAGAAAAGGATATAGGAGTAGTGATAGAAAATAAGTTAATTTTTCAGAACATTTAGCGGAAAAGATAAACAAAGCCAATAGAATTGTAGGGCTGATAAGGACATTTGTGTCACTTGACGAAGAAATCTTCAGGAATCTCTATACAGCGCTGGTTAGGCCGCACCTGGAATATGCGAACCAGGTGTGGGCTCCATATATGGTAAAGGATATAGAAGCAGTGGAGAAAGTGCAGAGGAGAACTAGCAAGCTGGTACCAATGTTGAAGAACGCGGGCTATGAGCAGAGGTTGAGGACACTGGGGCTTCCGACACTGGCATATAGGAGAAAGAGAGGGGATATGATAGACTTTTAAGATAGTGTCAGGAAAGTATGATGAGGATGTGTGTGAAGGTATCTTCTTGATGCGGGAGGGAACAAGAATGAGAGGACACTCTAAGAAAATTTACAAAGAAAGAAATAGGCTTGAGGAGGCAAAGAACTCATTTTGTGATAGAGTGGCAAATGAGTGGAACGCACTGCCCCAGTATGTAGTCGATTCCGAATCGATAAGGGAGTTTGAAAGTAATGAAAGCATGGGGAAGACAAGATTTGAAGTTTGATTATAAAACAAAAATACAGAATAGTAAAAATGTTGCGTCTGCTACCGCCGCCGCCAACACCGTGAACGACCGCAGCAGTGCAAGTACTGGTACTGAGCTGGATACACAGGCCTAGTTTGCCTTTTTCCAGAGGATCTACTGTAAGAAACTGTAAGAAATGTTAATGGAAACCACCTGCGTAATATCGTTTATGAAACTACAGTACTGTACAGTATACTGATGACGTGTATAGGATAGGTGGTGACTTTACAGCAGTGATTACTTTAGTGTTGTTGACATTAACCCTTAAACAGTGGGTAACCCTGGGAGATTCTATGGGGCGCTACAGGTCGCCATATATGATCCCTTGTATCTCTTTGTATTTCTCGAGCTATTTTGGTACTAAGTGGTGGAACCAAAGGTCTGTCTGGGTTACCAAAAGCCACCACGCCGATTATCTACGGCAGCTGAGCAGGGGATAGCTCAGTGTCCACCTAAGTTCTAACCAAGAAAGCAGGTGGATGTGTGTCGCAAGTACTATTCGTTCAATATGGGAATCTAAACACTCCTATTTCCTCACTTGATTGTAAATAATTCAGAACAGTTAAGATCGAGATTATGACATCTATGCATAAGCCACAACACGAGTTTTGTATCATATTTTCTTCCGAGTTACCCTATATTTAGAGCGAGTGAAAATACACAAAGCAGTGAAACTGGCAGAGCGCGGGTTGTTGTTGTTGTTGTTGTTCCCCAGACTGCCTGGCCGAACAGCCCCAAGGCCCCGAGCAAGGCCAAGGCCATAACCGAGCGCCCCCACAGAATCCTCCCTGCCTACCACAATAAAGCCTGAGTGACCGAAGCCACTCCATGGCGGGGAGCTGAGGAGGGTGCGGAAACGCCCAGGAAACCAAAGCGCGGGTTGGGAGTATTGCCGTATAAAACACAGCTCTTCACCCTACCACTTGTAAGTCTACAGACGAGTTTGGAAGGAGAACTCCGTTTCTACACTTACTAGCAGACTATGATAAGACTTTTTCTATTACCCTAGACATATCGAAAGCCTCCGATAGAGTCTGGCACAAATCTCTAATTTCCAAACTACCCTCCTTCGGTTTTTATCGCTCTATCTGTACCTTTGTCTCTAATTTCCTTCCTGATCGTTCCATAGCTGCAGTTGTGGACGGCCATTGCTCACTTCCTCAACCTATCAACTCCACTGGTCCTTAGGGTTCTGTCCTGTCTCCAGTTCTCTTTCTAATATTCATTAATGATCTCCTCAACTGTACCTCTAGTCCCATCCACTCATAAGCTGATGACTGTACCTTACACTATTCAACTACTTTTTCACAACACCCCATTATGTAATCACTTCAAAAGTCACGTGACGAGGCCATTAGAATGCCTATCTTCTGCTGATGCATCAATTATTTCTAATTGGGGCAGAGAAAATCTTGCTACTTTCAATGCCTCCCAAAACTAAATTTCTACATTTTACTAATCGTCGCAATCTTCTACAAGATTATCAATTATTCTTCAACAATACACAAATCACCATTTCATCTTCTCTCAATATTCTTGGTGTATCTTTTTCATGTTTCGCTGCATGTCTGCCTGCTGAGATTGGAACCTCTCCGGGTGGTCGGGGGCAGGGGGAATGCTGGAGGGACCTTGGTGACCCTGGTCTCTGGGTCTTCTCCTGGATGACCTAGATGTGTGTGAATTTACATTTTGTTTTTGTGTGTTCATTGTTATCTGTTGTTCCTGTTCTTGCTCTGTCTTGAGTCTCCCCCCCCCAAAATAAAAAAAAAAAGATAAGAAAGGAAGAGTGGGGATTGGGCCTGAGTAAATAGATATATAGAATACATACATACATAAAATTTTAAGACTGAGTGTAATTACACACATGAGTGCAGTTTCAGTCTCTTGTCCTAATGGCGGCGTTCCAGGCAACCCTGTTAACCCAGGAAGTGCGGCAAGACTTATAAAAGTTTTACCGGGTGGGCTGCGGGAAGCCTTATATAATCCAAGGCCTATTTTGTTTTTTTTTAAATCAGCCCAGTATAATTTTTTTTTTTTAATGCCCCTTGGCCATGCCAAATATCACTCCTCCACATCCCCTCCTCTCCCCCCCCCTCCCTTCAATTATCACCTATTCTCACTGTTATTCCCTTATTCTTAGGTATATATTCGTGCTAACATTAGCGAGTTATCTGGGCGTGGTTATCTGTGTTACCAAGCGTGGGAAAGAGCGAGAGACTACCACGCAACAGTGTCTCTCCAGCCGTCGTGCCGGCTGGCTGGCTGGCTGGCAGGCTGCCTCAGCCATAAGTTATGTAACTCTCGGCCTCTATCGCCGATTTTGACCATCCAAACGCTGTTTCCACTTGTTTTATTGCTGTAACAGGTTAATACCTTTATATTCAACGTAAAATAGGCGCATATGGATAAGTATTAATGATATTTATGGTACGATGATGATTTGAGTATAGGAAACAGTCTAAATACCTCCTCACAGGGAGGGGTGGCCAATACCCCACCTACGCAGCGGAGAGGTTAAGGGCTGCTTCACTTGTCAAGTTCTTGGATTTGAGATCGGCGCGTATAGTCCGATCCCAGGTCTTCCTCGGTCCACCCCTTGGTGCAGCTCCCTCCACAATCACGGACCTGCATTTTTTCACCCAATTTTGCTCATCCATTCTCTCCACATGTCCATACCATCCCAGTCTACTTGTACACATCACCTCGCTAATACTCTTTATACCTAAACGTCTCCTCAGCTCAACATTTGATATTCTATCCTGTAGCCTGGCCCCACACATCCATCTCACCATTCTCATCTCATTACGCTCCATTCTGTTGACATCCTCTACTTTAACGGCCCATGTTTCTGAGGCATATGTCATTGCACTTCTAACACATGAGGCATACACCTTTCCCTTCAGGAGGAGAGGCATTCTTTTCATGGTCAGGATTGGCATCAGTTCTCTGAACTTCCCCCAGCCACACCTAATTCTAGCAACAGTGGCAGCCTCGGCCCCACCACCGGCAGAGATGGTATCTCCTAGGTAACAAAACATGTTCACCAGCTCCAAAGACTCATTTCCAAAATTCACAGCCACAGGATCATCACTTAACACAAGCTCGCCTTTGCACACTACGCACTCAAATTTCTCTATTTCTCACTTATCCTTCGGCAGGGGTCCCTTTATTCTACTACAGCCCTTACTTCCATGGTGTACCGAACATCGACAGATGCTACATTGAATTGAGTTAACGCCCACTCCCTTTCAACACACTGCACATGGGTATGCACCGCTCTTTTCCACATTGCCTCGTCTCAATCTACAATGCATAACCTTGGTTTTGTTAATATTGACTCTTAAACCCTTGCTCGCCATGCCCTCTCTCCACTCTCTGAATTTGGCTTCAGCATCTTGCATACTGTCAGCTATTAGGACTAAATCGTCTGCATAAAACAGTTCCAACGGAAATCCGCCTCTAAAAACTCTAGACAGCGCCTCCAAGACCATAATAAAGAGGAGGGGGCTTAACACTGAACCCTGATGGACTCCAACACGGACTGCGAACTCATCACTCAGTACACCCTTCACCCTCACCGCACTTCGCGAATCCTCATACATCTTCATTATCACACGCACCAGCCACTCTTCCACACCAAGTTTCCTCATAGCCCACTGCACAACATCTCTAGGCACCCTATCAAAGGCCTTCTCCAGGTCTACAAACACAAAGTAAAGATCCCTGCCTTTTAGTAAGTATCTTTCCTGTATCTGCCTGACTATGAAGATAGCATCGGTTGTACCCCGTCCTGGCATAAAACCAAACTGCATATCATCAATAGAGATGCTTTGCCTGATCAAGCCCTCAAGGACTCTCTCACAGACCTTCATGATTTGGTCAAGCATTTTCAGGCCCCTATAATTTCCTCTATCTAGCGCATCCCCTTTTCCTTTGTATATGTTTACTATTACACTTTTGAGCCAATCCTCTGGGATTTTCTCATCTTTAATAATGGTGTTTATCAACTCAGTGACTAAGTTTACACCAGTCTCCCCTGAGGCTTTTATCATCTCAGCGACAATGTCAGAGCAACCTGGAGCTTTACCGTCCTTCATTTTATTGATTGCGTTGCTCACTACAGCTGGTGCTATCAAAGGAGGGGGCCCAGATATTGTTTTTTCGATACGAAGCTGTTCCTTATCCCATTCAAACTCTACATTTAGCAATCGTTCATAGTGTGCCTTCCATGCTTCTCTGATTTCATTTTCTGCATACACAATCTTCCCATTATCATTTCTAACACACTGTTCACCTATAATATCCCTACTGTCATTTTTAACTCGCCTAGCTAGGTTGAAGATCCCATTGGGATTGTCAGTGTTACACACTTGTTCAAGGACCAGGTCCTTAATGCAATTTTTAGCATTGTAAATAACTCTTTTGGCAGTTCGTTTAGCTGCCTGGTATTCTTCCTTGCTGCCTCCTTTCTTCCACGCTTTGAAGCATCTCCTTTTCTCTTTCACAGCATGTTCTACCTCATCGTTCCACCACCAGGAGGTCTTATTCCTGGGGTGACCCTTTGTTTTCCCACAGACTTTGTCAGTGGCCGCAATAAGGCTATGCTTAAGAAAATTCCATTGACTATTTACATCGTTAGGCCTAGCTTCCTTATTTCTATTAATTTCCTCCAGTTTAGATCTTTTTCATCCAACCTCTCTTGGAAACATCATATTACCACTCTTACTAAAACAGCTTCCCAGAAGTTAGGTGTGCTCAACCGTCTCCATGGGTTTTTCACCCCCACACAGCTTCTTGCTCTGTATAGGGGCATAGTGCACCCATGTATCGAGTATTGTTCGCATGTGTGGGGAGGCTCCACCCATACCGCACTTTTCGAAAGAGTAGTCTAAAGCAATGTTGCATCCCTTTCACTTTTCTATTGCTATTGCAACAATCAGTGTTCTTCAGAGCTCTCTCAGTACATACCCCCTCCCTTGTGGCGAGTGCAAGGGCACCAGCCTTTCAAAACAGTCCCACTCCTATTCTGTCCAACTCTCTAATCCAAGAATTGGCAAATTTTCTGTCTTTCTTCTACTCAACTAGTGAACTCTGGAACTCTCTCCCTTAATCAATCTTTCCTTCATCCATAGACTACCGTAGATCTGGACTGGACACGAAAATGGAACTTTGCTACATTAAGGGACCCAAAATCGGAGAACGAACACCACGGTTCAAACCTCGAAACCGCGAAAATATCACATTTTCGCTGTTTCGAGGTTCGAACTTTGGGGTTTCGTTTGGGGGACTCCGATTTTGGGTCCCTTACTGCAAAGTTCCATTTTTGTGTCCAGTCCAGATCTACTGTAGTCTATGCTTCATCCTATGACTTAAACTGCTTTAAACTTTGTGTGTCCAGGCATTTCGACCACAACGACCCTTGAATTTGTCTCTCTGTCACTCTTTTGACTCTGGGGGAGATACTTGTTACGGGCAACTTACCTCTTGTCTCCTTCATTCACATAAAAAAAATAATACAGTATTTCTAGCATTAACATTGATGATGGTAGACAACAGGAGAGCATCACCCTGTACAGTACAGTATATACAAGTACAGTATATTAACCCTTTCATGCTTGGGAATTGCCGTTTAGTATTCAGAAACTGAATTATCTTTATCTCATAACTACCTCTCCAAAATTAGTTTTCTGCCCACAGCTCGCTCAAAGACAACTGCGGAGGTTGAAGTAACTAAAATAAAGGTTACTAAACACCCCTGATGGTCACAAAGGCTTATAAGTATCCCAGAAAGGGTGTAAATTGTGTTCTTTTGCAAGAGAGGGTTAATAGATAATGCAATATCCAGTACCCTGCATATCACGATCACATATACTTCAGGGGAGGCAGTTGTTTTTTCGAGTCCTCCTCATGTTTAGCCCTATTAGTTATGAGATTTCAAGACATTCGCCTGCTGTACCCAGGAAACACTCTGGAAGAGGCATGGGGTACAGTGGATTGTCGGAAAAAAGAAAAGATATAGGATATACTGGATGGGAGAGGAGACTGATAAAGCGAAAGGAAGAGTGGGTGTTCTGGTGGCTGAAGAGCTGGCGGAAAGTGTGCTTCAGATTACGAGAGTTAGCGAAAGGCTGATTGTTCTGAAGTTGAAAGTTGGTGAGAGAATTCTGAATGTGATATCTGCATATGCCCCACAGGCTACTCTACAGAAAGAGATAAAATAGGACTTCTGGAATGACACCGTCAGTGTCATTTCAGGCCTGTCGGAGAATGAAATAACAATAGTGGGAGGGGACCTCAATGGTCACGTGGAAGTATCTGCAGATGGATACGAGGGGGTACATGGAGGAAATGGTTACGGAAGGAGAAATCTGGAAGGCGAATATTGTGACGTCTACTCAGCGTTGGCAGAATCGCCTCTCGTTAGCCACTAGCTCTCGCCAGGGACATCGAAATGGGCTACAGTTATCCGAGAATGTTGTTCTTTCTTTCCTAGTAATCGCATTGTCACAGACAGTCCAGTGGTGGTCTTTGTTTTCGTCTGTGACAACGGGGTGTATTTTATATCAACAGTAGTGATAATAGTACCAGCGTGGGAATGAGAAAGACTTTCAGAGCGAGAAGGTAGTGGGTGTCTGAGTCACGGGTGCATTCCTGCCTGTCGCTCGCCATTGGCCGGCGTGTCTTGCTGTGTCACGTGACACTTGCTGTCTTGTGACGTATCGGCCCGTGATTGGCCGACCATCGCGCCTTTGCGGGCTCCTGTGTAACTTACCTCCTCCATGAGGGTCCCCAGGAGCTGTCTTCGTCAGGACAGGCTTGGCGCGCGTGCTTCTAACATCCCCTTGCATACTCTCCCCCGATCACCACCTTTATCACTGTTTCTCTCACTCGATTCTCTCTTTCCATACTCTAACCTTTATTAACTGCACAACACTCCCCTTGGGTTCTGCATACGGTTTTCATAGCCGGTCCATTGTATTGCATGCGCCGTCCTCAGAGATATTTACATGTAATTAGAATAGGTTTGAGGGTTCTTAGTTAGTATAGGTTAAGAACTTTGTGTGTCTCCATTATTGATTTAGTGTTTCTGCTCTTTTATTTAATGCTAGACTGGGATAAGGTAACTGTAGTCGTTGTCTCCGATGTGTGTACGGTTTGCCTATACCTACACGACTTCGACCGGTCCTGTGGTAGTCTGGGTTGTCTTTTCGGTTGCGTCCTTTGCGAGTGCAGCATTGTGTTGACTGAGGGTTTTGGCCTGTTCCAGTTCCACACTTTGCTGCCTCTTTGCTTGTCTTAAGAGGGTCGCCAAGATAGAACCAGATACTTGTGATCTGGATCTATCAAGAGAGCACCCTAGTCAATTAACGTAACTTAAAGGATGCAGTCTTAAGGACATCGCTAGGCTACGAGCCTGTCTTGCTCAACCCCAGTTCCTTACCCAGAGTATCCCAGCTAGACATTATTAATCGAGTAGACACTTGTTAGTATTTAATATAAGCTCTTTGATATGTACGCATTATTATTCACAGCATTTATTAGTCTGGGTTGTTGTTGAGCCACACAAGCATAGCAGACTGTTTCGTTGATGAGGAAGTACAGTAGGGTCCCGCATAAAACGTGTTCGCATAAAACGAGTCTCGATTAAAACGACCGACCTAAAATATTAATATTTAATTTTCGATCAGAACGAATGTGATCACATAAAACGAGTCCGCCGCCAAAGTGGGGCAAATACAAGGAGTTTTCATATAGAGCGCCGAAATATCGTACAAAACGTACAAAATATCGTACGCTTTCATATAAAACGCCGAAATATCGTACAAAACGTACGAAATATCGTTCGCTTTGTACGAAAATTTTCGCTTACAGTGAACATTGACGATATTGCGCCACCAAAATGCTGTGTTCACATAAAACGAATTCACATAAAACGCCCTCGTTTATCGACCATAAACTCGTTTTATGTGAGACCCTACTGTACTTCTTTTAGTGTCGAGCATTGCTACCGTTGCGCATTTATAGTATTCTCGTGTCAGTTAACATTATACAGTCGACGCTCGATTTAACGGACTAATAGGGGGGAGACCGAGTCCGTTGCTGGAAAATTGCCTTAGTTTTTTTTTTTTTTTTTTTTTTTTTTTGTGATTGAGAGACACATTGTGCTGTACTGTCCCTGAAAACATAATAAAGGTCGTATTTGTCATTGATATGATAAATTTCACATGGGAAAAAAAAAAGAAAAAAAAAAAAAGGAAGGATATCCCCGCCTCTGTAATCCTACTCCCTCCCCTCCCCGTCCCGGCCTCAACCCAGACCCCGTTACTGTGATAATGTTGATAAGCCTTGTGCTACACCCTATTGATAATGCAAAACTATTGAACACACTTAAAAGTGTATGTTATTTGGTCTCTATATAATCTGTGAATTATTTCCGATATGATAGAATTAAAGACATATTTTTCCACCAACTCATAATCAGCAAAAATGACACAAATGTCAATTAAAAACATGTTATAATATTTCCCCATCATTTTGTGTATACCGTGGGAACAAAAAAACAAAAAAAATCTATCAAACGTAAATCTCCCGTCTCGGAAGCTCGGCGCCTAGACGGAGGGGAGGGTTGAACTATTTTTTTGACTATCTTATTTATTGTTTATCTATGTGCTGGAAGGATATTATATTTTTCAATTCCATCGCATTAGAAATGATTTCAAAGATTACAAAAAGTCCAAATAAGACATAGTTATGTTAATGTAAACATAGAAGAAACAAAAGGTGTATGTTGCCTTTATGGACTTGGAGAAGGCCTATGACAGAGTGGATAGAGAAGGTTTGTGGAAAGTACTTAGAATATACGGAGTAGAGGGCAAGTTGCTGAAAGCAGTGAAGAGCATGTATGAGGGTGCAAAGGCGGCAGTACGTGTGGAGAGTGAGCAAAGCGAGTTCTTTGACCTGAATGTTGGTTTGAAACAGGGGTGTGTGATGTCCCCGTGGTTGTTTACTGTATATGGATGGAGTTATGAAAGAAATACTATCAAGAGCAGTGGATGTTGGTGTATCGCTGAAAAGGGAGGGAATTGAGTGGAAGCTACCTATACTGCTGTTTGCGGATGATACAGTTCTGATGAGTGATAATGAATGGGAGTTGCAGGGTCTGGTAAATGAGTTTGGAACAGTGTGCGAAAACGGAATTTGAAGGTAAATACGGGGAGAGCAAGGTTATGGTCTTCGAAAGGGGTGAAGTCACAGAGTGTGAGGTGAAGCTGAACGGTCAGGCTATGGAGATCGTCAACTCTTTTAAGTATCTGGGCAGTGTGTTGTGTAAAGATGGGACTATGGTTGAAGAGGTGCGGGAGAGGGTACAACACGGGAAGAGGGTTGTAGGAACGCTAAAGTAACAAGAAATAGGGTGGTCAGTATGGAAGTGAAGAAGTCCTTGCATGACAGTGTGGTAATCCCGACACTGACGGAAGCGAAGCATGGACGTTGGTTGAGAGACTCAGACCAAGAGTGAGAGCAGTGGAAATTAATTACTTAAGGAGTGCGTGCGGAGTTACATGGAGGGATAGACAGACTAATGAGGAAGTAAGAAGGAGGTGTGGTGTGGAGGTAGATGTGCTGGAAAGTGTGAAAAGGAACAACTTGAGATGGTTCGGCCATATGGAACGTATGGAAAGCGAGAGAATGACTAAGAGGGTGTACGAGAGCGAGATGGAGGGACAGTAGACCAGTCAAAGTAGGGCTGGACTTAGAACAAATTGCAATAGAAGGTTTTTTGGCTTTAACTTGTTTATTAGGTCCCTCTGATGAACATATAAAAAGTCTCCAACTTTTGGACACCGGGAAAGTGGTTAATTTGCATAAATTCAAGATGGCCGCCGTCCAAAGCTTCAATTTACAGATAATTTTTCTCTGCTCCTATACCCTATAAATGTATTACAAACAACGTTTTTTGGCTTTAACTTGTTTATTAGGTCCCTCTGATGAACATATAAAAAGTCTCCAACTTTTGGACACCTGGAGGAAACGCAACGCCTACGCTGGTTACTTGCTATGCCAGCCTGCGCTGAGGTGAGTGAAGTTATGCAAGAACTGACAGGGAAGCATTTCCACACCTCTGAGCAGCACAAAGAAATGACTGAAGCAAGGCGTGAACGAGATAGGAAGGACACAGAGAAGGTTCTCGCATTCTTCAAGGATTATGATCCATTTCAAGAATCAAATGAACTCAGGAATATTGCCAACGGTGTGACAGGACCAGCCTCGGCCAATCCTCATTTACTGTATGAGGTTGGTATGAACATTGTGCAGAAGATGGAAGGTAGCAATGCTTTTGACTTTTCATTTAGGAAGAAAGATCAAGTTGAGTCGTTGGGTGCAAAGGTTACAATCAGTGCTGAAAAAGTACCAATCGACCCACAGCTCCTTTTCCAGAGGCTCCTCATCTTTGCTAATAACAGGGACTTAGGTGTTGAAGAGGTCTTTGCGTATGAGTTGTCTAGCTACCCTACTGCTCTGTTCGATAAGTGGGGGAGGCTCAGGGAAGCCAATAAACCACAGCTAGGAGATGAGATAGCTGCTGTTGTTCCCAAGTCGTCATTGGAATCATTTGAGGAAGAAAGGACTGTGACCCATGTTCTGGATGGTGGTTCCTTATTGCAAAGGATTCCATGGAAGAAGGGTGACACATTTGAGGACATTGCAAGCATGTACATGAAGCATGTTTCCAAAAACTTTCTCAACCCGGTGGTTGTATTCGACGGTTATAAATCAGGACCTACTACCAAGGACATGACACACAATCGACGATCAAAAGGAGTCTTTGGTCAAAAGGTGATGTTCACTCCAACCATGCCCCTTCGGTCAAAAAAGGAAAACTTCTTGTCAAACTCGGACAATAAGCAAAACTTCATTGACTTATTGTGTGAAACATTCAAGGCAAATGGAATTGACTGTGTCAATGCGCCAGCAGATGCAGATGTCATGATTGCGAAGAAGGGAATTGAGCATGCAAGGGAAACCGTGACATATGTGATAGGTGAGGACACAGACTTGTTGGTGCTGTTGTGTCATTATGCGGAACGAGGGATGAATGATTTGTACTTCAAGTCGAGCAAGGAAGGTGGGAAATGTTGGCATATTAACTCAGTAGCAGAAGCTCTCGGTGAAAGCATCTGTCGTGTCCTGCCAGTTGTCCATGCACTCTGTGGATGTGACACAACCTCACGACTGTATGGTATTGGTAAAGGGGCTGCCTTGAGGAAAGTGAGGGAAGACAACGGTTTCTTGAAATGTATAGAAGCATTCTGTTGCCAAAGTGGAAGTAAAGACGCGATATCATCAGCTGGTGAAAAGGCCTTGGTTTATTTGTACGGGGGAAAAGGAAATGACACCCTTGACGGACTGCGAAAGACAAAGTTTTGCAACAAGGTGGCAAAAAGTTCAACTACCGTTGAAGTTCACAGCCTTCCCCCAACAACCGATGCAGCCAAATACCACTCGTTCCGAGTTTATTGTCAGGTCCAGGAATGGATGGGGAACTGTGTGGACCCCGAGAAATAGGGCTGGTGTCTGCGGAAGGGACAGCTTGAACCGAAGACGATGGATTCGCCAGTGGCTCCTGATTCACTACTGAAATTGGTCAGATGTCAGTGTAAGGGCAACTGTGACACTCAACGCTGTAGTTGCAAACGGAATGAGCTTGAATGTTCCAGTGCATGTGGTCAATGTAAAGGACTCTGTCAAAATAGCAACTTTGATGCAAGCACCGATGATCCAAGTGAATACGAACTCCTATCATGAATTACATAATTGGCTCTGCATGACGTCATACTACGTCGTTTTTTTTTTTGTTTTTTTTTTTTTATAAAAAAGAGGGACAACAGGTCAAAAAACCCATACAAGCACAAAGTGCCTGTGTCACCCCTTGTGAAAGAGACAGTTCAGCCTGTCTGTAAGGTTTTTCGGCTGTAAATTAACCACTTTCCAGGTGTCCAAAAGTTGGAGACTTTTTATATGTTCATCAGAGGGACCTAATAAACAAGTTAAAGCCAAAAAACGTTGTTTGTAATACATTTATAGGGTCTAGGAGCAACCAGAAAAAAGTTATCTGTAAATTGAAGCTTTGGACGGCGGCCATCTTGAATTTATGCAAATTAACCACTTTCCCAGTGTCCAAAAGTTGGAGACTTTTTATATGTTCATCAGAGGGACCTAATAAACAAGTTAAAGCCAAAAAACCTTCTATTGCAATTTGTTCTAGGTCCAGTTAAATTATTGCTAGATTTACTGGACTACAGAGGGGGAGAGGTAGACCGAATATGAGGTGGAAGGATGGAGTGAGGAACTACATGAACGAAGGCGGTGCTGGTTGGGGGGAGGGGCGTCGACTGACTGGGGACAGAGGTGCATGGGGGCGGTTCGTTCGTGGCCACCCCTTCGGGGATCACGGCGTCAGGCAATAGATAGATAGATAGATGTTAATGTATAAGGGATTTAGGTAGATGAATTAGAGAGATAGATAGATAGAAAGAGAGTGTATATCGAGGGAAAAAAACAAAACAAAAAATCTATCAAACGTAAATCTTCCGTCTCTGCTCGCACGGTGGGGAGAGTTGAAATATTTTGTTGACTATCTTATTTATTATTTATCTATGTATTTACCTAATTGTATTTACCTAATTGTAGTTTACAGGAGTTGAGCTAAGCTCGTGTTGTCCCGTCTCTCAGTCTACTTTTTATCCAATTTTTTCTTAAAAATATGGATGTTCCTTGCCCCTACCACCTCCTCCTCCAGCCCATTCCATTTGTCAATACATCTATAGGGGAAGCTAAACTTCCTGATATCGTTCTTGCAGGTAGGTCTTTTTACTTTGTAGCTGTGGCCTCTAGTTATTCCTGTATCCATAATTAATATATCCTCCCTATCCAGCCTCTCCAGCCCCCGGGTACATTTGTACATCATTATCATGTCTCCCCTCTCTCTCCTCTCTTTTAGACTCGGTAGATTTAATTTGTCTAGCCTCCCTTCATATGGCAGTTCTCTGAGACTTGGAACCAATCTAGTGACTGCTCTCTGGATTCTTTCTAACTTGTGAATATGCTTCTTTAGATGCGGGGACAACACCACTGCTGCATACTCCAATCTTGGTCTAATCATACTCTTCATAATTTTCGCTACCATGGTCTCATCCAAATAGTTCAGAGCAACTTTCATATTCCCGGCCATTGCATACATTCCGCTAAAGAGCTTGTTAATATGTTTCTCTGGCGACAAATTATCTTGTATAATCAACCCTAAATCTTTTTCTTTTTCGGCCTTGCTAATTTTATTATCTCCCATCCTGTACTCCCAATTTGGTCTATTCACACTTCTTCCCATATTTAACACATGACATTTACTTATATTAAATTTCATTTTCCACTTGGTGCTCCATTCGTATATTTTATCTAAATCCCCTTGCAGCTCCTCACAACTACTTTTATTTGTTATTTGTCTCATAATTTTTACGTCATCTGCAAACATTGACATGTAAGAGTTTATGCCTATCGGCAGGTCATTCACGTACATAAGGAACATGAGAGGTGCCAACACAGATCCCTGCGGCACACCACTCTCAACTTTCCGCCACGATGAGTAAGTTCCTCTAATGTTGGTCCTCATTTCCCTATCTGTTAAATAGCTCTCCATCCATTTCAGCAAACTCCCCCTGACACATCCTAGCGTCTCAAGCTTAGATAACAATCTCTTATGTGGTACCTTATCGAATGCTTTGGAAAGGTCTAAGTAGACGCAGTCCACCCATCCGCCTCTTTCTTGGAGTACATCTATCACCCTACTGTAATAACATAGCAAACTGGTAACACAAGATGTCCCTTCTCTGAATCCAAATTGCTTTGGGGTTATTATTTTCTTTCTCTCCAACATTTTTATCCATCTCTTCCTAATTAGCTTTTCACAAATCTTGCATACAATACTAGTAAGTGAAACTGGTCTATAGTTTAGAGGGTCCTCAGGGTTTCCATTCTTGTATATCGGAATGATATTAGCTCTTTTCCATTCAACAGGAACCTGTCCTTTATCTAAGGAAGCTTGAATTATGTCCCTCACTGGCTCCACTAATTGCTCTGCACACTCCTTTAAAACCCAGGCAGACACTTCATCCGGTCCCATAGCTTTCCTTACTTCAAGTCCTCTCATCGCAGATAACAGCTCATCTCTAGTTATTTCAATCTTACTAAGACCACTCTCCAGTACTCCCGCCTGTGGTTCGTCAAAACCTTCCTCTCTAGTAAAAACTGACCCCAATTTGTTATTCATTACCTCACACATGTCCGATACATTTTCATACGTCCTAGCATCAACTCTTAATTTAGTAATTTGTTTCTTTACCTTCAACTTACTGTTTATATATTTATAAAATAATCTAGGGTCACTTTCACATTTATTTACTATGTTCTTCTCATAGTTCATTTTAACTTGCCTAATTATGTTAACATATCTATTCCTCTCCTGTTTATATTTATTCCGATTACTCTCAGTGTTCCTTCTTCTTAATCTAGCCCAAGCTGCATCACGCCTACCCAAAGCTCTTTTGCATTTCAAATTAAACCAATCTTTCTGCTTAGTAAAATTTCCAGTTTTATATCTTGGGACAAACATATTGGTTCCTACTCTATAAATTTCGAGGAATCTACTATATTTACCTTGTACGTCCCGTTCCTTCAAAATAAGATCCCAATCTACTCCCTCTAAATATCTTTTCAAGGATACATAATCAGCTTTACTATAATTTAATCTGTCATTTATGTAGCTATTGTCTAATCTATTGGCATTACTCGAGGTCAACTTCCATTTTAGTAATAGGTGATCACTTTTACCTACAGGACATAGATAGTTTATATCACTAATTTCGTGAGGATCTTTTGTAAAAATCAGATCGAGTTTAGAAGGTTCGTTATTATATTTTATATTATATTTTTCAATTCCATCACATTAGAAATTATTCAAAGATTACAAAAAGTCCAAATAAGACATAGTTATGTTAATGTATAAGGGATTTAGGTAGGTACCGTACATTAGAGAGATAAATAGATAGAGCAACGGACTTTGCTCCAACTTTTTTTCGAGCAACGGACTTAGTCCGTTGCTGGGTCCATTGTCCGGCTACGGACAGAGTCCGTTAAATCCGAAATCCGTTGTATCGGGGTCCGTTAAATCGAGCGTCGACTGTATGTCCTATCTTGAATACACTATCCTAAATTGAATACACTAAAGTGTATTCAATTTACATGTGTGGTGTCCTGCCTCCTGCCTTTATATAGTTCAAGATTAGTACGAGCATCTTATGAGCATCAGACTTTCTTCAGAAGTTTCCAGGTCTATGCTGTAGGACTATACTTCACTTTCTTTCAGATAGGAGTGAAGAGTTTATTGTTGTTTAGAGTAACTGTATTGAACCATCTTTTTATTGTATTAAATTTGCAGTGATTTAATTGATCTTTCCATAGATTCCTTTTTATGCATTTTAACGTAACTTGCATCTTGTTTTTTGTTTTTTTTTCTATATTCCAACTACTCCCTCTCGGGCATAGGCTGATAGCCTTTACACTCTACCGCTGAACACGGTGAGGCCCGTGAGGTCTTGTTCCAGTCTAGGGAGTGAGACATGCGAAGAACCTATTCACGGCTCGAAACCCAACTCCATCTCTGAAGCTGCTTCGCCTCTGTGCTTCACAATCTCACTCCCCAGGCTCGGACCCTCACTCTCAGAACGCCACCTATTGAGCAATTAACTCACTAGGCATTGCCCCCCTGTAGCATATTTTGAATATGGGAATATTCATACAGTGCTATTTAAGCAGGGAACAATGAGGGTATTTTGTTTTGGCATTTCGGTATGCTGTGGTAATGCACTGAAACTAGGTACAGCACAAATTCCATCCCAATAATATCTTCCCATTGACATATTGGGATTCGAACCCGGGTCCATTGGATTACCAGCCCAGTGGCAAGACCACTCTGCCACACCTCCCCTCCCCCTAGCCTGTTATCAGGCTATACCAGTGTGGGTTAGCCTGAAGTAGAGTACATTTATGCCCAGTTAAGGATACCCCGCTATCGCAGATTAACTCTGGAGGGTATAGGTGTTTTGTTCGCCGGCATATAAGTTCGAGGGTTTGGATCTAGCGTACCGTTGTTGCATAGTGCCCTATTACTAGTCCAATCATTAAGTGCCCTTGTTTTATTCGTAGTCCCGGTCGTAACAATATATATTGGAGTCCTGCGTTGCACTCAACATGGTTGTGTGTAACACAAAGTTCAAGAAAAGACAGAGCCACCTGATCACATATAACTCTGGAGTCTCCAGTAGCCAGATAGATTACTTCTTGGTTAACAGGAAAGACTGGAAACTAGTTCGAGATGTAAAGGTCATCCCAAGCGAAGAATGTACCCCCCAGCATAAGCTACTTGTGTGCGACATGAGCTTATACAGAGATCCTAAGTGCAAGAAGGTATACATACCCAAAAGGAAAGTGTGGCTGCTGAAGAACAAGGAAGTTAGGGATAGGTTTCATAGTGAACTGGAGGAAATGAATAGAAATAAGGAAGCTAGGCCTAACGATGTAAATAGTCAATGGAACTTTCTTAAGCATAGCCTTATTGTTGCCACTGACAGTCTGTGGGAAAACAAAGGGTCACCCCAGAAATAAGACCTCCTGGTGGTGGAACGATGAGGTAGAACATGCTGTGAAAGAGAAAAGGAGATGCTTCAAAGCATGGAAGAAAGGAGGCAGCAAGAAGGAATACCAGGCAGCTAAACGAACTGCCAAGAGTTATTTACAATGCTAAAAATTGCATTAAGGACCTGGTCCTCGAAGAAGTGTGTAACACTGACAATCCCAATGGAATCTTCAACCTAGCTAGGCGAGTTAAAAATGACAGTAGGGATATTATAGGTGAACAGTGTGTTAGAAACGATAATGGGAAGATTGTGTATGCAGAAAATGAAATCAGAGAAGCATGGAAGGCACACTATGAACGATTGCTAAATGTAGAGTTTGAATGGGATAAGGAACAGATTAGTATCGAAAAACCAATATCTGGGGCCCCTCCTTTGATAGCACCAGCTGTAGTGAGCGACGCAATCAATAAAATGAAGGACGGTAAGGCTCCAGGTTGCTCTGACATTGTCGCTGAGATGATAAAAGCCTCAGGGGAGACTGGTGTAAACTTAGTCACTGAGTTGATAAACACCATTATTAAGGATGAGAAAATCCCAGAAGATTGGCTCAAAAGTGTAATAGTAAATATATACAAAGGAAAAGTGGATGCGCTAGATAGAGGAAATTATAGGGGCCTGAAAATGCTTGACCAAATCATGAAGGTCTGTGAGAGAGTCCTTGAGGGTTTGATCAGGCAAAGCATCTCAATTGATGATATGCAGTTTGGTTTTATGCCAGGACTAGGTACAACCGATGCTACCTTCATAGTCAGGCAGATACAGGAAAGATACTTACTAAAAGGCAGGGATCTTTACTTTGTATTTGTAGACCTGGAGAAGGCCTTTGATAGGGTGCCTAGAGATGTTGTGCAGTGGGCTATGAGGAAACTTGGTGTGGAAGAGTGGCTGGTGCGTGTGATAATGAAGATGTATGAGGATTCGCGAAGTGCGGTGAGGGTGAAGGGTGTATTTACCTAATAGTATTTACCTAATTGTAGTTTACAGGAGTTGAGCTAAGCTCGTGTTGTCCCGTCTCTCAGTCTACTTTTTATCCAATTTTTTCTTGAAAATATGGATGTTCCTTGCCCCTACCACCTCCTCCTCCAGCCCATTCCATTTGTCAATACATCTATAGGGGAAGCTAAACTTCCTGATATCGTTCTTGCAGGTAGGTCTTTTTACTTTGTAGCTGTGGCCTCTAGTTATTCCTGTATCCATAATTAATATATCCTCCCTATCCAGCCTCTCCAGCCCCCGGGTACATTTGTACATCATTATCATGTCTCCCCTCTCTCTCCTCTCTTTTAGACTCGGTAGATTTAATTTGTCTAGCCTCCCTTCATATGGCAGTTCTCTGAGACTTGGAACCAATCTAGTGACTGCTCTCTGGATTCTTTCTAACTTGTGAATATGCTTCTTTAGATGCGGGGACCACACCACTGCTGCATACTCCAATCTTGGTCTAATCATACTCTTCATAATTTTCGCTACCATGGTCTCATCCAAATAGTTCAGAGCAACTTTCATATTCCCGGCCATTGCATACATTCCGCTAAAGAGCTTGTTAATATGTTTCTCTGGCGACAAATTATCTTGTATAATCAACCCTAAATCTTTTTCTTTTTCGGCCTTGCTAATTTTATTATCTCCCATCCTGTACTCCCAATTTGGTCTATTCACACTTCTTCCCATATTTAACACATGACATTTACTTATATTAAATTTCATTTTCCACTTGGTGCTCCATTCGTATATTTTATCTAAATCCCCTTGCAGCTCCTCACAACTACTTTTATTTGTTATTTGTCTCATAATTTTTACGTCATCTGCAAACATTGACATGTAAGAGTTTATGCCTATCGGCAGGTCATTCACGTACATAAGGAACTGAGTGATGAGTTCGCAGTCCGTGTTGGAGTCCATCAGGGTTAAGTGTTAAGCCCCCTCCTCTTTATTATGGTCCTGGAGGCACTGTCTAGAGTTTTTAGAGGCGGACTCCCGTTGGAACTGTTTTATGCAGACGATTTAGTCCTAATAGCTGACAGTATGCAAGATGCCAAGGCCAAATTCAGAAAGTGGAGAGAGGGCATGGCGAGCAAGGGTTTAAGAGTCAATATTAACAAAACGAAGGTTATGCACTGTAGATTGAGATGAGGCAATGTGGAAAAGAGCGGTGCATACCCATGTGCAGTGTGTGGAAAGGGAGTGGGCGTTAACTCAATTCAATGTAGCATCTGTCGATGTTGGGTACACCATGGGAGTAAGCGCTGTAGTAGAATAAAGGGATCCCTGCCGAAGGATAAGTCAGAAATAGAGAAATTTGAGTGCGTAGTGTGCAAAGGCGAGCTTGTGTTAAGTGATGATCCTGTGGCTGTGAATTTTGGAAATGAGTCTTTGGAACTGGTGAACAAGTTTTGTTACCTAGGAGATACCATCTCTGCCGGTGGTGGGGCCAAGGCTGCCACTGTTGCTAGAATTAGGTGCGGCTGGGGGAAGTTCAGAGAACTGCTGCCAAGCCTGATCATGAAAAGAATGCCTCTCTCCCTGAAGGGAAAGGTGTATGCCTCAGAAACATGGGCCGTTAAAGTAGAGAATGTCAACAGAATGGAGCGTAATGAGATGAGAATGGTGAGATGGATGTGTGGGGCCAGGCTACAGGATAGAATAACAAATGTTGAGCTGAGGAGACGTTTAGGTATAAAGAGTATTAGCGAGGTGATGCGTACAAGTAGACTGGGACGGTATGGACATGTGGAGAATGGATGAACAAAATTGGGTGAAAAATGCAGGTCTGTGATTGTGGAGGGAGCTGCACCAAGGGGTGGACCGAGGGAGACCTGGGATCGGACTATACGTGCCGATCTCAAATCCAAGAACTTGACAAGTGAAGCAGCCCTTAACAGGGTTGCCTGGAACGCCGCCATTAGGACAAGAGACTGAAACTGCACGTATGTGTGGAACACTCAGTCTTAAAATTTTATGTATGCATGTTTGTATTAGTTTGGCGATTTTCAGACCTTTTGCTCCATTCCTTTGCCATTTAGGTGTCGATTTTTTTTCCTGGCGAGCGATAGCGAGCCTGTATTTGAAGAGGAATCGGCCTTCGGCCGGGATATTTTTCTATCGAAAAATTTACAAATTTATATCGAAGGGGGGTCTTCTGAGTTTTTTAAAGTTTGATAGAGGTTTAGAGAACAAACTAAACCCCCTCCTTAAACTATTGAGCCGAACCAGTAAATTATGCTGCACAATACCGTCTGAGCTCCCTTAACCCTCATGTGGCGGTAGACATATATAAACTTGCACTTTTTTCACCCCTTTCTTTCTGGCCTTGACTCATCCATACAGATTCAGTGTGGCTCATGCCATGGTCAAGAGAGGACGTCTGTATCACATTCTCATGCCCATCACCATGCCTCTTGAGTTTGCTTGGGAAACAGATTAACTTGCTCATGTAGTAATGTACACCCTATGTGGTGGATTGTGTTCTTTTATTTATAAATTATTATTTTGCTTAGGCGTTGTTTCCACATAGCAATTTTGATTAGTTGTTTTGTCTTTTTACTGTGTTCGACAAAGTTTTGGTTTGTTTATTTTGCAAGTTTTACATTATAATGTCTCCTTAGGCATTTTGGAGTGAACAAGGGGCCAAAGACAGTACAGTTGGTCCTCCAATAACGCGGCCAATGTGTTCTGGTTACCTCCCGTGTTAGCCAAATCCGCGTTACCGAACCCATATGTTTACATGTTAAAGGTACCTTGGTGTTCTGGGGATTTCCACAAAGTCCACTTTTTCTCCATAGAAGCCCATGTTATAATAATTAAATCAATTATAAAGGTTATTTGACATGTGCAATGAGTTGATTTGCCCATTGCAACAACTCTTACCTCTGAATAAATATTTAGTTTAGGCTAGGCAGCTAGGCTAATGAGAGAGAGTCACAGCAGTAGCCGACATTTTTCGATCGAAGCTCTGAAATCCCTCCATCATATTTCTCACCTCACACAATAACTACACATTGTAGGGTGTTCTAGTCTTCACCCAATGCACAACAACGATCATATCTACCTCTGGTATGCATAAACACTTGGTTAGGCCATTTATTTGCAGAGATATGAGCATCGGTAAATTACGAAAATCGTAGCTTTGGAATTCCCGCCTAACTCGCCGTCTTATTATTTCTCACCTCACACAATAACTACACAATGTAGGGTGTTCTAGTCTTCACCCAACGCACAACAACGATCATATCTACCTCTGGTAGGCATAAACACTTGGTTAGGCTATTTATTTGCAGAGATATGAGCATCGGTAAATTACGAAAGTCGTAAGTAAAGATTCGGCGACCGAGATAGCATAGCCATGTGTCCACACAATGACAACACACACACTCACTCGACAGCCAAGCAATAACATAAGTGTGTTTCGGCAATTATTCTCACCTCACACATTAACTACACAATGTGGAGTGTGCTAGTATTCACCCAATGCACGGGAACGATCATATCTACCTCCGGTATGCATAAAAACTTGGTTAGGCCATATATTTGAAGATATATGAGCTACGAAAGTCGGGAGTAAAGGTTCGGAGCCCAGCTGGACCCCGCGCCAGTCTAAGTATTGACCGCGTTAGTAACATTTTGGATATTTGGGGTGTACCGCGTGCCACCAAATCCGCGTTTCTAAAACTCGCGTTACCGGTACCTGAGGACCAACTGTATATATTTATCTCACTGACACAGGAAGATGAAGAAAGCAACAGAGGAGCTGAAATTAGGACCTTGATTATGAGTTACTGTACTATACTTAGTTCCTCTCTAATTCCTTCCGATAGAGAAAAAAAAAGTAAAAATGAATGAACTCACCAAAATAGCTACTCTTTAGAGGTTAATACACTACTACCACATACACCAACACCAACCTGTACAGTATATACAGCGAGTCTCACCATATAGTGTGACCAATAAGCCATGACATAGGTGAAGTGATTTATCTGACCACAAACTGCCAAATACTAGAGCAATACTGTACCTGTATAGCATGACAGCTTAGTGCCTCCTGAAGATAGCCAAAAACATTTCCTGTGAGTGCCCTGTGAGCCAGCTTGTGGTACATGTGTGGAGTGGGAGAATCAGGTGCTCGAAGCTGCAGCACCGACCAGGCCAGCACTGGAGCCAGTTGAGGAGGCCGAGAACCTAGACTCGTCATCACAGGTTCAACTTTTTCTATCCACTCCTTCTCACATAAACTATGACCACTAGGAAGAGAATAAAACAAATATCAATACAGACACACACAATCCTCTCCTTCTCATAACAACTATAGTACTTGGGAAGAGAAAACAAATATATATTATGAATTAACAAGAAATCCTCCCTTACGGAGTGTGGGGGGGCACCCACCTTTCAACACATTCCCACCCATATTCTATCCAACTCTCTAATCTAAAAGAGAAACAATTTTCCCATTCCAACCTAAAACAGCTTCCCAGAAATTAGGTGTGCTCAACCCGTCTTTGTGGGTTCTTTATCCCCGCATAGCTTCTTGCTCTGTATAGTGGCACAGTATGCCCATGCATCGAGTACTGTTCGCATGTGTGGGGAGATTCCACCCATACCGCACTTCTCGAAAGAATAGAGTCCAACACATTTCGGCTCCTCAACTCACTTTCTCTTACTAGTTGTTGTTGTTGTTCCCTAAGCTGCCTGGCCGAACAGCCTCGAGTCCCTAAGAAAGGCCATGGCCACGGTCGGGCTTTCCCACAGAGTTCTCAAGGAGTGTAGATTGTGTTGTTGGCATAAGTGGTTGTGTGAAATGCAGTCTTCTATGATGTGTTTAATGGTATGGGGTGCTGTGTTACAACCTGGGCAGGTGTCGACGACAGAGTAATCCAGTCTCTTCTGATAGCTCAGAAGAGCTGGATGGTGCCCACATCTCAGCCTGGCCAGGTGGACTCTGTCCTCGCGAGGAAGGGAGGATTCAGAAGGATGGATTTCGGGAGGTCGTGCCTGCAGCTGCGTGTTGTTTATGAGTGAGTGGATGGAACGGCGAGAGAAATGATCAAGTATGGATGTGTTCTGGAAACTGGTTTGGGGTGGGCAGGGAGGGAGAGAAGATAGTATTTGTGTGTGATAGCATGTGCTGGATGTTGTTTTGATATTTCTTGGTGTTTGTGGGTGTGTTGCCATGTAGTGTAGTGGGTGGTGTTGGTTCGTGGAGGCTGCTGCCAGGAATTGAGTGCCTCTTATGTCCAGATGGTCTTTGACTTTGAGGACTTTGGTTTCTTGATGTAGGTGATCTGTAGGTGTAGTAGCTGTGCAGCCTGTGATGATTTTTAGGGCTTTATTTTGAATAGTCTGTAAGGTCTTATGATGTGTTTCAGCTAGGTTAGAAGCCCAGGCCGGGCTTGCGTATTCCATCACTGATCTAATATATTGTTTGTAAACTGTGGTGGTGGTTTCTTTGTTTGTGGTGTGCTGTTTGAATGTCATTAGAGTATCATATGTTACTCCTAGGATTTTGGGTGAGTTGTTTATGGTGAGTTGCGGGGAGTATGCGTGATCTGTCCAGCTTGTGAGGAGGGTTGCTGTGGATTTGGCTGGGGCTAAATTGAGTCTGTTTGTAGTGCACCAGTCATGTAATGTGTTGAGATAGGATTGAAGGAGACTTGTTGCTGTGCCTGGGTCTTGGTACTTACACTAGTTGTACTTACACTAGTTGTATTTGCGGGAGTGAGCATGCTCGTTAATTCCCGCCTCCTAAGATATGTTTGCCATACCGTGCTTTGAAACTATGCACTGATGGTGCAGACACTACTTTGGCTGGCAATTTGTTCCACCCACTAATCGAGTTGGTAGGAAATCTTTTACTTTTCAGATCAGATTTACTATTAGGCACTTTCAGTTTGTAGCTGTGACCTCTTGTTCTCTCACCTCCATCCCTCTCTATGAAGTTTTCTTGGTCAATTTTGTCAATACTGTACCTCTAACACATTTGTATATCTGAATTTGCTATCCTCGTTTCCTTCTCTGTTCCAGTGTAGGTAGATTCAATCTCTCGAGCCTCTCTTGGTACTCCAAATTTTCCAAACCTGGGAGCATCCTCATAGCTGCTCTCTGTACCCTCTCAATTTTGTGGATATGTTTCTTCATGTGAGGGGACCACACTACAGATGCATATTCCATCCTGGGTCTTATTATTGCCGTTATTATTTGTTTCATGGTGTTTTTATTAAGATAATTGAAAGACATCCTGATATTTGCCAATAGTGCTAGTGATTCTCTCACTATCTTATTTACGGGGCTTTCTGGAGACATGTTATCCTTAAATTCTATCCCCAAGTCTTTTTCTTTTTCTGCTTTGGGAATCACTTCATTTCCTAGTTATAATCTTTTCTAGGTCTGTACTTGCTTTTACCCATTTCTAGAGTCTTACATTTCCCTGCATTGAACTCCATATTCCATTTGATGCTCCATTCATGGATCTTTTGGGTCTTGGTGTGTGCATGTGAGTGTTATGTCGTCTATGTAGGAGGCTATGTTTATTTGGGCTGTATTGGGTGTACAGTCGGTCCTCCGGTAACGCGCGTTTTGGAAACGCGGATTTGATGGCACGCGGTACACCCCAAATATCTAAAATTTTGCTAACACGGTCAACACTTACACTGACGCGGGGTCTAGCCGGGCGGTTTTCTCTCTCCTCAGCCGGGTGAGGCTGTTCCGTCTCCCTCCCTGGTCCAGTGACGTCACTTGCGGCTCGTACGAGTATGTCATTCCCTCCCCAGCGTCCTTCTCCAGTCCACCATTGCTCGCCTCACGTACCGACCCCCCCCCCCCACCGCGTGTGTTGTAACATAGACCGTGGTCCTCAAAGTGCCTTTTTTTCTGTGACTTTACCTCGCCGCCATGCCGCCCAAGGAGTGCCGAACCTTTACATACGCACAGAAGTACGAGATCGTGAAGGAGTTAGAAAAGGGAAAAAGACAAGCTGAGTTGGCAAGACGTCATGATGTGAACGAGAGTACAATTCGCACCATTTGGAAAGATAGAGAGAAGATTGCTAAAATTATAAAGGGCAACCCCACAGAGGGTACTCAGGCATCGACAAAAGTGGGAAATGTTATCCTAAAGAAGACAGAAAAGCTGATGTTGCATTATTTGGAGAGGCAAAAGAAGAACCATGTGCCGACAGACGGACGGATGATAAGAGAAAAGGCAAAGAAATATTATGCAGCAGTGGCTCGAATGAACAATGTACAGAACCCCAAACCCTTTAAGGCATCGGTAGGGTGGTTGATGTCCTTCAATAAACGAAACAAAATTAAAAATGTTCGTATTACAGGAGAGGTAGCAAGCGCAGACCATGATGCAGCCAATGAATTCCCTTCTTTTTTATGTGAGGTTATTGTGGCCGATGGTTACAACTTACATCAAATTTTCAACTGCGATGAGTCTGGAGTCAACTGGAAGAAAATGCCAAAACGTTCTTACATTTCTCGAAAGGAGAAGTCAGCAAGAGGCTATAAAGCAGCCAAAGAACGTGTAACCATCTTATTGGCATGCAATGCTTCCGGAACCTGCAAGATGAAGCCTCTAATCATCCATAAAGCAAAGCGCCCAAGACCTTATCGCAACATGGACATGTCAAAGTTAAATGTTCATTGGATGAGCAACAAGAAGGCCTGGATGTCGTCAGCATTGAGCCTAGAATGGTTCGATAATCATTTAGTAAAGGACTTAGAAACATTTTGTAGCCGGCAAAACATTGCTTTTAGAGCACTGCTATTGCTTGACAACGCACCAGGACATTCCAGATTGTTGATTGATCGGCACCCAAACGTAAAAGTCATGTTCATGCCCCCTAACACTACGTCCCTGCTACAGCCCCTTGACCAGGAGGTGATAGCGTGCTTTAAGGGTGCGTATGCCACTAAAACTTTCCAGATGCTCCACAGTGCCACTGACACCCAAGAAGAACTGCTACAGATATCGGATGATGAATCAGTCCCTGACTCTCTCCCACCACTTGAAGAACTATCTGCCCCTGACTCTCCCCCACCACTTGAAGAACCTGCACCAAAATTGCCTCCACAACAACAGCAGCCAACACCCGCCGACAGAGCAGCTATAACAGTTCACGCCTTTTGGAAAAGGTTTCATATTAAGAATGCAGTGGATACGATGGTGGAAGCGTGGGCTGATGTGACAAGAGCTACAATCCACCATGCCTGGAGGAATGTTTTAGAGGGGTTACCTGGGCACAAGCTGGATTTACCTGATGAGCTAGTCAGGCTTGAAGCAGTGGTGGAGAGAGCAGCCAAGGTTGCCAGACGTGTGCCCGGGATGGATGAAGTGGGGCCAAAAGATATTCAAGGTTTGATTCAGCCACCACAGGAGCTTGATGCCGAGGACCTATTGCAGGATTTGGAAGAGGAGCAGGCAGAGGAAGAACACCGATAAGAAGACGAACCCCAGGAAGAGCCTAACACTACTGGTCTACGGGAATTTGTAGAATTGTCACAACGCCTCAGCCATCACATGAACAACTTTGATCCCAAACATAACCGTTCAGCACAGATAATAGCAAGCTTTACTGCTGCCATAAAGCCGTACTTTGACATGTTTCACGACAGGATAAATGCACGCCAGCAGACACGAATAACAGATTTCTTTCGTCAACGTGCGGAGCAACAGGAACAAGTGGCGTCGAGTGACTCAGACTCAGACTCCGACCCACAGCTACCAGACGATCTACTGTCGGTTATATCAGATCCCGACTACAGTGGCTTCGAGGACTCTGATGCTGAAGCTGGGGAGGGACCACGCCTTATCAACGAATGGCTGGACGTGGGAGCGGCGAGAGCTAACTGTACTGACTCCCTGCCTAGGCAAAGTCTTCTGTCTCTGTCGATGCGATGGTGGGAGGCGGACGCATTTTTTGAGGCTCCGGCATATTATCATGGGCACGATTAAATATCACGGAATTTCGAATACATACTGAGCGAGCGAGGAGAGGAAGGACTAGTGAAGTGTTTGGAAGATAAATTGGTGTGGTGGAGAGAAGATATATATTGTGAAAAGAGTGGTGTAATCAACGGGTCAGCTGGAGTTGTAGTGATTGTAAACAAAAATGGCGGACGGAACAGCGGGAATTTCGGAGACGGAAGAAAGGTTAGGACGGTTTCGTGGGTTTAGGAGCACAGATAAGAAGGTAGAAGAGATTATTAATGTTGTGAAGGATTTGGAAAAGTGGAAGAGTGATACGGAGAAGTGGAAGGGGGACATTGGTGAGAAAATCAAGGTGTTGTGCGAACTATGTGGTGCGTCGGGTGGGGCAGGGAATAGGCTTAGTGAAGGAAGCGAATGTAGGCGTATTTCGGAAGTTAATAATAACTTAGAGATGGTACTAGAAAAGGTAGAGGAATTGGGAGCAGAGAATATGGCATTAAAGGAGCAGCTGAAGGAATACGAAGGACGATTCAAGGAAGTGAAGGAGTCAACTACATGGACAGTGGTAGGTGAACAGAAAGTTAAGGATTTGGAGGAAATTGTGAAAGAACAAAAGGAGGAAATGAATAAGACAAAAAACAAAATTGAGAGTGCAGTCGTAGGTGTCATGAAGAACAAGGAGAGTGTCGTGAGGGAGGCCATGGACAGGGATAGAGGTATAATCATGCATGGAGATATAGAGGCTCATATGAATGATAATGGAGTGAGAAAAGTGAGAGATATGGAGAAAGTGAAGGAGGTCATGAAAGCTGTTGATGTAGATGGGATGGGCAGGTGGAGGAAGTCAGTAGGATAGGTAGATATAGAAAGGGGGAGATGAGACCTATAAGGGTACAGTTTAAAACTAGGGCAGTGGCAGATACAGTGACAAATTTTAGTTGGAGACTAAACACAAATGAAGAACTGAAACATATAAGATTAACCCGTCGAGCCCCGGCTAGTTGTTGTTGTTGTTGTTGTTCCCCAGGCTGCCTGGCCGAACAGCCCCAAGGTCCCGAGCAAGGCCAAGGCCATAGAGCGCCCCCACAAAACCCTCCCTGCTTACCACTAACAAAGCCCGGGTGACCGAAGCCACTCTAAGGCAGGGAGCTGAGGAGGGCGCGGAAACGCCCGGGAAACCAAAGCCCCACCCAAGGCCCCGCGCCCCTCAGCAACTATGAAGGGAAAGTTGAGGGGCAAGGGAAAAATGTGACGCTTTGGCTCCCAATCTGCCAACTTTTAGGTTGGCAGTAAGGAGGTCGATCCACGGAAAAGACGCCGTCACTCGAGATCCAGAAGATATACAAGCAAGAGGAACAGTCAGAGCAAGCTACGGGTATGGCAGAGATCGCTCAGCTCTCACTCTGATAGACCAGCCCATCACCACATGACTAGAACCCAATCCTCTCGGCATCAGCTAGGAAAGGCCCTAGAAAGCCGCCTTTGGCGGAGGGATAGCTCCCCTATTTCAACTCCTTTCGGAGTTGGGCACCCGCCCGCACTAGCCCCGGCTAGTTATTAATAAATGTACCACCAGAACCTGGCCGGTTTTGAAAAAAGTTTTTTTTCCCAGAAACAATAGCGAATGGGTTAGGAATGAAGGAAAAACCACGAAAAAACGATAAAAAAGCTCAAAAAATGGTCCTACAGAGCCCCCGAAAACGGATTTTACAGGAGTAAAAAATTGAAGGCAATTTCCCCCAAAAAACAAGTTTTTGCGCGCTCACGCGCACGCGGTTGGACTTTGAGAGTTTTCAACCATCGGCATGGGTGCGTGGGATACTTACTCGGTTCCCATACAAATCTAAGCCCTCTAGGTAGAGCCACTCTGAGCCTGACGACTGAGCTAAACGGGTGACTCGTCAGACGAGTCGCTGGGGTTTGGCGTTACATACATAGGTGACTCGTTAGACGCGTCGCTGGGTCTCGACGGGTTAAAGAAGGATTAGAGCATAGAACAAAGAAAAAAAATAAAGGAACTACAGGAAAAGGCTGATGAGGAAAATGGAAAGTTGGGTGAGGAGGATAAGAAGAAGTTTTTCTGGAGAGTGAGGGACGGGAAATGGAAGAAGTGGTTTATACGAATAGAAGGGAGAAGGAGATCTGGGAGGGAAGAGAATGTGATAGAAGTTGTGGCAGAGGTGGAGAGCAGGGTGGAAGCGTCTCGGGGAGAGACAGGAGAAGAAGCTGCAGACACAGTACCAGTAGTGTGAGGGGGGGAGTAGGGCACGGACAGGAAGAGCGGGATGATGTAGCTGCTGAAGGAATGGTAGAAAGATTAAGGATTATGTTTAGCAATATTGATGTGTTTACCCAGGACAAGAAAAGAGAACTGATATGTAGGTTGCAGGATGAAGAGGAAAAACCTGATGTCATAGCCTTACAGGAAGTAAGACCAAAAAATGCTAGAATTGAAAGGGAACTGGTGGAGTATAGTTTGGAGGGTTTTGAGTTGTATGAGAGGAATGCTATTAGAGCAGAGGTTGGAAGAGGACTGTTTATTTATATAAGAAAAGAGCTCAAGGTAAATGAGGTGGATATGAGACAGCAGTATTGTGAGTATTTGTGTATTGAAGTAAAATGTGCAAGAGGGTCAATTCTAATTGCCTCTATATAGTAGGGAAGAGGATGATAACCTACTGAAAGCAATGGAGGAAGTAGATAATAGAGAGAACAAATATAAGATTTTGATTGGAGATTTCAATTTTCCAAGGATCAACTGGGCAAATTGTACTACTCCAGCGGGACAGTGTAGCCTGGAAAACAAGTTTATAGAGAAAGTGAGAGATTGCTTTTTAATGCAACATATTACAGAGATGACAAGATATAGAGATGGGACACAGGGGAGTGTACTTGATTTGATTTTTAGCAATGAGGAGGATATAGTGGAACATGTCAATGTGGATAGCCCTATAGGTCGTAGTGACCATGCCTGTATAAGTTTTAGTTGCAATATTAAAAAAAACAAAAAGGGATAATACAAGCAATAAAAAAAATACATGTATGATAGAGCAGATTATGAGCTGCCGAGAAGGTGTTTGGACATTGACTGGGGGGAATACTTGAACGGTGAAGATGCTGAAGGAATGTGGAGGAAGATTAGAATCAAACTGGAGAATGCTATATCCAAATGTGTACCAGTAAGGGAATATAAGGATAAAACAAAATTGAGGAAAAGAACGAACCCAGAATTACCAATGAAAAGAAAGCTTTGGATATTGATAAGAAGAAAGAAACGATTGTGGGATAGACTAAAAGTGTTAAAAAAGAACAGGGGGTCTAGTATAGAAGCTAAAGAAGTGGATTTGGAACGTAGACAAATAAACAATAAAATAAGGTGGGAGACAAGGAGCGGTGTGAAGGAGAGGAAGAGAGAGATTGCAAAAAACGTGAAGGATAATTCAAAAATATTCTGGAAGTACATTCAGGAAAAGTTAGCAAGAAGAGTAGGTATCCCAGAACTGATAGGAGAATTGGATGATAGGAATAGAGCAGAAACTGATAAGGAGAAAGCAGAGGTGCTGGGGAAATACTTTGGGGGTACCGTACTAACAGTGGAGTCGGATGATGCAGTGCCTACTATTCCCATCAAACAGGCACCGGCACTAGAACTAATAGAGGTTTCCCATGCTAGAATAAGAAGGGCTATAGAAAAAATGAACAGATGTAAGTCCCCGGAACTGGATGGGATACATCCAAGAATCATAAAGGAAGGAGGTGAGATGTTAGTAGAGCCATTAAAAATGTTATTTGAGGTATCTTTTAATACAGGACAAATCCCGATGGACTGGAGAGAGGCGAACATAACAGCTATATTTAAGAAGGGAAAGAGAAATGACCCAGGAAATTATAGACCAGTCAGTTTGACAAGTGTTGTGTGTAAACTAATGGAAACGGTAATTAGAGAAGGAATAATGGAGCATATGAAATCAAACCAACTTTTCAGTGGGAGACAGCTCGGATTCTTGCCGGGGAGGTCGACGGTACTACAGCTAATTAAGGTGGTAGATGATTGGATGCAAATTCTGGAGGATGGTGATGTTTATAGACGTGGTATATTGCGATTTTATGAAGGCCTTCGATAAGGTCCCACATAAAAGGTTAATAGAGAAAGTTAGAAGCTATAATATAGGGGAGAAATGGATAGAAGCCTTCCTGAAAGATCGGAGACAGAGGGTACTGGTGAATGGAATAGGCTCGGGGTGGAGGGAAATTACAAGTGAGGTACCTCAGGGATCTGTGTTGGGACCACTACTGTTCGTTATATTTATCAACGACTTACCTGAAGTTATAACTAATGGAAATGCAAGAGTACCTGTATGCGGATGACACTGAGCTGTATAGAAGAGTGAGGAGTAAGGAAGATGTGGGTTTGCTTCAAGGAGATGTGGAGGGCATGAAGGGATGGTCTGAACATTGGTTAATGCCTTTTCATCCAAAAAAATGCAAGTACATGCGGATTGGGACAAGCAAGATAGACAAGGTAGGATACAGTATGTATGAAGCGATAGAGGAAGTTATGCAGAAAAGGATATAGGAGTAGTGATAGACAATAAGTTAAATTTCTCAGAACATTTAGCGGAAAAGATAAACAAAGCCAATAGAATTGTAGTGCTGATAAGGAGGACATTTGTGTCACTTGATGAAAAAATATTCAGGAATCTCTATACAGCGCTGGTTAGGCCGCACCTGGAATATGCGAACCAGGTGTGGGCTCCATATATGGTAAAGGATATAGAAGCAGTGGAGAAAGTGCAGAGGCAAGCTAGCAAGCTAGTACCAACGTTGAAGAACGCGGGCTATGCGCAGAGGTTGAGGACACTGGTGCTTCCGACACTGGCATATAGGAGAAAGAGAGGGGATATGATAGAGACTTTTAAGATAGTGTCAGGAAAGTATGATGAGGATGTGTGTGAAGGTATCTTCTTGATGCGGGAGGGAACAAGAACGAGGACACTCTAAGAAAATTTACAAAGAAAGAAATAGGCTTGAAAAGGCAAAAAACTCATTTTGTGATATTGGTAATTGAGTGGAACTCACTGCCCCAGTATGTAGTCGATTCCGAATCAATAAGGAAGTTTGAAAGTACAGTAATCTTGATAAAGCATGGGGAAGACAAGATTTGAAGTTTGATTATAAAGCAAAAATACAGAATAGTAAAAAATTTGCGTCTGCTACCGCCGCCGCCAACACCGTGAACGACCGCAGCCCATTGGTGATGGGCTGGTCTATCAGAGTGATAACTGAGCGATCTCTGCCATACCCATAGCTTACTCTGACTGTTCCTTTTACTTATATATTTTCTAGATATCAAGTGACGGCGTCTCTTGCGTGGATTGACCTCCCAATCTACCAAGATTGGAAGCCAAAGCGTCACCTTTTTCCTTTGCCCCTCAACTTTCTCATAATTGCTGAGGGGCACAGGGCCTTGGGTGGGGTTTTGGTTTCCCGGGCATTTCCGCACCCTCCTCAGCTCCCCGCCATGGAGTGGCTTCGGTCACCCAGGCTTTATTGTGGTCGGCAGGGAGGGTTCTGTTGGGGCGCTCGGTTATGGCCTTGGCCTTGCTCGGGGCCTTGGGGCTGTTCGGCCAGGCAGCTTAGGGAACAACAACAACAACGACCGCAGCAGTGCAAGTACCGGCACTGAGCTGGATACACAGGCCTAGTTTGCCTTTTTCCAGAGGATCTACTGTAAGAAACTGCAAGAAACTAACAGACCATCAACTTCATCGCAGTGACGGCGATGGATCCGGGGGAGGGGATGGGGGGATGCAACACTTCATTTATTCTGAGGTAAGAGTTGCAATGGGCAAATCAACCCAATGCACATGTCAAATAACCTTTATAATTGATTTAATTATTATAAATAGGCTTCTATGGAGAAAAAGTGGACTTTGTGGAAACCCCCAGAACACCAAGGTACATTTAACATGTAAACATATGTGTTCGTTAACGCGGTTTTTGGTAACATGGGAGGTTACCAGAACACATTAGCCTCGTTACCAGAGGACCGACTGTATTTATATCATGCATGTTTAGATTGAAGAGTGCGGGCGACAGGACGGATCCTTGCGGGACTCCGTTTGGGAAGTTGGCCAGCCACCTTTTTGTGTTGTTGTGCATGTTCGTGTCGTAGATTTCGTTTGTTAGGTTGTGGCGGGGGATGGCATCGAAGGCTTTACTAATGTCGAGTGTGACAAGTAGTGATCTGTGTGGTGGTCTGGCTGAGTTGATGCCGTCAAAAGCTCTTTGTAAGGTCTGTAAGAAGAGTTTTTGTGGAGTGCAGTGGCCTGAAGCCATGTTGTATTGGAGCTAGGGGTAAGGCGTGTGTAATCAGTTGTTGTTGTTGTTGTTGTTGTTGTTGTTCCCCAAGCTGCCTGGCCGAACAGCCCCAAGGCCACGAGCAAAGCTAAGGCCATAACAGCCTGTAATCAGTTGTAGTACAAGGCATTCTATGACTTTGGAGGGGGTGCAGAGGAGTGTGATAGGGCGGTGTGAGGAGGGTAGCATGGGGTATTTGTTGGGTTTGGGGAATGTGATGATGATACCATGCTTCCAGATGTCTGGTATTGTGTTGTGTGAATAACTGTAGTTTGATATGTTAGTGAGTGCTTGTATGCCTTGTGGTCCCAGGTGTCTGAGGTGTATGTTGCTTATGTTGTCTTACTAGTTCCCTATATCTCTTTTTATATTTTTATATATATTTGTTTTGCTAGATGCTGTAATTCCTGAGAAGGATTGGCCATGACCATTAGGCAGTTGTCACGAATCACTAGGTAAAGTTGCCCGGGCTTGACACCCACCAATATCATTTTGACAGTGCAGGCTCTATCTGCCGACCATTTGATTAGCATCCGACACTCTATTGACTATGCCACTGACTCACTCTCTTTTTACACGCCGCAATGATGCATATCTTTCACTCTTCTCTCGCTATTACAACAATCAGTGAAATTTCCTTGAAATGAGAGTCTGTACAAACATGGTATTAACCCCTTTAGTCATCATCATCTCCGACACCTTGCTTCCCCCTGGGAAACCCCCACTAGAGGATGGCCATGACAGAAACGTCTCCAAGCTACTTTGTCAAGACATGCCTCCTTTGCCCGTGCCACAATGCCCCTTCCACTACGTGGAAGGTTTTCTTCAATATATTTTTCCACTTTCTTTTCCATACCATAGGTGGTCTTCCACTACTAGCAGTTCCACTCACCTGACTCCCATATATCTTTCTTGGTATTCTGTCTTCATCCATTCTCTGAACATGACCATACCACCTCAAAGTACTCATCTCAAAGTGGACTCTATCACCCTGGTACACAAAGAAATATCATACATAGTAACCAGTGTACAAACCAAATCACTCCTCCCCCCAAATGATAACACAACAGAAATACAGTCAATTAAAATACGCACTGGCAACAACTCCAACATAACCATCATAAACACATACATCCCTCCCCAAACATCCCCTACAGTACCAAATGAATACAGACCACACTTACAACACATCACAAACACCCCCACACATCATCCTGGGTGGTGACTTCAACGCCAAGACGTCGGCCTGGTTTGTCGACAACCCCGACACAGACAGAGGGCTGGTACTACAAATCCAAACCGATAACCTCATCATCCTTAACGACATCCATCAACATACCCATATTCCTCACCAAGCCCTCTATAACCCATCATCTCCAGACATCACCTTTTGCTCCCCAGAACTCGCCCCCACAACATCCTGGAGGGTGGTCAGAACCTTAGGCTCTGACCACCTCCCGATCATTATCACCACCAAAACCAGACTCACCCCAGCTAGCCACAAACACACATACACCAATTATAAAAGAGCTAACTGGGAAGCATTCACAAATGAGACAGAACAACACTTCACAACTCTAAACAGTACACCCATCACTAACATCAACAATGCTGTACACATACTCAATAAAACTATCCAAAACGCTGACAAGAAACACATTCCAAGAGGTAACAGAAAAAGACACAACCCCAACTTCACACCAGAAATTCAAAACCTCATCAGACAACGCGACATACTGAAACACTCCCCAGCACCCCACACACAGGACATCACACAACAAATTCAAGCACTCAACACCTAAACTAACAACAAAATACAAGAACAACAAAAACTAAATTGGAATAACTTCCTACAAACACTTGATCACAAAACAAACCCCCAAAAACTCTACAAAACACTAAACAGCATCACACTTTCCAACAGCAACACAACACAATCACATGCTGCAATCACAACAACAGACTCTACTCCTTCATGTAAACAACAAGCAAACACTCTCATCAATCACTTTTCACATGTCAGCCACCTAAAACCTCACAAAGACGACCGACGTGTCATCCGACGTAAGAGACAATTCCCCACAGACCCTGACTATACACCCTTCACCAATCACCAGACAAAGCATATCATCAACAATCTCAAGCACTCACCCGCCTGTGGCCTAGACAACATAAGCAACATACACCTCAGACACCTGGGACCACAAGGCATACAAGCACTCACTAACATATCAAACTACAGCTATTCACACAACACAATACCAGACATTTGGAAGCATGGTATCATCATCACATTCCCCAAACCCAACAAAGACCCCACGCTACCCTCCTCGCACCGCCCCATCACACTCCTTTGCTCCCCCTCCAAAGTCATGGAACGCCTAGTATTACAACTAATTACACCTGACCTACCCCTAGCTCCATCACAACATGGCTTTAGGCCACTGCACTCCACAAACACTCTTCTCACAGACCTTACACAAAGAGCTTTCGACGGCATCAATTCAGCTAGACCACCACACAGATCACTATTAGCCACACTCGACATTAGTAAAGCCTTCGATGCCATCCCCCGCCACAACCTAACAAACAAAATCTACAACACAAACATGCACAACAACACAAAACGGTGGCTGGCCAACTTCCTAGCAGGCAGATGTGCACACGTATCTTTTGCCGGTCAGTCATCTAAAATCAGAAACTTTCCAAACGGAGTCCCACAAGGATCCGTCCTATCGCCCGCACTCTTCAATCTGTACGTGCACGATATAACTACACCCAATACGCCCCAAATAAACTTAGCCTCCTATGCAGATGACATAACACTCACATGCACACACCATGACCCAAAAAGAGCAACAGATCTCCTTCAACCCTATCTCAACACACTACATGGCTGGTGCACTACAAACAGACTTAATCTAGCCCCAGCCAAATCCACCGCAACCCTGCTCACAAGTTGGACAGGAGAACACGAATACATCCCTCAACTCACCATAAACAACACACCCCTAACACATACACACACACCCAAAATCCTAGGAGTAACATATGATACTCATATGACATTCAAACAGCACACCACAAACATTAAAAAGAAACTGACACCCAGACTTAACGCCCTCAGGTCACTTGCTCACACAAAATTTGGACACAACAAAGAAACTACCACCACAGTATATAAACAATACATAAGATCAGTAATGGAATACGCAAGCCCAGCCTGGGCTTCTAACCTAGCTGAAACACATCATAAGACCTTACAGACTATTCAAAACAAAGCCCTGAAGATCATTACAGGCTGCACAGCTACTGCACCCACAGATCACATACATCAAGAAACCAAAATCCTCAAAGTCAAAGACCATCTGGACATGAGAGGCACTCAATTCCTGGCAGCAGCCTCCACAAACCAAGACCACCCACTAAACTACATGGCAACACACCCACAGACACCAAGAAATATCAAAACAACACCCAGCACACGGTATCACACACAATTATTGTCCTCTCTCCCTCCCTGCCCACCCCGAACCAACTTCCAGAAGCACATCCATACTCATATCTCTCACCGATCCATCCACTCACTCACAGACAACACGCAGCTGCATGCACGACCTCCCGAAATCCATCCTTCCGAATCCTCCCTTCCTCGCGAGGACAGAGTCCACCTGGCCAGGCTGAGATGCGGACACCATCCAGCTCTCCTGAGCTATCAGAAGAGACTGGATGACTCCGTTGTCGACACCTGCCCGGGATGTAACACAGCACCCCATACCATTAAACACATCATAGAAGACTGCATTTCACACAACCACTTACGCCAACAACACAATCTACACTCAATGAGAGCTCTGTGGGAAAGCCCGATCGTGGCCATGGCCTTTCTCAGGGACTCGGGGCTGTTCGGCCAGGCAGCTTAGGGAACAACAACAACAACAACAACTTCTCTTTATTCACTCAACCACACCACAATCAATGCCCAAAGCCTGCTCTTCCATTCCAAAGGACTCGTACACTTCCCTATTACTTGGCCCATCTAGCCTATTCATGCCAGCTGCCATTCTGAAAAAGCTCATCTCCACAGCTCTTAGTTTGAAGAGGTCCTTGTCACTTGCCGTCCATGTCTCGCTTCCATACGAGAGTGTTGGGAGCAGCACACTGTTTCTCAGTGACTTTTTGACTTCCTGGCTAACCATTCTTCCTTTGAGAATACTATCAAGTTCTCCAATCACTTTTCTCCCTTGCATTTTTCTCTCTTTTATCTCACTCTCCATTTTACCATATTTGCATAGTACAGCTCCCAAATACTTGAAACTTTCAACCTCTTCTAGTACTTCATTTTTCAATTTTATTTTACAACTTTTCTTGTGTTCTTTCTTGATTCTATATTTTTCCTTAAAATCTATGGTTTCATGCATTCTTCTCTCAAACACCATTACCTTACATTTCCCTACATTGACCTTTAACTTTAACATTAACCCCTTTAGTACTGTAGGATATACAGTAAGATCTTTAATCTCGTGCCTTTTTGTCCCGCGATTTTAGTACCTGCGGCACCTCCCAATATATACCCATTCATATGTCCCGCGGCCAGATTCACCTATCCCGTGAATGTGGATAGGTGAAATCTTTACACTTTGGGTGAATCCACCTGTATTAAACTGAGTAATCTTTACCAAACCGATTTGTGAACCTCACATCTATTGTGATTTGTTTACCGGTATACTAATGTACCGGTAATATTGTGATTCGTGAACCTCACATCTATTGTGATTTGTTTACCGGTATACTAATGTACCGGTAATATTGTGATTCGTGAACCTCACATCTATTGTGATTTGTTTACCGGTATACTAATGTACCATTGTGATTCGTGAACCTCACATCTATTGTGATTTGTTTAACGGTATACTAATGTACCGGTAATATTGTGATTTGTTTTCCGGTATACTTATGGTTCGGTAATTTTGTGATTTGTTTTCCGTTATTCTAATGTTCCGGTAATATTGTGATTTGTTTACCGTATACTAATGTACGTAATATGTGATTTGTTTACCGTATACTAATGTACCGGTAATATTGTGATTTGTTTACCGATATACTAATGTACCCGGTAATATTGTGATTTGTTTACCGGTATACCTAATGTACCGGTAATATCGATCGTTTACAAACAGTAGTCTAAACCTGAGTCATCTCCGCCGCTTTCCTTTACGAAATAAAATACGGTCAAAGTAATCACTTTACATGTTTTCGTTTAGCCTACATTAACCCACCAGACCCGGTTGGGCTCTGAGAAACCCATAACAAATGCGCCCGCTGAACCCGGTAGGGCTCTGAGGCACCGGCAGCTTGAAAGCCTGTAAGCTTGGTGTTTGAGGCGTCCGTCCGACGCATGTAAACAACAGCCGGTTGGACCGACGCCGCGCATCTCCGACCACAAGAAGGAGAGGAGTCGCTTGTTCGTGAGTGCCTGTATGTTATTGTTAAGTAGTGAAAAATAGTGAAAAGTGGCTGATATCGCCACCAAGTTCTCTCCACGGAAATCGTCATCACAACTGAACCAGTTGACTTAGAGAGCTCTACTTAACGCCATTCTACAGGTACGAAACACATCTACGCTTGGGGATGCGCGGGAATGTGGAAGCAGTCAAAATAACAAAGATACGGTAGCCTAGGCGTAGACTTTTTTTCGGCCAAAACCCCCGGGTTTCGGGTTCGGGGAAATTATATAATACAATAGCCGGGGCTGGAGGGTTAACATGTTTGTGAGGAAATTCTATTATTATAATAATAATAGTAAAGGCCAAAGAAAACTTCAATAACTGCTAACCTTGGAAATGTTATAAAAGTCGGTATATTGGCAGCTGGTTTAGAAACACAACAAACAATAATGCAAAATATGTGTGTCAATCACCAAGTCTAGGCTTGTTTTATTGCAAGTAAAGATGCACTATGTGATTTATTGACCAGTTGCATGTTACATAGTTAGTTAGTTATGTAGAGCAGATTAACCAGACCACTGAGTTGTTACATAGTAGATGTAGTTGTAGATTAAGAGTTGGGGAATCATAATAAACACAAATATTGATCAAACTGACTTCGGTAATATGTTAGTTAGTATAAAAATATAAACTCAAGGACCCCATTAGCATTTCCCCCATTTGTTCAATTATTTATATTCCGCGATTTTTCGATCCCGCGGCAGCCTACGGTACCGTACCAATTAACTGCGGGATTTGAGATCTTACTGTATTTACAGCAATTAAATAACAATCAATATAAAAAAGGGACTTGGTTATACAACTGGTTTTGAATAGTCTCTCTCTGTTCCCAACCTACAACAAAACTAATAAATAAGAACCTGGTGGGTGTGTCGGGTGAGATGGCCAGGATCAGTAACAAGGCGTGTGTGCCGTGGAGAGCCGAGAATAGGGAAGCGTGAGTGTCTCGCATCTGATCCATTATCTCCACACCTCCACCGGGACCACTACCCTGAAAATATCACGAAAATCATTCACCAATTAATTATTTATATGTTAGCCTAAATTCACAAAATCTAGATAATTTTGTGCATATATCTGTGGTACTGTACCATACTTTGAGTAGAATATTTATTTGCCACACTGCTTACTTTTAAAAATAATAGCAACTAATCTACATATATTTTCATAACCCACAGAGTCTGGACGTACAGTAAACCCTTGTTATCTCAGACTAATTGGGGGATGCTCACTTCCGAAATTTCCGATTTTCCGAGATGTCCGAATTCCGGCTTATGTCCGAATACAAAGAGGGAAGATGTCCGAATAGGAAGAGGGAGTCCGCGCCACCATAGAAAACCGAGATCACCCTACCACTGCTACACTTTATATTTCATCATTGCATGTGAAATTCATCATATTAATGACAAATACTGTACAGTAGAACTCCGTTTACCCGGCATTCAGAACAGCGGCACGCTCAAAACAACGGCACAAATCGGTCAGGCATTAATTAGGTATAAAATCAGAGAAAATGCGGCGAAAATGAATTCAAACCGCCCGTCATGCGCATCGTCGATAGCAGACACACTCGGCATCGTCTGCTTACTCTGTTTTTGCTAGAAGACATAGGCCTAGCCTATATATCTCCACAAAGAAATGACTTAACCTAGGTTAGATGATTAACCTAGGTTAGATGTGACCTAACCTAGGTTAGATGTATATCAGGCAGCAGAACTTATTGTTATCTCTTGTGTTTTGCCCAATCGATAATCGAAACAGTGAAAACACACACATCAGCTGACTCGAAGCAGTGACCACGGGTCCAAAACAACTTTTATTATTTTGCTCAATCGAAAAAACGCTTGGTATAGAAAATTCTAGTCTTCACCATTCACAAGGTAAAAGTGATTTCTGCCTTCTTATTGATAAGGAATAACCACATAACCTTAGCACAAGTTGCCAAGTCAATAGCTAGCCAGACCAAGAAATGGCTGGTGATGGGCTGGTCTATCAGAGTGAGAACTGAGCGATCTCTGTCATACCCATAGCTTACTCTGACTGTTCCTTTTACTTATATATTTTCTAGATCTCAAGTGACGGCGTCTCTTCCGTGGATTGACCTCACAATCTACTAAGATTGGAAGCCAAAGCGTCACATTTTTCCTTTGCCCCTCAACTTTCTCTTCATAATTGCTGAGGGGCACAGGGCCCTGGGTGGGGCTTTGGTTTTCCCGGGCGTTTCGGCACCCTCCTCAGATCCCCGCCATGGAGTGGCTTCGGTCACCCAGGCTTTATTGTGGTCGGCAGGGAGGATTCTGTGGGGGCGCTCAGTTATGGCCTTGGCCTTGCTCGGGGCCTTGGGGCTGTTCGGCCAGGCAGCTTGGGGAACAACAACAACAACCAAGAAATGGTCTAACCTAGCTTAGATATATATCAGGAGGCAGAAATTACTTTTACCTTGTGACTGGTGAAGACTAGAATGTTCTATACCAAGTGTTTTTCGATTGAGCAAAATAATAACAGTTGTTTTGGACCCGTGGTCACTGCTTCGAGTCAGCTGATGTGTGTGTGTTGCGGACCGTTCGGCACAGTAGTAAACAAAGCCAAACAAGAGATATGAGGTTCACAAATCGGTTTGGTCAAGATTACTCTGTTAATATACGTTTATGAAATATACCTGGGATATTCTCGCTATCCAAACAGCTCAGTTGGTGTTTTGTGAGTAGGCCTAAGCCTATCTATAGCCTAGGCCTAAGAGTAACTCTCAATACAACGGAATTATGGGTTATTCGGCATGCTCTCCCCCCCGAGCGTGCCGGGTAAACGGAGTTCTACTGTACTAACAGTATTATGTTTTCAGGGACAGTACAGTACATAGTAATTCATATTAACACAATAATTAAAAGGCACAGGCTTCAATTCATCCTAAAAACCACTTAAAACTGAATGAGAGAACCCTGTAAACCGGACACAAATCCCGTCCAACTCGGAAATTGCCGAGATATACAGGGACATCTCCGAGAGGCCGATGCCATTCCGAGAACTACGGGTTTCCGAGTAAAAAGAGTCCGAAGTATCGAGGGTTTACTGTACTGTTAAAAGTATGCTCAGAGCTGGCCTCGTGCAGCCCAGGGCATACTGTTAAGTGGCACAGGCTTGAGTTCATCATAAAACCACTAAAAAATGCATGAGAGAAAGTGTTGTTGTCATGGCGGGCGGTCCACGAAATGCACAATAACACACAAATGTGAGGCACGAGAGAGGGAGGACGTCTGCCCCCGGCGCACTACACAACTTGCGTTTTACCTGGCCTAGTAAAAGATTTGAATTTGGTATTGTTTTTTGTTGTTTGTCATATGAAATATTTTGTAATTGTTCACATTAATATGAGAAAGGGATATTCCTTGTAAGTTAGCTGTGGGGAATTGTTAGTGTTTACAGACTTGCGCGATCAGCTGATACGAAGTAAACAAACATGGCGGATGGAGCAGAGGAAAGTTTTATAGGTTTTAAAGCTAGTGGAGACACAAAGGATATGTTATGTTGTTGTTTTCATTCCCTAGGCTGCCTGGCCAAACACCCCCTAGTCCCTAAGGAAGGCCATAATCGGGCTTTCTCGCAGGGCTCTCAAGGAGTGTATACGCTTATGTTGTTGGCGTAAGTGATTGTGTGGAATGCGGTCTTCTATGATATGTTTAATGGTAGGGCGTGCTGTGTTACATCCTGGACAGGCATCGTCGACGGAGTCATCCAGTCTTTTCTGATAGCTCAACAGAGCTGGATGGTGCCCACATCTCAGTCTGGCCAGGTGGACTCTGTCCTCACGAGGAAGGGAGGACTCAGAAGGATGGATTTCAGGAGGTCGTGCCTGCAGCTGCATGTTGTCTTCGAGTGACTGGATAGAACGGCGAGTGATTGAGTATGGATGTGCTTCTGGAAGCTGGTTTGGTGTGGGCGTCTCCTCAGCTCATCATTTGTTATTCTATCCTGCAGTTTGGCCCTACACACATCCATCTCACCATTCTCATCTCATTATGTTCCATTCTGTTGACATCCTCATTCTTTAACGGCCCATGTTTCTGAGACATACGGTCATTGCACTTCTAACACATGAGGCTTACACCTTTCCCTTCAGGGAGAG
>CM064559.1:10029806-10347025 GCA_032716605.1 Paralithodes platypus
GTGAGGTTATTGTGGCCGATGGTTACAACTTACATCAAATTGTTCAACTGCGATGAGTCTGGAGTCAACTGGAAGAAAATGCCAAAACGTTCTTACATTATCGAAAGGAGAAGTCAGCAAGCGGATATAAAGCAGCCAAAGAACGTGCTACCATCTTATTGGAATGCCATGCTTCCGGAACCTGCAAGATGGAAGCCTCTACTCATCCCATAAAGCAAAGCGCCCAAGACCCTTATCGCAACATTGGACATTGTTGTTCAAGAGTTAAATGTGTCATTGGTTATGAGCAACAAGAAGGCTGGATGTCGTCAGCATTGAGCCTAGAATGTTCGATAATCATTTAGTAAAGGACTTAGAAAACATTTTGCGTAGCCGCAAAACATTGCTTTTAGAGCACTGCTTATTGCTTGACAAACGCACCAGGACATTCCAGATTGTTGATTGATCGGCACCCAAACGTTAAATAAGTCATGTTCATGCCCCTAACACTACGCCTCCCTTGCTACAGCCCCTTGACCAGGACGGGTGATAGCGTGCTTTAAGGGTGCGTTGATGCCACTAAAAACTTTCAGTAGATGCTCCACAGTGCCACTGACACCCAAGAAGAACCTGACTACAGATATCGGAATGATGAAAATCAGTTCCCTGACTCTCTCCCACCACTTGAAGCAAACTATCTGCCCCTGACTCTCCCCCACCACTTGAAGAGAAACCTGCACCAAAATTGCCTCCACAACAACAACAGCAGCCAACACCCGCCGACAGAGCAGCTATAACAGTTCATACGGCCTTTTGGAAAAGGTTTCATATTAAGAAGTGCAGTGGATACGATGGTGGAAGCGTGGGCTGATGTGACAAGAGCTACAATCCACCCATGCCTTGGAGGAATGTTTTAGAGGGGGTTACCTGGGCCACAAGCTGGATTTACCTGATGAGCTAGTCAGGCTTGAAGCAGTGTGGTGGAGAGAGCATGGCCAAGGTTGCCCAGACGTGTGGCCCGGGCATTGGATGAAGGTGGGGCCAAAAGACATTCAAGGTTTGATTTCAGCCACACAGGAGCTTGATGCCGGAGGACCCTATTGCAGGATTTGGAAGAGGAAGGAGGCAAGGCAGAGGACAAGAACACCGATAAGAAGACGAACCCCAGGAAGAGCCTAACACTTACTGTTCTACGGGGAATTTGTAGAATTGTCACAACGCCTCAGCCATCACATGAAACAACTTTGATCCCAACAACATAACCGTTCAGCACAGATAATAGCAAGCTTTACTGCTGCCATTAAAAGCCGTACTTTTACATGTTTCACGACAGGTAAAATGCACGCCTAAGCAGACACGAATAACAGATTTCTTTCGTCAACGTGCGCGAGCCAACAGGAACAAGTGGCGTCGAGTGACTCAGACTCAGGGACTCCGACCACAGCTACCAGACGATCTACTGTCGGTTTATATCAGGATCCCGACTACAGTGGCTTCGAGGACTCTGATGCTGAAGCTGGGGAGGGACCACGCCTTATCAACGAATGGCTGGACGTGGGAGCGGCGAGAGCTAACTGTACTGACTCCCTGCATAGGCAAAGTCTTCTGTCTCTGTCGATGCGATGGTGGGAGGCGGACGCATTTTTTGAGGCTCCGGCATATTATCATGGGCACGATTAAATATCACGGAATTTCGAATACATACTGAGCGAGCGAGGAGAGGAAGGACTAGTGAAGTGTTTGGAAGATAAATTGGTGTGGTGGAGAGAAGATATATATTGTGAAAAGAGTGGTGTATCAACGGGTCAGCTGGAGTTGTAGTGATTGTAAACAAAAATGGCGGACGGAACAGCGGGAATTTCGGAGACGGAAGAAAGGTTAGGACGGTTTCGTGGGTTTAGGAGCACGGATAAGAAGGTAGAAGAGATTATTAATGTTGTGAAGGATTTGGAAAAGTGGAAGAGTGATACGGAGAAGTGGAAGGGGGACATTTGGTGAGAAAATCAAGGTGTTGTGCGAACTATGTGGTGCGTCGGTGGGGAAGGGAATAGGCTTAGTGAAGGAAGCGAATGTAGGCGTATTTCGGGAGTTAATAACAACGTAGTGATGGTACTAAAAGAGGTAGAGGACTTGGGAGCAGAGAATATGGCATTAAACGAGCAGCTGGAGGAATACGAAGGACGATTCAAGGAAGTGAAGGAGTCAACTACATGGACAGTGGTAGGTGAACAGAAAGTTAAGGATTTGGAGGAAATTGTGAAAGAACAAAAGGAGGAAATGAATAAGACAAAAAACAAAATTGAGAGTGCAGTCGTAGGTGTCATGAAGAACAAGGAGAGTGTCGTGAGGGAGGCCATGGACAAGGGATAGAGGTATAATCATGCATGGAGATATAGAGGCTCATATGAATGATAATGGAGTGAGAAAAGTGAGAGATATGGAGAAAGTGAAGGAGGTCATGAAAGCTGTTGATGTAGATGGGATGGGCAGGTGGAGGAAGTCAGTAGGATAGGTAGATATAGAAAGGGGGAGATGAGAACCTATAAGGGTACAGTTTAAAACTAGGGCAGTGGCAGATACAGTGACAAATTTTAGTTGGAGGACTAAACACAAATGAAGAACTGAAACATATAAGATTAACCCGTCGAGCCCCGGCTAGTTGTTGTTGTTGTTGTTGTTCCCCAGGCTGCCTGGCCGAACAGCCCCAAGGTCCCGAGCAAGGCCAAGGCCATAGAGCGCCCCCACAAAAACCCTCCCTGCTTACCACTAACAAAGCCCGGGTGACCGAAGCCACTCTAAGGCAGGGAGCTGAGGAGGGCGCGGAAACGCCCGGGAAACCAAAGCCCCACCCAAGGCCCCGCGCCCCTCAGCAACTATGAAGGGAAAGTTGAGGGGCAAGGGAAAAATGTGACGCTTTGGCTCCCAATCTGCCAACTTTTAGGTTGGCAGTAAGGAGGTCGATCCACGGAAAAGACGCCGTCACTCGAGATCCAGAAGATATACAAGCAAGAGGAACAGTCAGAGCAAGCTACGGGTATGGCAGAGATCGCTCAGCTCTCACTCTGATAGACCAGCCCATCACCACATGACTAGAACCCAATCCTCTCGGCATCAGCTAGGAAAGGCCCTAGAAAGCCGCCTTTGGCGGAGGGATAGCTCCCCTATTTCAACTCCTTTCGGAGTTGGGCACCCGCCCGCACTAGCCCCGGCTAGTTATTAATAAATGTACCACCAGAACCTGGCCGGTTTTGAAAAAAGTTTTTTTTCCAGAAACAATAGCGAATGGGTTAGGAATGAAGGAAAAACCACGAAAAAACGATAAAAAAGCTCAAAACAAGGTCCTACGGAGCCCCCGAAAACAGGAGTAAAAAATTGAAGGCAATTTCCCAAAAAAAACATGTTTTTACGCGCTCACGCGCACGCGGTTGGACTTTGAGAGTTTTCAACCATCGGCATGGGTGCGTGGGATACTTACTCGGTTCCCATACAAATCTAAGCCATCTAGGTAGAGCCACTCTGAGCCTGACGACTGAGCTAAACGGGTGACTCGTCAGACGAGTCGCTGGGGTTTGGCGTTACATACATAGGTGACTCGTTAGACGCGTCGCTGGGTCTCGACGGGTTAAAGAAGGATTAGAGCATAGAACAAAGAAAAAAAATAAAGGAACTACAGGAAAAGGCTGATGAGGAAAATGGAAAGTTGGGTGAGGAGGATAAGAAGAAGTTTTTCTGGAGAGTGAGGGACGGGAAATGGAAGAAGTGGTTTATACGAATAGAAGGGAGAAGGAGATCTGGGAGGGAAGAGAATGTGATAGAAGTTGTGGCAGAGGTGGAGAGCAGGGTGGAAGCGTCTCGGGGAGAGACAGGAGAAGAAGAAGCTGCAGACACAGTACCAGTAGTGTGAGGGGGGGAGTAGGGCACGGACAGGAAGAGCGGGATGATGTAGCTGCTGAAGGAATGGTAGAAAGATTAAGGATTATGTTTAGCAATATTGATGTGTTTACCCAGGACAAGAAAAGAGAACTGATATGTAGGTTGCAGGATGAAGAGGAAAAACCTGATGTCATAGCCTTACAGGAAGTAAGACCAAAAAATGCTAGAATTGAAAGGGAACTGGTGGAGTATAGTTTGGAGGGTTTTGAGTTGTATGAGAGGAATGCTATTAGAGCAGAGGTTGGAAGAGGACTGTTTATTTATATAAGAAAAGAGCTCAAGGTAAATGAGGTGGATATGAGACAGCAGTATTGTGAGTATTTGTGTATTGAAGTAAAATGTGCAAGAGGGTCAATTCTAATTGCCTCTATATAGTAGGGAAGAGGATGATAACCTACTGAAAGCAATGGAGGAAGTAGATAATAGAGAGAACAAATATAAGATTTTGATTGGAGATTTCAATTTTCCAAGGATCAACTGGGCAAATTGTACTACTCCAGCGGGACAGTGTAGCCTGGAAAACAAGTTTATAGAGAAAGTGAGAGATTGCTTTTTAATGCAACATATTACAGAGATGACAAGATATAGAGATGGGACACAGGGGAGTGTACTTGATTTGATTTTTAGCAATGAGGAGGATATAGTGGAACATGTCAATGTGGATAGCCCTATAGGTCGTAGTGACCATGCCTGTATAAGTTTTAGTTGCAATATTAAAAAAAACAAAAAGGGATAATACAAGCAATAAAAAAAATATACATGTATGATAGAGCAGATTATGAGCTGCCGAGAAGGTGTTTGGACATTGACTGGGGGGAATACTTGAACGGTGAAGATGCTGAAGGAATGTGGAGGAAGATTAGAATCAAACTGGAGAATGCTATATCCAAATGTGTACCAGTAAGGGAATATAAGGATAAAACAAAATTGAGGAAAAGAACGAACCCAGAATTACCAATGAAAAGAAAGCTTTGGATATTGATAAGAAGAAAGAAACGATTGTGGGATAGACTAAAAGTGTTAAAAAAGAACAGGGGGTCTAGTATAGAAGCTAAAGAAGTGGATTTGGAACGTGTAGACAAATAAACAATAAAATAAGGTGGGAGACAAGGAGCGGTGTGAAGGAGAGGAAGAGAGAGATTGCAAAAAACGTGAAGGATAATTCAAAAATATTCTGGAAGTACATTCAGGAAAAGTTAGCAAGAAGAGTAGGTATCCCAGAACTGATAGGAGAATTGGATGATAGGAATAGAGCAGAAACTGATAAGGAGAAAGCAGAGGTGCTGGGGAAATACTTTGGGGAGGTACCGTACTAACAGTGGAGTCGGATGATGCAGTGCCTACTATTCCCATCAAACAGGCACCGGCACTAGAACTAATAGAGGTTTCCCATGCTAGAATAAGAAGGGCTATAGAAAAAATGAACAGATGTAAGTCCCCGGAACTGGATGGGATACATCCAAGAATCATAAAGGAAGGAGGTGAGATGTTAGTAGAGCCATTAAAAATGTTATTTGAGGTATCTTTTAATACAGGACAAATCCCGATGGACTGGAGAGAGGCGAACATAACAGCTATATTTAAGAAGGGAAAGAGAAATGACCCAGGAAATTATAGACCAGTCAGTTTGACAAGTGTTGTGTGTAAACTAATGGAAACGGTAATTAGAGAAGGAATAATGGAGCATATGAAATCAAACCAACTTTTCAGTGGGAGACAGCTCGGATTCTTGCCGGGGAGGTCGACGGTACTACAGCTAATTAAGGTGGTAGATGATTGGATGCAAATTCTGGAGGATGGTGATGTTATAGACGTGGTATATTGCGATTTTATGAAGGCCTTCGATAAGGTCCCACATAAAAGGTTAATAGAGAAAGTTAGAAGCTATAATATAGGGGAGAAATGGATAGAAGCCTTCCTGAAAGATCGGAGACAGAGGGTACTGGTGAATGGAATAGGCTCGGGGTGGAGGGAAATTACAAGTGAGGTACCTCAGGGATCTGTGTTGGGACCACTACTGTTCGTTATATTTATCAACGACTTACCTGAAGTTATAACTAATGGAAAAAAATGCAAGTATATGCGGATTGGGACAAGCAAGATAGACAAGGTAGGATACAGTATGTATGAAGCGATGGAGGAAGTTAATGCAGAAAAGGATATAGGAGTACCTGTATGCGGATGACACTGAGCTGTATAGAAGAGTGAGGAGTAAGGAAGATGTGGGTTTGCTTCAAGGAGATGTGGAGGGCATGAAGGGATGGTCTGAACATTGGTTAATGCCTTTTCATCCAAAAAAATGCAAGTACATGCGGATTGGGACAAGCAAGATAGACAAGGTAGGATACAGTATGTATGAAGCGATAGAGGAAGTTAATGCAGAAAAGGATATAGGAGTAGTGATAGACAATAAGTTAAATTTCTCAGAACATTTAGCGGAAAAGATAAACAAAGCCAATAGAATTGTAGTGCTGATAAGGAGGACATTTGTGTCACTTGATGAAAAAATATTCAGGAATCTCTATACAGCGCTGGTTAGGCCGCACCTGGAATATGCGAACCAGGTGTGGGCTCCATATATGGTAAAGGATATAGAAGCAGTGGAGAAAGTGCAGAGGCAAGCTAGCAAGCTAGTACCAACGTTGAAGAACGCGGGCTATGAGCAGAGGTTGAGGACACTGGTGCTTCCGACACTGGCATATAGGAGAAAGAGAGGGGATATGATAGAGACTTTTAAGATAGTGTCAGGAAAGTATGATGAGGATGTGTGTGAAGGTATCTTCTTGATGCGGGAGGGAACAAGAACGAGGACACTCTAAGAAAATTTACAAAGAAAGAAATAGGCTTGAAAAGGCAAAAAACTCATTTTGTGATATTGGTAATTGAGTGGAACTCACTGCCCCAGTATGTAGTCGATTCCGAATCAATAAGGAAGTTTGAAAGTAATCTTGATAAAGCATGGGGAAGACAAGATTTGAAGTTTGATTATAAAGCAACAGAATAGTAAAAAATTTGCGTCTGCTACCGCCGCCGCCAACACCGTGAACGACCGCAGCCCATTGGTGATGGGCTGGTCTATCAGAGTGATAACTGAGCGATCTCTGCCATACCCATAGCTTACTCTGACTGTTCCTTTTACTTATATATTTTCTAGATATCAAGTGACGGCGTCTCTTGCGTGGATTGACCTCCCAATCTACCAAGATTGGAAGCCAAAGCGTCACCTTTTTCCTTTGCCCCTCAACTTTCTCATAATTGCTGAGGGGCACAGGGCCTTGGGTGGGGTTTTGGTTTCCCGGGCATTTCCGCACCCTCCTCAGCTCCCCGCCATGGAGTGGCTTCGGTCACCCAGGCTTTATTGTGGTCGGCAGGGAGGGTTCTGTTGGGGCGCTCGGTTATGGCCTTGGCCTTGCTCGGGGCCTTGGGGCTGTTCGGCCAGGCAGCTTAGGGAACAACAACAACAACGACCGCAGCAGTGCAAGTACCGGCACTGAGCTGGATACACAGGCCTAGTTTGCCTTTTTCCAGAGGATCTACTGTAAGAAACTGCAAGAAACTAACAGACCATCAACTTCATCGCAGTGACGGCGATGGATCCGGGGGGAGGGGATGGGGGGGATGCAACACTTCATTTATTCTGAGGTAAGAGTTGCAATGGGCAAATCAACCCAATGCACATGTCAAATAACCTTTATAATTGATTTAATTATTATAAATAGGCTTCTATGGAGAAAAAGTGGACTTTGTGGAAACCCCCAGAACACCAAGGTACATTTAACATGTAAACATATGTGTTCGTTAACGCGGTTTTTGGTAACATGGGAGGTTACCAGAACACATTAGCCTCGTTACCAGAGGACCGACTGTATTTATATCATGCATGTTTAGATTGAAGAGTGCTGGCGACAGGACGGATCCTGCGGGACTCCGTTTGGGAAGTTGGCCAGCCACCTTTTTGTGTTGTTGTGCATGTTCGTGTCGTAGATTTCGTTTGTTAGGTTGTGGCGGGGGATGGCATCGAAGGCTTTACTAATGTCGAGTGTGACAAGTAGTGATCTGTGTGGTGGTCTGGCTGAGTTGATGCCGTCAAAAGCTCTTTGTGTAAGGTCTGTAAGAAGAGTTTTTGTGGAGTGCAGTGGCCTGAAGCCATGTTGTATTGGAGCTAGGGGTAAGGCGTGTGTAATCAGTTGTTGTTGTTGTTGTTGTTGTTGTTGTTCCCCAAGCTGCCTGGCCGAACAGCCCCAAGGCCACGAGCAAAGCTAAGGCCATAACAGCCTGTAATCAGTTGTAGTACAAGGCATTCTATGACTTTGGAGGGGGTGCAGAGGAGTGTGATAGGGCGGTGTGAGGAGGGTAGCATGGGGTATTTGTTGGGTTTGGGGAATGTGATGATGATACCATGCTTCCAGATGTCTGGTATTGTGTTGTGTGAATAACTGTAGTTTGATATGTTAGTGAGTGCTTGTATGCCTTGTGGTCCCAGGTGTCTGAGGTGTATGTTGCTTATGTTGTCTTACTAGTTCCCTATATCTCTTTTTATATTTTTATATATATTTGTTTTGCTAGATGCTGTAATTCCTGAGAAGGATTGGCCATGACCATTAGGCAGTTGTCACGAATCACTAGGTAAAGTTGCCCGGGCTTGACACCCACCAATATCATTTTGACAGTGCAGGCTCTATCTGCCGACCATTTGATTAGCATCCGACACTCTATTGACTATGCCACTGACTCACTCTCTTTTTACACGCCGCAATGATGCATATCTTTCACTCTTCTCTCGCTATTACAACAATCAGTGAAATTTCCTTGAAATGAGAGTCTGTACAAACATGGTATTAACCCCTTTAGTCATCATCATCTCCGACACCTTGCTTCCCCCTGGGAAACCCCCACTAGAGGATGGCCATGACAGAAACGTCTCCAAGCTACTTTGTCAAGACATGCCTCCTTTGCCCGTGCCACAATGCCCCTTCCACTACGTGGAAGGTTTTCTTCAATATATTTTTCCACTTTCTTTTCCATACCATAGGTGGTCTTCCACTACTAGCAGTTCCACTCACCTGACTCCCATATATCTTTCTTGGTATTCTGTCTTCATCCATTCTCTGAACATGACCATACCACCTCAAAGTACTCATCTCAAAGTGGACTCTATCACCCTGGTACACAAAGAAATATCATACATAGTAACCAGTGTACAAACCAAATCACTCCTCCCCCAAATGATAACACAACAGAAATACAGTCAATTAAAATACGCACTGGCAACAACTCCAACATAACCATCATAAACACATACATCCCTCCCCAAACATCCCCTACAGTACCAAATGAATACAGACCACACTTACAACACATCACAAACACCCCACACATCATCCTGGGTGGTGACTTCAACGCCAAGACGTCGGCCTGGTTTGTCGACAACCCCGACACAGACAGAGGGCTGGTACTACAAATCCAAACCGATAACCTCATCATCCTTAACGACATCCATCAACATACCCATATTCCTCACCAAGCCCTCTATAACCCATCATCTCCAGACATCACCTTTTGCTCCCCAGAACTCGCCCCCACAACATCCTGGAGGGTGGTCAGAACCTTAGGCTCTGACCACCTCCCGATCATTATCACCACCAAAACCAGACTCACCCCAGCTAGCCACAAACACACATACACCAATTATAAAAGAGCTAACTGGGAAGCATTCACAAATGAGACAGAACAACACTTCACAACTCTAAACAGTACACCCATCACTAACATCAACAATGCTGTACACATACTCAATAAAACTATCCAAAACGCTGACAAGAAACACATTCCAAGAGGTAACAGAAAAAGACACAACCCCAACTTCACACCAGAAATTCAAAACCTCATCAGACAACGCGACATACTGAAACACTCCCCAGCACCCCACACACAGGACATCACACAACAAATTCAAGCACTCAACACCTAAACTAACAACAAAATACAAGAACAACAAAAACTAAATTGGAATAACTTCCTACAAACACTTGATCACAAAACAAACCCCAAAAACTCTACAAAACACTAAACAGCATCACACTTTCCAACAGCAACACAACACAATCACATGCTGCAATCACAACAACAGACTCTACTCCTTCATGTAAACAACAAGCAAACACTCTCATCAATCACTTTTCACATGTCAGCCACCTAAAACCTCACAAAGACGACCGACGTGTCATCCGACGTAAGAGACAATTCCCCACAGACCCTGACTATACACCCTTCACCAATCACCAGACAAAGCATATCATCAACAATCTCAAGCACTCACCCGCCTGTGGCCTAGACAACATAAGCAACATACACCTCAGACACCTGGGACCACAAGGCATACAAGCACTCACTAACATATCAAACTACAGCTATTCACACAACACAATACCAGACATTTGGAAGCATGGTATCATCATCACATTCCCCAAACCCAACAAAGACCCCACGCTACCCTCCTCGCACCGCCCCATCACACTCCTTTGCTCCCCCTCCAAAGTCATGGAACGCCTAGTATTACAACTAATTACACCTGACCTACCCCTAGCTCCATCACAACATGGCTTTAGGCCACTGCACTCCACAAACACTCTTCTCACAGACCTTACACAAAGAGCTTTCGACGGCATCAATTCAGCTAGACCACCACACAGATCACTATTAGCCACACTCGACATTAGTAAAGCCTTCGATGCCATCCCCCGCCACAACCTAACAAACAAAATCTACAACACAAACATGCACAACAACACAAAACGGTGGCTGGCCAACTTCCTAGCAGGCAGATGTGCACACGTATCTTTTGCCGGTCAGTCATCTAAAATCAGAAACTTTCCAAACGGAGTCCCACAAGGATCCGTCCTATCGCCCGCACTCTTCAATCTGTACGTGCACGATATAACTACACCCAATACGCCCCAAATAAACTTAGCCTCCTATGCAGATGACATAACACTCACATGCACACACCATGACCCAAAAAGAGCAACAGATCTCCTTCAACCCTATCTCAACACACTACATGGCTGGTGCACTACAAACAGACTTAATCTAGCCCCAGCCAAATCCACCGCAACCCTGCTCACAAGTTGGACAGGAGAACACGAATACATCCCTCAACTCACCATAAACAACACACCCCTAACACATACACACACACCCAAAATCCTAGGAGTAACATATGATACTCATATGACATTCAAACAGCACACCACAAACATTAAAAAGAAACTGACACCCAGACTTAACGCCCTCAGGTCACTTGCTCACACAAAATTTGGACACAACAAAGAAACTACCACCACAGTATATAAACAATACATAAGATCAGTAATGGAATACGCAAGCCCAGCCTGGGCTTCTAACCTAGCTGAAACACATCATAAGACCTTACAGACTATTCAAAACAAAGCCCTGAAGATCATTACAGGCTGCACAGCTACTGCACCCACAGATCACATACATCAAGAAACCAAAATCCTCAAAGTCAAAGACCATCTGGACATGAGAGGCACTCAATTCCTGGCAGCAGCCTCCACAAACCAAGACCACCCACTAAACTACATGGCAACACACCCACAGACACCAAGAAATATCAAAACAACACCCAGCACACGGTATCACACACAATTATTGTCCTCTCTCCCTCCCTGCCCACCCCGAACCAACTTCCAGAAGCACATCCATACTCATATCTCTCACCGATCCATCCACTCACTCACAGACAACACGCAGCTGCATGCACGACCTCCCGAAATCCATCCTTCCGAATCCTCCCTTCCTCGCGAGGACAGAGTCCACCTGGCCAGGCTGAGATGCGGACACCATCCAGCTCTCCTGAGCTATCAGAAGAGACTGGATGACTCCGTTGTCGACACCTGCCCGGGATGTAACACAGCACCCCATACCATTAAACACATCATAGAAGACTGCATTTCACACAACCACTTACGCCAACAACACAATCTACACTCAATGAGAGCTCTGTGGGAAAGCCCGATCGTGGCCATGGCCTTTCTCAGGGACTCGGGGCTGTTCGGCCAGGCAGCTTAGGGAACAACAACAACAACAACAACTTCTCTTTATTCACTCAACCACACCACAATCAATGCCCAAAGCCTGCTCTTCCATTCCAAAGGACTCGTACACTTCCTATTACTTGGCCCATCTAGCCTATTCATGCCAGCTGCCATTCTGAAAAAGCTCATCTCCACAGCTCTTAGTTTGAAGAGGTCCTTGTCACTTGCCGTCCATGTCTCGCTTCCATACGAGAGTGTTGGGAGCAGCACACTGTTTCTCAGTGACTTTTTGACTTCCTGGCTAACCATTCTTCCTTTGAGAATACTATCAAGTTCTCCAATCACTTTTCTCCCTTGCATTTTTCTCTCTTTTATCTCACTCTCCATTTTACCATATTTGCATAGTACAGCTCCCAAATACTTGAAACTTTCAACCTCTAGTACTTCATTTTTCAATTTTATTTTACAACTTTTCTTGTGTTCTTTCTTGATTCTATATTTTTCCTTAAAATCTATGGTTTCATGCATTCTTCTCTCAAACACCATTACCTTACATTTCCCTACATTGACCTTTAACTTTAACATTAACCCCTTTAGTACTGTAGGATATACAGTAAGATCTTTAATCTCGTGCCTTTTTGTCCCGCGATTTTAGTACCTGCGGCACCTCCCAATATATACCCATTCATATGTCCCGCGGCCAGATTCACCTATCCCGTGAATGTGGATAGGTGAAATCTTTACACTTTGGGTGAATCCACCTGTATTACTGAGTAATCTTTACCAAACGATTGTGAACCTCACATCTATGTGATTTGTTTACCGGTATACTAGGTACGGTAATATTGTGATTCGTGAACCTCACATCTATTGTGATTTGTTTACCGGTATACTAATGTACCGGTATATTGTGATTCGTGAACCTCATCTTTGTGATTTGTTTACCGGTATACTAATGTACCGGTAATATTGTGATTCGTGAACCTCATCTATTGTGATTTGTTACGGTATACTAATGTACCGGTAATATTGTGATTCGTGAACCTCACATCTATTGTGATTTGTTTACCGGTATACTAATGTACCGGTAATATTGTGATTCGTGAACCTCACATCTATTGTGATTTGTTTACCGGTATACTAATGTACCGGTAATATTGTGATTTGTTTACCGGTATACTAATGTACCGGTAATATTGTGATTTGTTTACCGGTATACTAATGTACCGGTAATATTGTGATTTGTTTACCGATATACTAATGTACCGGTAATATTGTGATTTGTTTACCGGTATACTAATGTACCGGTAATATCGATCGTTTACAAACAGTAGTCTAAACCTGAGTCATCTCCGCCGCTTTCCTTTACGAAATAAAATACGGTCAAAGTAATCACTTTACCATGTTTTCATTTAGCCTACATTAACCCACCAGACCCGGTTGGGCTCTGAGAAACCCATAACAAATGCGCCCGCTGAACCCGGTAGGGCTCTGAGGCACCGGCAGCTTGAAAGCCTGTAAGCTTGGTGTTTGAGGCGTCCGTCCGACGCATGTAAACAACAGCCGGTTGGACCGACGCCGCGCATCTCCGACCACAAGAAGGAGAGGAGTCGCTTGTTCGTGAGTGCCTGTATGTTATTGTTAAGTAGTGAAAAATAGTGAAAAGTGGTTGATATCGCCACAAAGTTCTCTCCACGGAAATCGTCATCACAACTGAACCAGTTGACTTAGAGAGCTCTACTTAACGCCATTCTACAGGTACGAAACACATCTACGCTTGGGGATGCGCGGGAATGTGGAAACAGTTAAAATAACAAAGATACGGTAGCCTAGGCGTAGACGTTTTTCGGCCAAAACCCCCGGGTTTCGGGGAAATTATAGAATACAATAGCCGGGGCTGGAGGGTTAACATGTTTGTGAGGAAATTCTATTATTATAATAATAATAGTAAAGGCCAAAGAAAACTTCAATAACTGCTAACCTTGGAAATGTTATAAAAGTCGGTATATTGGCAGCTGGTTTAGAAACACAACAAACAATAATGCAAAATATGTGTGTCAATCACCAAGTCTAGGCTTGTTTTATTGCAAGTAAAGATGCACTATGTGATTTATTGACCAGTTGCATGTTACATAGTTAGTTAGTTATGTAGAGCAGATTAACCAGACCACTGAGTTGTTACATAGTAGATGTAGTTGTAGATTAAGAGTTGGGGAATCATAATAAACACAAATATTGATCAAACTGACTTCGGTAATATGTTAGTTAGTATAAAAATATAAACTCAAGGACCCCATTAGCATTTCCCCCATTTGTTCAATTATTTATATCCCGCGATTTTTCGATCCCGCGGCAGCCCTACGGTACCGTACCAATTAACTGCGGGATTTGAGATCTTACTGTATTTACAGCAATTAAATAACAATCAATATAAAAAAGGGACTTGGTTATACAACTGGTTTTGAATAGTCTCTCTCTGTTCCCAACCTACAACAAAACTAATAAATAAGAACCTGGTGGGTGTGTCGGGTGAGATGGCCAGGATCAGTAACAAGGCGTGTGTGCCGTGGAGAGCCGAGAATAGGGAAGCGTGAGTGTCTCGCATCTGATCCATTATCTCCACACCTCCACCGGGACCACTACCCTGAAAATATCACGAAAATCATTCACCAATTAATTTTTTTATATGTTAGCCTAAATTCACAAAATCTAGATAATTTTGTGCATATATCTGTGGTACTGTACCATACTTTGAGTAGAATATTTATTTGCCACACTGCTTACTTTTAAAAATAATAGCAACTAATCTACATATATTTTCATAACCCACAGAGTCTGGACGTACAGTAAACCCTTGTTATCTCAGACTAATTGGGGGATGCTCACTTCCGAAATTTCCGATTTTCCGAGATGTCCGAATTCCGGCTTATGTCCGAATACAAAGAGGGAAGATGTCCGAATAGGAAGAGGGAGTCCGCGCCACCATAGAAAACCGAGATCACCCTACCACTGCTACACTTTATATTTCATCATTGCATGTGAAAATTCATCATATTAATGACAAATACTGTACAGTAGAACTCCGTTTACCCGGCATTCAGAACAGCGGCACGCTCAAAACAACGGCACAAATCGGTCAGGCATTAATTAGGTATAAAATCAGAGAAAATGCGGCGAAAATGAATTCAAACCGCCCGTCATGCGCATCGTCGATAGCAGACACACTCGGCATCGTCTGCTTACTCTGTTTTTGCTAGAAGACATAGGCCTAGCCTATATATCTCCACAAAGAAATGACTTAACCTAGGTTAGATGATTAACCTAGGTTAGATGTGACCTAACCTAGGTTAGATGTATATCAGGCAGCAGAACTTATTGTTATCTCTTGTGTTTTGCCCAATCGATAATCGAAACAGTGAAAACACACACATCAGCTGACTCGAAGCAGTGACCACGGGTCCAAAACAACTTTTATTATTTTGCTCAATCGAAAAACGCTTGGTATAGAAAATTCTAGTCTTCACCATTCACAAGGTAAAAGTGATTTCTGCCTTCTTATTGATAAGGAATAACCACATAACCTTAGCAACAAGTTGCCAAGTCACTAGCTAGCCAGACCAAGAAATGGCTGGTGATGGGCTGGTCTATCAGAGTGAGAACTGAGCGATCTCTGTCATACCCATAGCTTACTCTGACTGTTCCTTTTACTTATATATTTTCTAGATCTCAAGTGACGGCGTCTCTTCCGTGGATTGACCTCCCAATCTACTAAGATTGGAAGCCAAAGCGTCACATTTTTCCTTTGCCCCTCAACTTTCTCTTCATAATTGCTGAGGGGCACAGGGCCCTGGGTGGGGCTTTGGTTTCCCGGGCGTTTCCGCACCCTCCTCAGATCCCCGCCATGGAGTGGCTTCGGTCACCCAGGCTTTATTGTGGTCGGCAGGGAGGATTCTGTGGGGGCGCTCAGTTATGGCCTTGGCCTTGCTCGGGGCCTTGGGGCTGTTCGGCCAGGCAGCTTGGGGAACAACAACAACAACCAAGAAATGGTCTAACCTAGCTTAGATATATATCAGGAGGCAGAAATTACTTTTACCTTGTGACTGGTGAAGACTAGAATGTTCTATACCAAGTGTTTTTCGATTGAGCAAAATAATAACAGTTGTTTTGGACCCGTGGTCACTGCTTCGAGTCAGCTGATGTGTGTGTTTGTGTGTTGCGGACCATTCGGCACAGTAGTAAACAAAGCCAAACAAGAGATATGAGGTTCACAAATCGGTTTGGTCAAGATTACTCTGTTAATATATGTTAATGAAATATACCTGGGATATTCTCGCTATCCAAACAGCTCAGTTGGTGTTCTGAGAGTAGGCGTAGGCCTATCTATAGCCTGGGCCTAAGAGTAACTCTCAATACAACGGATTATGGGTTATTCGGCATGCTCTCTCTCTCTCCCCCCCCCGAGCGTGCCGGGTAAACGGAGTTCTACTGTACTAACAGTATTATGTTTTCAGGGACAGTACAGTACATAGTAATTCATATTAACACAATAATTAAAAGGCACAGGCTTCAATTCATCCTAAAAACCACTTAAAACTGAATGAGAGAACCCTGTAAACCGGACACAAATCCCGTCCAACTCGGAAATTGCCGAGATATACAGGGACATCTCCGAGAGGCCGATGCCATTCCGAGAAGTACGGGTTTCCGAGTAAAAAGAGTCCGAAGTATCGAGGGTTTACTGTACTGTTAAAAGTATGCTCAGAGCTGGCCTCGTGCAGCCCAGGGCATACTGTTAAGTGGCACAGGCTTGAGTTCATCATAAAACCACTAAAAAATGCATGAGAGAAAGTGTTGTTGTCATGGCGGGCGGTCCACGAAATGCACAATAACACACAAATGTGAGGCACGAGAGAGGGAGGACGTCTGCCCCCGGCGCACTACACAACTTGCGTTTTACCTGGCCTAGTAAAAGATTTGAATTTGGTATTGTTTTTTGTTGTTTGTCATATGAAATATTTTGTAATTGTTCACATTAATACGAGAAAGGGATGTTCCTTGTGAGTTAGCTGTGGGGAATTGTTACATGTTTACTGAGTTGGTGCGATCAGCTGATAAGACGTAAACAAATATGGCGGACTGAGCAGAGGAAAGTTTTATAGGTTTTGAAGCTAGTGGAGACACAAAGAATATGTTATTGTTATTGTTGTCGTTCCCTAGGCTGCCTGGCCAAACAGCCCCTAGTCCCTAAGGAAGGCCATGGCCAAGATCGGGCTTTTCCACAGGGCTCTCAAGGAGTGTAGATTGTGTTGTTGGCATAAGTGATTGTGTGGAATGCAGTCTTCTATGATGTGTTTAATAGTATGGGGTGCTGTGTTACATCCTGGACAGGCATCGTCGACGGAGTCATCCAGTCTTTTCTGATAGCTCAACAGAGCTGGATGGTGCCCACATCTCAGTCTGGCCAGGTGGACTCTGTCCTCACGAGGAAGGGAGGACTCAGAAGGATGGATTTCAGGAGGTCGTGCCTGCAGCTGCATGTTGTCTTCGAGTGACTGGATAGAACGGCGAGTGATTGAGTATGGATGTGCTTCTGGAAGCTGGTTTGGTGTGGGCGTCTCCTCAGCTCATCATTTGTTATTCTATCCTGCAGTTTGGCCCTACACATCCATCTCACCATTCTCATCTCATTATGTTCCATTCTGTTGACATCCTCTTCTTTAACGGCCCATGTTTCTGAGACATACGTCATTGCACTTCTAACACATGAGGCTTACACCTTTCCCTTCAGGGGGAGAGGCATTATTTTCATGGTCAGAATTGGCAGCAGTTCTCTGAACTTCCCCCAGCTACATCTAATTCTAGCGACAGTGGCAGCCTCGGCCCCACCACCGGCAGAGATGGTATCTCCTAGGTAACAAAACTTGTCCACCAGCTCCAATGACTCATTTTCAAAATTCACAGCCACAGGATCATCATTTAACACAAGCTCGCCTTTGCACACAACACACTCAAATTTCTCGATCACTGACTTATCCTTCGGCAGGGGTCCTTTTATTCTACTACAGCGCTTACTGCCATGGTGCACCCAACATCGACAGACGTACACCGAATCGAGTTAGCGCCCACACCCTTTCCACACACTGCACATGGGTATGCACCGCTCTTTTCCACATTGCCTCGTCTCAATCTACAATGCATAACCTTAGTTTTGTTAATATTGACTCTTAACCCATACCATACCGTAGGATACAGTAATAAAAGCCCCTGCAGTCCCAAGCACTGTGGCAAAAATGGCAGGAGAGACCACATTTTCACCTCAAGAGATGGAGCAAGACTGGCCCAGTCACCCTTCAGCGGGTCTTATATAAGCTGAGAAGTGTTGCCAGACCGGTAGTAGTGCTTAAACAGTTGTGTTACCAAATACAGGGTTGTACAGGCAGTTACAAGGAAAGTACATTACTGACGAATATACAGTAGGGTTCCACATAGAACGAGAAAATGGTCGATAAACGAGGTCGTTCTATGATAAATTGTTCTATGTGAAACACATAACCTATGGGAAAAATCGATAATGGTCGATCGATCCTTCCGTACGTACCATAGCCTACCCCAAACATTCCCTAATTCCATGTTCACAACAAAATATTCCAGTCAAAACCCGAAACAAGAGAGCAAAAATAATGAAAGACTCGATATCAAACTAAAAAAAAAAAAAAAAAAAAAAAAAAAAAAGAAAAAAAAAAAAAAAGTAAACTGAACTCCATGAATCTGCCACGTCAAGGTGTTTGTTGCTTGGATACGAAATCCGAGTGAATCTAACATCCGATTTCACTTGCGCAAGAAGGAGAAGACCGAACCTCCATTGTGTTGAAAAACCACCTGTTTACAAGATTTGTTCTGCCAAAATGTCGTATCTCTCACATTTATTAGGGCTTTAGCGCATTCAGTGTTAATGAGGGTGGGCCTGGTGGTAATGATGAAAGAATTGAATGCTTGGGACCATGAAAACAGAACATTGGCCAGTCAAGCTGCCTACCTTGTCGGACGAAAGCGGCGGAAATGGATGACTAGTTAGGCTAGGCTATAATGACAATGATTTCAAATAAAGTGTGTGGTAAGTAATCTCCTCATAATATGTATTTACAAGTATTTATATGCATTTATAAGTATGTATGTATAAATATTTGTCTCGAGTCAGGCGCCCTGTATGATAATAGGGCGCTCTAATAGAGAACTCCCCGAATTTGTCCTACTTTAGAAGTGGAATCGCTTCAACAGAACACAGTCGTTCTTAACAAAAACTTTGGAATAATATTTTCGGTCGTTCGCTCTATAGGGGAAACGTTCTATGCGGGACCCTACTGTACTCGGGCCTGGGACTGTAAGGGTTAAACCCTTGCTCGCCATGCCCTCTCTCCATCTTCTGAATTTGGCCTCAGCACTATGATTTTTCATTCTTGGTTCGTGTGTTAAATGTTTACCTGGGACCCGGACCAAGACCCTAATACATATTAGGCTCTACGTCATTGACGGAGAGAACCACTTAATAAATAATATGGTATAAATATGACATGTACCAACTTTGCATAATTCCAACTAAGGATAGCCCAATAAGGTCATTATGCGTATTTCCATAGGGGTCCTAGAACTGACGGAGTAGAACATACAAAAATTCCTACCTGAGCGAGGTTAAGCAGCGTGGTGAAGGTGGAGGGAGGCGGGGTAATGGTGGTGCTACTGTAGTAGACCAAGAGTGTGGCCAGTCCCTCTTGTATCTCAGCCAGGTAGTGAGCCAGCCACAGTGATGATGTTGGTCTGGGTACTTCTCTCTTACTGGCACGTACTACCTGTTGTACTATACTCTCTCCCAAACAACCATCCTTGTCCAGCACATCTCGCAGGAAGTCGCGGAACAATGTCTAATGAAAAGGAAAATATTACTGTACTGTATATATGAGCTTCAACCTCCATGCCTAAGTGTTAATTGATACATGACAATGTTTTGAAATCTCTTACTTAACCTATTCAGTACGAGTTAATTTTCCCTTTTGTTCTGGCTACACCGTACATACAATTTTAAAGACCGCTTCATCCACAGAGAGTGTGGTTGCAGTCTTATGTCCTAATTCCAGGCGGTCCTGTTCTGGGCCGCCGCTATCGTCAGATTCCTTGTTGAGATCGGACTGAAGTACCTGATCCCATGTCTTTCTATGTCTACCCCAATGTGCAGCTCCCCTATATTCATAATTTAGCATTTCTTCTCAATTAAATTCAGCTAAGAAAAAGATCTTTAGGATATCTCCATGAACTTCTTAGCTACCGGTACCTCAGATACTTCCTCAACTGAATATATACAGTACCGGTAGTTGAATAATGATACCCAGAATAGAATAAATAAAGGTATTATCACATTGAGAGGGTTTATTAGATGTAAAGTACAGTACAGTATTTCCATTCCATTGATAAAGACCTTATAGGTAATGTATTGAGAGGGTTTATTAGTTGTACAGTATTTCCATTCCATTCATAAAGACCTTATAGGTAATGTATTGAGAGGGTTTATTAGTTGTAGTGTTTCCATTCCATTCATAAAGACCTTATAGGTAATGTATTGAGAGGGTTTATTAGTTGTAGTGTTTCCATTCCATTCATAAAGACCTTATAGGTAATGTATTGAGAGGGTTTATTAGTTGTACAGTATTTCCATTCCATTCATAAAGACCTTATAGGTAATGTATTGAAAGGGTACAGGTCTCCCTCGATTTACGATTGGGTTACGTTCCTGATCTTAAATAGAAAAACCATGTAGCAAACCCTAAAATTAATGGGGTAAATGGGGATGCGTTCTGGGAGTTTCTGGGACCAGTCAAAACCCAAACACAAACACCTAAAAACTGTCTTGATAGCGTAATGCAGCATAAGTGCGCGGAATTTCGATGTGAGTATCCTAGGTTCGAGTCCTTGGAGTGCCACATGTATTTGTTGATTTCATTAATTGAGTTTAGAGGTGAAGTTGGTTGGTGGAAAAAACATAGAAAACCTATAATATCCTAAACCGGGGCATCGGATAGTGAGGGAGACCTGTAGTTGTAAACCAAATACCTGGTATGGATGGTGTGGGTGGGCAGTGTTGGCCACAATGTGTCTGAGGCAGCGCAGGAGGTACAGTCTGTCAGCCATATAGAAACTCAGCAGCTGTGTGAGAAATACTTGATGGTCCCGCTGGCTACTCATCACTTCACTCAGGGCTGCCTCGGACCCACTGTATTCTTTCAGCAAAAACAGCTGGAACACCTCCCAGCTCTGACCAGCACATAAATCCTGTAAAAATTACATTGTAAAACTTGCAAAATAAACAAACCAAAACTTGAACGAACACAGTAAAAAGACAAAACAACTAATCAAAATCGCTATGTGGAAACAACGCTTAAGCAAAATAATAATTTATAAATAAAAGAACACAATCAACCATATAGGGTGTACATTACTACATGAACAAATTAATCTGTTTCCATATCATATCAGATGTGCAGAAGTCATACAGTAATTTCACATGATTCATACAAAATATCAACCTTTTTCTATAAATTATAATAAGACCCCTAGCTACCCATGTTCACCCTTGACAAGTGAAGCAGCTCTTAACAGGGTTGCCTGGAACGCCGCCATTAGGACAAGAGACTGAAACTGCACGTACAGTATGTGCGGAACACTCAGTCTTAAAATTTGATGTAGGCCCTATGTATGTATGCATGTAGGGTTCGCCACTTTGCTAGTGGCACCGAGAAGCGCAACGCCCTTCGTTGTGGTTTGAAAATTACACTACTGTATATTATTTTTGTCATACTGTACTGTACATTACTGTACTTATTAAATTAAAATGTAAAACTTGCTAACTAAACAAACCAAAATTGGGACAAGGACAATATAAAGTCAAATTAAATTATCAAAATCGCTATGTGGAAACAACGCTTACTAAAATGAAAATTATTAAATAAAAGAACACAATCCACCACATAGGGTGTACATTACTACATGAGCAAGTTAATCTGTTTCCCAAGCAAACTAATCGCACATATAACAACGCACTATCGTCACGTTAAAGGAAGTAGTCAAGTTTGGGAAGTCCGGGACGTTCTGGCAAATTTTTACTAAACTCTGCATGAATAAAGAAACTACATGTTAAATGTCAAAATATTATTTAAAATCAAATTTGCAACATGACAAGACATTAACAATAGTACAAAATACAAATATTGATAAGATATCTATACTATTACAAAATAATATATAAAATACAGTACAGCACTCACTAACGATAGTGCTATCGGGTAGGTACCTGTAAGCATAGCATGCCTCAAGTGACTCCTATCAATAACTACCCTACAACTAACCTACATTTATAGCACAAATAAACTAAGGAAATTGCAAAAGTAAGCAATTGATACTATCGACAATGAATACATATAATATAAAGACAAATAATTGCAAAATATGAAGTAACAACAGATTTAAACAAAGAGTACTCTTTTAACAAGAACAATAAATTTTAAAAATCATCAATATTAATAATAGAAAAAGAAAAAGAAAAAGATAAACAATAAATACAGACAAAAACAATAAATACAGACAAAAAGTTATACAAGAAACTTCAAGTTAAAAATGCTTGATTAAAATTATTGATGTCAAATTATAGAATACAGTCACAATAATTGACCCTAAAAAGATTAAATTTATGGAACAATTTACTTGCCTCAAAACCTCTGTCCACTAAGAGTCTGTATAGTAACCTAGCTCTAGCCCAAAAGTCATCTACTTTAGTGCAGATTTTACAAAATCTTATTAACTGGGAATAAAAACAATTATAAGTTATTTTACTATCGATATTACTACTAGGGAAAGGAAAGTTTATTACGTTAAAATTAAAATCATCAACTTTGTGATATACAGTACTTTAAGTATGCACTGTTCATTAACAATCTCTATATTTATATCAAGAACATTTTCAACTTTATAATTTACGTTACATTGTGTGAGGGGAATAGAATTAGGGTAAATAAGTTTAGCAACTTGATTAAAATTTAACAAATTGCAAACGAGAATATCATCAATATATCTACTATTATTATTTAACAATTTAGCAAGTGCTAATTTTTCTGGGATTTTATTTTTCTTGCTACCGTCAACTAAGTCTTTTATATATTTAAATTCTAAAGCAAGCAAGAATAAATCTGCAATTAAAGGGCTAGCATTTCCACCCATAGGAATTCCTAATATTTGTTTGAAAATGTAAGGCCCGAATCTAACATAAGTATTGAAAAGGAGGAATTTAAGGGCATCTTTAAGTTTAGTTCTATCAAAATATACAGAACTAGTGGGAGTAGAGCTAAGTGATGCATTATTAAAATATGTATAAACATTTATGAAATAATTACCATTCCCAACGAACCTGTCAAAGTGCAAATCTATAATAAAGCAAAGCTCTGAATATACTAAATCTAAAGGCAAATTGGTATACAAAGTTGAAAAGTCGAAGCTATGTACCGAGGTAACTTTTGGCATGGTATTTATTTTATCAATAACTTCTAACGAATTGTCAACACTCCAATAATAGTTAATGCCAGTTCTTCTCATGATGGTATTACAATATCTTTTATGAGTACTTTTAATGTATTTTAAGCAATTTACGACTTGTTCTGATAGAGTTTTAGTGGTAGCAAATTTTGCTCCGGCAATAAAGCGATATTTATAAGGTCTTTTATGAAATTTATAACATGTATAATTTTGCAATGCACTTGTTCTTATCAGAAAGTTTAATATCAAATGTTATATTTTTCTTGGTATGTTCATCGATTAAGTTATCAATATTCAGATTATTTTGAATTTCATAAACAGAATAGCTTCAAAACACAGGTGGATGAAATGCAAAATTATATAAGGAAGTTTACTAATGTCTTCAGCTAAGATTCTGTGCGATACTTACAAGTTTTTCGGATAACTTCTTGACAAAGATTTTCTTTGACTCTGATACTTGTGCTGTATTGGCCCATTTCTGGTAGTGTCCTGGTGTTGGTGTGCGGTATGCCTGTAGCCCAGTGCGTAGTAGTGGTGCCGCCGCTTGTAGCTCCACACCAACCACCTCATCTGATGGCAAGGCATATGTCCCACAGATCACACCCCATAGTGCCTTCCCGCTGTAAGTACACACATGATAATTAGCTATCAAGTCAGTCAAATTCACCTTCTAGTACATTATTTATTTAAGGTAAAACTAGGCTAAATCAGGGTAAGATTAAACTAAGATAAGTTAGATTAGTTAACCTTTAGAAGATCCTAGTTTCTCATAAGTAACTCTGTGCTGGAACCCACTCCCTTCCCGCTTTCTCTCACCATTTTCGAGTGATCAATCATTTACTTCCTCGGCCAATTTTCCCACCTAAAAATGTATATACTGTACAGTATCTGTACAGTATAACACATAGACACAATCACAACAACAGACTCTATTCCTTCATATAAACAACAAGCAAACACTCTCATTTATCACTTCTCTCATGTCAGCCACCTAAACACCCATCAAGACAACCGACGTGTCCTCGCGGGTGCCCAACCCCAAAAGGAGTTGAAATAGGGGAGCTATCCCCCCGCCAAAGGCGGCTTTCTAGGGCCTTTCCTAGCTGTTGCTGAGAGGATTGGGTTCTAGTTATGTGGTGATGGGCTGGTCTATCAGAGTGAGAGCTGAGTGATCTCTGCCATACCCATAGCTTACTCTGACTGTTGTTGTTCCCCAAGCTGCCTGGCCGAACAGCCCCAAGGCTCCGAGCACGGCCAAGGCCACATCCGAGCGCCCCCACAGAACCCTCCCTGCCGTCCACAATAAAGCCTGGGTGACCAAAGCCACTCCAAGGCGGGGAGCTGAGGAGGGTGCGGAAACGCCTGGGAAACCAAAGCCCCACCCAGGGCCCTGTGCCCCTTAGCAATTATGAAAAGAAAGTTGAGGGGCAAGGGAAAAATGTGACGCTTTGGCTTCCAATCTTGGTAGATTGGGAGGTCAATCCACGGAAGAGACGCCGTCACTCGAGATCTAGAAAATATATAAGTAAAAGGAACAGTCAGAGTAAGCTATGGGTATGGCAGAGATCGCTCAGTTCTCACTCTGACTGTTCCTTTTACTTATATATCTTCTAGATCTCAAGTGACGGCGTCTTTTCCGTGGATTGACCTCCTTACTGCCAACCTAGAAGTTGGCAGATTGGGAGCCAAAGCGTCACATTTTTCCCTTGCCCCTCAACTTTCCCTTCATAATTGCGGAGGGGCACAGGGCCTTGGGTGGGGATTTGGTTTCCTGGGCGTTTCCGCACCCTCCTTAGCTCCCTGCCTTGGAGTGGCTTCGGTCACCTGGGCTTTGTTAGTGGTAAGCAGGGAGGGTTTTGTGGGGGCGCTCGTTTATGGCCTTGGCCTTGCTCGAGACCTTGGGGCTGTTCGGCCAGACAGCCTGGGGAACAACAAAAACAACAACCGACGTGTCATCCGACATAAGAGACAATTCCCAACAGACCCTGACTATGCACCCTTTACCAACCACCAAACAAAGCAAATCATCAACAATCTCAAGCACTCACCCGCCTGTGGTCCAGACAACATAAGCAACATACACCTAGGACCGCAAGCACTCACCAACATATCAAACTTCAGTTATTCACACAACATAATACCAGACATCTGGAAGCATGGTGTTATCATTATATTCCCCAAACCCAACAAAGACCCCACACTACCCTCCTCACACTCCTTTGCACCCCCTCCAAAGTCTCAGAACGCCTCGTACTACAACTGACCACACACGCTCGACCCCTACCTCCAACACAACATGGATTCTTACAGACCTTACACAAAGAGATTTTGACGGCATCAAATCAGCCAGACCACCGTACAAATCACTACTTGCCACACTCGACATAAGTAGCCTAAAGTATTCGATGCCATCCCCCGCCACAACCTAACAAACAAAATCTACAACAAACATGCACAACAATACAAAAAGGTGGCTTGCCAACTACCTAGCAGGCAGATATGCACACGTATCATTTGCCGGTCAGTTATCTAAAATCAGTAAGTAACTTCCCAAACGGAGTCCCACAATGATCCGTCCTGTCACTCGCACTCTGCAATCTATACAGTCAGTAGATGCATGGTATACCCACACCCCAAATAAATATAGCTTCCTACGCAGACGACATAACACTCATATGTAGGCTACACACCAAGACCCAGATAGAGCAACACATCTCTTTAACCCTATCTCAACACACTACATGACTGGTGCACTATAAACACTCAAATTAGCCCCAGCCAAATCCACTGCAACCTTCCTCACAAGCTGGACAGCCAAATACAAAAACACTGCCCACCTCAGTTACCTCACTATAATCAACACTCCCCTAACAAACGACCGCAGCAGTGCAAGTACTGGTACTGAGCTGGATACACAGGCATAGTTTGCCTTTTTCCAGAGGATCTACTGTAAGAAACTGTAAGAAACACACACACACTCAAAATCCTAGGAGTAACATAGCCTACGATATTCTAATGACATTCAAACAACATATCACAAACATTAAAAATAAACTGATACCCAGACTTCACCCCCTCAGGTCACTTGCCCACACAAAATTTGGATACAACAAATAAACTACAGTTCGGTCCCGTATAAAGCGAGTTCAAACAATGCAAATTTTGATTATTGCGAGCAATGAAAATATTAAACACAAAATTATCAACTAATGCAAATACGATCTTTTATTGCGAGTCGGGTGGCAATATGGGCTAAATCCGGGGAGTTTTCTATTAGTGCGGCCAAAATTTGTACAGTGCGATAAATTTCCCGCCTGACTCGTGGCATCATTGGTGTTTGAGCAGCTTGGGCATGGAGAGAGGCTGGTCAGTCAGACATTTTTTACCCCGTACTGTGTGATGCTATCTCACATTCTCGGGTTTGTGATCATATCAAGTGTAGAATTTAAGGTAAGGAAAGGTCTAATTTACCATTGATATGCTATATTTACCATTAACATTTGTTCTTCGTATGTTTGTGTCAGTATAAATAACGATATAAGGAAAGATATGTGTGCTATTTGGAGGATCGATCAACCAATTACGTTTTTTCCCATAAGATACGTTGTTCACATAGTGTGACGCACTGTATCGACCAATTTCTCGCACTATGCGGGACCGAGCTGTACCACCACAGTATAGCCTACTGTAGGCTACGAACAATAGGCCTAGGCCTATATAAGATCAGTGATGGAATATGCAAGCCCTGCCTGGGCTTCTAACCTAGCTGAGAACTATTTTTCAGATGCCTAGGTATTTAACCTATAAAGCGCGCGCAGGGTGTAGTGAACACCACAGTTCTGGGCGGCAATATTAGGCCTCTTTCCCGCCTAAAATCGTAATTTTACGATAAATATCGTTATTACTTATTCATATTTACCTAATTGTATTTACCTAATTGTAGTTTACAGGAGTTGAGCTAAGCTCGTGTTGTCCCGTCTCTCAGTCTACTTTCATCCAATTTTTTCTTGAAAATATGGATGTTCCTTGCCCCTACCACCTCCTCCTCCAGCCCATTCCATTTGTCAATACTGTACATCTATAGGGGAAGCTAAACTTCCTGATATCGTTCTTGCAGGTAGGTCTTTTTACTTTGTAGCTGTGGCCTCTAGTTATTCCTGTATCCATGATTAATATATCCTCCCTATCCAGCCTTTCCAGCCCTCGGGTGCATTTGTACATCATTATCATGTCTCCCCTCTCTCTCCTCTCGTTTAGACTCGGTAAATTTAATTTGTCTAGCCTCCTTTCATATGGCAGTTCTCTAAGACTTGGAACCAATCTAGTAACTGCTCTCTGGATTCTTTTTAACTTGTGAATATGCTTCTTAAGATGGCGAGACCACACTACTGTTGCATACTCCAATCTTGGTCTAATCATACTTTTTATAATCTTCGCTAACATGTTCTCATCCAAGTAGTTCAGAGCAACTTTCATATTCCCGGCCATTGCATCCATTCTGCTAAAGAGCTTGTTAATATGTTTCTCTGGCGACAAGTTATCTTGTATAATCAACCCTAAATCCCTTTCTTTTTCGGCCTTGCTAATTATATTATCTCCCATCCTGTACTCCCAATTTGGTCTATTCACACTTCTTCCCATATTTAACACATGACATTTACTTATATTAAATTTCATTTTCCACTTGGTGCTCCATGCGTATATTTTATCTAAATCTCCTTGCAGCTCCTCACAACTACTTATATTTGTTATTTGTCTCATAATTTTTACGTCATCTGCAAACATTGATATGTAGGAATTTATGTCTATCGGCAGGTCATTCACGTACATAAGGAACATAAGAGGTGCCAACACAGATCCCTGTGGCACACCACTCTCAACTTTCCGCCACGATGAGTAAGTTCCTCTAATGTTGGTCCTCATTTCTCTATCTGTTGTTGTTGTTGTTGTTGTTGTTGTTCCCCAAGCTGCCTGGCCGAACAGCCCCAAGGCCCCGAGCAATTCCAAGGCCATAACCGAGCGCCCCCACAGAACCCTCCCCGCCGACCACAATAAAGCCCGGGTGACCGAAGCCACTCCATGGCGGGGAGCTGAGGAGGGTGCGGAAACGCCCGGGAAACCAAAGCCCCACCCAGGGCCCTGTGCCCCTCAGCAATTATGAAGAGAAAGTTGAGGGGCAAGGGAAAAATGTGATGCTTTGGCTTCCAATCTTGGTAGATTGGGAGGTTAATCCACGTTAGAGACGCCGTCACTTGAGATCTAGAAAATATATAAGTTAAAGGAACAGTCAGAGTAAGCTATGGGTATGGCAGAGATTGCTCAGCTCTCACTCTGATAGACCAGCCCATCACCACATGACTAGAACCCAATCCTCTCAGCATCAGCTAGGAAAGGCCCTAGAAAGCCGCCTTTGGCGGGGGGATAGCTCCCCTATTTCAACCCTTTTCGGGGTTGGGCACCCGCCATTTTCTCTATCTGTTAAATAGCTCTCCATCCATTTCAGCAAACTCCCCATGACACATCCTATCGTCTCAAGCTTAGATAACAATCTCTTATGTGGTACCTTATCGAATGCTTTGGAAAGGTCTAAGTAGACGCAGTCCACCCATCCGCCTCTTTCTTGCAGTACATCTATCACCCTACTGTAGTAACATAGCAGACTGGTAACACAAGATGTCCCTTCTCTGAATCCAAATTGCTTTGGCGTTATTATCTTCTTTCTCTCCAACATTTTCATCCATCTCTTCCTAATTAGCTTTTCACAAATCTTGCATACAATACTAGTAAGTGAAACTGGTCTATAGTTTAAAGGGTCCTCAGGGCTTCCATTCTTGTATATCGGAATGATATTAGCTCTTTTCCATTCAACAGGAACCTGTCCTTTATCCAAATAAGCTTGAATTATGTCCCTCACTGGCTCCACTAATTGCTCTGCACACTCCTTTAAAACCCAGGCAGACACTTCATCCGGTCCCATAGCTTTCCTTACTTCAAGTCCTCTCATCGCAGATAACAGCTCATCTCTAGTTATTTCAATCTTGCTAAGACCACTCTCCAGTACTCCCGCCTGTGGTTCGTCAAAACTTTCCTCTCTAGTAAAAACCGACCCCAATTTGTTATTCATTACCTCGCACATGTCCGATACATTTTCTTACGTCCTAGCATCTACTCTTAATTTAGTAATTTGTTTCTTTACCTTCAACTTACTGTTTATATATTTATAAAACAATTTAGGGTCACTTTCACATTTATTTACTATGTTCTTCTCATAGTTCATTTTAACTTGCCTAATTATGTTAACATATCTATTCCTCTCCTGTTTATATTTATTCCGATTACTCTCAGTGTTCCTTCTTCTTAATCTAGTCCAAGCTGCATCACGCCTATCCAGAGCTCTTTTGCATTTCAAATTACACCATTCTTTCTGCTTAGTAAAATTTCCAGTTTTGTATCTTGGGACAAACAGATTGGTTCCTTCTCTATAAATTTCGAGGAACCTACTATATTTACCTCGTACATCTTGCTCCTTCAAAATAAGATCCCAATCTACTTCCTCTAAATATCTTTTCAAGGATACATAATCAGCTTTACTATAATTTAGTCTTTTATTTATATAGCTATTGTCTAATCTATTGGCAATACTCGAGATCAACTTCCATTTCAGTAGTAGGTGATCACTTTTGCCTACAGGACATAGATAGTTTATATCACTAATTTCGTGAGGATCTTTTGTAAAAATCAGATCGAGTTTAGAAGGTTCGTTATTACCCCTCATTCTAGTATTCTCCTTCACATGTTGTGCAAGTACATTATCCGTAACCAACTCTAATAGCCGACTTCCCCAAGATCTCTGATTTGGCCCTGCATCTCCCGATTCCCAATTAACCTCACCACAGTTGAAATCTCCCACCAAGATCAATCTATTCTTTCTTAAAAGCAATCTTCTCAACGACTGAATCATATCCTCGACCATCTCCTCAAACTCCCTGCATGCCCTGGTCTTTGGTGGCATGTATGCTACTGCTATGTCTGGCTTTTTTCCTTCTACTGTATATCATTGAGTTCAATTGCCATTATTTCTACCTTGTCATAATTTAACTCCACTTGCTTTGCTGTCATAGGGTTCTTAACTAATACTGCCACTCCACCTCCCCTTTTTCCCTTTCTATCATATCTCCATATATTATATCCTTCACTAAACACTATATTGCTGTCAAAGTCCTGGTTCAGCTTTGTCTCCGTCAAACAGACTATCTGTGGTTGATCCTTTCTTAACCCGCTGAGCCCTGGCTAGTTATAATATTTTGTTCACCCCAGTCCCAAGCCATTTTCACTTTTTGTTTTTGTTTGCTAAAATGGAAGACAAGGGTGAGAAATGAAAAAAAAAAAAAAAATCTGATATTTTTTTTTGGGGGGGGGGGAACCTCAATAATTTTTGTTGAGCCAAACTGGAAGAGAATGGTGAGAAATGAAAAAAAAAAAACTCGCCTCGGTCTTTTGGGGGTCGGGGGGGGGGGTCGAAAGTTCGTCTCCCCCGCATGACCACCCGCCCGGGAGCACTAGGGTGAAAACTAAGTATGGCATTGTACGGCATACATCCTAAGGAGTGTCTCACATAAATCTCAAGCCTCTAGCTCCCATACGACCGCAGTAATGAAGGTTCAAAGTGGCGGTGAACTAAGGGTGTAAAGTATCCCCACTAAGCCCACCACCACCGGCCGCGCGGCTGTCTTGGCCCGCTCACACCTACCGGCCTGGCTCGCCCACACACTACGGTACCTCCCCCTCCTATTCTCCCGCCATTTCCTACCTTACGCGCCACGTAACTGATTTTAATATGCCGGACGCACGTGATGCGTCGCTGGGAGTTGGTGATCAAAAACTGCCGACGCATCACGTGCGACGCTGGGTCTCAATGGGTTAATATATCATCTAACTCTACCTTTTTACTGTTTATTCCATCTATATTAGTGTAGTAGCACAGTATATTGGAATCCTCCTCCTTGTTTCTCGTCCCTCTCTGCCTCCTATTAGGTGCGCCTATTTTACGTTTAATATAAAGATAGTAACCTGTAACAACAATAAAACAAGTGGGAATATAATTTTTCTGGTCAAAATCGTGAATGGTAAGCGAACGGTTCATTCATGAAGTGTGAGAGAGCTGGCAACACACCCTCCTCTCTCGAAGGTTGAGGCAGTACTGAGCTACTGAGTCACATCCTCACTGTCTCTACCTTACGTAACAGACACATGAACACACACTAAGATCGGGTTAGAGATGTTTACACGAAAATATGCCAATGAATTAGGGAATAACAGGGAAAATAGGTGATAATTGAAGGGGAGGGGGGGGGGGGGGGTGGAAGGAGGGGATGTGGAGGAGTGATATGAGGTATGGAAAAAAAAAAAAATTAAGTGCTACTGGGGCCTTTTAAAATGTTTTTTGAAGGCCTTCCCTCTTAAGAGCTTTGCCACTGTCGCCCAGTAAAACCTCTTAAGAGCTTTCTCGCCGTTCCCGGGTTAATAAGAAACATTGAACAATATCTTTAACCTAACCTAATCTGGAAAATATTTATTTTTACACCACGATTTTTCCCAATGTTTTCATATTTTAATTTTGTTCAGTTGCATCAAAAACAGTAAAAGTCCTGTAATCCGAATAGCAGGGGACCAGGCCTCGTTCCGATTACCGGATTTTTCGGATTATTGGAATTTACCCCTATGAACCTGTGTATTTGTTAGTAGTCTTGGCAAATCCAACGTCAAGGCTATTAACCTAATTGCATGGTGATGGGCTGGTCTATCAGAGTGAGAGCTGAGCAATCTCTGCCATACCCATAGCTTACTCTGACTTTTCCTTTAACTTATATATTTTCTAGATCTCGAGTGACGGCGTCTCTTCCGTGGATTGACCTCCCAATCTACCAAGATTGGAAGCCAAAGCGTCACATTTTTCCCTTGCCCCTCAACTTTCTCTTCATAATTGCTGAGGGGCACAGGGCCCTGGGTGGGGCTTTGGTTTCCCGGGCATTTCCGCACCCTCCTCAGCCCCCCGCCATGGAGTGGCTTCGGTCACCCAGGCTTTATTGTGGTCGGCGGGGAGGGTTCTGTGGGGGCACTCGGTTATGGCCTTTGAATTACTCGGGGCCTTGGGGCTGTTCAGCCAGGCAGCTTGGGGAACAGGAACAGGAACAACAACAACAACAACAACAACAACAACAACAACAACAACAACAACAACAACAACCTAATTGCAATGACAACTTGTCTATTTTGACTGCTATGTCGTCATTCCAACCGCGGTTAAAAAAGAAAACGTCTAGAGTCTACTCCTTATCTTGCTCTAGGAGACAGTGTACATTAACCCCTACACCACGGAAGGGCTCTTGAACGCCCATAAAAAAGCATATAACAGGTACCCGGAAGGGCTCTTGAACGCCCAGTGGTTGAAAGCCTGTGAGCTTCGTTGCGAGGCGTCGGTCCGACGCATGTAAACAACAGCCGGCTGGACCGACGCCCCGCATCTCCGGCCACAAGAAGGAGAGCGTCGCTTGTTCGTGTGTGCCTGTATGTTGTTGTTAAGTATCGAAAAGTAGTGTAAAGTGGCTCTTTTTGCCATAAAGTTATCTCCAATGAAATCATCATCACAACTCAACCAGTTGACTTAGAGAGCTCTACTTAACGCCATTCTACAGGTAAATAACACAGCTACGCTTGGGGATGCGCAGGAATGCGGGAAGCAGTAAGAATAACAAATATACGGTAGCCTAGCCTAGACGTTTTTCGGCCAAAACACCCGGGTTTCGGGGAATATTTATGTAATGCGTAGCCGGGGCTGGAGGGTTAACCAAAACTACCACCGAAGGTGAAAAAAGCATAGAAGAGAAGAAAAAGGGGTTTACCTTAGTTACCGCTTAAGGCCATCCCGTGTTCCGTCATGTGCAGATCCCTGTCGAACGTGCGCATGAGCGACCCTCTCTTGTTATAATTTTTTCACGCACCTCCATTGATTGAGTCCGCTTTTGTTGTGCTCCTTCAATTCACCCTGTTTAGGTTCGTTTCGGCTCTTCTGGCCTTCTTTTTTGTTAGACAGATGTTACGTGATCTAGGGCACACGTAAATGGGCTCCTAAGTGTGTCAAATGGAGACGCGTGTGGAAATCGCCTAGAAGGTACGGGGGCGCCTGGCGTTCCTCGTGTATGTTTTTCATTCTTTCTCTTTTCATATTCTTTTTCCTGTTAGTCTGGGCATTGTTTAGCTTTTAGCTTATTTTAGCCTAGCTCGTTTTCTCATTCAGGAATTGCTATGCCCCTATGAGTTTTAATTTTTTCATAGCCTAAGGTGTATCGTTTGGTAAACAATTGAGATTTCGATGGTGGCAGTGCTGTTTGTAGAGTTTGTGTCGGCCGCATTATAGCGTTATTCCCGAGTCCCCCCTTTCGAGCCTTCACTGTGTCTCAAGGGCCTGGGCGACAGGTGGTTCGTGATATTCCAGCGGTACCCCAGGGGGGCCCCTACTTCACACCACAGGGTTTTTTCGCCCCTGACACATTCTCTGCTCACGGCTAGGCCTCCCTTTTTCTCACCAGTTTCGTTTACTGTTTTTTTTTTTTTCCCTTCATGTTTCACCTCCATCCTTTCATAGTTTTTTGCCCAATCTAGGAGGGGGCCCCTGTTTGTGCGAAACCACCCTCCCTGCCACTTCTCCTCATGGGCTTTGCTCTATCTCTGTGGGTTGGGTGGTTCCTGGGGGATGTGCCTCCTCTCCCCTGGTGTGTCTTCCTTGCCTCTCCCTTTACCGGTTGAGTTAGGATCATATATCAAGGAAGACACTGCTCAGCTTGATGGCCATCCACGCTTGGAGTTCATAAGGAGATGACGCATTTTTGTGGCCTTTTTTGGTATTCCCTAGACGCTCCTCTCGCTTTTTCGGCGCCGGACCATCTCGGCCGGTCCCGCAAATTTGCGGGAGCTCGATTCGGTCCTCTGGGACGTTTCGGCTCCCCGCAAATTTGCGGAGATCGCTGGGGGGGTCCAGCAAATTTGCGGGAGGGTTGTGTCGGTACGGTTATGCCTCAATAGGCCCGCAAATTTACGGAAATATTTGGTTTTCACTGTTGACCTTTTTTAGGTCATCTTGTTGCCTGAAACTATATTGGTGTGTGCACTTTACTGGTGTTATAGGCCCTGCATGTAAGATGTTGAGTGGTGGTTAACACTTTCTCCATCTTTGCAGGTTCTGCTAGTGCTCTTCCACCTCACCCGCCCTACTCACCTACCTCTGTGCTCCCGGTTTAGGGTGAGTACGGATACCGGTTTGCATGTGTGTTCCTGTTTCCCCATGCTCATTCCCTGGTTCTTATTGGACATTCTCTACACTTACTCCGTCGACGTGCTGATATTGGTGTGTGTGTTCTTCCAGTGCAGGTAGGATGCCTTGCTTTTGCCATGGTTGTAGCTCCCCGTGCTTGGAGTGCCACAAGTCCTGCTTGCGCCACTCGCAATGTGTGTCCTCTACGGCCTACCTCCCTGCTCTGTGTGGCCCGTGTCTGGCCCTGGTGGATGTGGTGAACCATAGCCCTGGTTCCTCAGCGGCGGCAGTGGCCTCTGCTTCCCTTCAGTCGGTGTGGGCGATAGTCTCCCACCACATTAGGACTGTGGGCCACCGTTCCCCGGCCTTTGTTGACGACCGGATCCGCGTCGCCCTGGGTATCCCTGACCCGACTGAAGGACGTTCACCTGGCCCTCTCCCCTGGGTCCCGCAGCCGGTCGTCACATCGTCGGGGGGATCCCCAGCTCCGTCCACGCTCTCGCTCGCCTCATCGCCCGTCTCTACTGCCCCTCGTCGTCCTCCTGATCGCCTTGCCGCCGCCCGTCGCCCTCGTCATGGTTCTCGCCCTGAGGCCGGGGTTAGTGGCTCTGCCCCTGTGCGCCCTCCCCTGGCCTCTACGGATAGGGGCTCTACTCCCTTCCGCCCGCTTCCCCAGCCCAGACGACATCCTCTTACATTGTCCTCTCCGCGCGCGGGTGTTCATGCTGTAACTGGCCCTCTGCTCCCTCCTCCTACACTGTCCAGGAGGGTCCGCCAGGATGTAGTTGCTTCTCCTCCTCCTACTTCACCTGCTTCAGTGCCTATTCTTCCTTCACGGTCTCGTCCCACGGTGGAGGTCCCTCCCTCCTCCGCCTCGGTGTCGGGCCGCCCTGTTATCTCAGCCCCGGGGATCCTTGCTCTGTTTCCCCCCGCGGCTCCTTCTGACCTCCTTTCACCCGACCAGCCTTCCTACTCCCGTCGTCCTGCTCCTCCTCCTTCTTCTCTCCCTGACCTTCACTTACCGTCTCGCCAGGGGGGTACCCCTCCTCTTGGCTCGGTGGGGTTTAGCGAGGTTTCGGGGTCCCCTTTCTCAGGGGCTGACGTGTCGCTGGAAGAGGGGGATGGTGCTGTTTCCCCCTCGGGCGTTCGTGATCGGGGACGAGTCCCTCAGCGGCGACACAACCGTCGTCGCTCGCCTTCCTTGGACCGCGACGCTGCTGGTTCGTGTCGTGGGTCTCGCCCCTGCGGGCTGACCAATCTTGGGGGGGGTCGCCTCTCTCGGATCGATTGTCGGCTATGCAGGGGTGGGTTGTGTCACGCATCGACAGGCGCTTGGAGTCGATGCAAGACTCCCTCTTATTGCGCTTCTTGGCGGTGACACACCCTCAGCGCCTCACCCTACCTACCCCTGCTACGGTCCCCCTCCCTTCTGCAGGCCTACGCTCTGGTCAGACTTCAGCCGCCGGGACATCCTTCAGGATGTTCATTCCCTGGCTGTGTTGACGGGACTGTCCTCCTATGGGACAGGTTTGTGCGACGACGGTACGCCTGGCTTAGCCATCATGCTCGGTCGCCCTCTCCCATTGGGGGCCTGGTTTGCTGAGGCCTTCGACTTCGCCAACCGATCCGTCGACGGCTCTCCTTCAGTCCCTCCCCCGGAGTCATCCCTGCTTTTGCCTCCTCTTGTGTCTGTCGGCGGGTTGGACGGCACGTTCTGGTCCTGGATGCGCGCACCCGTTCTTGAACTTTGTTCTATTGCTACCCCGTTCTTCTCTCACCCAGATGCGTCCTCTGTCGACAAGGATTTTCCCTTGCGACGGTGGGTGACGAACTTATTATCTTGTCTTTTCGGTTCCCTCCAGACATCTGTTCACCACCTGCGGCTTCTCGAGGCGTCTGCACCAGGCGATCTTCGCGAGGGTTTGGACCGCGTTCGGCGGATCCACCTTCGGCTCGCGGTGTCTTTGGTTCCCGAGCTGAAGGCGGTTTTGTGTGTGGCAACTCGGCAACGCCGGACGGTACGGTCCTCGTTCTGCCGGACAGCCCCCTTGGATATTCGTCAGGGTTTGTTGTACTCTGCGCTATCTACGTCGGGGCTTTTTTGCGCAGGATGCTTGGGAACGCTACGCTTCTCTGTCGGCGGACCCTGCTTACGACACGCAACGACGCGCTGTGTCGCGAGCGGGGTCTTCTCAGTCCCGTCTTTCTGCCGGTCCTCTTCGGGGTGCTGCTGCAAGTGCTGCCGCCATGCACAGGCGCAGGACAGGGACGTTGCAGGCCAGTGCGTCGGTTCCGCCTCGCACTTCTGTTCTTGCCCCCTTTCATCCCCGCCGTGTCGGGGCTGGCCGGCCTTCTACTTCCGGCCGCCCTTCGACGGGGTCAGACCCGCGACGGCCAGGGGTTGGGGTGGCCCGCCCTTTTCGACGAAGTTGGGGTAGAGGAGGTCAACGTGGTGCTCATGACCGCAAGGACCATACCGGGGGTACCTCCACGTCAAAACAATGTGTAGGTTCTCCGGGTCGGTCTCCTTGTTCTCCTTCTCACCTAGCCGCCCGGGTCGCTCCCCTCCTCTCAGGAGCTCCCACAGGTTGTTTTCGCCCTCGCCCTCGATGGCCGCGAGGGACGTGGGGGCGGCAGATTGCGCGGAGGGGTCTAACCTGGAGATGGAAGTCCAGACCCCCACTCCGCTCTTGTCACCGACGCCGGCCCTTCTCTTCAGAGGTGGCCCACGTGTTCACATCCATGCCCGAGCAGGGAATCGTCGAGGGGGTGGCCGCCGGTCACCCGGTTTTCCTCTCCCGTGTATTTCTGGTACCGAAGAAGAACTGCGACGCGATGCGACCGGTGGTGGATCTGTCGGCCCTCAACAGGCACATCGTGCACACACGGTTTCGGATGCTGCCGGTACCCCAGGTACGCCTGGCCCTGCGCCCTCTGTCGTGGGTAGTGTCGCTGGACCTCAAGGATGCGTCTTGGCTCGTTCCTCTCCGTCCTCGATTCCAGCGATTCTTGGCCGTTCAGACTTCCGATCGTGTGTTCCTGTTCGACTGACTTCCCTTCGGTCTCCACATCGCGCCGCAGATCTTCTCCAAACTGGTGGATCAGGCTCTGGATCCTCTCCTCAGGAGCGGGCTCCAGCTCCTGTTTTCCTTGGCCGATTGGTTGATAGTTTCCGGCGCCCTAGAACGGTGCGTACACGACACCCTCACAGTCGTTCACCACGTCACACAGTTCGGGTTCACCATCAATGTTCCCCAGTCACGCTTAACCCCGTCGCGTGTCGTGCCGTGGGTCAGTCTCGAATGGGATTTGACCAGCGCTACGGTGACCCAGAGTCTGCCAAACGCGGTGAACCTTCGACGGAAGGTCTTCACCGTGTTGCACTCGGTCTCCCGCCCGGGGAGGCTCTGGGACTCGTTAGTGGGTTCGCTGAATTGGGCCGCTCTGACCATTCCCTTAGGGAGTCTCAGGCTACGCCGCCTACTCCTCCTGGGCACCGAGGTGTTTCTGTTTACCCCTATGGATCGGCTCCGGCCGATCCCGCGTACCATTCGCAGACACTTCGGACACTGGGTTGCTCGGGGCACGCTCTCTGCGGCTGTGCCCTGGACCGCCCCCCCGCCGACGATCTGGGTAGACACAGATGCGTCGAGCGAGGTAGGGTGGGGTTACCAGTCAAACCTGGGACATCAACATCACGGCAGATGGGTGGGACACACACGCCTACACATACATGCCCTAGAACTGTTGGTTCCTTTGTTCTTCCTGAGGGACCACGCGCTGGCCCTTCGGGGAAAGTCGGTGGCCTTCGGGATGGACAGTCAGACAGCTGTCCACTGTATCAGCAAGCAGGGGTCCTCCGGGTCATTGACTCTGTTGGGGATCTCGGTGACGTTGTTCTTCCTCGCGAACCGTCACACCTTCTCCCTGCATGCCTCCTACCTGCCCGGGACTGCCAACCTGTGGGCGGACGCCCTGTCGAGAGGACAGGGCGTTCTTGTAGACTGGGCAATGCAACAGACTGTGTTCGACGACCTCGCGGCTTCCTGGGGTGTTCCGGAGGTCGACTTGTTCGCATCGAAGGAGACGCACTAGTTGCCTCAGTACCTATCCCTCCGGCCTCGCACTCCGGAGGGGGGTCCGGACGCTTTCATGGTAGACTGGAACAGGTGGCAGTCGATATACATATTTCCGCCACCAGACGCACTGTTGATGTGCATTGTCCTCGCGAGGCTGCGGCTGTACCGCGGCAGAGTCTGGCTAATCGCGCCTCTGTGGCCGGCACAGGCTTGGTACGTCCAGTTGACGCGGTGGTGCCCGAGTCCGGTCCCTCTACCTGTCTCCGACTTCCACTTGAGCCAGGTTGGAGACCTGCGGACCTCGTTGGCCTTCGCATCGTGGATGTTCATGAGGCACGGTGGCTCCCAGTCCACGGACGGGACCTGCCTGACTTCCTGAAGCGTTCCTGGACGACTTCGCCTTATGGGACTTACGGGTCCCCCTGGAGGTTTTTTACTAGGTGGATACAGGACACTCGCCAGACGGTTAGCTCTCCTTCCTTCGTCCTACGCTCCTGGTTTCACCTCTTCCGTACACGTCACTTTCAAGTCGACGCTATACGTAACCGCTTGTCTGCCGTCCGGGGGGTCTTTGAGTCCGTCACTGGGCTGGTCGTTCCGCCGAAGGGGCTGAATTCCTTCATGACGGCTGCCTTCCGGGAACGACCGCCTCCACGCCAGATCCCTCCACAGTGGGATCTGGGGCGGGCTCTGGACCTTCTGGCTTCACACACGTATACACGGGCCACTACACCGGTTCCGTTGCTCGGGCGTACACTCTTCCTTGTCGCTCTGGCCACTGGGAATAGGGTGTCTGCACTGGCAGCCTTGTCACGGTGCCAGGAATGCGTGCGCTTCTCCCCGTCCTTGAATATCGTCACGTTAGCCCCCTCCCCTCATTTTGTTGCCACGAATGAGAGGGTGACCCACGTTTTCCAGCCTTTCACCGTCCAGGCTTTACAGCGTGGGCATACTCGCCGTATGATGTGCCCGGTGTCAGCCTTGCACTCCTCTGTTGCGTCTGTGGCGCCGCCTTCGGGTACTGCTGTGTGGGTGTCTCCTCGGACAGGTGGGAGGCTCTCGAAGGTGCAGATAGGACGCCACATTTGTCGGACCATTCGTGCCAGTCACCCTGTTTGTAGGGGTTCTGCGCACGATGTGCGATCCTTTGCTGCCTCCTTCCGGTTCCTGCGAAGTCGATCCTTACCTGACATCGCCTCAGCGGTTTTGTGGTCTTCTATCAATTCCTTCATCTCCTCCTACCTCTCCATGTCCAGTGTTTGACCCCCTCGGCCGGTGATTGCTCTCGGGAGTCGTGTTTCCTAGAGCTCTGGCGAAGATACCTGGTCTTCCCCCCTTGTCCCTCTTTCTTTTACTTTGTTTTCTTTGAAAAAGGGGGGGGGGGGGGGAGTAAGGGTTTGCAACACTTGATTGCAAGTTTGGGATTATGTATTATGTATACAGTACATAAGTGTTTTTACCAAATTGGAAATTGTGTTTTGTTATTGTGTTCAGTGTTTTTGTTGGTTTTGGAAGAAAAGGGATTTTGGGTACAGTACTTTTTTGGTTTAAGACAAGTCTATGTTTTTGCATTACTATGAATGACGGGCACGTGTTAAAACTGTTCTTTTTAGCTACTCCTCAGTTTTTCACTCTTTTATTAAACTCTCTTGTTTAAATTGTGTTTCTTTGTCATTCATAATTTTGTTTTATGCATTGTTTTTTTTGGTATGTTGGGCTTGGATGTCCTCCTCCTATTTGTTACGCAGCCTTGACGTTGGATTTGCCAAGACTACTAACAAATTGGGAGGTTTGACGTACCTCCCAACCTACCAAATAGGAAAACCTACTATTTGGTAGTAGTCTTGGAAAATCCAACGTACATAATACCCTCCCTCACGCCGGACCCCTGCCCATCCGCGTTCTTCTGCTGAAGTGAAATGTGATAACAAGAGAGGGTCGCTCATGCGCACGTTCGACAGGGATCTGCACATGACGGAACACGGGATGGGCCTTAAGCGGTAACTAAGGTAAACTCCTTTTTCTTCTCTTCTATGCTTTTTTCACCTTCGGTGGTAGTTTTGGTTAATGTACAACGTCTCCTAGAGCAAGATAAGGAGTAGACTCTAGACGTTTTCTTTTTTAACCGCGGTTGGAATGACGACATAGCAGTCAAAATAGACAAGTCGTCATTGCAAATAGGTTAATAGCCTTGACGTTGGATTTTCCAAGACTACTACCAAATAGTAGGTTTTCCTATTTGGTAGGTTGGGAGGTACGTCAAACCTCCCAATTAATGACCTGACGAAAACCTGAACACAATATAAGCAATGCATATTTTTATTTATTTTTTCTATGTGATTGAGGGAGGCAAAAGGCATAACTGCCTATAGCGAGTGCCTCCCCCATAGTTGAAAGAGTGACAGGGCCAAAATCAAGGGACGTTCGAGCCAAAATGCCTGGACACACGGAGTTTGAAGCAATTTAAGTCATAGGAAGAGGGAAAGACTGATTCTGGGAGAGAGTTCCAGAGCTCAGCTGTTGAGTAGAAGAAAGTTTGAGAGTAACGTTTCACTCTTGGGTTGGAGAGTTGCACAGAGTAGGGGTGGGATTGAGTTGCAAGACGGGTACCACGTGCCCTACGTAAAGGAAGTGGTATGCATTGGGATAGCTCTGAGGAACACTGATTATTATAGTAGCGATAGAATAGCGAGAGAGATGCAACATTGCGGCGGAGAGAGAGAGATTGCAGAGAGTTGGTGAGTGGACGGGAGTTAATGATACGAAAGGCCTTCCTTTCAATTTTGTCTAGGAGAGCGGTGTGAGAGGAACCTCCCCACACATGTGAACAATACTCAATATGCACAATATAACACTATACATCCAATATGACACATAATGGTAAACTTATAAAGTGATTTCATGAACATATGATATGTGTATAACATTATATGTTATTTGGGTGGCCTAATTCCTCAAAAAGGGGACTTTGGGACTTTTTTAAATTCGGACTATTGGATGAATTCGGATTTGGCCTCATTTAAAAAAAAATCGGACTATTGGGAGATTCCAATTATCGGTCGTCGGATTATCGGACTGTTACTGTATAGTGTTTGTCATTAATTAGAAATCTCGGAAAAACCTATTTTCCCCATTTTCGATCGATATTGAGACACTCCCCCCGATAGTGGGGAGGGCTATGATTTGAAGACATTAGACTAACCTAACAACCTTACCTAACCTATCCTAGTATTAGGCCTATGGGTGGAGGCTGCAGCCCCCACACCCCCGCTGGTTGGGTACTAATCCCTTAGTAAAAACAAAAAAAATTGGCTGTCGATACATACATACATACATAAAATTTTAAGACTGAGTGTTCCACACATAAGTGCAGTTTCAGTCTCTTGTCCTAATGGCGGCGTTCCAGGCAACCCTGTTAAGGGCTGCTTCACTTGTCAAGTTCTTGGATTTGAGATCGGCGCGTATAGTCCGATCCCAGGTCTTCCTCGGTCCACCCCTTGGTGCAGCTCCCTCCACAATCACAGACTTGCATTTTTTCACCCAATTTTGTTCATCCATTCTCTCCACATGTCCATACCATCCCAGTCTACTTGTACGCATCACCTCGCTAATACTCTTTATGCCTAAACGTCTCCTCAGCTCAACATTTGTTATTCTATCCTGTAGCCTGGCCCCACACATCCATCTCACCACTCTCATCTCATTACGCTCCATTCTGTTGACATCCTCTACTTTAACGGCCCATGTTTCTGAGGCATACGTCATTGCACTTCTAACACATGAGGCATACACCTTTCCCTTCAGGGGGAGAGGCATTCTTTTCATACGAAGGCGAAAGAAAAGTCGATGAAGTCTACGGTGTTTACTCTGCAATCTTCAGCTTTGATTGTACGTTGATAACAGGAAAGTAGCGTATTGACGAAAATTGTTACGAAAATTACATTTTAGTAGCATACTTTTAGCCTACATACAAGTTTAACCCTCCTGGCCCGGGCAGGCTCTCCTAATGATGGAGCTCGTATCCGGGCGATCTGGTCGAATATCAACAAAAGTAAACTAAGGCTAATCTCGCTTAATATATTACCTATATTAATCAAACATATATAGAAATGAGCGCCTTACCTTCCTGCGTAGAATGGCGTTGAGTAGAGCTGTCTAGCTCAACTGGTTCCGGAGTGATGGTGATGGAAGTGGAGGTAACTTTTGCCGCGTATTTACCTCGGCGCGTCCGAACACTCAACCGCGGCCCCGGCTACGACGCCCAGTTGCACTCGTCGCTCCACCCGCAATTATGCCGGTAAGCGATTTGATAGTGTTTTATTGGTTATTCTGTCATTTATTATAGTTATTATGTTATTTTCACTCAATAAAGTTATTTATATGAACTTATTTGTGTCTCTGTCACTTATTACTTCGTTGTATTATTATTATTATTATGATTATTAGTGTCACTTTCACTGGACTTTGATAATTGGTAGTGTCATTTCCCCTTTTATGTATTGTTAGGTAAGCTAATAATATATATAGTGTCACTGTCACTTATTCATATTGTTATGAAGGCACTTATTATTACTTGTGTGTGTCTCTTTCACTTATACTTAGTTTTATTATTATTATACTGTCACTTTGACTGGCCTAGGCTTATTGAGTGTCATTTTCACTTATTTATTGTTAGAAATATATATTTTAGTGTCACTTTCACTTGTTCATATTGTTGTTGAAGGCACTTATTATTACTTATGTGTCCTTTTCACTTATACTTAGTTATATTATTATTCTTAGCCTACATTTGAGTGTCACTTTCACTGTTGTCACTTCCACTTCAAAAGTTTGTTAGAGTGTGGAAGTCGTTGAAGCAGGTGCCAGCACACAGTCTAACTTGACACTCGAGGCATTCCCAAGTGGTTTTTGTGGGTTTGCGGGGTCTGCGAGTTGTGTGGCTGCACACATGGCAACTCTTCTGACTCCTAGCGTTACTACCTGGTGCTTTGAAAGGAAGGGCGCTGAGCTGGTGCTTCCTGAAGAATTCAGCACACCCCGTTCTGTCAAGCTGGCCTGGTCCTTGTATTGGCCTGCCTGGTGTACCCGCATGTTTAGCCAGGAGCTCAAGTAGCACCTGCTTGTGGAACTTCCGCAGGGACTTGTACTTCTTGGCTCCTGGAGTCCTCAGACGGTAGATGTTGTAGGCATTGAGGACCGACATATCTACCGTATGCAGGATAAACTTCTTGTACCACCTGCAACATGTTCGCAGGCAGTCGATGAAGCCCATCTGCATGTCGGACTTGTCAACGAGGCGCATGTTGATGTTATAATCCAGGCCAGCAGCTGATTTTTGGACGGGGTTCTTGGTTGTTCGGTCCACCTTCCCTGTGGCGACCATCTGGGCCTTGTGGCATGTGGTGAGGAGGTTGACCTTGCGCTGGTCATGCCAGTGGATGGAGAGGATGGGGCCACTCTTCTTGTGGAAGATGTCCGCCTTCTTCGTCTTGGTTGGGTAGCCTGGCATGCCCTTCCTTTTGCCCTTGACTGTACCGACAGTTCCGGTCTTGCGGTCATGGAGGTACTTGGTCAGGAGAGGCGACGTGTAATAATTATCTGTGTAGAGGATGTGGTTATTATTGAAGTGCCTCTCCATCATCTTCTTCACTACAGCGCCACCAAAACCAATGAGAGGGTCCGTCACAACTTCTCCAGCCTTGCCGCTGTAGACTATAAAGTCCAGCACATACCCCGTCAAGCAGTCGCAGAGGACGAAGAGCTTGATGCCGAAGCGGTGTCTCTTGGACGGGATATACTGTCGGAAGTGCAGCCTACCACGGAACAGGACCAGAGACTCGTCGAGGCACATCTTCTGGAAAGGAATCAGGTATGTGGTGAACCGATGACGTATCATGTCATACAGCTTCCTGATCTTCCATAATAAGTCGGGAAGGTGGACTGCCATGTTGTTTGTCAGGTGGAGATAGGAGAGGATGTCGAAGTACCTGTCCCTGGACATGTATTTGCCAAATGATGGAGTCGTTATGATGTCGCCAGTGATCCAGTAGTCAGCCAGAACGTGCTTCCTTATATGAGTCATCAGCATTGTGAGTGCCAAGAACACATATAGTTCTGCCACAGTGAGAGCTCTCCATGCCACCATCTTGGCACTGGTCTTCCTCCCAAGAAAGTTGGCACAGATAGCATGGTGGTGATTTGTCTCTTTGACGAGGTATTCCATGACTTCATTGTCATAGAAGCCACAGAAAAGTTCACTGGGGGTAGCATCTGGGCCACAGGGATATGCTGGTGACACCCCAGAACCCATCTGTACCTCGTCAAAGGCTGGACAATCTGGCTCAAAATCAGCTCCATCTGTCCACACAAACAGGTTGGATGCTGATGCTCGAGGTCGTGCTGCAGCAGGCACACGCCCTGGATGCCCTGGCACACGCCCTTGGCCACGCGGACGCCCAGGCGGACGCCCTGCACGCCCACGCCCAGGCCCAGGGGCAGCGGCGTCGGCAGGCTGACCACGTCCACGACCTCGCCCTCTCGCTCGATTTGTCGGCACATCCTCTTCCTCTTCCTGTTCCTCTTCCTGTTCCTCCTCAGGCGACGTCAGGTCATCTGGGGCAATGTTGGGGTCGTCAGCATCCTCTTCAGGAGACAATTCTGGTGAAGAAGTGACCGGGCGTCGGCGGTGTGGGGCGCGGGAGGCTGCGGGAGCTTCAAGAATGGGAGCCGAGGCCTCGGGAGTTGGGCTCCTTTTGCGGCGAGCCGAGGGCTTTTCAGCAGCAAATAATGCTCTGCGGTGTGTTGAGGCCTGTGGCACATCACCAATACCACTTGAAGAGGCCCTTTGGTCATCCTGAACGAGAGATGAAGGCGAGGGCTGTGGGTGACCCACGCGGCGTCCCGTGTCAAGGCGTCGGGACAATGGAATGCGGGTGGTTGCTAGGCCAGGGTCGGCGTCATTATCGCTATCTTCAGCTTCCCTATGCTTTTCTGCGGCTGCCCTGCGTGCTTTTTTAGCTGAACTTTTGATCAATGATTGTTTGTAGAAATATTTGCCCACTTTCAAGGGCGTACGGGCAGGCAAAGGGGAAGGTCCTGGGCTAGGGCTAGGCCTAGGCTGACCTAGCAAAGATGGCGAGGGGGTAGGCCTAGGTTCTAGCACACTGGGAAGCTCAATGGCACCTTCCTGAAACACTTCCACATCAGGATCATCACTACTGTCTCCCCCCTCAAATAAATCGACATTATCGTCGTCTCCAAAGCCCACGAAATCGTCTTCTTCACTTTCACTTATAAATTGTACCTTGTCCACCAAGCTTTTGCCACTGCTCTCTTCATCACTTTCAAAAAGTTGTCGCTGTATAGCGCTATCACTCAACAAACGCTTAACTTTCTTTTGTTGAGCTCTCTTCTCGGTTGCAACAGGCGTTGAAGTTGCGAGCGGGGTAGCACTGGGGCCCGCGGGAGGTTGCAGCGAATCAGACACGTCGGATTTTTTTTTTTCAGTATTACTCGCTATGGCGGCCACGTACGAACTGATAACACTAGTAGTTGAGGCTTGGTGGCGCTGCGGTCGCTCCTACCATGCAAAAATTGGCCGCGCGAATTTTGAAGCACGCTTTCAAGCACAAGGATTTTAAAATGACACCCGGGTTCCGGCCCTTTTTTTTTGGTGTCATTTTAAAATGACACCCGGGCTGGAAGGGTTAAAAACCGTTTATCCACAGAGACTGTGGTTACAGTCTCACGTCCTAAATGGCAGCTTTCCAGGCGGTCCTGTCAAGGGCTGCCTCTGTTGTCAAGTTCTTTATTTTGAGATCGGACCGGAGTACCCAAGCCCACGTCATTCTAGGTCCACCCCTACGCGCAGCTCCCCCCAAGTTCACAGTCCGGCATTTCTTCACCCAGTTCTGATCATCCATTCTCTCCACATGTCCAAACCAACCAAGTCGGCTAGTGCGCATCACTTCACTGATACTCCTAATGCCCAGACGCCTTCTCAATTCCTCGCTCGATACCCTGTCCCTAAGATTAACGCCACACATCCATCTCACCATTCTCTTCTCATTCCGTTCCATTCTATTGACATCCTCCGCTTTAACCGGCCACGTCTCAGAGGCATAGGTCATCGCGCTCCTAACACACGAGGTATACACCTTCCCTTTAAGGTGGGGTGGGAGCCCTCTCATGGTCAGGAGTGGCAACAGCTCTCTAAACTTTCCCCAGCCACTTCTGACGCTAGCTTCAGCGCCACCTCCAGCGGAAACTGTATTGCCCAGGTAGCAGAACTTTTTCATACACTCCAGCGTTACACTGTCGAAATAGGCAATTAGGTTTTCCCGAGGGTTAACACCTTACGAGCGGCCTAGGCGGTAATTTATATGTACCGCCTAGCGGGATGTTTTTACCCTAAATAGGGTTGTTTACGTAATCATTTTCATGCCTAAATAAGACCCAGAGCGTAAAACAAGTATCTATCCCTGAAAGGGCATAAACAGAGCTTTCCAATGACACCCCAACCATCCTTGTACGACCACTGGTTCTCTTGCAACGATCGCGCAACACGAGTGCAAAAACCATGTAATTAGGTACTTTCCCTACATAATTCCCTGTGTAGCGAGTGCGAGAGGGCGGAGGAGTGTGGGATTCATGTCAGTAGGTCCGCCGCGGTGGTCTGGAGCAGTCATACGCTTGCTACGCTCCTCCCACCACTCATCTCTCTCTCTCAGCAACATTACGTGGTGAAAATGGCACACGACATAAGTTGTGAACCGCCACTTAGTCCATATATATTTCACACGACATAAGTTGCGCGCCGCCAGAGAAGGGTTAAAACACATTTTAATATAATATTTAGAGCTGTCGATAACTGGAAGTACCGTATTGACAACCTTGTTACGAAAGACATTTTAGTACAGTACCTGTACAATACAGTAGGGGCTCACATAGAACGTGTTCGCATAGAACGAGTCGCTTATAGAACGCCGACCTAAAATATTGTTCCAAAATTTTCGTTAGAAACGAATGTGATCGTATAGAACGATTTCGCCATCAAAGTAGGGCAAATCCGAGGAGTTCTCATATAGAGCGCCGAAATATCGTACAAAACGTACGAAATATCGTACGCTCCTGACAGAAATTTACGCTTACAGTGAACATTGACCATATTGGGCCACCAAAATTCCGCGATCACATAGAACGAAATCACATAGAACGGCCTCGTTTATCGACCAATTTCTCGTTCTATGTGAGACCCTACTGTATCTTTTTTATTACGGTAGGTTTTGCCGAGAATTAAAACAAATTTTCATATGATATTTTGAGCATATGGCCTAGATTCCATATTTATCTTCAAATATATAAAAACATAATTGTGGTATTAAAATAAAGTTATAGCCTAGGCCTACTCCTAATCTAGGAATGCCGGCTTATTCGGACCATGGCTGATTCGGACCATGGCTGATTCGGACCTTGGTCGATTCGGCCAACAATGAGGCTGATTTGGACCATATCAGTGGCCGATTCGGACCATGCCATTGGCTGACTCGGACCACTAATATTTTGTTTGATGGCGTAATGGTTTCAATCTGATAAAACACCATTACAGGTTTGGCGGGAAATTTTGATTATTTATTTACGCAAATTAAGTGTTATGAGTGATAATCTTTACCCATTTAATTTCCACAGATCCTTCTTAAGCTGTTTAAAACGTCTAATGAGAGCCAGAAAATATAGCTAAACACGCATCAGCTTCAAATGGTTGACAGTCGATTCTTTTTCCGATTCAGTCTAAGTGGTCTACAATTGAGATTTCTGGACAATGACGAACTTAGACAAATTAAGACAATGAAGATTTTAGGATATGATTCAAGAATATTATGTTAACTCTTTTGCTGTAGATTACGAAAAGGGGCTATGGAAATCTCTAGGCTAAGGTCAGTTTTCGACGAGCCTCGTATTCTTGGGTGATTTATATTGAAAACAATTATATAAATAACTCTACAGTAGTAATTTACCCCCAGGGGGTAAGGGGCCTTCATCTAATGGCGGAGGAAAAAAAGAATATGCCTCACGCATCCTACTGCGTGTCGTACAAGGCGACTAATAGGGGGGATGGCGATAGACTTGTGGACCAACAGCCATTACTAGACAATAAAGTCTAGTAACCAGCCTTAACACTGTTAAGGCTGGCGTGGTTGCAGATACTGCAGGAGCAAGTGCAGCAGGGGGACTCTGTTGAGTCTTGCTGAGGCACGGTTAGCACTTTACCAACATCAGCCACAGTGATGACTTGGTATGGCACTGCCGAGGCTGGTGGGATGCGGATAGGTGCCACAGGGGACTGAGTCTTACCTGGGCGCTGTTTGGCACCACACCTGTGTCGGCAACAGTGTTTGCATGTTGGAGTAGTGTTGGGGCAAGACTTTATTGTTCTATAGTCCAATTGCCTAATATACAGTAGAGTCTTGTTATGGTGCTGTCTTTTTGTAACACTGTTAAGGCTGGTGTGGTTGCAGATACTGCAGGTGCAAGTGCAGCAGGGGGACTCTGTTGAGTCTTGCTGAGGCACGGTTAGCACTTTACCAACATCAGCCACAGTGATGACTTGGTGGGGCAGTGCTGTGGTGGGACTTTATTGTACTACAGTACACTCCAACTACTGAAAGGCAACCCCCTCTGAGCCGTTACAATGTATGTAATGGAAAAATGACGTTAAACCAATGTATGTATGGTCTGTTGAAAATAGCAGTGTAATAGAAACGTAAGAACAAATAATGATGTAGAGGGCTACATCATTATTTGTCCTTACGCTTCTACCGAATACATTGATATTTTCAACTGAACAATTAGGCTACCAGTACTAGTTATTTATGTAATTTGTTTAACAAAAATCACCCACGAATACGAGGCTCGTCGAAAACTAACCTTACATATATAATATATGGAGATACAGTATGATAGAAAGGGAAAAAGGGGAGGTGGAGTGGCAGTATTAGTTAATAACCCTATGACAGCAAAGCAAGTGGAGTTAAATAATGACATGGCAGAAATAATGGCAGTTGAACTCAATGATGTAGAAGGAATAGAGTTAGACATAGCAGTAGCTTACATGCCACCAAAGACCAGAGCATGGAGGGAGTTAGAGTTTGAGGAGATGGTCGATGATATGATTCAGTCGTGAGAAGATTGCTTTTAAGAAAGAATAGATTGATCTTGGTGGGAGATTTCAACTGTGGTGAGGTTGATTGGGAATCGGGAGATGCAGGGCCAAATCAGAGATCTTGGGGAAGTCGGCTATTAGAGTTGGTTACGGAAAATGTACTTACACAACATGTGAAGGAGAATACTAGAATGAGGGGTAATAACGAAGCTTCTAAACTCGATCTGATATTTACAAAAGATCCTCACGAAATTAGTGATATAAATTATCTATGTCCTGTAGGCAAAAGTGATCACCTATTACTGAAATGGAAGTTGATCTCGAGTATTGCCAATAGACTAGACAATAGCTATATAAATGACAGACTAAATTATAGTAAAGCTGATTATGTATCCTTGAAAAGATATTTAGAGGGAGTAGATTGGGATCTTATTTTGAAGGAACAAGATGTACAAGGTAAATATATTAGGTTCCTCGAAATTTATAGAGAAGGAACCAATCTGTTTGTCCCAAGATATAAAACTGGAAATTTTACTAAGCAGAAAGAATGGTTTAATTTGAAATGCAAAAGAGCTTTGGGTAGGCGTGATGCAGCTTGGGCTAGATTAAGAAGGAACACTGAGAGTAATCGGAATAAATATAAACAGGAGAGGAATAGATATGTTAACATAATTAGGCAAGTTAAAATGAACTATAAGAAGAACATAGTAAATAAATGTGAAAGTGACCCTAAATTGTTTTATAAATATATAAACAGTAAGTTGAAGGTAAAGAAACAAATTACTAAATTATGAGTAGATGCTAGGACGTATGAAAATGTATCGGACATGTGCGAGGTAATGGATAACAAATTGGGGTCGGTTTTTACTAGAGAGGAAAGTTTTGATGAACCATAGGCGGGAGTACTGGAGAGTGGTCTTAGCAAGAATGAAATAACTAGAGATGAGCTGTTATCTGCGATGAGAGGACTTGAAGTAAGGAAAGCTATGGGACCGGATGAAGTGTCTGCCTGGGTTTTAAAGGAGTGTGCAGAGCAATTAGTGGAGCCAGTGAGGGATATAATTCAAGCTTCCTTAGATAAAGGACAGGTTCCTGTTGAATGGAAAAGCGCTAATATCATTCCGATATACAAGAATGGAAACCCTGAGGACCCTCTAAACTATAGACCAGTTTCACTCATTAGTATTGTATGCAAGATTTGTGAAAAGCTAATTAGGAAGAGATGGATGAAAATGTCGGAGAAAGAAGATAATAACGCCAAAGCAATTTGGATTCAGAGAAGGGACATCTTGTGTTACCAGTCTGTTGTGTTACTACAGTAGGGTGATAGATGTATTGCAAGAAAGAGGCGGATGGGTGGACTGCATCTACTTAGACCTTTCCAAAGCATTCGATAAGGTACCACATAATTGCTATCTAAGCTTGAGACGATAGGATGTGTCAGGGGGAGTTTGCTGAAATGGATGGAGAGCTATTTAACAGATAGAGAAATGAGGACCAACATTAGAGGAACTTACTCATCGTGGCGGAAAGTTGAGAGTGGTGTGCCACAGGGATCTGTGTTGGCACCTCTTATGTTCCTTATGTACGTGAATGACATGCCGATAGGCATAAACTCCTACATGTCAATGTTTGCACATGACGTAAAAATTATGAGACAAATAACAAATATAAGTACAGGTAGCTGTGAGGAGCTGCAGGGGATTTAGATAAAATATACGAATGGAGCACCAAGTGGAAAATGAATTTTAATATAAGTAAATGTCATGTGTTAAATATGGGAAGAAGTGTGAATAGACCAAATTGGGAGTACAGGATGGGAGATAATATAATTAGCAAGGCCGAAAAAGAAAAGGATTTAGGGTTGATTATACAAGATAGCTTGTCGCCAGAGAAACATATTAACAAGCTCTTTAGCGGAATGTATGCAATGGCCGGGAATATGAAAGTTGCTCTGAACTACTTGGATGAGAACATGTTAGCGAAAATTATAAAAAGTATGATTAGACCAAGATTGGAGAATGCAGCAGTGGTGTGGTCCCCGCATCATAAGAAGCATATTCACAAGATAGAAAGAATCCAGAGAGGAGAGAGAGGGGAGACATGATAATGATGTACAAATGCACCCGAGGGCTGGAGAGGCTGGATAGGGAGGATATATTAATTATGGATACAGGAATAACTAGAGGCCACAGCTACAAAGTAAAAAGGCCTACCTGCAAGAACGATATCAGGAAGTTTAGCTTCCCATATAGATGTATTGACAAATGGAATAGGCTGGAGGAGGAGGTGGTAGGGGCAAGGAACATCCATATTTTCAAGAAAAAATTGGATGAAAGTAGACTGAGAGACGGGATAACACAAGCTTAGCTCAACTCCTGTAAACTAATTAGGTAAATACAATTAGGTAAATACAAACTGGCACAACTTCCTAAATAGGAGGGCAAGGAAAGGGAATCTCCCTTTTGACTTCCTTGTAGAATTGTTGTATAACGAGGCAAAAAGTACCGGTACACCCAATCAAGTAGATAACAGCTAATAAGAGAAGGAAAGTTAACCAGGTGCCTTAGAAAGCCTATCAGGACAATTACATATTCTATGGGACAAATCTAACAAACCATTTTAATGCACAGAAAACCAAGTACATTCAATTTTCTAACCGACAGAATCTCACTGACTCCCATATATTTTTTAATGATGTAAATATTCCCACTTCCCCTAGTATTGACATTCTCGGTGTAACATTAACTACTAACTTGAGCTGGACACATTATGTTAGAAGCATTGCTAAGAATGCCTTTAAAAAACTGGGACTACTGTACAGAGTTCGAGAATTCTTCACTGACGAGCAGTTGGCCGTAATATATAAAAGTCATGTGCGTTCTCAGATGGATTACTGTTCACCTCTGTGGGGTGGAAGTGGAGTGGTTGCATTGAGGCAGTTGCACAAAATTCAAAATAAAGCTATTAGATTAATAAATAACTCTGCAATCACACAGGACCTTCCTACATTATCCATACGAAGAAACGTTGCATCCCTTGCATTATTCTACAGATATTTTCACAGCAATTGTTCCGAGGAACTTGCTTCAATTGTGCCGCCTCTCCACATCTTTCCCCGTAGAACTAGGGCAGCTAAGAGCGCCCATGAATTTACACTTTCTCCTCCACAATGCAGAACTTCTGCTTATCAGAATTCATTTATCCCCTGAGCTACTACTCTTTGGAATTCACTTCCCTTGAATTGCTTTCCACAAACTTACAATCTACAAATGTTTAACCCTCTGTTCCCGGAAGGGCTCTTGAACGCCCATAAAAAAGCATACACGAGCTACCCGGAAGGTCTCTTAAACACCCATGACGTCAAAGCCTGTGAGCTTGGTGTGCGAGGCGTCGGTCCGACGCATGTAAACAACAGCCGGCTGGACCGACGCTCCGCATCTCCGGCCACAAGAAGGAGAGCGTCGCTTGTTCGTGTGTGCCTGTATGTTGTTGTTAAGTATCGAAAAGTGGTGTAAAGTGGCTGTTTTGGCCATAAAGTTATCTCCAATGAAATCATCATCACATCTCAACCAGTTGACTTAGAGAGCTCTACTTAATGCCATTCTACAGGTAAATAACACAGCTACGCTTGGGGATGCGCGGGAATGCGGGAAGCAGTCTGATTAACGAATATACGGTAGCCTAGCCTAGACGTTTTTCGGCCAAAACACCCGGTTTTCGAGGAATATATATATAATACATAGCCGGGGCTGGAGGGTTAAATCCAGTTGTTACAAAAAATTTATGAATGGAGGATGCCTTTAGGCACATGGACCTTTTTGTTTTATCTGTGTTTTTCCTTCCTCCGTTCATTGTCTCTTTAACCCTCCAGCCCCGGCTACGCATTACATAAATATTCCCCGAAACCCGGGTGTTTTGGCTGAAAAACGTCTAGGCTAGGCTACCGTATATTTGTTATTCTGACTACTTCCCGCATTCCCACGCATCCCCAAGCGTAGCTGTATTATTTACCTGTAGAATGGCATTAAGTAGAGCTCTCTAAGTCAACTGGTTGAGTTGTGATGATGATTTCATTGGAGATAACTTTATGGCAAAAAGAGCCACTTTACACTACTTTTCGATACTTAACAACAACATACAGGCATACAGGCACACACGAACAAGCGACGCTCTCCTTCTTGTGGCCGGAGATGCGGGGCGTCGGTCCAGCCGGCTGTTGTTTACATGCGTCGGACCGACGCCTCGCACACCAAGCTCACAGGCTTTGACCTCATGGGTGTTTAAGAGCCCTTCCGGGCAGCTCGTGTATGCTTTTTTATGGGCGTTCAAGAGCCCTTCCGGGAACAGAGGGTTATAAAAAAAAAAAAAAAAAAAAAAAAAAAAAAAAATCTACCGGCCATCTACTCAAATCATGGGATAACATCTATGCACCAAAATGAGGCAAGAATGTAGTTACCGGGTGTACCGCCCGTCTTATTTACACTACGCGGACGCTCACCATCATTCTTACAGTTTCTTACAGTAGATCCTCTGGAAAAAGGCAAACTATGCCTGTGTATCCAGCTCAGTACCAGTACTTGCACTGCTGCAGTCATTCACGGTGTTGGCGGCGGTGGTAGCAGACGCAACATTTTTACTAGTCTGTATTTTTGTTTTATAATCAAACTTCAAATCTTGTCTTCCCCATGCTTTATCAAGATTACTTTCAAACTCCCTTATTGATTTGGAATCGACTACATACTGGGGCAGTGCGTTCCACTCATTTACCACTCTATCACAAAATGAGTTCTTTGCCTTTTCAAGCCTATTTCTTTTTTTGTAAATTTTCTTAGAGTGTCCTCTCGTTCTTGTTCCCTCCCGCATCAAGAAGATACCTTCAGACACATCCTCATCATACTTTCCTGACACTATCTTAAAAGTCTCTATCATATCCCCTCTTTCTCCTATATGCCAGTGTCGGAAGCCCCAGTGTCCTCAACCTCTGCTCATAGTCCGCGTTCTTCAACATTGGTACTAGCTTGCTAGCTCGCCTCTGCACCTTCTCCACTGCTTCTATATCCTTTACCATATATGGAGCCCACACCTGGTTCGCATATTCCAGGTGCGGCCTAACCAGCGCTGTATAGAGATTCCTGAAGATTTCTTCGTCAAGTGACACAAATGTCCTCATCAGCCCTACAATTCTATTGGCTTTGTTTATCTTTTCCGCTAAATATTCTGAGAAATTTAACTTATTGTCTATCACTACTCCTATATCCTTTTCTGCATTCACCTCCTCCATCGCTTCATACATACTGTATCCTACCTTGTCTATCTTGCTTGTCCCAATCCGCATGTACTTGCATTTTTTTTGGATGAAAAGGCATTAACCAATGCTCAGACCATCCCTTCATGCCCTCCACATCTCCTTGAAGCAAACCCACATCTTCCTTACTCCTCACTCCTCTATACAGCTTAGTGTCATCCGCATACAGGTATACCTCACTTCCATTAGTTATAACTTCAGGTAAGTCGTTGATAAATATAACGAACAGTAGTGGTCCCAACACAGATCCCTGAGGTACCCCACTTGTAATTTCCCTCCACCCCGAGCCTATTCCATTCCCCAGTACCCTCTGTCTCCGATCTTTCAGGAAGGCTTCTATCCATTTCACACATTTCTCCCCTATATTATAGCTTCTAACTTTCTCTATTAACCTTTTATGTGAGACCTTATCGAAGGCCTTCATAAAATCGCAATATACCACGTCTATTACATCACCATCCTCTAGAATTTGCATCCAATCATCTACCACCTTAATTAGCTGTAGTACCGTCGACCTCCCCGGCAAGAATCCGAACTGTCTCCCACTGAAAAGTTGGTTTGATTTCATATGCTCCATTATTCCTTCTCTAATTACCGTTTCCATTAGTTTACACACAACACTTGTCAAACTGACTGGTCTATAATTTCCTGGGTCATTTCTCTTTCCCTTCTTAAATATAGCTGTTATGTTCGCCTCTCTCCAGTCCATCGGGATTTGTCCTGTATTAAACGATATCTCAAATAACATTTTCAATGGCTCTACTAACATCCCACCTCCTTCCTTTATGATTCTTGGGTGTATATCATCCGGTCCCGGGGACTTACTTCTGTTCATTTTTTCTATAGCCCTTCTTATTCTAGCATGGGAAAACTCTATTAGTTCTAGTGCCGGTGCCTGTTTGATGGGAATAGTAGGCACTGCATCATCCGACTCCACTGTTAGTACCCCCCTAAAGTATTTCCCCAGCACCTCTACTTTCTCCTTATCAGTCTCCGTTCTACTCCCATCATCCAACCCCCCTACCAGCTCTGGGATCCCTACTCTTCTTGTTAACTTTTCCTGAATGTACTTCCAGAATATTTTTGGATTATCCTTCACGTTTCTTGCAATCTCTCTCTCCCTCTCCTTGTCTCCCACCTTATTTTATTGTTTATTTGTCTGCATTCCAAATCCACTACTTTAGCTTCTATACTAGACCCCCTGTTCTTTTTTTAACACTTTTAATCAATCCCACAATCGTTTCTTTCTTCTTATCAAAGTCCACAGCTTTTCATTGGTAATTCTGGGTTCGTTCTTTTCCTCAATTTTGTTTTATCCTTATATTTCCTTACTGGTACACATTTGGATATAGCATCCTCCAGTTTGACTCTAATCTTCCGCCACATTTCTTCAGCGTCTTCACCATTCAAGTACTCCCCCCAGTCAATGTCCAAACACCTTCTCAGCAGCTCATAATCTGCTCTGTCATACATGTATATTTTTGTATTGCTTCTATTATCCCTCTCTGTTTTAATATTGCAACTAAAACTTATACAGGCATGGTCACTACGATCTATAGGGCTATCCACATTGACATGTTCCACTATATCCTCCGCATTGCTAAAAATTAAATCAAGTACACTCCCCTGCTTCCCATCTCTATATCTTGTCATCTCTGTAATATGTTGCGTTAAAAAACAATCTCTCCCTTTCTCTATAAACTTGTTTTCCAGGCTACACTGTCCCGCTGGAGTAGTACAATTTGCCCAGTTGATCCTTGGCAAATTGAAATCTCCAATCAAAATCATATATTTGTTCTCTCTATTATCTATTTCCTCCATTGCTTTCAGTAGATTATCATCCTCTTCCCTACTATTATTTGGGCTTCTATATATAGAGGCAATTAGAATTGACCCTCTTGCACATTTTACTTCAATACACAAATACTCACAATACTGCTGTCTCATATCCACCTCATTTACCTTGAGCTCTTTTTTTTACATAAATAAATAGTCCTCTTCCAACCTCTGCTCTAATAGCATTCCTCTCGTACAACTCAAAACCCTCCAAACTATGCTCCACCAGTTCCCTTTCAATTCTAGCATTTTTTGGTCTTACTTCCTGTAAGGCTATGACATCAGGTTTTTCCTCTTCATCCTGCAACCTACATATCAGTTCTCTTTTCTTGTCCTGGGTAAACACATCAACATTAGGCTACTAAACATAATCCTTAATCTTTCTACCATTCGTTCAGCAGCTACCGTAATGTGGGGTAATTTCGGACTTGGGTCATAAGTTCGGACATCGGCGATAATAAGTAATTAGACATTGTCATTATATAATGGAAACGTTTTTTATGTTTTTTTTGTGAGGTCCGTTTAGAGAAATGGCAAAGGAAGAGCATGTAAAAGTCCTAGGGAACTGACATGAGTATATGTACACAAAAAAAATATTATATATGTGACGAAAATATGTACATTTTTCGCTACCCTGCCAAACTTCTATAACCCTGAAGAAATTTGTTTGTATGAATGATGTTGTGACTGATATAATTTTGTAGTAACATTACCAAAGACAACATCCACCAAAGGAAATTTGTTACACTTGTATAACGCTCTAGCTAGAACACTATCATTTAACCGATTGTGTTTAAAAAAAAAAACACGGTAACTTCGGACATGGAACAAAACAATCGTTTGTTATTATTTGCCCTATGAAAATCATTCATAATACTTGTACATCATTAACATGGTGGTAAGAGATCAAATAATCATTCTCTGAGTCCAAAAATCCATAAAATACGATACTATGCTAACCGATTTATGTATTTCGGATAATTCTGGATATATAATATATAAAAATTAGGAGAGGCATATATCTTGTCCAAAATTTATTTTATCTGCCGAAAGAAACACCAACAAATACGTTATACCTATAAAAATGCTCAAATTCATAAAAGTGTATATGCAGTGATATATTATACATACCTATATATTTTCACTAGGCCTAGCTAATTTTTGAGTTATTGATTTGACAGCATTGGTTATTTTTCCTGCTCAATATTTTCTAGGAGTGGGCTCAATGCCTAACGAGAACAGATCCAAACAGAATATATGTTAAACATTTTATATATCCCCCTCCTATACTGATTATACAGGCCTAAAAGTATTGACTGTGCATTTTCCACTATAACATCGGACAGGAATAAGCAGCAATAATAAAATATTCATATAAAATAGTAGGAGCCGAAAAATGAATGAAATAAGGCCACGAACGTAGGTCCGAAGTTCTCCTCCGTTTGTCCGAAGTTATCTCTGCTTTCTTGGCAACCATTTTCCATAAGAAACACCGTATGTCCGAAGTTATCCATACATGTCCGAAGTTATCAACTTTTCAAGCAAACTTCGGACATCATTTAGGATAAGGATAGCTCTCTTCTTATGGGGGATAATTTTAGGAGGCTTCCTGGATTACGGCGCACTATCACCATACATCACTTGACCTAGTTAAATCTCTATAATGTGTTTACACTCAGGAGAAATTGTTAAAAAACATCGAAAAATGTCCGAAGTTACCGCATTTTAAGGTACATCATCCCGCTCCTCCTGTCCGTGCCCTACTCCCCCCTCACACTACCGGTACTGGGTCTGCAGCTTCTTCTCCTGTCTCTCCCCGAGACACTTCCACCCTGCTCTCCACCTCTGCCACAACTTCTGTCACATTCTCTTCCCTCCCAGCTCTCCTTCTCCCTTCTATTCGTATAAACCACTTCTTCAATTTCCCGTCCCTCACTCTCCAGAAAAACTTCTTATCCTCCTCACCCAACTTTCCATTTTCCTCATCAGCCTTTTCCTGTAGCTCCTTTATTTTTTGTCTTTGTTCTATACTCAAATCCTTCTTTAATCTTATATGTTTCAGTTCTTCATTTGTGTTTAGTCTCCAACTAAAATTTGTCACTGTCTCTACCACTGCCCTGGTTTTAAACTGTACCCTTATAGGTCTCATCTCCCCCCTTCTATAGCTACCTATCCTACTGACTTCCTCCACCTGCCCATCCCATCCACATCCATCTACATCAACAGCTTTCATGACCTCCTTCACTTTCTCCATATCTCTAACTTTTCTCACTCCATTATCATTCATATGAGCCTCTATATCTCCATGCATGATTATACCTCTATCCCTGTCCATGGCCTCCCTCACGACACTCTCCTTGTTCTTCATGACACCTACGACTGCACTCTCAAAACTTTTTTTTGTCTTATTCATTTCCTCCTTTTGTTCTTTCACAATTTCCTCCAAATCCTTAACTTTCTGTTCACCTACCACCGTCCATGCAGTTGACTCCTTCACTTCCTTGAATCGTCCTTCGTATTCCTTCAGCTGCTCCTTTAATGCCATATTCTCTGCTCCCAATTCCTCTACCCTTTTTAATACCATCTCTAGGTTCTTATTAGCCTCCGAAATAGGCCCACATTCGCTTCCTTCACTAAGCCTAGGCCTGTTCCCTGCCCCACCCAACGCACGTACCACATAGTTCGCACAATAGGCCTACCTTGATTTTCTCACCAATGTCCCCCTTCCATTTCTCTGTTTCACTCTTCCACTTTTCCAGATCCTTCACAACATTAATAATCTCTTCTACCTTCTTATCTGTACTCCTAAACCCACGAAACCGTTCTAACCTTTCTTCCGCCTCCGAAATTCCCGCCGTTCCATCCACCATGTTTGTTTACAATCACTACACTCCAGCTGACCTTTGTTAAACTACTCAGGATTTTTTTTTATTTTAATAGGGCCTAGGCTACCACAAATTTGCAGTGTTTTTTATAAAAAAAAAAAAATCATTTACATCAATAGGCCAATATAGTGTTTGTAATTACAGTAATTAGAAATCTCGGGAAAACATATTTTCCCCATTAGGCCTATCGATCCATGTTGAGACACGTCCCCCGATAGTGATTTGAAAAGACATTAGCCTAACCTAACAACCTTACCTAACTGAGCGATCTCTGCCATACCCATAGCTTACTCTGACTGTTCCTTTTACTTATATATTTTCTAGATCTCAAGTGACGGCATCTCTTCCGTGGATTGACCTCCCAATCTACCAAGATTGGAAGCCAAAGCGTCACATTTTTCCCTTGCCCCTCAACTTTCTCTTCATAATTGCCGAGGGACACAGGGCCCTGGGTGGGGTTTTGGTTTCCCGGGCGTTTCCGCACCCTCTTCAGCTCCCCGCCATGGAGTGGCTTCGGTCACCCAGGCTTTATTGTGGTCGGCAGGAAGGGTTCTGTGGGGGCGCTCGGTTATGGCCTTGGCCTTGCTCGGGGACTAGGGGCTGTTCGGCCAGGCAGCTTGGGGAACAACAACAACAACAACCTTACCTAACCTAACCTAGTATTATGGGTGGGGGCTGCTGCCCCCACATCCCCGATGGTTGAGTACTAATCCCTTAGTAAATAAAACAAAATTGGCTGTCGATTATACGAAGGTGAAAGAAAAGTCGATGAAGTCTACGGTGTTTACTCTGCAATCTTCAGCTTTGATTGTACATTGATAACGGGAAAGTACCGTACGAAAATTAAATTTTAGTAGGCTAGGCTACCATAGCCTACTTTTATATTAGGTTTTTCCGAGGGTTTAACACATTTTCATATGATCTTTAGAGCTATCGATAACTGGAAGTACCGTATTGACAACCTTGTTACGAAAAAGACATTTTAGTACGGTACCATACTTTTTTATTAGGTTTCGCCGAGGGAGAAGCAAATACTAATACGAGAGAGCTTTTTGAACTTTGTGATTTTTTTAGTCTTACCCAACATATTGCGGAACCCACACGGGAAAACAAAATCTTAGACCTGGTCTTCACTAACAACGACTCTCTAGTACACAGCATTAACATATCGGACACAACATACTCAGATCATAAATTAATTGAGATCAAAACAACCTTAGAAAGTGTACAGACAACCTCAGAATCGAGAACAAAAACCGGCCCCTTCAGTAAATTTAACTTCAATAACAAAAACATTAGGTGGGAAGAGGTAAATCAAGAAATGGAGGAAATAGACTGGGAAGATTTAATGGATAACCTGACACCAGCAGAATGTCTAGTCTTAACAACAGAAACCATGACCCAAATCTGTAGCCACCATATACCTGCAAGACAAACAAAACGAAGAAGCAAACAAGATCGGGAAAGGAGGAGGCTGTACAGAAGAAGAAAATTACTCACACAAAGACGCACACATCAAAATCTACAGGATAGGCAAAAGGTCGAAATAGATAGAGAAATTGTGGAAATTGAACAAAGGCTAAGAATATCATATGAACTACAACATATGGAAGAGGAGAGGAAAGCTATTGCAGGTATAAAGGAAAATTCCAAATACTTCTTTTCATACGCCAAACAATAGGCTAAAACAACATCAAACATCGGCCCACTGAGCAAAGGGGACGGCTCTTTCACAGGGGACAAAAAGGAAATGAGCGAACTCTTAAGCAGGCAGTATGAAATGGCATTCAGTGAGCCTGATGAAACAAAAGTCATCAGAGACCAAAATATATTTTTCATGGAAACCTCCCCCACGGAAACCCCTCAGATGCTGGATATTGATTTTGGTCCAAAAGACAAAGAAGAGGCCATTTCCAACATGCCATCCCACTCGGCACCAGGCCCGGACTCATGGAATTCGATCCTAATGAAAAAATGTAAGGAAAACCTCTCAAAACCCCTGGCTATAATGTGGAGAAGGAGTCTAGACACTGGTGACATACCAGATAGCTTGAAAAACGCAATAATTGCCCCACTGCATAAAGGAGGGAGTAAAGCACTACCAAAAAACTACCGCCCGGTAGCTCTAACCTCTCACATCATTAAAGTTTTCGAGCGAGTCCTGCGAAGCAAAATTTCAACATTCATGGAGGCAAATGAACTACACAACACCGGTCAACATGGGTTCAGAGCGGGAAGATCATGTCTCTCACAACTTTTGGAACACTATGACAAAATTCTTAAAGCGCTAGAAGAAAAGAAAAACGTGGATGTCATTTACACCGATTTTGCTAAGGCATTTGATAAATGTGACCATGGTATAATAGCCCACAAACTGAAAGCAAAAGGTATAACTGGGAAAATCGGACGGTGGATATACAATTTCCTCGTAAACCGAAAACAATCGGTAGCAGTAAACCAAGTCACTTCTGAGCCTTCGGATGTCAAAAGCTCAGTGCCCCAAGGAACAGTGCTAGCGCCCCTTCTGTTCCTCATACAAATTTGCGACATAGATACCAACACCAGACACAGTACGGTGTCGTCTTTTGCTGATGACACAAAATTAAGCAAGATAGTAAACACACAAGAGGACACGGGCCGACTGCAGGAAGACATGAATGTAGTGTTCCAGTGGACCAGGGAAAACAACATGCAATTCAATGAGGAAAAATTCCAATTAATACGGTACGGAGATAATAATGGTGTTAAAGAAATTACAAATTACTTAACAGAATCTAACCACATAATAGAACGGAAAGACAGTGTGAAAGACCTTGGGGTATTAATGTCTGAAAATATGGGTTTCAAAGTACATAACCAGGTCAAAGTGGCGGCTGCGAAACGTCTAACGGGTTAGATTCTGCGTACTTTTAAAACACACGGTGAATTGCCTATGATAACGCTCTTCAAATCTCTAGTGCTACCGCGGCTTGAATACTGTAGCGTATTAACATCCCCATACAAAGCAGGTGAAATAAATGACGTAGAGAGTGTACAAAGAAATTTCACTTCGCATATAAGTTCGATAAAACATCTACACTATTGGGAGCGTTTAAGAGCACTGAATCTGTACTCACTGGAACGTAGAAGAGAACGTTACCTAATAATATACACATGGAAAATCGCAGAGGGTTTAGTACCAAACCTACATACTCCGATAGTCATGAAATTCAGTGATAGAAAAGGCTGGGAATGCGAAATCCCCCGGATGAATAACAGGGGTGCTATGGGCTCTCTGCGAGAGGGCTGGTTATCACACAGAGGCCCACGTCTCTTCAACAAACTCCCACGGCGAGTAAGAGACATGAGGGACATCTCGTTAGACAACTTCAAGAGAGCCCTAGATGTCGAACTGCAAAAAGTGCCAGACGAGCCCATCCTCGCAAGGGAGCGAGCTGTCGCTTCAAACAGTCTACTGCACCAAATCACCACCCATAACGAGGGGCGTCGCGCTCCTTGGTGCCGCTAGAGGAGCGGCGAACACATCCAAAGGTATCCAAAGGTAAGGTTAAAACAAATTTTCTTATACTCTTTAGAGCATATACAGTAGATTTATTATTAACCCGGGAGCTGCGGGGAGACTCTTAAGAGTTCCCCCGGCGCACTGCGGGGAGACTCTTAAGAGTCAGAGAAAATAAAAATCAACTTTTGACATCGAAAAAAAAAAAAAAATTATATTTATTTTTTTTTATTTTTTATTTTTTTGGCCCCTGGGCCATGCAAAATCTCAGTCCTCTACCTCCCCTCCTTCCCCACTTTCCTCCTCTCCTTCAGTTATCACCTATTTTCCCTGTTATTCCCTTATTCTGAGGTATATTTTCGTGCTAACATTAGAAATCCGATTGGAGGGTGTGGTCATCACTGATAGCAAGCGAGTGCAAGAGAGAGAGAGAGAGTATCGATCGACTGTGTCTCAGTGGCCTTGGGGGAAATTGGCGGGAAAGCAGATTGCCTCACCCATACATTATACAACTCGCGGGCTATATCTCCGATTTTGACCATCCAAACGCTGTTTTCACTCGTTTTATTGTTGTTTCAGGTTAATACCTTTATAATCAACCCATAATAGGCGCATATGGATAAGTATTAATGCTATTAATGGCACAATGAATATTTTAGTGGCGGAAACACCTCAAATACGTCAGCACAGGGGGACGTTTCCAATTACCCCCATGCGCACTTCAGAGGTTAATCTTCAAATATATCAACAAAATTTGTGGTATTAAAATAACATTAAACCAACTAGGCCTACTCGTTTTACAATATAACTCACCCCTCCACCACACCAATTTCTCTTCCTAACACTTCACTAGTCGTTCCTCTCCTTGCTCGCTCAGTATGTTCTCGATATTCAGTTATATTTAATCTTGCACATGATAATAAGTCGGAGCCTCAAAAAATGCGTCCGCCTCCCACCACCGCCTGACCGCCCATAGGCCTATAGCCTAGGCTGGCTAGCCGCTACCAAGCAGTCAAATTAGACGCGATTGTAACAGCGAACATGTACAAAGGAGTACAAAGGAAATCAAGAAACAACAGATCTAGTGACCCTTCTAGGTTGCTTGTCCTTCAAAACACTGAGGATCAAGTGTCCAAACAGTGGTTTAGAGTGGGTAAGGGAACATTGGAAAGGGAATTACTGCCCTGGAACTAATGTCCGTGGCAGGATTAGGAAGTTAGTAGGGGACAGATGGGTTAGTAACTGAGGGGGGGAAAAAATAAAGTTATTCATTTACAAACGCAGTCAGTCGCGGTTTGATGCGAGATATTTGTCTAGGCGGAGTTTAAATGAATCAACGGTGATGCAGTCTATAACGTTTCGGGGAAGCCCATTCCACAAGTTGACAACTCGATTGAAGAAGAAATTCTTAGATTCGTGCGAGTTAAAAGATTTACCAATAATTTTGCAACCGTTTCCCCGCGTGTAATTACATTGGTCGATAGTGAAGTACTTACTACAGTTCATATTGTCGATGCCTTTGATGATTTTGAACACTTGAATTAAGTCGCCTCTTAATCTGCGCTGGGTTAAAGGAAATAGATTTAATTCTCTAAGACGCTCTTCGTATGGTTTGTTCTTTAGGCTAGGTATCATTTTGGTAACTCTACGTTGAACTCGTTCTAGCTTGTTTATATCTTTTTGGTAATAAGGGCACCAGGATTGAACGCAGTATTCCAGAAGAGGGCGGACTAAGGAATTGTAAAGGGTTAGGATAACTTCTTTGGATTTATGCTCAAATGACCTTCCTATAAAGCCAATTATTTTGTTTGCCTTCTTAACAACTTCTGAACATTGTTGACTCGGTTTTAGGTTACTCGATATTGTTACTCCCAGATCGGTTTCTCTGTTTACATTCTTAAGCTGAGTGCCATTCATCGAATAGTTTGCTTTCTCATTCAGGTATCCGATATGTAGTACTTTACATTTATCCGCATTGAAACTCATTTGCCAAATTTGGGCCCAACATGACAATTTATCTAGATTGTGTTGCATATCGTCAACTTGTTCTTTTGAGAGTACGCTATTTGCAATTTTTGTATCGTCAGCAAATTTTGAGATTGTACAGGTGAGACCCTCATCTATGTCGTTGATGTAAATTAGAAAGAGAATTGGTCCTAGTACCGATCCCTGGGGTACCCCGCTACTTACATTGGTCCATTTTGATGCCTTACCGTTTATGACTACTCTTTGCTTTCTGTCGCTGAGCCAATTTTCTATCCATTTCAACACACCGTCTTGTATTCCATGCGCTTTTAGTTTTAGCAGTAAACGTTTGTGGGGAACTTTGTCAAAGGCCTTTTGAAAATCAAGGTATATAATATCTACAGCTTTACTCTCATCGTAGAGGTTGAGGATATCGTGGAAGAAGTCTAAGAGGTTTGTTAAACAGGAACGTTTTTTACGAAAGCCGTGTTGAGTATCTTTAAGTATGTTATTTTCCTCTAAGTGATTTACGAGTCTGTCTCGTATGACCGTTTCTAGCATTTTACATACAACTGAGGTTAAGCTAATTGGACGATAGTTACTGGATAGGGATTTGCTGCCTTTTTTGAATATCGGTGTTACGTTGGCTAGCTTCCACTGATCGGGCATAGTTCCAGACTGCAAGGATTTATTGAATAGTAATGTCAGTGGTTTAGAGAGCTCATCCTTAGCTTCCTTTAGAACTCTAGGCGAGATTGTATCAGGTCCTGTGACTAGCCTAGGCCTGTGCAAACAAAGCGGACGGTACACCCGCTAACACAACCCTTACCATCTTTTTCTAGCGTGGCATAGCCTAGGCTAGGCTACTCTGGAAAAAAAATAACAGCCTACATCTGAGTGTTTTCAGCTCGCTGGATAGGCTAGGCCGGTCAAATTGGATTTTAGGTCACGTATGTGTTTTTTGTATTAGTCTATAATCCTTTTTCTCACCAGTTTCTTCATTGATTAGTGTGTTTTAAGGTGTTTTTCCTTCTGGAAATTCATATTGGTAATTGTTTAGTGTATGGCCTCCTCCTAAAGAAAATGGATTTTTGAGCACAGACTGAACCAAATGTTCACTACTGTATTTACATTGCTGGTCATTAACCTAACCTAACCTAACCTAAGGTAACCTGGGCATCCTGGGGGCTGCTGCCCCCAGACCCCCGCTGGTCTTGGGTTGAAAAGTGATAAAAAACACATATCTCTTACCTCATTATTCAAAGTTTTGTATTTGGTTTAATATACACTTCCCAGGTCATTTGAACAGTTCTATTGCTTCTATATATCATATAATACACCATAGAATACGTTTTTAATAACTAGAAAAAGAGGAATTCGATTAAACAATTACGTTCATATTTACCCATTATTTTGCAATATTAAAACATGCCCCCTAAAACCATATTTTGTCATTACCCTAACCTAACCTGGGGGCTGCCGCCCCCAGACCCCCGCAGGGTTAGTATTGATATAAAATATGACAAAATACTAAAACTACGGTAAAAAAATTAAAAATATTAGTTCTCAGCTGATCCAAGATGGCCGCCATCACCCTTATTTAACCCACAAAGTCTAAGGAAAAATAATTTAATATGCAGCGGTAGGCTAAAGACATATCTTGTGGTGACTAATACTCTATGACAAAGCTATAGTATACATTTAGAACATTATATCCTATACGTGACCTAAAATCCAGTTTGTCCGCTAGGGGAAAACGTATTTTCCCAAGAGGTCAATTTAGCCTAAAGATGATGTAATTAAATTGCTAAAAAATCGTTTCGATTGTTTTTATCTAGTTTAGAGTTGTGTAAGGGTGTTTTGATGTGTGAAAATAGGCGTAAATGCATATTTACCCATTAAACAACAATCTAAAAACACGTCCCTTCACTCGCGAAAAATAGCCTAACTATTTGGCCATAGGCCTAACCGTTTGCCGTTGGATACAAAATATGTAGAGGGGGGGCAAGCCCCCCCCCCCCCAAGATTTATTGAAATCGTCATATATTTAAACAGTAGGGGGCAAAAAACAAATTTTCCCCAACGCTTCTTCTTCTTCGCGGCGGCGGATGTAAACAAAGCCACCCGCCTCTTGCGAGGTAGGCGATATAGCCTAGGGGATATTTTGTTTTTTTCAGGATCAGTAATAAATTTGTACGCACATTTAGACACATAGGCTATAGGAATGAAATAGGCCTACATGGTATAAGAAACCTAGGTTCAATGTTATTTTAACCCTCTGTTCCCGGAAGGGCTCTTGAACGCCCATAAAAAAGCATACACGAGCTACCCGGAAGGGCTCTTAAACACCAATGACGTCAAAGCCTGTGAGCTTGGTGTGCGAGGCGTCGGTCCGACGCATGTAAACAACAGCCGGCTGGACCGACGCTCCGCATCTCCGGCCACAAGAAGGAGAGCGTCGCTTGTTCGTGTGTGCCTGTATGTTGTTGTTAAGTATCGAAAAGTGGTGTAAAGTGGCTGTTTTGGCCATAAAGTTATCTCCAATGAAATTATCATCACAGCTCAACCAGTTGACTTAGAGAGCTCTACTTAATGCCATTCTACAGGTAAATAATACAGCTACGCTTGGGGATGCGCGGGAATGCGGGAAGCAGTCTGATTAACGAATATACGGTAGCCTAGCCTAGACGTTTTTCGGCCAAAACACCCGGTTTTCGAGGAATATATATATAATACATAGCCGGGGCTGGAGGGTTAATACCACAAATTTTGTTGATATATTTGAAGATAAATATTGAATCTACAGTATATACCGTACCTTTGGATGTGTTCGCCGCTCTTCTAGCGGCACCAAGGAGCGCGACGCCCCTCGTTATGGGTGGTGATTTGGTGCAGTAGACTGTTTGAAGCGACAGCTCGCTCCCTTGCGAGGATGGGCTCGTCTGGCACTTTTTGCAGTTCGACATCTAGGGCTCTCTTGAAGTTGTCTAACGAGATGTCCCTCATGTCTCTTACTCGCCGTGGGAGTTTGTTAAAGAGACGTGGGCCTCTGTGTGATAACCAGCCCTCTCGCAAAGAGCCCATAGCACCCCTGTTATTCATCCGGGGGATTTCGCATTCCCAGCCTCTCCTATCACTGAATTTCATGACTATCGGAGTATGTAGGTTTGGTACTAAACCCTCTGCGATTTTCCACGTGTATATTATTAGGTAACGTTCTCTTCTACGTTCCAGTGAGTACAGATTCAGTGCTCTTAAACGCTCCCAATAGTGTAGATGTTTTATCGAACTTATATGCGAAATGAAATGTCTTTGTACACTCTCTACGTCATTTATTTCACCTGCTTTGTATGGGGATGTTAATACGCTACAGTATTCAAGCCGCGGTAGCACTAGAGATTTGAAGAGCGTTATCATAGGCAATTCACCGCGTGTTTTAAAAGTACGCAGAATCCAACCCGTTAGACGTTTCGCAGCCGCCACTTTGACCTGGTTATGTACTTTGAAACCCATATTTTCAGACATTAATACCCCAAGGTCTTTCACACTGTCTTTCCGTTCTATTATGTGGTTAGATTCTGTTAAGTAATTTGTAATTTCTTTAACACCATTATTATCTCCGTACCGTATTAATGGGAATTTGTCCTCATTGAATTGCATGTTGTTTTCCCTGGTCCACTGGAACACTACATTCATGTCTTCCTGCAGTCGGCCCGTGTCCTCTTGTGTGTTTACTATCTTGCTTAATTTTGTGTCATCAGCAAAAGACGACACCGTACTGTGTCTGGTGTTGGTATCTATGTCGCAAATTAGTATGAGGAACACAAGGGGCGCTAGCACTGTTCCTTGGGGCACTGAGCTTTTGACATCCGAAGGCTCAGAAGTGACTTGGTTTACTGCTACTGATTGTTTTCGGTTTACGAGGAAATTGTATATCCACCGTCCGATTTTCCCAGTTATACCTTTTGCTTTCAGTTTGTGGGCTATTATACCATGGTCACATTTATCAAATGCCTTAGCAAAATCGGTGTAAATGACATCCACGTTTTTCTTTTCTTCTAGCGCTTTAAGAATTTTGTCATAGTGTTCCAAAAGTTGTGAGAGACATGATCTTCCCGCTCTGAACCCATGTTGACCGGTGTTGTGTAGTTCATTTGTCTCCATGAATGTTGAAATTTTGCTTCGCAGGACTCGCTCGAAAACTTTAATGATGTGAGAGGTTAGAGCTACCGGGCGGTAGTTTTTTGGTAGTGCTTTACTCCCTCCTTTATGCAGTGGGGCAATTATTGCATTTTTCAAGCTATCTGGTATGTCACCAGTGTCTAGACTCCTTCTCCACATTATAGCCAGGGGTTTTGAGAGGTTTTCCTTACATTTTTTCATTAGGATCGAATTCCATGAGTCCGGGCCTGGTGCCGAGTGGGATGGCATGTTGGAAATGGCCTCTTCTATGTCTTTTGGACCGAAATCAATATCCAGCATCTGAGGGGTTTCCGTGGGGGAGGTTTCCATGAAAAATATATTTTGGTCTCTGATGTCTTTTGTTTCATCAGGCTCACTGAATGCCATTTCATACTGCCTGCTTAAGAGTTCGCTCATTTCCTTTTTGTCCCCTGTGAAAGAGCCGTCCCCTTTGCTCAGTGGGCCGATGTTTGATGTTGTTTTAGCCTTTTGTTTGGCATATGAAAAGAAGTATTTGGAATTTTCCTTTATACCTGCAATAGCTTTCCTCTCCTCTTCCGTATGTTGTAGTTCATATGATATTCTTAGCCTTTGTTCAATTTCCACAATTTCTCTATCTATTTCGACCTTTTGCCTATCCTGTAGATTTTGATGTGTGCGTCTTTGTGTGAGTAATTTTCTTCTTCTGTACAGCCTCCTCCTTTCCCGATCTTGTTTGCTTCTTCGTTTTGTTTGTCTTGCAGGTATATGGTGGCTACAGATTTGGGTCATGGTTTCTGTTATTAAGACTAGACATTCTGCTTGTGTCAGGTTATCCATTAAATCTTCCCAGTCTATTTCCTCCATTTCTTGATTTACCTCTTCCCACCTAATGTTTTTGTTATTGAAGTTAAATTTACTGAAGGGGCCGGTTTTTGTTCTCGATTCTGAGGTTGTCTGTACACTTTCTAAGGTTGTTTTGATCTCAATTAATTTATGATCTGAGTATGTTGTGTCCGATATGTTAATGCTGTGTACTAGAGAGTCGTTGTTAGTGAAGACCAGGTCTAAGATATTGTTTTCCCATGTGGGTTCAGCAATATGTTGGGTAAGACTAAAAAAATCACAAAGTTCAAAAAGCTCTCTCGTATTAGTATTTGCTTCTCCGGTGTTATTTGCCACTAACTGGTTTTCTAGTTGTCTCCATTTAATGTTTGGTAGGTTAAAGTCTCCTAGCCATATAATATTTGGTGTTGGGTTCCCCAGGGTTTCCACTTCTAATTTTATTTTGTTGAGCTGGGTTTTGAATTCTTCTCGGGATGAGTCTGGAGGCCTGTATGTAACAATAACTGCTAAATTTAGGGATTCTATTTTAACTCCAAGTATTTCCACCACTTCATTACTGTTATTTAGGAATTCAGTACATATCAGTGAGTCATGTATGTACAAGGCCATGCCTCCATGTGATCTATGCGTTCTGTCCGCCCTATGTAGGTTGTAACCAGGAATCCATACCTCACTATCTTCCTGATCTTTAATGTGAGTTTCTGTGAGAGCCGCAAATATAGCGTTTCCTTCTTCTAGCAGGCCCCTAATAAATGGTACTTTGTTCGTGGTTCTATTTTTTAGGCCTTGGATATTTGCAAACAAGATTGGGGAGGGATTGTTTGGAGTACTATGTGTACCTAATAGTCTTCGGGATGTATTGGCCACTCTTGGGAGGCCAGGAGGTGCTCGAGGTGTTCTATGTGCTCTTCCATCTCCCTCAGTCTCTTCATCTTCATCTGCCCTTTCCCTCCTTGCCTTTTTCCTCTGTCTCGTCCTCGCATAGCTAGAGAGTTTTTTGGGCTACCATTCGTGTTAGGTCTAGCATATCTCCAAGTCCCTTTAATATGAAAAGCTGGGCATTTCATATTGTAGCAGGTCTTGTTCTCAAGTGATGTCTTGCAAAGGGATGGGTGGTGGTATTTGCAGGTTTCACCAAATCTACATTTTCCATGACTGGTTATGTTGTTGCAAATTTTGGCATGGGCAAATCTACATGAATTCCCATTATATTCGCCCTTTTGACCAAAGTAGCACCTTCTTTCCCGATAATATCTGCACACTGGTGTAGACAACCCCAGTAGGTGTGGCTGGGGCTGCAAGGGGTTATGTGGTGAGCTAAGTGTGGTTGTGGGTGATAGTGGGCTTGGTGTATGGATGGGTGAGGCCCGCAGGGGGGTGGAGTTACGGGTCGGTTGTAGGTGGGCAGGTGGCAGTGGTGAGGGGGGAGACGATGTGGAAGGGGAGCCTGATATGGGGGCTTGTTGCATCCTACGTTCATCCTGCAATTGTATTTGATCAACAGCAGTAAGGTGGTCAATGGCCATAGATGGGATTAATGTGGGTGTTTTCTGGGTCTGGGGAGGTGTGGGGAGATGTGCGGCAGGGTTTGTGGATATGTAGGGTGCGAAAGGTTGTTGTTCGGCAGGCGATGTGTGTTGATGTGCAGGAGGCAATGTGGGCATTATCATGGGAAGGTGTGCGTGTGTGGGTTGTGATATTTGTATGGGCCCTGAGGCCCCAATAGTTCCCCATTTTCTGTGAAAGGTAGCTATGTCTTGGCATGCTGTAAAGATCATAAGAAAATTTGTTTTAACCCTCGGCAAAACCTAATAAAAAAGTATGGTACTAAAATTTCTTTTTCGTAACAAGGTTGTCAATACGGTACTTCCAGTTATCGATAGCTCTAAAGATCATATGAAAATGTGTTAAACTCTCTGAAAAACCTAATATAAAAGTATGGTATTAAAATTTAATTTTCGTAACAAGGTTGTCAATACGGTACTTTCCCGTTATCAATGTACAATCAAAGCTGAAGATTGCAGAGTAAACACCGTAGACTTCATCGACTTCCTTTCACCTTCGTATAATCGACAGCCATTTTTTTTTTTATTTACTAAGGGATTATTACTCAACCAGCGGGGGTGTGGGGGCAGTAGCCCCCACCCATAATACTAGGTTAGGTTAGGTAAGGTAGTTAGGTTAGGCTAATGTCTTTTCAAATCACTATCGGGGGCGTGTCTCAACATCGATCAATAGGCCTAATGGGGAAAAAAGGTTTTCCCGAGATTTCTAATTACTGTAATTACAAACACTATATATTGATGCAAATGAACAATTTCTTTTATAAAAAACACTCGGAAAATTTGTGGTATTAAAATAAAAAAAATCCGAAACCTATAGGCTAGTCCACGATAAAATCGATGTATGAATTTAATTACATCATCTTTATATTGTCCTCCCAAGATTGGGTACGATTTTAGTTACTGGACACCTATTTGACAGGTACCACCGAGGATTTAATACACATTTGTTTTCGGTTTCCACCCATCCAACACCAAGCTACACCTTTTTCTGGTCCAGTAATAGTATTGAAAACGATATAATAACTTTTTAAATGTGGTTTTCGACGAGTATAAAACGATATAAAACGGCGCGTTTGTGCCGAAAATCGGCGGCGGGAGGAGTCCGTCGTCACTTCGGATCATCGCGGTTTGTTTACCCAGGACGCTCGAGGTTACTACGGCCAGCTGTTTTACTTGTCCCCTGCTGGCCACATATATGACGATTATTATAATTCACGGGGGGGGGGCAGAGCCCCCCCTCAACCCTGTCCTGTATCCCACGGCCTATAACGCAAGTCTTTATCAAAAAATGGACCCAACAACTGGTTATATAAGCTTAGCCATTTGAAGTCGACCGCCATGGTGGGACCGGGAAGTCACTCCGAGCGTAAAGTAAACAAAGCGACGCTACTTCCACGAACGCAACCGAGTTGTCTTTATATTTCGTCTCATATTATCATTATTAAAGTGTCCCCATTGCTTTTTTAGTGTTTCGTACACCAGAAAAGGGTGTAGCTTGGAACATAAATTTTGAGGGGGGGGAAGGAACCTTAGTAATACAGGGAGGGGGAAATGGTCTGGAGATGCAAGGAGTGAGGGGAACAATGGCAGAGATTGAAGAAGGATTAAGGGAAATAAGAAAGAAAGAAAAGAGAGTGAGCATAGTAATGGTGGGAATCCTGAGGAGGCCCAAAGAGAGCTGGAGTTATGAGAAGGTAAGGATTGCGACAAATGACGAGATCAAGGAGCTTACAAAGTGCATGAACTCGGTGCTAAAGGGAAAGGGGATTAAAGGATTTAGTTTCCTAGATTTGGACAGAGAGGTGGATTCTTGGAGTTTTGAAGATGATGGTTGGCACCTAAATAGGGAGGAGGAAAGACTTATAGCAGAGAGGATAGAGGAGATTGTTAGACGAGAAGAGAGTTGGTCGTCTTGGGAGAAGAACAAACTAGAGTGACTATCAACAAACAAGGGAGAGGAAAGGGAGGAGGAAGTAGAGGCAGAGGGAGGAGAAGGGATGGAAAATGAAGGAGCAGGAGATCCAATACAGGGGGGAAAGGGTAGAGGAAAAAAGAGGGAGATAGGGGGGGATAGTATTGAAAGAAAGGAGAGTATAGACAGTAGTGCGAAGAATAGGGGAAAAAATGGGAGTGGAGGAGAAGTAAAGGAAACAAATAAGGAGCCAGGGGGAATAGAAGAGGAAAGGAAGGGGGGGAGACAGGAATGTAGGAGGAAGGAGAAAAAGAAACAAGAATTCCATGAAAAGGATATGGGGGAAATAGTAATTGGGTGTGTGAATGTTAATGGATGGAGGCCGGGAATGATGGAGGAAATAGAGAGAGAAGCAGAGGAAGGAAGGTTGAATATTTGTGGAATAGTAGAAACAAAATTGAAGGGGAAGATAGAATGGGGAGGGGAGAAGTATGAAGTAATAGGGAAAGGAAGAGAGAAAACAAAGAAAAAGGGTGGAGGAGTCGCAGTGGTGATAGAAAAAGGAAAATGGGAAGTTGAACAAGTGAATTTGGAGGAAGGGGAAGATCAGGAGGACATACTAGTAGTGAGGGTGGAAGGGAAAGGGGAAATGAAAAGAGCTAAATTTATGCTGATTATATGCTATATGACGGTAGAGGGAGGGCTGAGAGAGAGGGAGGAAAATCGGAGAAAATACGAAGTAATAAGGGCTGTGATGAGAGGAAACGAAGATGAAATTATAATAATGGGGGATATGAATGCTCACACAGGAATCTTAGGGGAACAAATCAATAGGAATGGGAAGTTATTGTTAGACCTATGTGAGGATGAGCAGCTAGAAAATTTGAATATGGTAGAGGCGGAGGGGAAAGTAACATGGAGAGGAAGAGAAGGGAGGAGATCAGCTATTGATTATATATTAGTGAACAGGAAAGCAGGAGAGAGAGTGATAGAAATTATAGTAGATGAAGAAAGAAACTTTGAAATAAACAGTGACCATAACCTACTGAAACATATAGCATAAAGTTTCACAAGGAGAAGATGAGAAGTGTAGAGAGGCTAGTAAACCAGAAAGATGGAAAATGAAGGAGGCAGAGTGGGGGAGGTTTAGGGAGGAAATAGGGAATATGGATATAGATGAAGTGGGGGGAGGGAGTGCAATACAAATTGATAAGTGGATAGAGAGGGAAATAAATAAGGTAGCAGAGAGTGTTAGAGAAGGAGAAAATAGGGAGGAAAGGTAGAGGAATGAAAGGGTGGTGGAATAAAGACATTAAGGAGGCGAGGAAGAAGAGGAAAGAGAGGAATAGGATTAGGAAAGAGTTGGAGAAGGGAAAAAAGAGAGGGGAAAATATAAGTGAGGAGGAAATTCGAATAGCAAGGGAAGAATACGAGAGGGAAAGGAAAAACACAAAAAACTTAATAAGAGGAGCAATAGAGAAGCATGAACAGATAGAAATTGACAGGATAAAAGAGAAGGGGGACAAAGGAAAAGCTGAGTGGTATAGATGGCTAAAAAGAGAAAAAAGGAGGGAAAAGGTAGTAGTGGAGTTGAACGTAGGTGGGGAAAAAGTTAGGGATGAAACTAAAATTGGAGAGGAAATAAAAAGATACTGGGAGGAGGTGGGAGGGGTAAATGACCAAATAAGAGTAGGGCAATGGAATATTGAACTAAATGAGGAAGAAGTAGATGAAAATATGAATGAGATGGTGAGTGAGGAGGAGATTAGGAGGAGTGTGAAGAAGCTGAAGAGAAACAAAGCGGCAGGACCGGATGGGATAACAGCAGAGATGTATATTGAAGGAGGGGAGATGATAGTTAGAATGTTAAAGAAGCTATTTGATAAAATATGGGAGGAGGAAGAAATACCAGCAAGATGGAAAGAAGAAAGGGTCACATTGATTTACAAAGGAGGAGCAAAAAATTTGCACAAAATGGGGAGTTATAGACCAATAACGGTAATAAACATAATAAATAAGATATTTTATGGGATACTAAAGGAGAGGGTAGGAGAGTATGTAGAAGAAAGGATCTTACTTAGTGAAGAGCAAAATGGGTTTAGGAAGGGGAGAAGAGGAACAGACAATATATTTATATTAGATGAGATTATAGAGAAAAAGGCAAAGCAAGGGAAATGTGTGTTTATAGTGTGTTTGGATGTGGAAAAGGCATATGATAAGATTAGTAGGGGAGTTGCAGAAGCAGTGATGGAGAAACTAGGAGTGAGTAGGAAGATAAGGAACATGATAATGTATATGTATGAAGGGGCGGAGACAGAGATTGTGTGGACAAATATTGCAGTGAAAGGAATCAGGAGACGGAAAGGGTTGAGACAGGGATGTAACCTGTCACCTTTAATTTTTGCAATGTGCATGGAGGAGTTGGTGAGGAGAATTAAGAGTAAGGGACAAGGAGTGAAAATAGGGCAACACAGGCTAGCAATTCTGACGTTTGCTGATGACGTAGTGTTGATAGCAGAGACAGGAAGATATGGGGGAAATGTTACAGGAGGCGGAAAGGTTTGGTAGAGACCTAGAAATGAAGTTCAGTGTAGAGAAAAGCAGTATGATAGTAGTAAATGGACCAGAGGCAGTAGAAATGAGGATAGGAGGGGAAAGAATAGAAACAAGGGAGGAAGTGAAGTATTTAGGGGTATGGATAGGGAGGGAAGGGCGACAAAGGACAATGAATGAGAAAATCATGAAGGTGGAACAGTGTAGTGGGAAACTGTGGAATGTGACAAAAAGCAGAGTGAATAAATATAAAATAGTAAGAGAAGTGTGGAAGGACTTTGAAGTGCCGAGAATAATGTATGGGATGGATGTGAGAGGGAGTACAGGGGGAGAAATAAATAGACTAGAGACGGGACAAAATAAAATAGGAAGAATGGGGTTGGGAGCAAGAAGGTGGACAGCAAATGAAGCAGTGAGAGGGGAGATGGGATGGAGTACATTTGAGGAAAGAGTGGCGAAGGCAAAGTTGAGGTACAAGAGCAGGTTGGAGGAGATGGAGGATAATAGGTGGCCAAGGAGAGTGAATGAATGGGGGGAGGGGAAGAGTAGATGGGCAAAAGAGTGTAAGAGAAAACTGAAAAAAATAGGAGTGAAACAAAGAAGGGTGGGAGAGGAGTGGAGAGATGTAGGGAGTAATGCAGGACTAGGTCAGGGAAGGAGACTAGAGAAAGAGATAGGAACGAGAGTGAAGGAAGTAGGAAGACAGGAATGGAAGAGAAATATGGAGAAGAAAAGTACACTGATAAGATATAGAAGCAAGGGGAGACCGAGAAAAGAGGAGTTCTATGACGGAAGTTGGGGAGCAGAACTACTCTTTAAGGGGACCGACCGGATAATTACGCTACTTCCAGGTCTTACTATCAATTTAAATGAAATTTGGCACAGGTGTATATGACCATAAAACTAGATAAAACAAAAATGTTTTTTTTGCTTTTTTCTTGCAATTTAGGTAAAAAAATGTTGAAAATCATCTGCAGAAAATGATAAACTCCTACAGAAATCCCCATAGCACATGTTTTATGTGATCAAACAACTCACAAAAGGTGTATCTATAGTTTCTATAAAACACATTTTATATATTTTGTGTATTTGTTCGATTTAGGTGATGACGGATTCAGGCGAATATATTTATACAAAAATTACAACTTTGACGACATATTGTGAAAACATTTAAATTATTAGAGTAAATTTGGTTTATAGGCCTTTTAGTGTTTTTAATTACATTTCCAATGGTATATACACCATTCCTATAGGTCCAATAATAACTGTAAAATAACATCCGATAGTGCGGCAATATAGGTTCTGAGAAAAACAGGTGAAAGTCTAAGGTCATTAGGTGTACATTTTTACTTTTGTTTTTTAGATTTACAATATTTTATGCGGGAAAATGGCAAAGTAGAAGATAAAGCGTATGGTAGGTTGTAGAGTAGTTTACGCTCTTTCGATTTATATAGGTATGCTCCTCGTACGACCAGTAGTTACTGAGCATGTTAATTTCAAAGTTCGCTATATAACGTTTTTAGAATTACAGGAAAAGTTTGGAAAACATAAAAAAATACTATTTCCAATGGGTTTTCACTAATAACATTTCACTGGCTTATGAAGGGATGTTGACTCTTGTTGAGTAAACACCTATTGGTGTTTTCAGGATTTCGAGTTTTTTAAGCCTAAATTAACCGGTCGGTCCCCTTAAAGCTAGGGCAGGAGCATTAGAGACAAATAGGAGAACATGGAGGTGGAATGGGGGGGTGAAAGAGTGTCTGCAGTGTGAGGTGGGAGGGAGGAGAGTGGAGGAGACAATAGAACATATAGTGGCAGAGTGCCAGGGGTATGCAGAGGAGAGAGATGGGTTGGAAAATGAGTTGAAACGGGTGGTAGGGGAGAGGGAATGGGAAGAACAGAAAGAGGAGGAGGATGAGGGTGTAAAATTTGTGTTAGGTCTCAGGACAGAAGAGGGGGTAGATGGGGAAATGGGGAAAAGAATGAAAGTAGTGAAAAGATTCCTGGAGCAGGTGTGGCAAAAGAGAAAACGGAATAGAATAGAGTAGGGTGAGGGGGGAGAAGGTGACCAGAGTGGGGGAGGAAGAAAATGAGATTAAATAGGAGAGAGGGGAAAAGTTAAATTAAGGTAAGGAGAGAACAAGATATTGGGGGGTGGAGGAGGGGGTAAATAGGGAGAGGAGAGTTCTGCTTAAGCTATATACTATATACTTCAATTCTTTTTCTTTAACTATCTTTTCTACGACTACAATTTTCTAAACTAATTCTTAATCTAGCTCTAGCTGTTTCTGGAGAGGTCACCGGTGCATAGGTGGGTAAATTTCTATAATTGCACCTATACGAGCTAAACAAATTATTATTGTATTTAACAGGAAGGTACAACGAGGTAAGTGATGTGGTATAGGTGGCAATATGCGGGAATAGATTATAAGGGCATTCCGCTCCCTCTGACAAAAGTCTATCAATCTAGATGTGACACGGATTTACAATGTTTCAGAGAGACATTAGCCTAACCTAACAACCTTACCTAACCTAACCTAGTATTATGGGTGGGGGCTGCCGCCCCCACACCCCCGCTGGTTGGGTAAAACGGTAGAAATCCAGTTGGGGTGGAGTGAATAACCGTAGATTTGGTAAATCTACAGTTATACTACCCCTCACCCACTACCCCCACCACCTCCCCCCTTCAAAACACGCCTTTTAGCGTGTTTTTGGATGGTTCAGCAGACGCGGAAACTGGAAAAAAACGTATTTTGATAAACATGTATCACCAACCAGATACAAGTTTTTCAGGTAGGCCTAGGCTAATTTGTTGTTGTTTTTTATTTTTTATTTGATATAGGCCTAGCCTACAGTGTTGTTAGGCTAAATACCGAGGACCGTCGCATTTTAGTATTTTTAACATTAGCCTAACCTAACCTAATCGAAAACTAACCTGTTTCCGAGATGGTCTAAACCCAGCTCACGTTCCCTGTTTATGGGTGAGCGACGGTCTAAACCCAGCTCACGTTCCCTGTTTATGGGTTCGCGAAGGTTTGTAATACTTCAATGTATCTATTTCAAGTCAAATGTACATTTCCGCGCATCATCAAACCATACTAAGTCTACTATTAATAATATTAATAATTAACCCATTAGTACCAACAGAATAGCGACAAAATAGGGGTAGTATAACTGTAGATTTATCGTAGATTTTCGTAAGGGGGTAAGAGGGGGGCAGAATGCACTTAGGCTATAATCCATTTCCGCATATTGCCACCTAGGCTATACCACATCACTTACCTCGTCGCACCTTCCTGTTAAATAGAATAATAATTTGTTTAGGCTAGCTCTTATAGGTGCAATTATAGAATAATACCCATAGGTGAGCTGACTTGGAAAGGGACAGCAACTCCACAAAAAGAAGGTGTTGGATGCATGGAAACCGAAACAAAATATGTATTAAATCGTTGGCGGTAGCCTACCTGTCAAATAGGTGTCCAGTAACTAAAATCGTACCCAAGATTGTAAGTAGGCCTAATCAAAACCACTAAACTAGCCTACTAAAAACCGATTAAAACAAAATACACAACACATAGCCTAGGCCTAGGCTAAAAACAGTTCGTGGTCATCTCGTTTTTTTCTGATAGAGGCTAGGCAATAAACACATGTAATTTGACGCCTAAATATATAATAATATACAATGTCATAAGAAGGCCAGTAACTCACCTAACTAGTTCAACTTCTTTCATTATGACTTCAAAATTCGAAATAAAAACGCCAAGCAGATTCCCTCTTCTTCTTCTTCCGTGTCCGGGAAGCTCTTCTTCTTGAATTCTTCTAAGTTCTATTATGGGGTCGGCCGGGTATTCCTACCTCAGCCACGCCTTTGTATCGGCTTCCTCCCTTTTAGGGAAAGCTAGGAAAAAGCAAGAAGAAAGATGTCAAATAACAAGACAGAGGGAGATAATAAAGAAGTAGGATAAATTTGAAAGAAAAAACTTAACAAGAAACTCCTCTCATCTCTTACACTCTCCTTTCTCTCTCTCTCTTTTGTTTCTCATCCTCACTATCCATAAATGTTCCAGGTATATGTTTTAGTGCACTCCATCCTCTCTCCTTTGTCCCCTTCCTCCTCACCCTACAGCCCCAAGACGTATGCTGTACCAATACCCTCATTCGTCTTCATTCTCTGCCACTCCTCTTCCCATATAGTCCTATACACTCGCACATCTTTCTTTCCACACGCTCTCTCTCCCTCTCATAAGCCTCACATTCTACCTGCACATGCTCTAAAGTCTCTTAAATCCACTCTTTCACACCCACCCAACATTCTTCATTCTTTCATCCCTCCCTTCCATCTCCACATTTGTGCATTATGACTTCTGCTGCCCCTGCTCTAAACTGAAATAATAACTGTGACACCCAATCTCTCTCATAAAAAAAAAAAAAAAATCTCCTCGGTTTAATTTTCTTCCTATAGGCTATACCTCTCTAGCGTCTTTTTCTTTTCCATCTCCCTCCTCCAATCTTTCCATACCCTCTGCTCGACTCTCTTCACTAGAATATTCTCAAGGTTTCTACCTCTCTCCTCTACCCTTTCCCTTGTTTCTTCATTCCATTCCCTTCCCCATATACTCTTTTCCCCTGTCCACTCGTATACCCTCCTCACCCACGTCTCTTCCACCACCTCTCCCAGTCTCATCTTGAACTTTATCATTGCCTTGGATACTCTCTATTCGAAGGTGCTCCAGCCCATCTCACCTCTAATCGCCCCAACTTCTGTCCATCTTTTAGCACATAGTCCCAGTCTGCCTATCCTATTCTGTACTCCTTCTATATAGTATCTCAACTTCTCTTCCTGTGCACCCTATTGCTTCCATACCATACATGATCCCTGGTAGGCTACAGTCGGCCAAATAAGTGACAACGAGGCACCAAGTATATTTCGATCAATAATTGGTATCAGCACTATCTATATAAGGTTTCATTCATCGTATACAAACATGTTCCTATCTTTACACACCCTGTTAAACATCTGACAGACATTAATTCAGCACACAATGAGCAAAACGCAATGACAGCGACGACACAATTTATTTGGCCAACTGTAGCCTACCCTTAATCCTTTCTATATGCCTCTGGTTACTTTGTATACATTTGCCTCTCTTTCACTGCATTCAACAATCGTCCCCCACATCATCTTCGCCTTTTCATTCATTTCCCTCTCAAACCCATCCACTCCCACTATCACTCCTAAGTATTAAATTATAGGTTTGAGTCCTGAAGGGAAGAAGGAAAACCTAATATTTAGTAGTGGCCCCGGAATCATTGACGATGCGCCTTAAAGAGCATAGCTCGTCCAATATTTTGACTCGGGTATCACCAGAATCGTCATTCTCAATGTACACCATACTCCTATGTAAAATATTAGGTGGCTGGGTTCTATATATATATAGATATATGCAATTTTGTGTTTTGGGGGGTGAATTTCGTGACGTCACAGGGGTTATAGTGACGTCAGCGTAGTACCGTGAGTACCTATATTTTCAGAATTCCACCCTCAGTCAAACTAATTTTCCTTGTCTAGTTGTGGAAGTGCCAGTTTCTATAATATGTTTCCCAATAATAGCCCCATGGAAAACGAAGGGATATCTTACCTATCATATAAAGATTCATATATTAGTAAATGAAAGTAGAGAACATTGGAAATAACCTAAATAATCCATATAGCCGGGAAAAATACAATTGTATTTGGGAATCGGCTCATCTGTCCTCTTCTTCTTATGGGGGTCGGCCGGGTATTCCTATTCCAGCCACGCCTTTGTATCAGCTTCCTCTCTTTTAGGGAAAGCCACAAAAAAAAAAAAACAGGAAGAAATATATCCCTACATTTGTTTAGAAGATCCTTACATTTGGAAACCCATTACGCCATCAGACAGCCCAGCAAACATTGAAGTATTGGCCCGGTTCAGGAATATAATGGAAACCCGACTTTTATAACGGATAATGGCATGCATGAATGGGATATGTGTTATGCCCTGTTTTTCTACAGGATTAACTTGGTCAATGTGGGCTCTATCTGACTGGGTATATAAGGCTGCATGCACAATACAAGGTATGAGGAATAGAGAACACAAAATAAACACACGGTAACGCGACACACGTTCACGTTTATTATAGTAAGTGAATAAAGAGCATGGAAAGATAGTAATTCTCGTACAAAACAAATAATAGAAGGGAACTGCTAGCATTAGTGGATCTGGATGGAGCCTAGTCTCCCACTTCCAACGTTCAGGTATACTCTTCTGATCACGGGTTTAGTTAGCAAGTTTTATTTTACTGGAAGATCTCAATATATTTATGTATTCAATTTCACTGATTAGATCTCTTACTGGCTGGTCGCGTGCCCAAGTAGCAGCTCACAGTTAGAATTAGACACGCGTATATTTTAGAACACGGAATCTCTAGTAACCTCATGGGGGTACTGATCTAAGGTTTATATTCTTATGGCAGAAATACGTAGAACACAAATCAGTGGGCGAACGTTAGATATCACTAGGGTTTTAATATCTGAATAAGGTAATTACGAGAGTCAATGTCGCCTGTTAATTAATGAACACTGATACGCTTAGTACGTACCAAATGGAATGGTTAAATATGAGTTTACACTGGGCAAGGTTATAGCCACTTCATAGAAAAGTTAATAAGTGAATGTCGAACTGGTACTATAACACTTAGTACTAGTAACATGAATCTTGAATAGTATTTGTGGGTCTGGTCCTAGTTATCTTGCTTCCGGTGATGTTGGGGGCTAACGACTGGTTCCTCGGCCGTCCAGGTGGTCCAAAATGTAGGAAGTTCTCAAGTCGAATCTCTTGACGATCGGTGCTGGCTACACACTTATATACCCACTAATTTGTGTGAAGGTTATAAGGTGCACGTTGGGACTTGTACATGGACAGCTCTTCTATTTAACTTCTGCCATGGAGTCTGCCGGCTCGGGAATCTCTCAACTCAGGAACAACACAAGGGCAGAGCTAGAGGTTAACTTCAGGGTAGTAACCACTGGTTGGTGTCTAACTTTCAACTGATTTGACTGGGGGTGGAAGCTAGGTTTATAGGCTCGGTTCGGGACCCTGTAGACAATAGGGATCCCGAGTCATAGGGACCTATTTGAACTCTCAATAGATATGGGGACTAGGTAAGATGGTGATTACTGTTGTGGCACATGGCTATAGGAAGCTTCAATTTTTGATATAACTGAGCCTTAGTAAAAGGTACTATTTTGGCTATACTGGAAGTATTTATGGGAGGAAGACTGGATCTACTTTGCGGGGAGGACTGGGACAGCTGTGATAGGGGCATCTCTCTTATATTGCTCAGTCTTCGTTCTGTTGCATAGCTGAGGTGCTAATTTGACTACCTGAGTATGCAAAACAGGTGGATGGGTTATTGTGGGTACAGAGAAGTGAGTAAGGGGGTTAGACATGCATGGTTAGTTCATTGATAGGAAGAATTCCTAGGCTACCTGGCAATGACCCGGAAGTCAAAACAGGGGTCAGGTACACCTCTGCGGGGTGGGGGTCTCCCTCCTCGGGTGGGTAAAAAGGGGTAGCCGGGCGCTCTCCCTCTGGGATGGTCATCCGGCGGTTGTGGCTAGGGGCTTGCCATATCACCAGTGTTTGTAATAACCCTCTGTTTATGAGACAGATGTGGGTGTTCTTAATATCAAAACCGAAGGTGCCTTGGCTAGCTGGGTGTAATCGGTTGGCTGTAAATTGCATGGCTTGCTGGATGTGGTGGAGACTGGTTGCTCACTCTGCCACATTTATCTGGAAGTATGGCAATAGAAATTAATTACTGGCGAGGCGGCGAGCCTCGCACCGACGACCATGGGGTGCAGGGTTGTGAATGGGTTGTGAGAAAATAGATGGCATGCAAGGGGTTAGTAAAGTTCTAATGTTGTTCTGGCCTACTAAGTGAAGGTAGGCTGGGTAGGAGTATATATCTAAAAGGTTGGAGAGCGTTAGCAACGGAAAAATCAAGGATCTTCAAGAGGTATGAGAGAGAGGCTAGGTCGGACAAGAGTCGAGAAGCGCGGGTATCTTAATGAGAGGGGGGGAAGCTCAGGGGGCTACAGGGAAATTTGACCCTAAGGTCTCTGGGCGTGGGGGTGGCATTAGGCTACAATTGATATTGGAGTTTGAAAGGACTGAAAGTACGTTAGCGAAATGCTACCGGGGGATGCAAATACGGGGTGGTATATGAGTCTGGAAAAGATAGAATCATGTGGACTGTGGGGCGGTGGGGGAGAAGGAGGTTAACTGTAGGTGTGTGCTTGACTGTGGATAAAGTAGGGAAAAACATGGTGTATTATTACTCGTCAATACGAGGGGTTATGGACCTATTATGTGACACGATTTCTTGTACGTCTAGGTGTCCCTGGAACTGCGTTTTCTATGAAATATAGACCAAAGGAAAGCGGCAGTTCGTAGGGGTACTGCGTTATTGTTTCGAGGTACTATGATAGATACTGGTAACAAAGGTTATCTATACAATCTCTGGTTGGGGTAAGAATACGTTACAGCATGGTGGCTAACATCTGTAGTCATGGCTGTCTAAGTCTTATGGGGGCAATGGTTCTATATCTTGGTGTACCCGTGGGTATCTTAATTTCTTATGAGTCTGGACATGTGGTTTCTCTTTAACATCTACTTCTCGGATGCAAGAACATACATAGATATATGGCTGTCGGATTTGTTGGCGTTGGCTCAACTTAGGGACAGGGCATGGGTGTTTTTAATATGAATGTATATTCTCGTTCATCATCGTGTAGGTAGAATCGGGCGGGTAAGAGGTGTAGGACACGAAGTAATATGGCGTAGTGTGGACTGTGGATACGAAGGAGGTAAGTGGAAGACGTATGACAATTGTGGAAAAGTAAATGGAAAAAGGTGAACACAATGGAGGATAAAGATACTTAAAACTAAGGATTGAATACATAGATGTTATGGGCGATGAGTCTTCAGAAACTTAGTCTGGCAAGACAAGGTATGTTAGGGAATGTTAACATTAATACTTAAACTAAGGATTGAATACATAGATGAATCGACGACGTTGTAGTCGTCGTCCTAATAAGGTGATGAAAACTGGTTGATCTGCACTTGGCACAATACGACATTAGGACAGTGCCGCTATGTCGTATCAATACTGGTGGCAGTTAATATTATAGAGACACTTAGTTACTAGAGGAACAATGCAAGGGGGCGACTGAGCATGGGTTACATATATCTATACTCGTCAGGGAAATTGATATACGAGGTCTAGGGACAGGCGTGGGTGTTTTAACTTCTAAGATAATATCTTAGAAGTTAAAACACCCACGCCTGTCACATCTACTTCTCGGATGTAAGAACATACATAGATATATGGCTGTCTGTTTTGTTGGCATTGGCTCAACCTGGGGACAGGGCATGGGTGTTTTTAATATGAATGTATATTCCTGTTCATCATCATTGTAGTTAGAAGTGTAGGACACGAGGGGGTAGTGTACGTGAGGTGTGGAAAAATGGTCAGTTTAGAAGGGGTCGGTAGGTGCGGCCTGGAGCTGCTTAGCCCTGCGGGCTTGGGCCTGTCTGAATTGGCTGGCTCGGTCAGCTGGTCCTTTCGTTCTGTGGACCTTTCTTTCGGGTGTTTCTGTGTGGTGTTCGTTCGTGGCTTCTGTGGTGGGCTTCTCGTTCTGGGGCATTTTACTTCCCTCTCCTTCATTATAGGCTCGTCCTCGAGCCTCAAGAGTGAAGTAAAAAGAAGCATAGTCATGGTGGGTCATTTTAAGGGTATTTAGAAGGTTCCACCAAGCAAGAGAGCGACGGTCAGGTTTCTTTTGCAGGTCAATGTATACCTGGAAGAATGTGTCCTCTGTGTTGTGGCGGGCGGTTGCCCGGGCTTGATGTGGGCGTTGTATACGGGCTAAGTGTCCAGTGGGGGTTTTTACTTTAACCTTCCGTATGAATGGTTTGTAGCTTTCCCCCGCGGGGGTCGGAGTGAGGTGTGTGGGATTGACAGGAGGTCTGTTTAGTGTGGTGAATGAGTTACTAATCGACGGGGATTAATGTCTGACAACAGAGCTGGGGATGAAGGGGGAACATGAGTCTGGATTTTTTTTGGTGTTCTTGGGCAGTGTTGTAGGCTGGCAAAGTCTAGTGAGGCAATGCGCAAGATAGGTTTAGGTAAGTTGTGTGACGGAGGTGTGTGAGAAGGAAGGGGTGTGTGTGTTGTGTGGCTTGGGTCTTTAGTGTCGGAACGGGGTGTTATTTTTATCTCACCGTCTTTAAATCTGATGGGTCTGTTGATTATTCTACCTCGGGCGGTTCTGGTGGGAAGGTAGAAGTTTGTCGTGGGGCTTGAGTCGCTCGACGATGTTTTATATTGAGGGGAGGAACGTTTTACAGGTAAAGGACATGTGGGGATTCTCTCAGGGTTGACTTTGTGGGGGGGGGGATTCTTTAGGGGGGGGGTTGGGTTTCGGTGAGATGAGGAGGTTGGTCGATGTGTGGGTGGGGTGGTGGGGATCGTGGAGGGGAAAGGGGCGGATGCAGGGGGGGGCTAGACGGGGGGGTAGGGAGTGTAAATTTAAGTTGGAGGGTTGGGGGTAGGGACGTGTGTGGGGTGTGTCGTTTGGTGAGGTTGGTGATTTGCTGGTGGTGGAAGTGGGCGGTTTTTATGGGTGTTTGGTGGGGGTTGAGAGGGGATGAGGTTGAAGAGGAAGGTATGTGTTTTCTTGCGGGGGTGGGGATTGTTACTTCTGGGCTATAGTTAGAGGGTTTATGGTGTTTAGGGGTGATTACTCGTCTTCTTTCCCTTTGTGGAGGAGAAGTCGACGAAGAAGAGGAGGAGGTTAGTGGTCTGGCAGCCCTACGGAATTTGGTTAGCAGGGTGTGTTTCCTGGAGGTTTTCAAAAGTTTTTGTCGTGGGCGTAGGTTGTAGCGTGAGGCTACTGAGGTAGATTGAGTGGTGTGTTTGGGTGTGTACTTGTTTTTGGGTAGGGTGTGTGGTTTTCTTAGTGTGGTGCCTGGGGAAGGTATGTCAGGGCTAGACGGCAGAGTTTCTGTTGTGGTCGGGGTTGTGGGGGGAGGCTTTCGTATTTGGATAAGTGGGGGAGGTACTTGATTATCAGAAGTGAACGAAGGTGTCATGGTGGAAGAGGGTGTGATAGTGGGGGCTTGGGGTTTGTGGAGGTTAGTTCAGGGGGTATGTTGAGGAATGATCTGTCTGTTCGGTGTCGGAGGGCTTAGGTCCTTAGGGGTTTGTGTGGGGATTTTTATAGCTGGAGTGTATGGTGTAATAGGGGTGTTTAATTCTGGTTCAGCCGTGTGGGGTGGGGTATTGTCTTGTGGTTGGAGTGGTTTAAACGCTCGGACGAATCTAGTTCGGAACGTGCGAGTCACGCCGTGATAGTCGATGGTGACTTGATAGGCGTTTGGGACTTGTGTGATGGTGTAGGGCCCGACATAGCGAGGGCCTAACTTGTTGGTGATAGGGAGGTTGGCTACCATTACGGTGTCATGGATGGCGAAAGGGTTTTTGTCATTGGTGTTATCAGTTTTGGTGTCCTGACAGGTTTGGGCGGTATGGAGGGTGTTTTGCAGATGTTGCAATGGGTCAATTGTGGAGGTGGTGGAGGGAAGGTGAGCGTGGTGGTGGAACGGCAGTAACAGGGGGGGTACGCCGTAAACACGTTCATGAGGGAAAATACCGTCTTCTCGGGGACAGGTGTTCATGCCCCATTGTATAATTTTTAGTTGTGAAGGCCAGTCTGTGGTGTTAAATGCAATCATTTTTGTTCGCAACTGATTGTTGATGGTGCGATGGCTGCATTCGCATATCGCATTTCCTTGAGGCCAGTATGGGGATGAGTGTTTAATCATAATGCCACATTGTTGGGTGAACTGTTGCCAAACGTGTCCACTAAACTCGGGGGCATTGTCGGATAGAAGAGCAAGGGGCAGACCGAATATAGGGAATACTTCTGTGGCAAGCAGTGTGGCGACTGTGGTGGCTGTGTGGTCTTTAGCTGGGCAGGCTATTAAAATTTTTGAATAGACGTCCACAAATGTGACGATTATAGGTTTGACTCCTGTAAGGAGATAAAGAAAACCTAATATTTAGTAGTGGCCCCGTAATCATTGACGAACATGCCTATTACATAAGGCATCCTCTTCAAACACTAATCCGCCGTAGTTTGAATCTACCGCGCAGAGCATTTAAAATCTGAGGAGCCTTCATCGTGAGCGCACGCGACCTCACTCATGGCTTCAGTCATTATGAATTGGGTTCTGACTACGAAAAAACTTCGTAAAAAATTAAAAAGAAAAAGAAAATAAGAATAACTATCCAATAAGCTTTCCATCATATCGTGGATGTACTTGTGTGGATCTTTGACCAGACGCTGATTCAGGCGTCATTCTTCCTTCACTGACATATCAAGTAAACCAAAATCCTTAATACATCAACGAATGGGAAGGGGATGGTCGGGAGGGCCCCAGTCGTCCATGATTACGGGGCCACTACTAAATATTAGGTTTTCTTTATCTCCTTACAGGAGTCAAACCTATAATTTATTAGTGGCCCCTCCATCATTGACGAACATGCCTGATTTCTAAGACTGGAGGGGGACATTCGTAATCATATCATAACTCTAGAAAAGCAGATAATCAAATATAATAATAATAGTATTCTTACTTTTGTAAAAAAGAGATATTCGGGTGCATAAACTTTATACAGCCTAAATCTTCAAAAAGGGGTACAAGCAGGAGCGTGCTTCAAAGAAGCCTGCTTGAAAAAGGGTTAACTCTGAGACTCTGTACACAGATCTGCTAGTTAACCTCTCCGCGGCGCACAGGGGGTTTTCTACAGGGTAAGACTGTGCGCACCTATGATGATTTTGGGACCTATTGCCAATTTCGATAAAAAGTACATCATCGTGTAGGGAATGTTTGCGTGCATCGGCCCATATATATTTGACCCCCCAAAAAATGTCTGGGGGGGGTAGGGGAACGGTCCGTAGTTGAAAAATGTGGAGCGAATGGCACCGCGCGGCTAGATTGTCATCGAGCGGCGAGATTTCCCTGCCGAATATTTACGCGCGCAGGGGATAGAAGGAGAGGGAGGAGGGGGTGGGTTACCGCGTATTATCACGTATATCTCCTTTTTCGAGCCCTTTTAGGCTATTTAGAGTATGTATACATGTGTAGGGCACCCATATAACAATGAATATGCCTCATAGTGACCAAAAATTGCAATATATAAGGGAATTATAAGAGAATATTTAGGCGGGAATGAAGATGTGTTGGAGGTTTGGCGGCAATTTATGAGCTGAGAGTGTGGTTTACGCCATACATATCACGTATATCTTGTACGTAGAGCACTGTCACGCTATAATACAGACTTGTACGTATGTATACGTGCCATATATCAAAATATATACCGCATATAAACCAATTCATGCGATATTTACGCACATTATCAATGAGTTTCTATGCGTGAACCAAGGTGTGAGTGAGTTGTGGTGGGAATGAAAGGGGGAGAGGGTGTGTTACGCCATAAATATCACGTCAATCTTGTATTTAGAGCACTCTCATGCTATAATAAAGACGTGTACATATGTAGGCGTCCCATATAACAAGGAATATACCGCATATAGCCCAATTGATGCGATATTTACGCAAATTGTGAATGTGTTTCTAGCAGACGGAAGCCTGAAAGGGGGGGTTGGGGGTGGGTGGGTGGGAGGGAGGCATGCAGGGGTGCAGTGAGTGAGTGAGTCGTGGAGAGATGGAAGTCAGGCAGATCTCTAGATAGATAACCAGCTTAGTGATAATTGTGGAGGCGCCCCAGGCGTATTGATGTTTGGTATTTTGACCCTTATGTCTACCAGATGGCTGGTGTTCGTTGCCATCAACAGGTCTACAATAACATGAGTCAGGAATGGAGAGAGAGAGAGAGAGAGAGAGAGAGAGAGAGAGAGAGAGAGAGAGAGAAACTGAGACATGCGTATGTCGTACATATAAATGGACTTCAGAATTGCATTTTTATGCAAGCAGACATTGCATTTTAGACACATGTGAAGTACCACAGAAACATGTAGGCCATTGACTGTAAATAAAGTACTATATTTTAGACCACCCGCGACGGTGCTGAGTCAACACAGGCAGATTGCCTGTTGTGATAGAGGGCTAAATATAGACTGGTGTCTCCTTACACCTGCGAAAGGGTAGATTGCCACCAGAGAAACGTTTACTTATTTATTTCGAAGTAATATGCAATCTAAATGTATATTCGAGACCTACTGCAATTATTTGTATGACAGTCATGACTATGTATAATCCAATATACGCGCGTAGGCGAGACATAAGAAAGCTGGTTGAGCAATTTTCGACACCCACACAGTTATTATTCATTTTTATTTACAATATTATACAATACAAATGTATTTGTGAAGAGTATTTTATCCATTATTGTATTTATACCAATTTTGTTCCCAGACAGAGCTGCTGTAGCTGGAGAATCAAGGAGCGGCAAGGGTCACCTCGTGACCGCCTGACCGTGTGAAAATGAGTGGAGTCACACTGAGAGGGGCAATTTTGCTGAGTGTTTGGGCAATTTTTGACAGAATAAAGTTATATAATTACTAATTCTTGACAGAGACAAACTATTATAAACCTTGGCATGATATAATTGATAATCCCATCAATTTACAAACGTAAATTGGTGGGATAATTCATTTTTTTTGTATATTGTCATTTCGATTGTACACCGAAGTTTTGAGTGATATTTGGTATGAGCTCCTGTGGCATGGTTGGTAAGGTCGCGGACTGGAAAACTCAAAGTGTCGTAGGGTAGTGGGATCGAATCCAGGAGGGGGTTATGGGGAAGGTTTTATATTGTCTAGAAAAATTTTTATAAATTTTTTTTTTTACAAGATCATGCCATTGTATTCAAACAATATGAAATATTCATAGAATATATCATATTGTAAGAATACAATGACATGACCTTGTTTTCTTTTTTTCTTTTTTTATTGTTTTATTTTATTATCATAGTAGGTTTGACATGATTTATTGAAACATATTTATTTTTGTACAATTCATTTGAGGTAAGAAAATAATTATATACACATTACTTAGGCTAATAACAAACATATATATTGATATACTAAAAAAATAAGGCATATTACATGTAAATCTTTGAAACTTATAAACTAAATAATGAAACATACAATTATATAATGTAAAAGCTATATCACAGGGACATCTTTGGAACTTATACATTATATAATATATATGTTACATTATGAGGTAGCGTGATCAATTAGGTCAGGTCAGGTAAGGTAGGGCGCGAGTCCAGGGCAGGGCAGGGCAGGAGGCGAGTCCAGGGCAGGGCACGGGGCGAGTCCAGGGCAGGGCAGGGCAGGGCAGGGGCCGACACTCAGTAGTTCTTGAAGGTGTGGTAGTCCCTGAAGCAGTCACCCAGGCAGAGTGCAACTTTGCACTCGGCGCACATTGAGGTGACTCTTTTGGTCACATGGGGTTTCCTCACACTGGAGCTGCAGACGGTGCACTGCACCTGCCTGTGACGAGTGCCAATCAGCTCGGTGTTGGTTGTGTAGTGTCTTTCGACACCCAGCTGGATGCGGTCAGGAACGTGATCCTCACGCCATGCCGTACGTCTGTGAGTGGTGGTGGCATACTTCTCCAGGAGTTGGTAGGAGACGTTGTACACGAACTCCCGGAATTTCAGCTTCTGGTTTGGGGCCATATCCTTCTTCACCAACCACAAGTTGTAGGCGTTCAGCATCGTTATGTCAACTAGGTGGAGGAAGAGCTTGTGATACCACTTCACAGTCTTCCTCAGACACTCAACACCTGACAGCTGACAGTCAGACTTGTCCACCAGGCGCATGTTTTTGGTGTAGTCCACTACCATGTCGGGCTTGTAGATTGTCTTCCTGGTTCGGTAGTGGATTTTGCCAGAATCCACCTGGGCACCTGTGTGGACGGTGGAAAGCAGGTGGACGTCTCGCTTATCCTTCCACTTCAGGGCTATCAGTTTCCCACACTTCTCGAGCTGCTTGTATTTCTGCCCCTTTCGTCGCCCTTCTTCGCACATGCCTCTCGCGGTGTTCCTGGGCCAGGTCGTCTTCTGAAGGTGTGTCACTGGAGGAGGCATCTGTGAGAGGAATGACATCACCTGTGAACTTTGGCATAAACTTTCTTGTCTTTCTGACAGTCCCACATGACCCCGTTTGGTTGTCATAAAGAAACTGGCAGAGAGCAGGAGAAGTATACCAGTTGTCAGTGTAGATGATGTGGCCTTTGCCCAGGTAAGGTGCCAACATTTTCCTGACGATGGCACCTGACATGCCCATGGGGTCATTGGCAGCGGCTTTCGGTATGTCAATGTCAGTGCCTGTATACACGATCATGTCAAGCACTATTCCAGTTTCACAGTCGCACAACACGAAGAGCTTGATTCCGAACCTATGCCTCTTCAAGGGGATATACTGCTTGAAAACAAGACGTCCTTTGAAGAGCACGAGCGACTCATCAATCACCAAATTGAGGAAGGGGTAAAAGTATTTCCTATACCTCTCCAACAACATGGTGAACACCTCCCGAACTTTCCATATCCTGTCAATCCTGTTAGGATTTTCGTTGTCTGCAAAGTGCATAAATCTTAGCAGCAACAAAAATCTGTCACGAGTCATGAACTTATTGAAAGTTGGGGTGGCGATGAGAGGGTCGTGCTTCCAGTAGTGTTGCAACACATGCTTCTTGATCAGAGGCATGAGGAACAACAAGGCAAAGAACGTCAGAAATTCTGCCACAGTCGTATCCACCCAGCCTCGTATTCTCGCTGCCAAACACCCACCTGTAGTAGGCGTTTGTTTGGGCAACGATGTACGTCATTACCTCCATGTCGAAAAAAGCGAGGAAGAAGTCGCTTTCGTTCGCTTGATCATCACAGGGCCAGTTGTCAGTTGTTCCTGACGTCCCAGGATTGAACTGGGGCACGTCAGGTACAAAATTGACCCCGTCAGACCAATCGAACGAATCGGAATGTCGACTGCGTCTTCTTCTGCGTCTGAAATATCGCTTCCATGGTCGCGATACAGCACTTCATCATCATTACCCTCCTCTTCACTCGACAGACGATGCCCTTCCTCGTTTTCGTCACCGACGTCGGACTCACTCCCACTGTCCACTCCCAAATCCCCCCACCCTTGGTCCCGTGCTAGGGCTTCGTCGTCGAAACCCGGGCTGCCAATGTCCTGCGAATCACCATCAAACAGCAGGGCGGCATACTTAGATGGTGTAAGATTTTTCCGGGTCACTTTGGCACGTGCGGGAGTCTTATGGACAGGGACAGCAGAGGTGGTGGCAGGGGCGGCGGCAGGGGCGGCGGCGGCGGCAGGGGCGGCGGCGGCAGGGGCAGCAGTGGTGCGTGGCCTTGATGGCAAGCAGCTCCCGGGTTAAGAAGGCACCCCACTTAAAGTAAGTGGTGAAAACTAAAAACTTATAAGTTTACATGTGCACATATAAACCCCATTAACTAGTGGATATATTCCTAAAAATATAACCAAACATAAATGAATTCTTGTACATTCGTAGAAGAACTGAACTCGTGTACTTATGCAGAAGTAATTACTGCAAAAGTAAAAGTCGTAGTTGCCACTACCGAGATTTCTCAAAAATCTATTGCTCACAGCCAAAGCTACTTACAACAAGAATTGTCGTAACACTACTATTGGCCTTTAGCACAATTTCCTGCAATGAATACTACAGAGAAATCTTATAATACAATGCCTACAACCAGTATCACAGCTCGTATGTTCCGAACACATACTCCGGAGGGGTCTAGGGTGTCCTATGTCACACTGACTGCACCCTCCCCCCCCCCCCCCCTTTTTCTTGAAATTAAACAAAACGTGACTAAAAGGGCCACCTAGACCCTCTGCCGTAAAGCTATACATAGCAAGGAAGGTTTGTCCAGAGCTACTGAAAGGTATCGAGGCAAAAACTCCTGATTAGAGGCCCACAACTGTGTGGACGTAATAACTTCCACCGAAAGGTTATTAAGGAAACGTAAAGAGGCTGTCCCCTTGCGTAAATCGTGGGTCTTACCCACAACGCCGGGATTCTTCTCTTTAAAGTCCTCGACCAAGAGAGAAGCCAGTGTACGCTCCATCAATCGTTCACCCGGACTTGCGACCCATAAAGCACCCTGGTGATTTAGAGGTGCCACTCTTAAATATTTGGTTAGAGCTTGCACTGGGCAAAAAAGATGGTGTACCTTTCCCCTGTTTAACGCCGGCACCGTGAACTCTGAAAACACGTGTTCACTGTGCTCAATCTCGGCTATGAATCATGGGGAAGGTGCAATGTGAATACACTGTGACGCTCCTGCATAGTAGCCACGTGCGGGTCATGCGCGAGTGTCGGCTGCCCAGCCGTTTAGAAACCGGCTGGCGGCAGCCGGCCGGCCGGCTTTTCCTTAGTATATATCCTACGACAATGTAACTAATGTCTGGGATATTCTTATGTTGTTTCATAGCTTGAAGCTGCCCTTATTCTTAATCAACACATCTTAGTATATTTTATTCTCGATAGTTGATTGTTTCATTATAATATATAAGATGTAAGTCTAGTGAGAGTGGGAGGAGACGAGCGGCAGAGAGAGACCGGCTGGGGGACGTTGCTTTGTGCGGGCGCGGAATAGACTAGCTTGGGACGAGCCTGATGTTGCCAATTTGATCGCAACGTTAGGCTTAGTTTCGATTCACGCAAGGGGTAGAGGATTTTGACCCGGCATCCGTGTTGAGTGTTGCCAAGCATGGGATGTATTTCGCATGCCTAGGGTGGGGTCCAGACAGATTCAAGACTCAGAGCTCACTTCACTGTCGTACCCTTCGGACCCCCTTGATATCTATCCCTCTCAACCCCACTTAGAAACTTTCTCTCTTACTTTGTATACCTTCTTTCCACTACTTCACCAATCTATTTAATTATCCTATCCCCTTGATAGACCTTATATCTATTATTGTATTAACGACGAGCTCTCAGATAACTAGATAGGATTTAGGGCCTTATGCAGAGATGTAATTGTTAATGAGACCTAGGAAGCTTTTTTGTTGTCTCATATTTGGTGGTTTCATGCTTGCTAGTGTGTTCTTGTGGCAGGTGAGCAGGGGCTAGACCGGAGGGGAGGTTTTTTGCGATCCTTTAAGTAAAGTCTGCAGGTGCGAGTCCGGTGGACCTGCACTACTTTACTAGGATACCCGTGGGAGTCTGGGGGCATTTTCTTGTCTGTGTGCCTGTGTGTCTAGTGTTGTGTTGTGTGAGGGCCCTTGCCTAGTCCACTCAGCACTGCGCTAGCACGTCTTGCGTTTGTTTTAGGGTCGCCAGGAGAGAGTCAGATACTTGGGATCTGAGTCTCTCAAGAGAGCACCCTTTCAATTAGAGTAATTTGGCGCACAGACTTGGGAACATCCCTAGGCTAGAGCAGGTGGCTCAGCCCGGGTATCCGAAGCCTATATCCTTCCGGCTAGACCTCTGCCACCTGGCAGATTAACAGCTAGCGGTTTATTATATCTGTATGCTTGTTATTGTGCCACAGTTTACCGTCTTTGTGAGCATTGTGAGTCAGGGTGTGGCTTAGAGACTCTGTCCGAGCAGGCTTGCCTGACTAAGAGTGAGAAGCACACCTGTATGTGGTTATGTTGCGAGTTGCTGCCTTTATTTAATTATACCTATGCCATTATACACTGTAGGTCCTATCACTAGTATTTATTCCTGCTTATTAGTTAAGAGTTCTCTAAATTCGTAACTTACTTTCTTTGCTAAGCATCAGATCCTACAGTAGCCGCATGCAGTTTAGAAACCTGCATCTTGTCTACCTGTACGATGTTTTGAGGACTGTTTGCTTTCACCTTCTTTCACGCAGGGGTGATTAGTTGTATTAATTAACGTAACGTTAAATGTACTTTCTTCTAGTTTGTTATTAAATTGTTTCTGCAATTTAATTCCGTTATCTATCTTTTCCTTGAAGCTTTAAGTCAACTTAATTGTGTGATCTTTTATATAGCCTGCTTGACTATCAGCAGTCTATAGTGCGTGCACCCTGTAACCGAGTCATAGGATACTTTGTTGTCCAGGCAGGACTCTTGACGGTTTAGGGTAGTTTGTTGCCTGGGTTTATAGATAAGGGTTGGATCTAGCGTTTTCCGTTGTTGCTTGTTGCCGCATACCTAGTCCAATAGAAAGAGCCCAGTGTTTATATATCTCAGGATGTAACAAATGGCGACCTTGCCAGGATTTACTGAACAGAGGAATATAGTGGTCATTTGTTTTGAGATTCCTTAGGATTAGAGGAATACAGTGGACACAGAGTTTTTTTTTTGGAGCAACCAATATAACACATTAAAGACTTTAGATAACATTAGTATATACATACTTGCATAGGAGATAAGGCACATTCTATAACCGTGATAATTACTGCAGTGCACAAACATGTCTAATACATCAGAACACAGTGGTGGGTCAGGTCACGATACAGGCTCGGAGGGAGAAAGACCTGTGGAGTGGCTGGTCGATAGCGAGGAGGGTGCTAGAAGATTTTTAGAGGTGCCCCTTACCGCTGCCAGGGTGTTGAAGCTGAATAAGTATGGCTTAAAGTGTGTGGCAGGTCTTCAGGGTCACCAGGGTTTAAGTGGCATGAGGAAAGATCAGCTGAGGACTTTGATATTGGGTTTAGAAGGGAGAGACCTGGGTGGAGAGGCGACTGGGGGCCCCGGTCCCCAGCCCCCCCTCCACTCTACCCCCATATCAAACGTCAGGGTGCCTGAATTTAGTACATACCCCCAAGTTGATGGTCAATGGCAGCGTGGAATTCAATCACAGGGACCCTCCCCATTAAATGCATCTTCCCCTCCTCAAGGGTTGACTCCAGATTTGTTGTTTCGGCTTGAGATAGCCAAGGTTGAGGCCGCCGAAAGACAGGTTAGAGTTCAGGCTGAGGTTGCTAGAGCTCAGGTTGAGGCTACCGAAAGACAGGCTAGTGTGCAGGCTGAGGTTGCTAGAGCTCAGGTTGAGGCTGCTAGAGCTCAGGCTGAGGCTGCAGAGAGAACAGCTATACGAGAGGCTGAACTGCAGGCAGAGTCTACTAGGTATCGGGCTGACAGGGAGCTGGAGAGATCTCGAGTGGAGGTAACAGGGCGAAATATTGGGGGAGGTAATAGACATCGGGACCAATCATTGTCGCACCTGCTTAAACTAGTTCCTGTGTTCGATGAATCATGTGTGACTGAGTTTTTTATGCGATTTGAGAAGAAGTGTCAGGAACACCAGTGGCCTCAGGAAAAGTGGGCAGCATTAGTTTCATCAAGACTCCTAGGAAAGGGGCTAAAAGCGTATGATGCACTACCTTTAGTCCTGTGTAGTTTATGATGAGCTAAAGAAGGCTGTGCTACGGGCCTATGAGTTACAACCAGAAACTTACCGCTTGAAGTTTCGGGGTGTTACTAAGGGCAAGGATAGTACCTTCCTAGAACACGCCCGGAACTTGTCTGATGCACTACGACATTGGCTGCGTTCTGAGAGGGCAGCTACTTTTGAGGAGTTGAGTGAGCTGGTTCTCTTGGAGCAGTTCTTTAAGTGCACAGGCGGGGACTTAACATTAAATATAAAGGAAAAAAATCCTAGAACTCTCCAGGAGGCAGCAGAAATGGCTGACCTCCGACTGTCATTAATTCAAGGGTGTGGAGCAGCAGCTAGGAGTGAGTCGGGTGCAAAGGATCGTACCCCTCCCCCTCCCAAGAATTTTGATACACATAAATACACAAAACCATCTAGCACTGACAATAAAACTGAACATAAACCAAATACCGTCCCGTATAAGAAGTCTAATGGTACCTCCCACTCTCAAGGGAAACCAAAGAGTAAAGAGTGCTTTGCATGTCACAAGGAGGGTCACTTTGCAAATGCTTGTCCGAACAAGCCACCAAACAAGGTTGTGTCATTGGTCCGCAGCATAGGGGTGTCGCCTATATCTTCTGAGTTTGCCAAGGGTAGTTCGTCAGAGGTTGGGACACAGCCTGTGTTCAAGAGTCCGGAAGGTTCGAACCCTGTCCGCGACGTCTTTGGGGGTCATAGAGGGCATGGTTTTGTGAGGTGGGCTGGCGAAAGGCGAGGAGTTAAGCTATTGCGTGATACTGGGGCTTCTCAGACCTTGTTAAAGAACTTTACTGGTAGGCCGATTAACGCTGCTCGGGTGGTGGTAGGTCAGGGGATCAATGCTACGAAGTCCTACCCGCTGGTGCGGATGGAGCTGGAGGAGGGTGGTGTGGCGAAGGAACTGGATGTCGGAATTGTAGAGAACTTGCCTGTTGGGGGCGTCGACCTCCTCCTCGGCAACGAGTTTGCGGTGCCTGCTTCTAAGGTTTCACCTTTGGTCGTTGCCGAGAAGGCGGCCGACGTTAGTAGGGAGGAACAGGAGTGGGTTGAGAAGTGTAGCGTGCAAACTATGGCGTGTGTTGTGACGCGTTCTCAGACATCCGGAGCCTTGCAGCCACCACCTCAGTCTATCAAACCGCGGAGGAAAGGTCACAAGAAAACGGGAAGTGTTGGTCAATTGGAGAGTTTTGAGCCGGCAGTGTTTCTTGGTGACTCATTATTGGCACCTATGTTAGAGTCTGGAGAGGCCCCGGGGCCTGTCACCGCTAGTGCAGGTGCAGGGCAGGAAGAGACTCTGCGACAGCATCGTTATGCGCAGCGTGAGGAAAGGATGGCTCAGCGGGACATTGGAGGTGGAAATAAATTATTTAAGATGAACTTGGATAATCTCGCACCTGCTGATATATGTTCCTTGCAGCTGGAAGATCCTGAAGTCAGGGCGTGTGGTAATGGTGCTATCGAACTGGAGAGCGATGGGGATGCGCAGCCTGGTGATTTTTTCTTGTCCGAGGGGATCTTGTATCGGAGACATCAGGATCCCAAGAAAAAGTGGGATGGCGGGTCAGGATTAGTGGACCAGTTAGTGGTACCGAGGGTGTGCCGTGAGAGCTTATTGAGATTAGCTCATGATGTGCCTTTGGCAGGGCACCTGGGGGCACGTAAGATGGAGGCAGCTCTGAGCAAGCTTTTCTGGTGGCCTGGGTTAAAGGCGAGTGTCGTGTCATGGGTGTCACAGTGTCACACTTGTCAAGTGGTTGGGCAACCCAATCAGGTCATCCCGAGAGCCCCGTTACAACCCATCCCTGTCATTGGGCCGCCCTTCAGCAAAGTAGTTATCGATATGGTTGGCCCATTGCCCCCCACTAGTGCCGGCAATAAATGTTTACTAACTGTAATGGATGTAGCAACACGGTATCCAAATGCTTACCCCATGCGCAACGGGATGGCTAAGACTGTTGTTAAAAACCTACTTGTCTATTTCTCTCGTTATGGCTACCCTCAGGAGATCCAGTCTGATCAGGGATCCAATTTTACTTCTGCTCTGTTTAAGCAGACCATGCAGCAACATGGGATAGTGTCTGTGGTGTCATCTGCCTACCATCCCGAGAGTCAGGGAGTTTTGGAAAGGTGGCACTCGACTCTAAAGAGTATGTTGCGGTGTTATTGCATGGACAATGGGAAGGACTGGGATCTAGGTCTCCCATACGTTTTATTTGCTGCGAGAGAAGTACCTGGGGAGAGCTTGGGATGTAGCCCGAACAGTGGCGTAGCTAAGGGGGGGGGGGGGGGGGGGGGGGGGGGGTGTTTGAAATCGCCCCCCGGGCCCCCAAGAGAAGGGGGCCCCCAAATGGATCTGAAAATAATATTAATTTTACTAATAGTATATACTGTATATATAAGTAATATTAATAATGAGTAAAATAAACACCATGTGTGTTTTCTGATTTAACCTCTTTCTTTTCTTCTATCCTGCGACGTCATGGGTATTTAAAATTAGAAAAATAACGATCACTCCATTAGTATTGATTTGGCGGTGCAAGGGGAAACATCGTCGCTCTCGCTCCTAGCCTCCTACCCGCCACTTGCTTAGGACGCACTGCCTATAGGTAGGCCTAATGATTATACTTTATATACATTACAAAATAGCACTATTGAGTTAGGCAGTTGGTTAATATACTGTGTTTTTCGTAAGCATGTGTAAAGGAATAATAAGATATAGCCTAATTTGACAACAAGAAACATGGTGATTGTTAGTAAGTTGAGTGTATAATCGAAGATTAGGCCTACATACAATTATATATAAATATAGGAACCAAAAAATTTCGGTAATATTTTCTTTTTCGTGAACTGTAATGGTCAAATCGATAGCTATATTTCATAGATAACCTATGTACTTAACCTTGTGAGAAAGTTGAGTGGTATCGAAGATATTTGTAGAGTAGGCTAAACTTCTAAAGTGCTAAATATTTAGGCCTTGAAATTTGTAGGACTATGTTTTGGTCTCATATTTTTTTCTCGAACTGTAGGGGGCCTAACATAGCCTATACAATGTTTATGGTCTTACTAAACCTTAGCTTTATCGTGAAAAAGATGCATAGTCGTTTAATATTAGTCAATTAAGTATGGGTGCAATACATCAGCTAAAATAGAGCATAGCGAGGCAACATTAATGGTGTAGAGTGTAGGCTACCTTGGTTAGGCTATGAGCACTATGACTCATTCTTTCAAATTTAGACTCTGGATCACTTTTATTTATGCTACCATACGCCTTCCATATAGGCTATAGGCTATGGTGGCTGTACATATCAAGCCCAGGAACTGTGAAATAAGAAGGAACACAGTTGTGAGCATTGAATACTCGTTTGTAGGTTAATCTAGCCCTTTGGCTGGTTCAGGGTCAGGTGCAAACGTTGGTAAGCTTTCTAACAAGTTACTGGGGTTCTCAAGAAGAAGCCCCCAGTATTGAGATTTGAGGTAATGCATAGCTTGATTAGGCCTACCAATGACGCCTATTTTAACTCCCTAACGCCAGTGGTGGGGTTGAAATAATATTTTAATGTTATCACGTTTCATGTACATTATTATTTGTTATTATTTTATTAGTATTATATTTTATATTCTTATTTCAGACATGCCTAATGAACGACAAAGAGACAGAGTTCATCAAAGTGGTATATGTTTTACAGTATTGTACCATCCATTGTACATGTATTCCTAATCCATTAGATAACGGTGATATAATAATTAATTGTATATTAAATTATTACCAGTACCCCACTATTGAGTCATGGATATCGTCAAAATGCACCTAGGTAGCATTATTATTCTAAAAATTTCTCGGGGGGGGCTTACAGCGCCCCCCCGAACCCCCCCAGCTGATTAGGCTTGCTTCGCTCGCCACCCCCACCCCCTTCTATAATAAGCAAACCATGGAGGGGGCCCCTCCAGGCACCAAGCCCCCTGGGCCTCCAAATCTCTAGCTACGCCCCTGCCGCCGTTTGAGGTACAGAGGTAGCTTGTGTGTTGCCTCTGACGCGAACAAGTCCACTTGTGGATGGTAGGGTTCGGCAATCATCCTTTGAAAGATGTTTTGCTTGAGAGCCCATTCTACTTGAGTGCTCTGTCTCCGAGACAGAGCATCCACCCATATGTTCGCCACGCCGGGCAGATATGTTGCGTGAATATAAATCTCTAGCTTCGCAGCTAGTCTAAAGATCTTTTCCGACAACCCTTGTAACACTCGAGATCTCGCTGACCCTTGCTTTTGAATGCATGTCACTGCAGTCAAGTTGTCCATTCTGAAGGCAAGAGACTTTCCCGCCTGGCTCATGCCGTGCTCCTGTAAAAAGAATAGTGGGACTAGCAACTCCTTCGCATTGATATGAAGATGATTTGATATTGACCATAGACCCTGACCCTGATGCCCTAGGTTTGACTGGTAACCCCATCCCAGGGTTCCTAACGCGTCTGTATCGATCCCGACCGTTGGAGGCGGAGCTGTCCAAGTCAAGGAGGAGTGTATTACTTGTGGCTTCACCCAGGCCGCCAGGAGGCTGTGGATTAAAGTTGGAATTTTCCTCAGTGTTTCCGCTGGCAACAGCGGAAAGCACCTGTTTCCTTCCAAAATAATTCTTTTGACCTTCAGATGACCTAAAGGGACCGTCAGCTGTATCCAATTGAGTGAGCCCACCTGAGACTCCCAGATCCTTCTCGTTGTCGTCAGAAATCTCTGACGGTTGTCCTCGCTCTGACTCAGAGTGAGTAACTCAGTATCCCAGATAAGGCCCACCCATTGGATTTTCCTGGTGGGGATCAAGGAGGACTTTGCTAAGTTCACCTTGAACCCCAAGGCAGCTACATGATTTAATACCTGTTGAACATGTTGAAGGCATATTATTCTGGATTGTGCTACCACTAGCCAATCGTCTAGGTACCATAACACCATGAGCAATGGTAGCAAAGCCTGTCGGACTAATTTTGTGAAAACCCGGGGTGCTAGATTTAATCCAAAGGGCATTCTCTGAAAGACAAACGTTTGATCCCCGTTGCGTAAAGCTAGAAACTTTTGAAAGCGTTTGTTGATTGGGTTATGCCAGTAGGCATCTGTCAGATCTATTGAGCACATCCAGCCCTGCAGCGGGAGTGTTAATCTGATCTGATTTACAGTCAGCATCCTGAATGACTGATTGTGAATGTGTGTGTTGAAATATGAGAGGTCGATCACCGGCCTCATCTGAACACTGTCCCGTTTTGGCACCAAAAACAACCGGGATATGAACACAGGCATTGACACAGGACTGGGGATAATGATCTGCTTTTGGGCCATCTCTGTGACGATTGATCCCACCTCCAATGAAACACGATTGAATTCTGTGGGGATAAGTAAACGGGGTCGCCGGGACCACCGCCAGGAGAGGGCTTTGTGGATCACTGTCCTTACCCATGTTCGCCGGGGCCATACCCGATGACAATCTCGTAGGTTGCCAGTTGCATAACTGCCATGGTGTTGTCCGGCAGTACTACTCTCATTTCCGCCTCGCCTTGCCTTGGCACTGGGAGTGAGAGAGCCTTTTGGTAAGTGATCAGTTTTTTGAAGAGGAGGGATGTGACTCTGATTTTGGTGTGTGGGGGGGGGGGGGGGGGAGAGACCTTGCTACCATCGCTACTCGGTTTTCCCCTAGAATTACCCCTGAACCAACGCCCTCTACCCCTGAATTGCCCTCGCCCTCTAGGCGTCCCGTTATTTGCAGGGGTGGTGTAAGTCTTTGATGACTGGTATGACTGAGCTTGACCACGAAAAGAACTCTTAGCTTTAAGGTTAGATTTAGCTGGCTGCCCACCCTTAGATTTAGAAGTGGTAGCAGTCTGTGAGTCTAGTAAGAAATTTACGGTGCACCAGGCATCCTCAGAGGCAATAGTTTTGGTGAATACATTGGACAAAATAAGTCTCCTACCAATCTCCGCCGGGAGCATCCTCACCAAGTATACCCTCAGATCTTGGCGGACCCATACCGCCTCAAAGAGAGCGGTCCGGACGTCGCCGAGAGACTGAATTGAATTTTGGAGAAGAAGACGCCTGGTCAGTGAAAGAGCCTTCTGGGTCCCAGCGTCTATTGCCGACTCAGTCGTCCTGGCCAGAGAGGCCTCTAGTTGGCGGCTCAGTAGGTATTGAAACGCCAGTCTTTCTGCCTCATTTTAAAATCTTTATCGATCTGGACCTGTGTGGGGGGACAAAAAGGTTCAGGCAACTGGCATAAAGATAGTTTAGGGGCCCAAAAATTCAAAAATATATTGAGGTATCCCATCCGCCATGCTTACCGGCATAGAAAACCAATGATTGTCTTCTGACGGGAGCTGATGACTGCTCTTGTTTGTAATAGTGCTGGCAAACAGCTGGGCCTCTTGTGCCCACGCAACCCATGGCCCAGACTCCCCACCCTGAAGATGAACTAAAGATGACCCATGAAAGTCCCTGTCGTGAATCCTAGCTGGTATATATACCGTAGTTTGAATTTCCCGGGTTCACGACAGCTGGTTCCTTTTTGTTTATACACATTACTTTATTTATCTTTGTGGATAAATATTACTGTGGTTGCACCAATTATATCTTAGTTTATATTCCCTTATTATTTAATCACGAGGGACGATATAGAACCCTTAAATATATTTTATATTACAATAAAAGGGAATCTCAGTACACTTCACACAGAGACTTCGTCCCGCTCACAACAAACCACCAGTTGCTGCCACATAACAACAGAACTTCACTGATCTTCACCTACCGACATGTCCATCACCTAATCGACACTCTTTGCATCACAGCTAAGTTCCTTTAATACTAGAAGTACTTCATAGATATTACTGGGACTATCACAGATAGCCTACACATACATGTATACACGTAAGTCCAACGCCGACTGGTATCATATTTATAGCCTAGGCCAATTCATCTTCCCAGGTCTAATTATTTAATTTATATCCGTTTCTCCTCTACCCACTAGGAATAATAAACAGGATATAATTGGTGCCGTGTGACCAGGATACTGGGCCATCTGTTATATATTGATAGTGATTGGGGGGGTATTAGGCCTGACTTGTCTGCCTTTGTGTAGAGCTGGGCGATCCAGTGGACAACTGTTGAGGGGCGCATAATTATGTCCAGGATTTTCCGCTGGACCGTCCAGTGCAGTGCCCTGCTTTTTTTTTGTTAAGCAGTTCTATAGACCAGGGGCAAGGGTGGACACAGGCTGGGAAATTAGGTATAGCCCGGCAGCCCGGCTAGCCCGGATATGTTGCCGGGCAAGTGCTTTTTAATGTTGGTCTGCCCGGCGGTTGCCCGGGGGACAAGTCGAATTTTTTGCCTTTTAACCCTTGAAAAATGCTAAAATAATTATAAAAACAAACATACACACTTTCCATAAATATAAATAAAGTATAAGAGACAGGCAGATGTATCTACTATTTCCACTTTCAACGACCATTGGTTACTGGTAACGTAACGGCTGGTTTTCGATTCACGTTAATTTCACGTCACTATTCTCTCTATCTCCTCTCCTCCTCCCCCCCCCCCATAGGCCTACATAATATTATAATCGTTGGACGGTTGGATAGAGAAGAGGTACTTCCGAATAGGCGGCTCGCTCGCCGCTCTTTATCAATAACATTAGTGTTTCAATTGTCGCCGGGGAAGCACGTGTTTAGTGAGAAAATGTACTATAATGAGTGTGTCTAAGAAACAACAGGCTTCCTTGACAAGATTCTTAACACTAAAACAACCACCATCAACAAGTACAACTAGGTAAAACCGTTGTTTTAAAATAGTTTCTTAACTTTTTGTATCTAGCCTAGTCAGTCTGTCAGACGATAGATTTCTCTTATTGACTCGCCTCTTAAGTGAAAATTGTTGGTAAGCTACTCCACCTATGTTTTCTACCTAAGATATTTACTTAATGTTACAAAAATGTGTTTATAAACAATCTTAAGTATTTAGTTACACAATTTTTAATACAAAAAAATATATATGATACTCTGCAGTCTCTGTTCTCCTACTGTACAATGTAAAGTATGCCTAGGCCTAAATAAAACTATATGTATTGCCAGACAACTTGATCCCTGAGGGGATGGGTACAAACTAAGCTCCAGCATAGAGGCAACGTTCAGTTCGTTCGATTTTGTATCTTGTTTCGTGGGAGGGTTGGTAATTGATAATGTCTAACCGCGAATTATTATTTGTGTATGGGGGTTCAAGTGAAATGTGTGTTATCATAGTCATACTGTTGGAATGGCTGTGGTGGTGAATTTAGTTTGTAACCAGTGTAATCAATTCGATCATGCTGATCAGGGTCTTGTATTCACGTTCTAAATACAACACTGGTCTACTTCACCCTTAATGTCTGCTATTGCAGACATTGGTTGGGAGGCCATGGGCTTAAGTAATAAGTACCGGGTGTCGAATGTCGATTAAAGATGACTTTATCACTCACTTTCTGGACATATTTCTATTTTCTATATACAAAAAAACAAACAAAAAACAGCCATATTTATTATCATAAACTAAAGCTAGTCCTTCGCATTCATTAGAGATGTGAACCATGAATTTTGCAATATAATATCTACACTTACACACACACATACACACACACATACAGACAGACAGACAGATAAATAGATAGATAGATATTAGATAGATAGAGTTATTTATTTAGTTCAGATTTCAGAATGAGTTTTCTGCAGAGGTTTACCTTACTTAATATTCAACATGAATATGATTTCATAAGTTTTCTATAATATAATTGTACACTGACAGCTTATTACTTACTGGTACCGTATTAGTTATTTTTGACATATTAATTAGATAACTAATCATCTGATGTTATTGCATTGTTTGTAACTTTGTCACTGTCTTTATATGCTAACTTGTGAAAGCTATTTTTTTGCTATGTGCAACCTTTGCATTCCCCTAAGAAAAAAAATCTATTGAAAAAAAAAAAAAAAAAAAAAAAAAAAACATTATATACTGTATATACAGTATATAGCATAATTTGTATTAATTCAACAAATTTCATATTCAGGGCAAGTACAAAAATATCAGGGCAAGTAAGGAATATATCAGGGCAAGTAAATTTCTGAATTCACTAGCCCGGGGCAACTAGATCTGGAACACTAATTTCCCAGCCTGGGTGGACATTGTCAGGCAGACCTCAGCCTGGGTTAGATGTGCCAGGGAGCCGGAAGGTATTAGATAGGCTACTGGACAGAGCGCGTGCCTTCTTTGAGGAGAAGGACAGGGCCGAGGAGGAGCAGTCGACGCAATAGGCTAGATCTCAAAACTAGGACGACGGCTGCGGCTGTTCCTCCTTCAGAGGAGTCTTGATACTTCTTTCTTTTTCTTTGTAATTTGTTAAAATTTAATATAGTAAAGTAGAGTAATATGACAGGGTAAATTTCCTTTTCTTTGATCATTTGTAAACTCACAGGGGGCACGCGATCTGCATGCTTCAATTTGCTTGGCTGCTGTCGTCATCAATGTAAGCAGGTTAGCCTAGGCTTAGAATAGATTAGAATAGGTTAGCCTACAATGACGATTAGTATTGTTGTTCCTTAACCCTTAACCATCGGTGCACGACATATGTCGAGTTAAATAAATATGGACTATGTGGCGGTGCACCACATAATTTTATGTCGAGTGCCATTTTCAGCACGTAATGTTGCTCTGAGAGAGAGCGGAGCAGTGGGACGAGCGTAGTAACCTCATGACCGCTCCCCACCACCGCCATGGGTGTACTGAGCTGTATTCTACCCTCCTCCACCTCCTCTCACTCGCTACACAGGGAATTATGTAAGGAAATTACCTTTTTTTAGGGTTTTTGCACTCGTGTTGCACGATCGTTGCAAGAGAACCAGTGGTCGTACAAGGATGGTTCGGGTGTCATTGGAAAGCTCTGTTTATGCCCTTTCAGGGATAGATACTTGTTTTATGCTCTGGGTCTTGTTTATGCATGAAAATGAGCATGGAAACAACCCTATTTAGGGTAAAAAAAACCCAATGGGCGGCACAGTGTAAAATACCCTACCACCCGCTCTTTGTGTGTTAAGCTTTAGTTACCGTAAACTTTTAAGAATGGAGGATAAAGTAAAGTCATTGCGGCGGTTCAGGGCCGCCAAGAAGGGAGGGATTACTAAGCTTACCTCTAATCTGTCTGAATTTATTGAACATGCTGCTACACTGCATGATGTAAAGGGTGTGAAAATCACTTTAGAAAAGGCCCTAGCTGATATCGAGTCGTATAACGTAGAGTTGTATAGCTTATATTCAGATGATCAGTTAGAGGAGGAGATGGTGAAAGATATGCAGTATGTTAATCAAGTAAACAGTCAGTTAGCTGAGTTAGATAGTGCTCTACAGACAACCACTACTGGTAGATCTCATGATAGTGCAGCAAGTAGGAAACAGAAGGGTATTAAGCTACCCTCCCTGAAGTTGCCAGTTTTTGACGGGGATCCAACACAGTGGGTGGGTTTCTGGGAGCTCTTTGATTGCAAGAAATGGAAGAAATAGACTGGGAAGATTTAATGAATAACCTGACACCAGCAGAATGTCTAGTCTTAATAACAGAAACCATGACTCAAATCTGTAGCCACCATGTACCTGCAAGACAAACAAAACGAAGAAGCAAACAAGATCGGGAAAGGAGGAGGCTGTACAGAAGAAGAAAATTACTCACACAAAGACACACACATCAAAATCTACAGGATAGGCAAAAGGCCGAAATAGATTGGAAATAGGAAATTGAACAAAGGCTAAGAATATCATATGAACTACAACATATGGAAGAGGAAAGGAAAGCTATTGCTGGTATAAAGGAAAATTCCAAATACTTCTTTTCATACGCCAAACAAAAGGCTAAAACAGCATCAAACATCGGCCCACTAAGCAAAGGGGACGGCTCTTTCACAGGGGACAAAAAGGAAATGAGCGAACTCTTACGCAGGCAGTATGAAATGGCATTCAGTGAGCCTGATGAAACAAAAGTCATCAGAGACCAAAATATATTTTTCATGGAAACCTCCCCCACGGAAACCCCCCAGATGCTGGATATTGATTTCGGTCCAAAAGACATAGAAGAGGCCATTTCCAACATGCCATCCCACTCGGCACCAGGCCCGGACTCATGGAACTCGATCCTAATGAAGAAATGTAAGGAAAACCTCTCAAAACCCCTGGCTATAATGTGGAGAAGGAGTCTAGACACGGGTGAAATACCAGATAGCTTGAAAAACGCAATAATTGCCCCACTGCATAAAGGAGGGAGTAAAGCACCACCAAAAAACTATCGCCCGGTAGCTCTAACCTCCCACATCATTAAAGTTTTCGAGCGAGTCCTGCGAAGCAAAATCTCAACATTCATGGAGACAAATGAACTACACAACACCGGTCAACATGGATTCAGAGCGGGAAGATCATGTCTCTCACAACTTTTGGAACACTATGACAAAATTCTTAAAGCGCTAGAAGAATAGAAAAACGTGGATGTCATTTACACCGATTTTGCTAAGGCATTTGATAAATGTGACCATGGTATAATTTGATTTTTAGCAATGAAGAGGATATAGTGGAACATGTTAATGTGGATAGCCCTATAGGTCGTAGTGACCATGCCTGTATAAGCTTTAGTTGTAACATTAAATCGGAGAGGGATAATAAAAGCAATAGAAAAATATACATGTATGATAGAGCAGATTATGAGCTGCTGAGACGGTGTTTGGACATTGACTGGGGGGAATATTTGAACGGTGAAGACGCTGAAGGAATGTGGAGGAAAATTAGAGTCAAACTGGAGAATGCTGTATCCAAAAGTGTACCAGTAAGGGAATATAAGGATAAAACAAAATTGAGGAAAAGAACTAACCCAGAATTGCCAATGAAAAGAAAGCTTTGGATATTGATTAGAAGAAAGAAACGATTGTGGGAAAGATTAAAATTGTTAAAAAAGAACAGGGGGTCTAGTATAGAGGCTAAGGAAGTGGATCTGGAACGTAGACAAATAAACAATAAATTAAGGTGGGAAACAAGGAGGGGGGTGAAGGAGAGGGAGAGAGAGATAGCTAGAAATGTGAAGAATAATCCAAAAATATTCTGGAAGTACATTCAGAAAAAATTAACAAGAAGAGTAGGGATCCCAGAGCTGGTGGGGGGGTTGAATGATGGGAGTAGAGCGGAGACTGATAAGGAGAAAGCAGAGGTGCTGGGGAAATACTTTGGGGGGGTACTAACAGTGGAGTCGGAGGATGCAGTGCCTACTATTCCCATCAAACAGGCACCGGCACTAGAACTAGTAGAGTTTTCCCATGCTAGAATAAGAAGGGCTATAGAAAAAATGAACAGAAGTAAGTCACCGGGACCGGATGGGATACACCCAAGAATCATAAAGGAAGGAGGGGAGATGTTAGTAGAGCCATTGAAAATGTTATTTGAGGTATCGTTTAATACAGGACAAATCCCGATGGACTGGAGAGAGGCGAACATAACAGCTATATTTAAGAAGGGAAAGAGAAATGACCCAGGGAATTATAGACCAGTCAGTTTGACAAGTGTTGTGTGTAAACTAATGGAAACGGTAATTAGAGAAGGAATAATGGATCATATGAAGTCAAACCAACTTTTCAGTGGGAGACAGTTCGGATTCTTGCCGGGGAGGTCGACGGTACTACAGCTAATTAAGGTGGTAGATGATTGGATGCAAATTCTAGATGATGGTGATGTAATAGACGTGGTATATTGCGATTTTATGAAGGCCTTCGATAAGGTCCCACATAAAAGGTTAATAGAGAAAGTTAGAAGCTATAATATAGGGGAGAAATGTGTGAAATGGATAGAAGCCTTCCTGAAAGATCGGAGACAGAGGGTACTGGTGAATGGAATAGGCTCGGGGTGGAGGGAAATTACAAGTGGGGTACCTCAGGGATCTGTGTTGGGACCACTGCTGTTCGTTATATTTATCAACGACTTGCCTGAAGTTATAACTAATGGAAGTGAGGTATACCTGTATGCGGATGACACTAAACTGTATAGAAGAGTGAGGAGTAAGGAAGATATGGGTTTGCTTCAAGGAGATGTGGAGGGCATGAAGGGATGGTCTGAGCATTGGTTAATGCCTTTTCATCCAAAAAAATGCAAGTACATGCGGATTGGGACCAGCAAGATAGACAAGGTAGGATACAGTATGTATGAAGCGATGGAGGAAGTGAGTGCAGAAAAGGATATAGGAGTAGTGATAGATAATAAGTTAAATTTCTCAGAACATTTAGCGGAAAAGATAAACAAAGCCAATAGAATTGTAGGGCTGATAAGGAGGACATTTGTGTCACTTGACGAAGAAATCTTCAGGAATCTATATACAGCGCTGGTTAGGCCACACCTGGAATATGCAAACCAGGTGTGGGCTCCATATATGGTAAAGGATATAGAAGCAGTGGAGAAAGTGCAGAGAAGAGCTAGCAAGCTGGTACCAACGTTGAAGAACGCGGGCTATGAGCAGAGGTTGAGGACACTGGGACTTCCGACACTGGCATATAGGAGAAAGAGAGGGGATATGATAGAGACTTTTAAGATAGTGTCAGGAAAGTACGATGAGGATGTGTGTGAAGGTATCTTCTTGATGCGGGAGGGAACAAGAACGAGAGGACACTCTAAGAAAATTTACAAAGAAAGAAATAGGCTTGAGAAGGCGAAGAACTCATTTTGTGATAGAGTGGTAAATGAGTGGAACGCACTGCCCCAGTATGTAGTCGATTCCGAATCAATAAGGGAGTTTGAAAGTAATCTTGATAAAGCATGGGGAAGACAAGATTTGAAGTTTGATTATAAAACAAAAATACAGAATAGTAAAAATGTTGCGTCTGCTACCGCCGCCGCCAACACCGTGAACGACCGCAGCAGTGCAAGTACTGGTACTGAGCTGGATACACAGGCATAGTTTGCCTTTTTCCAGAGGATCTACTGTAAGAATACTGTAAGAATAATAGCCCACAAACTCAAAGCAAAAGGTATAACGGGGAAAATCGGAAGGTGGATATACAATTTCCTAGTAAACCGAAAACAATCAGTAGCAGTAAACCAAGTAATATCTGAGCCTTCGGATGTCAAAAGCTCAGTGCCTCAAGGAACAGTGCTAGCACCCCTTCTGTTCCTCATACTACTGTAATTTGCGACATAGATACCAACACTAGACACAGTACGGTGTCGTCTTTTGCTGATGACACAAAATTAAGCAAGATAGTAAACACACAAGAGGACACGGGCCGACTGCAGGAAGACATGAATGTAGTGTTCCAGTGGACCAGGGAAAACAACATGCAATTCAATGAAGACAAATTCCAATTAATACGGTACGGAGATAATAATGGCGTTAAAGAAATTACAAATTACTTAACAGAATCCAACCACATAATAGAACGGAAAGACAGTGTGAAAGACCTTGGGGTATTAATGTCTGAAAATATGGGTTTCAAAGTACATAACCAGGTAAAAGTTGCGGCTGCGAAACGTCTAACGGGCTGGATTCTACGTACATTTAAAACACGCGGTGAATTACCTATGATAACGCTCTTCAAATCTCTAGTGCTACCGCGGCTTGAATACTGTAGCATATTAACATCCCCATACAAAGCAGGTGAAATAAATTACTTAGAGAGTGTACAAAGAAATTTCACTTCGCATATAAGTTCGATAAAACATCTACACTACTGGGAGCGTTTAAGAGCACTGAATCTGTACTCGCTGGAACGTAGAAGAGAACGTTACCTAATAATATACACGTGAAAAATCGCAGAGGGTTTAGTACCAAACCTACATACTCCGATAGTCATGAAATTCAGTGATAGGAGAGGCTGGGAATGTGAAATCCCCCGGATGAATAACAGGGGTGCTATGGGCTCTCTGTGAGAGGGCTGGTTATCACACAGAGGCCCACGTCTCTTCAACAAACTCCCACGGCGAGTAAGAGACATGAGGGACGTCTCGTTAGACAACTTCAAGAGAGCCCTCGATGTCGAACTGCAAAAAGTGCCAGACGAGCCCATCCTCGCGAGGGAGCGAGCTGTCGCTTCAAACAGTCTACTACACCAAAATCACCACCCATAACGAGGGGCGCTGCGCTCCTTGGTGCCGCTAGAAGAGTGGCGAACACATCAAAAGTAAGTATAAGTAGTGTTCACTCCCAAACAGACTAAACTGACATTCAGAAATTTACGTATCTAAAGGGACAACTTAGTGGTGAGGCTCTACAAATTGTTAGTGGGTTTAGTTTGGTCGCTGCAAGTTATGAACCAGCGGTCACTATACTGAAAAACAGTTATGGTCAAAAGGATCGCATCAAAGCAGCTCACATAGCGAAACTGTGTAATCTCCCGCATCCTAGCCAGGAGGTCAGTGCTCTGAAAGATTTTTCCGCGTCATTTGAGTGTGCATTAGAGTCATTACGCTCTATGGATGTAACAGTAAGTGAAATGTGTGCAGTATTGTTGCATAATAAACTTCCTAGTGCACTCTCTGAAGTGATTAAGCGTGAATTAAAAGACAACTGGCTGGATGTGGATGAATATGTTCGTGTGTTTAAGACTGAAGTGTGCAATCTAGAAAGTAGACATAATCCACTAGAACAGTTTGGGGCGACCGCCACAGCAGTATATGCAGTGTATCAGAAACCCGATACCAAGCAGAAGTATGGATGTAAGTTGTGTTTAAAGACAGGACATTTTTGGGCAAAGTGTGCAAAATACAAGAACAGTCCCGCCAAGGCCAATAGAGCAAGGAAGTTGAAATTGTGCGTCGGGTGCCTGTCGTCAGAACATGGCAGCCAGGTGTGGGGGTCGGTTTTTACACCATACCCGAAAGAGGATTTATGGAGCTCCGATCTTACTCTCAACCATCTGAACAATTTAACCAGCACACCTAAACTTCGTTAAATGCGGAAATAGCCTCACGAAAATATCATGCCCTGGTGGGGGCACGAACTCTCGACCCTTGGGTGTGAGGCAGGCACCTTACCAGTTAGACCAATAGAGATATCCCACTTGGTCTGTTCGGCTCAGGGTATTTCCGCATCCGAGGTCTGTTTTAGGCTAGCCTATTTTCACTGACTTTACACTACTTCACCTTCCGGGAAGCGAAAGCTCCGAACAGAGAAGAACGAACAGAGAGGAACAAGCTTGAGCCGAATCGACCGAGAGTCCGTCAGAGAGATGAACGGGAATGGTGAGTCAACTTCACTGAGCGATGCTACACGCACCTACAAACTGCCCAGTTGGCAACTCGCTTGGGCGGCTGGCAACTCCACAACCCAACCCCATCGAGTCTCACAACACTCCCTGCTCTCTCCTATCCTCTTCCTTGCCCTGTGGGGATCGGTTTTTACACCATACCCGAAAGAAGATTTATGGAGCTCCGATCTTACTCTCAACCATCTGAACAATTTAACCAGCACACCTAAACTTCGTTAAATGCGGAAATAGCCTCACGAAAATATCATGCCCTGGTGGGGGCACGAACTCTCGACCCTTGGGTGTGAGGCAGGCACCTTACCAGTTAGACCAATAGAGATATCCCACTTGGTCTGTTCGGCTCAGGGTATTTCCGCATCCGAGGTCTGTTTTAGGATAGCCTATTTTCACTGACTTTACACAGGGGTGTACTAACCCTAAAATTAGGCCGTGCCGATTCTGCCAACAGAAACATTTTAATTATTTGTGTCCGATGCCACGCCTTGAACAAACTGGACAACCAGTGGCCCCTGAACCAACAGTGACCATGGCTGTGGCTTCGGGCCGTAATGCAGTGTTGTTGCCTACCGTTCAGATTCCCTTGACCGACAGAAACGGTCATACCAGTAAAGTAAGAGCTTTGTTGGACCAATGTTCGCAACATACCTTCATCTTGCGCTCTGCTTTATCGCAGCTTGATTACGTTAGGGTCAGTAAGGAACAGCTAAGGCTCCAGGGATTTACTGGCTCACTTGGTAGTACTGAGTATGAAATAGTAGAGTTAACCTATCATCACAGAAGAAGGGTGTGTAAATTGAGAGCCGTTGTGGTGGAGGAGTTACCAGTATACAAACCAGGGAGAGGATTAGAGATGGAGGTAAATGCTATCAAGGCTCGGGGTTACAAATTAGCCGATCCAGGTATCACTGATGGAGATATGATAGGGTTACTGATTGGGGCAGACTTTTATTACCACTTTGTACATTCAGGCTATGTCAGGGAAGGAAGTATAGTTATGTTACCCACAATTTATGGTTATGCACTGAGTGGTACTTATCAGTCAGATATAGAAGAGACCCATGTAGAGTTAGTCACTGTTCTTAAGTTAGCAGTAGACCCTTTAGTGGAGATACAGGAAGATATTGGCAGGAATTCTCCAGAATTAAAGGATCTGACAGCTCTATGGGACTTGGACCATATTGGTATAAGTCCTAATGAGGGTGGGGAGAAAGTCTTAAATAGATTTTCTGAAACGGTACAGTATTCCGAAGCACAGGGACAGTATATAGTGGAACTGCCGTGGAGAGATAACATAGATAAATTACCTGATAACTTTAAGTTAGCCCTGGGCAGAATGAGAGGCTTGCAGCGTAAGTTTATAAAGGATCCCAACTACTGTCAACAGTATACAAAGGTTCTGGATAATCAGATAGCAAGGGGGTTTATTGAAAGGGTAGAAAACAGGAATCAAGCTGGTCATCCCATTCACTACTTAGCTCACCATGGTATTACCAAGGATAGTGTTACTACGCCTGTACGGATAGTGTTTGACTGTTCGGCTAGGATGGACGAGAAGGCGTTCAGTCTGAATGACTGTCTGCATACAGGTCCATCGCTAGTGGCTGACCTCACCCAGGTGCTTCTGCGCTTTAGATGCCATCAATTTGCCTGGGTGAGTGATATTGAGAAAGCATTTCTCATGGTGGGGTTGAGTGAGAAGGATAGGGATGCTACTAGGTTTCTGTGGCCCGTTGATCCCTTGGATGTTGCAAGTCCTTACATTGTCTACCGGTTCCGTGCAGTCCTGTTCGGGGCCACCTGTTCCCAGTTCCTCCTTAATGCTACCATTCAAAAACACCTGTCTATGATACAGGAGAATAGTGAAGTAGTTAATAAGCTAAAAAGGGGGTTGTATATTGATAACTTATAGGGGACTGGTGATGATGTAAGTGATTTGCAACAACAATGTTGGGATGCCCGTAGAATATTTTCCAGTGCTAACCTGTCTTTACGTGAGTAGGTCACAAATAATGAGAGTTTGCGGGAACTGTTGCACCTGAAGGGTATAGCTTCCGCCAAACAAGACGGGATTAAGGTACTTGGCGTTGAGTGGCTAACTGATAAGGATATGTTACAGGTTAATTGCCGCGGAAGTAGCCCTGCATTGGTTACAAAACGCAAGGCTCTAAGTCTAACCGCGAGTGTTTTCGATCCTCTAGGAGTGTTGCTACCGGTAACCATCCGGGCGCGGAGGTTCGTACAGGACTTGTGGAGATTAGAGTGTGGGTGAGATGTCCCCATTCCAGATGACATGAGAGCTAACTGGCAGGGTATTTATGAAGATATGATAGATAGTACAGGTATCATGTTTCCCCGTCAGGTCACTAATTCTAAGAGAGTTACGCTGCACCTATTTAGTGACGCTAGCTCAGTAGCATATGGTATAGCGGCCTATGCGGTTGGTGATGAGGTGAGTAGGTTAGTAATGGCCAAAGCTAAGGTGGCGCCTATTAAGTCCCTCACCATACCTAAGATGGAGTTGACTGCTGTTCTTCTCGCAGCTCGTCTCGCATGTTATATATGTGAGGCCTACGCGGACGAGCTGATTATAGAGAATGTATACCTCTGGTCGGACAGCCAGATCACCCTATGCTGGTTGTCTAGTAAAAAGATTTTGCCTATATATGTTCAAAATAGAGTTGATGAGATAAAGTCATTAGTCCCCGACGCTCATTTTCGTTATGTGTCCACAGAGGACAACCCCAGTGATCTAGTCACCAGAGGGATTTCATATGTGTCCTTAGTTGCTTCTTCGCTTTGGTGGGGAGGGCCCACATGGCTACCTCACCAATTGCTATGGCCTGATCATGGCCCAATAGGGGGCTCAATAAGAGGGGACACCACTGTGGGTTGGAACATGAGTCAAGAAGGAACCCTGTCATTGCCGGTACCGGTTGCCCCTACTGCCATATTGAATTGGGACCGGTATGGCTCATATATGAAGTCATGGCATGTAATGGCATGGGTCCTTAGGTTTATTATGACTCTTAACCCGGGAACTGCTAGAAGACTCTTAAGAGTTCCCCCGGCGGACTGCGGGAAGACTCTTAAGAGTCAGTGGATTTTTTTTTTTTTTTAAACACTTACAATTTTATGCCCCTGGGCCATGCAAAATATCACTCCTCTACCTCCCCTCCTTCCCCACTTTCCTCCCCTCCTTCAGTTATCACCTATTTTCCCTGTTATTCCCTTATTCTGTGGTATATTTTCGTGCTAACATTAGCGAGTTGCAAGCAGGGCATTGTCATCACTGTTAGCAAGCGAGTGCAAGAGAGAGAGAGAGAGAGAGAGTATCGATCGACAGTCTCTCTCCAGCCTTGGGGAAAAGTGGCGGGAAAGGAGGTTGCCTCAGCCATACATTATGTAACTCCCGGCCTGTATCGCCGATTTTGACCATCCAAACGCTGTTTCCACTTGTTTTATTGTTGTAACAGGTTAATACCTTTATAATCAACCTATAATAGGCGCATATGGAGAAGTATTAATGCTATTTATGATAAAATGAATATTTTAGTGATGGAAACAGCTCAAATATGTGCGCACAGGCAGAGGTGTCTAATACCCCCCATGCGCACTTCAGAGGTTAAAGAGAAGACACAAGGGAACTATCAGGCAAAACCGGCATACCTGACGGTGCCGGAATTAAGAGCAGCAGAGTTAGCCATGATTAAGGTAGCTCAGAGAGAAGCTTACTCTGAGGAACACCACTATTTGTCAAAAGGACAGGGCACACCAAGCAATATATATAGTGAAGCAGTTAGGCCTCTATATGGAGGGAGGCATGATACGCTGTAGAGGTAGGCTACACTTTTCAGCTTTACATGATAGCACCAAGTACCCTATCCTTATCCCTAATAAACATCGTATAGCCACTCTCCTTAGTAATTACTGCCACAAAGTGTGTAACCATAGTGGTGTTAGTTATGTTGTAAATTACATAAGGCAAAGATGGTGGATCCCCAAGATTAGACAGGTAGTAAAGAAAGCCTTAAGGGGATGTATCATCTGCAAGAGATTGCAAGGTACATCATACCGTGCTGTACAGGCCCCTCCATTGCCAGAGTTTAGGGTTCAGGAAGTGAGTCCTTTCCAGGTAACTGGGGTTGACTACACAGGTGCCTTGCCAGTAAAAGAGAAGGGGGGTACTGTAAGTAAATTATATGTAGTCTTATTCACCTGTGCAGTTACTAGAGCGGTCCATGTAGAGACGGTGTCTAACCTCTCCTGTGAATCATTTTTGCATGCGTTCCGTAGGTTTAGTAGCAGGAGGGGTTACCCTGAGATTATGATGAGTGATAATGCAACCACATTTGTTAGCGGAGCCAGTACATTACGGGAGTTGATAGATGATGCAAGGTTAAAAGGTACTCTAGCGGAATTCAAGTACGAGTGGCGGTTTATACCGGCCAGGGCGCCATGGTTCGGTGCCATATGGGAACGGGTCATTGGCATCCTAAAGGCTGGCTTGAAGAAGGTACTGGGTCGAGCATTGGTTACCACAGAGGAACTGAATACGGTATTACTGGAGCTCGAGGCCACAGTCAATGATTGCCCGCTTGGCTACAGCTACAGTGATCTTGAAGGCCCTCTACCCATCACTCCTTCACAACTGGTTCATGGGAGGCGGATCAGAAGCTTTCCAAGGCGAGAAGGGACGGATGAAGATCTCAAGGACACGACGTGGCGTAACAACGATTCCATCAACCAACGCTTCCAATATGTAACGAAACTCTCACACGACCTGTGGAAAAGGTGGAGCACTGATTATCTAATATCACTCAGGGAGCAACATCGTCACTTAATGGTAAAAAGAGGGATAGCATCGCCGCAAGTTGGGGACGTCGTTCTAGTACATGATGACGGCCCCCGACTTTTTTGGCGTATAAGTCGGATAATGAAACTTCTTCATGGTCCTGACCACGAATGTAGGGTAGTTCAGGTAAACACAGGAGCCGGTTTGACCACCTGACCGGTGGTTAAGCTATACCCACTAGAGATAGATTTAGAGGTAGTGGATGGCGACAGCAAGCCGAACTCTGATAATATCCTTCCTGCTACTGGAGCGGACCGAGGTGATACCCCTCAGAAGCCGTCATGTCGGGCTGCTTTGGGTTCCTCCCAGTTGTGGCGATCCATGATCGGGACGGGACAATTGTAAATACTTTGTATATAGCTGGTGGCGGAGTATGTCGTGAATCCTAGCTGGTATATATACCGTAGTTTGAATTTCCCGGGTTCATGACAGCTGGTTCCTTTTTGTTTATACACATTACTTTATTTATCTTTGTGGATAAATATTACTGTGGTTGCACCAATTATATCTTAGTTTATTTTCCCTTATTATTTAAATTTAATCACGGGGGACGATATAGAACCCTTAAATATATTTTATATTGTTACGATAAAAGGGAATCTCAGTACACTTCACACAGAGACTTCGTCCCGCTCACAACAAACCACCAGTTGCTGCCACATAACAACAGAACTTCACTGATCTTCACCTACCGACATGTCCATCACCTAATCGACACTCTTTGCATCACAGCTAAGTTCCTTTAATACTAGAAGTACTTCATAGATATTACTGGGACTACCACAGATAGCCTACACATACATGTATACACGTAATTCCAACGCCGACCGGTATCATATTTGTAGCCTAGGCCAATTCATCTTCCCAGGTCTAATTATTTAATTTATATCCGTTTCTCCTCTACCCCCTAGGAATAATAAACAGGATAGTCCCTGAAGGGTACAGCATTTAATTCCGGGGTCAAACCCTGTAAAAGCTTAAGATCATTGAACCCATCTGACTTAGTCCAGTCGAAAAAAATGTTTTCCGGCGGATGCGGGAGGCAAGGCAGGGGATTGCATTTGGACAAAATAATCAGGATTATAAAATGTGGGAATGGCCCTGACGACATCATCAAGCACCTCTCCCGACTGGTTCTTGGCCCACAACTTTTTAGCCTCACTAGCCTCGATTAACCAATGTTCCGGCAGTTTCAAATTGGATGGTAACAAAGCTGTGGCACCCGAAGTGGGAGCCTGAGTAGTGACAGTAGGGGGAGGCAAAGTTACACTAACTTGAGGTTGCACTGGTACTTGCCCTAGAGGTCGCATCACCGGGGCTACTGGTACTGGCACCACTACCTGTCGCTCGCCTTTAACCTGTCTCATAAAGTCAAATAACTCTTGCAGTTGTTTCTTAGCTACAAAAATACCACTCTCTTGATCAGACTGGGACGCAGAACGTGACGTCTCTGACTCCTGCGTTCCAGATTGGCGAGAAGCTGGGCGTTGGCCAGACGCCAGCTCCTCGTCATATACTTCTTGTTGGTGTAGATTAGGACCCGGTGACCGGGTCGGGGGGGCCGGAACAGCCTCCAACCGAGACTCGCCGACCCGGGCAGCGGTGTCGTGTGTTTCTGTTTGTGAGTCAAGATCGTAGGTCTCAGACACGTCTTTCAGGTTCAGATCCGGAATGTCGTACAAGAATGGGTCATGTCCTGAGGGCTGCTGGTCAGAAGAGCTATCATCTTCCTGCCGGCTAGAACACACACTGCTACTCCTTTCAATTCCCAAAACTGGCACGACCTTAGGTTCTGGCTGCGGGTTGTGGGGAATAGTGAACCGGTGAGCTTGGCCAGAGACATGACTAGATGTATCTCTTGGTGCCTCGCTGTGTGTCGAAGACCTGACCGGCGTGGATGGTGGCTTAGCCGCCTTCTTCGACTTGGAGGACGTCCTAGACTTGCTCTTCCTGGACTTGTCATCGCCGGCATCAAGTGAGGCGTCAAATTCAGTGCGGGACCTCTTAGTCGCTTGTTCATCAGATGGCGACTTAGGTCTTGTTCTAGGAGAGCGGGGCCTGTCACGCCGGCTAGACGAAGCTGGTACTTCCGGCGGATCAACGGTCCTTGGTCGCTTAGGTTGGCGGGAGGAAGTATCACAAAAAGAACCCACAGCCTGGGGTGAAGTAACTAAAGCCCCTTTCAACAAGTCATCTAAAATCTGGTCATCCAGCTGCAAAGATTTATGGGCGACCGTCTTACAGTACGTTACATAATCTGACCTAATGTGAAGTAAAATAGTTTTACATTGGCTATCAGCATGGGTCAAATAGGCATTGCGGAAGGCTGAACAATGAGGGCACGATCGGGAAAGCCAACGGGCTCGTGAACGGTCAAGACAAGGAACACACTTCAAACAGAGGGTGTGTCCGATAACTGTTAAATTGTTACAACCTAAAGCCTTACAAAAAGAGAAAGCACTCTTATCCATTATAACTTCCTCCTGCCAGGGAGATCGCAGAATCCTCCTAGGTGTCCCACATGCGAACCTGGTGTGAGAAAATTTCAAGAATCAATGCTCATAAGGACACGCTAGGCTGGCAAAGCTAAAATAGCAATAAATCTCCACGTTAAAAGAGAAAGAAGAATTGAATAACACTAAACAATCTTAGTTCCCCTTACGTTAAGTACATTCCCCAAAAATGTAAGTGAGTAGGTAGTAGTCCCATGTTCTACTTAAATAATATAACTTCTTACCCAAGTGACCAACACTGACCTCATCCCGTCTTGTGATGCAAGAACTAACCCCGGCGACCAGCGCTACTACGGATATTAGCCTAATTCTTACCCCCGGCGGACCAGTCGCACAAAAATTAAAGCAAAACAGTTTAACTGAAAGCTACAAGATAGGAATGGGTGAGTTCGTTTCTCGGCTCAGCCATTAATATCCCGGCGGACGTGGCTCCCCACGATGCACCCCCAGGATAAACGTCCGAATGTACCAAGCAACGAACGTTTGTATCTGTTAAGTTATTTGCGGCGGAGATTAACGTGTAATAAAGGAGAAGGCATAGCCGGACCTCCGGAACACAATTTTAGCTACATGCCGGCTCAGCCAGAATCAAACTAGACGTCGTAAACAAAACAGACCAAATCCATTACAATCCTGTACCAAACGGCGGATGTTTTGAATTTTAACATAACTCTTAGATGTTTCCCGGCGGAAAAACCACGCGAAACAAATAGAGACACGTTGTTATTAAGTCTTACTTTATAAAAATCCCGCCGGAAGGGCCAACCCTCCAATATGGAATGAACAACGTGGTTATACATGAATAGTAATCAATACATCAATAATAACACACCCTAACCATATATATAATAACCTCGGAGCTTTCCCAGTGTATACCACCTCCTCTACGTAGGGTACGTAGCACCCGCCTTGCAACACAATCCCACCCCTACTCTGTGCAACTCTGCAACCCAAGAGTGAAACGCTATTCTCAGACTTTCTTCTATTCAACTGCTGAGCTCTGGAACTCTCTCCCAGAATCAATCTTTCCCTCTTCCTATGACTTAAATTGCTTCAAACTTCGTGTGTCCAGGCATTTTAGCTCGAACGTCCCTTGATTTCGGCCCTGTCATTCTTTGAAATTTGGGGAGGCACTCGTTGCAGGCAGTTATGCCTTTTATCTCCCTCATTCACATAGAAAAAAAAAAATAGATGGGGGCAGATGGCGATGAATTAGACATTGTAGCACAAACCTGCGATCCACCGAAGACCTCACCAACACGTAGAAGCACGAAGAGTAGGTTGAAGAGCAGCATGGCTCCGTGCAGGATCCCTCAGCTAAGTGAGACAATCCACGAGCACTAGCCCACGAGGCATACTTGTTGAACACCCAAAATGGACCGAACAACAGGCCTCATTTCACCCTATAAGAAGCCTCATGACTACACAGTGAATTAATAATGAGCTAGGGGAATAAAACACAAACGTGGGAGCCTCGCCTTATCACAACGAGGACTCCGCCTAACATGTTTACTATAGACCCTGAAAACAGTCTCCAGGGCCCGCATTTAACACTCACAGCCTACACAAGTCGATAAGCTACCTGACCTCAGCACATAACACGTACAAGTGAGCAAAGACTCACCATAAACGAGGGGAGGTGACGAAGAAGGGAGGTCAGGAGCGCCAGGGACACACGTCCGATCCACGCGGGCCCGGGAGAATTAAGGAGGAGCAAGCGCTTCGAGGAGGAAAGCGAAGCGTACACAAACAGCAGACGCATGAGAAGCGCAACGCTAAGAAAGTTTAATATTTTTATTTCATTATTTTTTACTAGTTTTTCTAGTAGTGGTACCCACATCATATAGGACGAGTCCGTGAGTGATTTTTAAGAGCGTTTCGCTCACGATGTGTGGTAATCGTATTTTGATCTCTCCCGGGCGGGAAGTTTGAAAGGCAAGCTTGAGTTCAAAGATTGGCCATTACCAACGTTAAGGCGCATCGTCAATGATGAAGGGGCCACTAATAAATTATACTCATTCACCACCTCCATTCTCTTTCCTCCAAGCAACCATTTTCTTTCCTCCTCTTGCTCGCCTCTGCCCACTTCCATGATTTTACTCTTCTCTCCACTAAAGCCCACTTCTAAATCCCTCCCATATCTTCTAACCTCTGTGACGCCTCCCGGCGTTGACAGAATGGTTGTGTGGGGCATTGCAGCTCGCTAGCGCTCGCCAGGGCTACAGTTGTCCTAGAATGATCTGCTTTATTTTATTAGTGTCGTGTTGCCACAGACAGTCTAGAAATGATCTTTGTTTTGGTCTGTGACCGCGCCTTATATTTTATATTCGCTATAATATAAATGTTGCTTGTGTGGGAGGCGAGCGAGAGAGGGTGAGGGGGTACACCTGGCAGCGGGGTGAGCTATGACGCGGCTCGCTTGGGCGCTGACGGCGTTGGCGGCCGGGTGGTCAACTAGTCCCTTCCCATCGCGGCCGCGTGTTCTTTACCAGCTCAGAGCTTGCCTGACACGCGTATCGCCTACATCCTTTGCAATTCTGTCCCCCATACTCGCCACTTTGCATACTATTTCTCTCTCTCGACTTCTCCTTTCTCATTCTCTAATCTTTATTAAAATCAACATCCCTTCTGGTTTCAGCATAGACGTTCACCGTCGACCAGTCGTATTGTACGCGAAGCTCTCAGATATTTCTATGTATGAGGTTTGGAGAGACGGACTTTTCCGTGTGTGTCCTCTCTCGGGAAGGTTGTAGACCGGTATATGTCTCCCTGGCAAGGTGTTGAGTGATTCTGCTTGGTTATTTAAAGCTAGACTAGGGGTAAGGTTACTGTGTCGTTGTCTCCGATGTGTGCAGTGTTAGCTAAGCCCTGCACGACATCGACAGGTACTGTGGGAGCCTAAGTTGTCTTCGGGTGGGTTTACTTTGCGAGCACAGCGCTGTGGTGTGAGAGGGCCATAGCCTATCCCTCACAACATAGTGCTGCCTCTTTGTGTTGACTTCTGAGGGATCGCCAGGATAGAACTAGGTACTAGAGACCTAGATTTATCAAGAGAGCATCCCCGTCATATAACGTAATCTTCATTATACCACCTTCGGACAACGTTAGGCTACGAGCCGCATGCTCGCCCATTGTTGCCCTGCCTTGATACCCCAGCTAGACTTTATTAACTGAGCAGACACTGGTTAGAGATAAGCCCCCATTATTATATGTATGCAGCATTATTATTCACTGCACTTTTGAGCCGAGGTTGTTGTTGAGTTGCACAACCCGAGTAGGTTGTTGCGTTGTGTCACGAAGCATTTCTTTAGTTGTCGAGCATTACTACCTTTGCGCAGTCTTTATTATTCGCCTGCCTATTATTACTATATGTCCTAGTATTTATTGTGACCCGTATTCTGCATTATAATTGTTCAAGATTCTTTACGAACATCTTCCCAGCATCAGACTTATTTCAGAAGTTTCCAGTTGATGTTGCAGGACTAGCATTGCACTTTCTTTAATACAGGAGTGCCAGTTATTTGAGTATTTACCGTAACGCTAATTAATCACGTTAACTATCTTTTCTTTGTGTAACCTAATCGAGTAATCTTTTACTGTTTGAGAATAGGCTGTTTCATCGAGCGTCAGCCTAGTGTGTGTGCACCAGTTACCGAGTCATAGGATACCTCGTTGTCCAGGCACGACTCAGGGCGGTAATGGTGTTTTGTTTTCCAGTGTTTAAGGCAGGGGTTGGATCTAGTGTTACCGCTGTTGCGTTTTGCCATTATCTAGTCCAATGTTGAAGAGCCCTGTGTCTTTGAGAACCTGGATCGTAACAAATGGCGACCTAGCTCAGGATCTTGTGAACTAAGAGATAATTGCAGGATTGTTGTGGTCATTTGTTTTATTGAGGAATATAGTGGGCACGTTAATTTTTTTTTTGGCAAAGTAGTATAGCACTTGAGAGTCTTCAGACATTTTTGGCAAGTGAATAGTGCTACATAAGAGTTTGGGGTACTTCTTTTCCAAATATTGTGGTGAGAAATTTTTGTGAGCATCATGTCTTATACCGGATCAGAGGAGAATGGAGACACAGTACGTCATGTCGAAACGGAGGAACAGCAGCATGATGAAATGGTTAATCAGGTGAACTGTGAGGAGGATGCTAGGATATTTTTGCAATGGCCTGTTACTGCCGAGCGGTTGGAGGGTATGAATCGGTACGGTCTTCAATGCCTGGCCACAGCTATCGGTCATGCGGTTACTAGCAGCATGACCAGGGATAACTTGATAACGTGTGTACTGGGCAGGGTGACTGGTGAGCGAGATGGGTTGAGTGCTCAGAGCCCTTCGGCCATGCTTCCCCTACACTCGACTCCCAGCCATCCCAGTAGTTTGCCGACCCCGGGTACGCTTCTGATCCTATGCCAATTAACTGTGGGGTCCCGCAGGGAAGCATCCTTGGTCCCTTACTCTTTCTCTGTTATGTGAACGACATGGAACTGAGCGTCTCATGTAAATTATTACTGTATGCAGACGACAGCGTGCTCTTGGTTTCAGGAAAAGACCCAATAAGTATTGCCGCTTCACTTTCCAAAGAACTAGAATCATGTAGTGAATGGCTAGTGAACAATAGACTATCTCTTCACCTGGGCAAGACGGAAGCCATCTTATGTGGAACAAAACGCAAACTGAAAGACATTGTGGGCTTCTCGGTCAACTGTAATGATATTCCTATAACAACAGTGTCACAAGTTAAATATCTCGGACTAAAACTGGACGCGAGTTTGTCAGGTGAAACAATTTTTGGAATCTATCCTGAGTAAGTGTAGAGCACGTATAAAATACCTGTATAGACAGGTGGGATGCTTGCCCGCGGCGACCAAAAAGACCCTCTGCCAAGCGCTTGTTCAATGTCATCCTGGTACTCTGCATCATCTAAATCAGCACAGCACAAACTTCAGGTCACTCAAAATAAAATGGTTAGGTTCATGCTGAACCTAGGACCCAGATCACATGTTGGCCAGGAACAACTTCAGTCACTAGGTATGCTCAATGTCGCTGACAGGGCCAAACAAATCAGGCTCACTAATGCCTTCAAAATTTTCTATGACAGAGCTCCAGAGTACCTAAAGAATTATTTTGTTAAAGCAAATGAGAGGAGTGGACATAATACAAGAAACAGGATGTTTAATTTTAAGGTCCCGAGAATCCAAGGACAGGGTAAGCAAACATTCTTCTTTACCGCCATCAAAGACTGGAACGACCTACCCCAGTCAGTCCGTGAAAAGAGAACACTGTATTCCTTCAGACGTAGCCTGAAGGAACACCTGAACCGGACAGATGCGAGAAGGGAGCACCAAGCTTATGTCTACTACTAAATGCGACATAAGAGATAGACAAACCAAACTGAAATGATTACTGATTACGGATTACTGATATTTACTATAGGATGTAAGGTATCTTAAAATAACCCCCTAGAAATACTTTCTCTAAAGTATCTATTTCTTTATCCTCCCCATTTTCCCAGCTAACCTAATCCCACAAGGACCCCAATGGAAATACGCCTAACGGCCTTATTGGGCTATCCTTAGTTGGAATTATGCAAGGCTGGTACATGTCATATTTGTAACAAACTATGTGGTACCAACTCTGTAAATTGCTAACTGAATAAATATTATTATTATTATTATTATTATTATTCCGCAGTTGGGTGGTGACTGGCAGGGTGGGTTGCCCCTGGGGGGACCACCGGTAATTTCAAACATTGTAGCACCTTCACCTCCTCAAGGGTTAACTCCAGAATTATTGCTTCAGCTCGAATTAGCTAAGATCGAAGAGAGAAAGGCTATCAGGGCAGGTGAGCAGCAAATAGAATTAGCCAAGATAGAAGAGAGAAAAAGTCACCAGCACATAGAGCTAGCAAAAATCCAAGCTGATTTAGAGTCGACTAGGTACTGTGCCGACATGGATGTAGAGAAGTCGCGAGTAGAGACAACGGGACAGCGACTTGGGGCTGGTAACCGTGTTCATGAGCAGTCTCTCTCGCACTTATTGAATCTGGTTCCGGTGTTTGATGAGAGTGGTGTAACAGAATTGTTCACACGCTTTGAGAAGAAGTGCCAGGAACACCAGTGGCCAGAGAATAAATGGGCAGCACTTGTATCCTCTAGATTAATAGGCAAGGGTCTTAAAGCCTACGATGCGTTGCCTATAGAGTCTTGTATTATCTATGAGGAACTCAAGGAGGCTGTCCTGAGAGCATACGAACTACAACCAGAAACGTACAGGTTGAAGTTCCGGGGTGTTACCAAGGGTCGGGAGAGCACCTTTTTGGAGCATGCCCGGGAGCTGTCCGATGCTTTTGGGAATTGGCTGAGGTCGGAGAAAGCTACTACGTTTGACGACATTAAACAGTTGGTGCTTTTAGAGCAGTTTTTCAAATGCACGGGCGGCGACCTGACGTTAAACCTTAAAGAAAAGCAACCAAAAACTCTACAGGAGGCAGCTGAGATGGCTGACCTCCGGCTACCACTAATTCGTGGGTGCGGGTCTGCCCAGCGTAGTGAGGCAGGTAACAAGGGGCGTGACGCCCCACTCCCCCGAGTTAGTGATATACCTTATGCAAACAAGTACAAGAGCCATGATACCAAGACTGACCACAAGACTAGCACCGTCCCATTTAAGAAGGGGCCAGGCCCTTCCCAGTACCAAGGGAAGCCCAAAGGGGAGTTGGAGTGTTATCATTGTCATAAAAAGGGGCACTTTGCAAGAGTCTGTCCTAGCAAACCACCTACAGCAGCTGTGTCTTTGGCCTGCAACATTGGTGTGTCTCCGAAGTCATCTGAGTTTGCCCGGGGCAGTTCGTCAGAGGCTGAGGCACAGCCAATGCAGAAGCACCTGGGAGGCTCGAACCCTGCTCAGGATGTTTTTTGCGACCATAGAGGGCGGGGTTGCGTGATGTGGGCGGGGCGCAAGCATGGAGTAGAGGTCTTGCGTGATACAGGTGCTTCCCAGACTCTGATGAAAAACTTGACTGGCTACCCTATAAACGCGGCTCGGGTGGTGGTGGTGCAGGGTATTAATGCAACTCGGTCATACCCGCTGGTGCGGTTGGAGTTGGAGGAGGATGGTGTGGCACGTGAATTGGATGTCGGGATTGTGAAGAAACTGCCAGTGGAGGGCGTCGACCTTCTTCTCGGCAACGACTTTGCAATGCCCGCTTCTGAGGTTCTACCCTTAGTCGTTGCCGAGAGGCCGGCCGACGTGAGTAGGGAAGAGCAAGAGTGGGTCGAGCGGTGCCAGACACAACCCATGGCGTGTGTTGTCACCCGAGCTCGGGCAGCTAAAGTGTCACAGCCTAGTCCTCCGTCTTCAGACCAGCGGAGGAACGATCAACAGGAGGAGGCTAAAGCTGGAGTTGGTTTTAAGAGTTTTGACTCGGCGGCTCTCCTGGGTGATTCAGTATTAGCACCATTACTTAATTCTGGAGTAGCCCCTGGGCCTGTCATCGAGAGTGACGAGGCTGGGCATGACGAGTCTCCACGACAGCAACGTTATGTACATCGAGAGAGACAGAGGGAGCAGCCCAGTATCGGGGAAGGTCATGCATTGCTCCGGGAGCAGTTAGATCGCTTGGCACCCTCAGATATACGTCGGTTGCAACTAGAGGACCCTGAGCTCCAAACGTGTGCTAATGGAGCTGTAGAGCTCGACGAGGACGGCGATGCACAGCCAGGAGATTTTTTTATTTAGAAGGCATCCTCTATAGGCGTTTTCAAGACCCTAAACGTAGTTGGCAAGAGGGGTCCGGAGTAGTGGACCAGTTGGTGGTGCCACGGGAGTGCAGGGATAGCCTACTGAGGTTGGCGCATGACATACCACTGGCAGGACATCTAGGGGTGAGAAAGACGGTGGCGGCTTTAGAAAAATTGATTTGGTGGCCGGGGTTGAAGGGGCAGATGGTAACCTGGATAGCAAGGTGTCATACGTGCCAGAGGGTTGGAAAACCTAACCAAACAATTCCGAGAGCCCCGTTGCACCCCATTCCTGTCAGTGGACCGCCCTTCAGTAAGGTCATCATTGATATGGTCGGACCCCTAACCCCTACTAGTGCCGGTAATAAATTTCTATTAACTATCATGGATGTGGCCACTCGTTATCCTGATGTATATCCAATGAGAAATGGCACGGCGAAAACTGTTGTCCGGAACCTGCTCTTGTATTGCTCGCGGTATGGTTACCCGCAAGAGGTGCAATCGGACCAAGGTTCTAATTTTACCTCTAATCTGTTCAAACAAACTATGATTCAGCATGGCATCAGCACTGTCGTCTCTTCTGCGTATCACCCGGAGAGTCAAGGGGTGTTGGAGAGGTGGCACGCCACACTGAAAAGCATGCTTCGATGTTATTGCGCAGAGAACGGAAAGGATTGGGACCTTGGTCTGCCATATGTTTTGTTCGCGGCAAGAGAAGTACCGGGAGAGAGTCTCGGTTTCAGTCCGAATGAGCTTGTTTTCGGGCATCAGGTGAGGGGCCCTCTCCACATGGTGAAGGAGATTTGGGAGGGTACCGCTAAGCCATGTTCTATGTTGAGATACGTCCTCGAGAGCAGAGAGAGAATGCTTAGAAGTCTGGAGCTGGCCGTAATTTGGTGAGTTCGCAGGCCCGTACGAAGGACAGGTACGATACTAAGGCGAAACTCCGGGAGTTTCAGGTAGGTCAAGAGGTGTTGGTCCTGTTGCCTTTGGCAGGTCATCCTCTGGCTGCCAAGTATGCTGGGCCTTATCGGGTGGTGTCAAAGATCTCCGATCTAGATTACCTCGTTGCCACTCCAGACCGGAAGAAGCGTAACCAACTATGCCACATTAATTTGTTGAAGGAGTATGTGAGGCGCCCACCTGAGTCACTAGCTGTCCCTGTGTTGACCTGCTGCGGTCATGGTGGAGAAGGAGAGGGGGGCAGCAATGATCAGGTGGATGATAACTGGGATTGTCATGTCTCGGCGGATCAGTGGGCGGGGAATTCGAGCCAATGGGCGCATGATGCTCTGGCGCACCTGCCGGAGGAACAGCAGGTGGCAGTGCAGCGCCTGTTCGATTCATACCCCACTGTATTTGCCGAGCACCCAGGCCTCACTACTCAAGCGGTGCATGACGTCGATGTAGGAGAGCACCCCCCCTTCAAGTCGATACCTTATCGGGTGCCACCCATTAAACTCCCAGCGCTCAGGGATGAGCTGGAGTATATGCTGGCGAGAGGCTTGATCGAGAAGGGGGCAGTACGGTGGACTTCTCCTGTCACTCTGCAGCCCAAACCTGATGGAAAAGTTCGGTTCTGCATTGACTTTAGGCGGTTGAACGGGTTGACCCCCACCAATGCATATCTTCTTCCCCGGGTGGATGACAGTGTGGATAAGATCGGGAAAGCAAGGTACTTGACCAAGGTAGACCTCGTCAAAGGCTACTGGCAAGTACCACTGTCTGAGCGGGCTAAAGAGGTGTGCGGGTTTGTGGTGGATGACAGTACTTACCGTTGCAACGTGATGCCATATGGTCTGAAAAATGCACCGGCCACTTTCCAGAGCTTAATGAACGACATCGTAGCAGACATCCCAAACTGTACTGTCTACCTTGATGACGTGATCATTTATGACAACGATTTCCAAAGTCACTGTGAGCACATAGAAGCCTTATTTAGTCAACTTAGTAAAGCAGGCTTGGTGGTTAATCTGGGCAAGTGTGACTTTGTGCAAGCCACGGTGCAGTATCTGGGGTTTGTGGTTGGGTTAGGGCAGGTGAGCCCGCCCCAACAGAAGATACAGGCTATCGACTTGTTCCCCAGGCCAACCACCAAGCGGCAGATCATGAGATTTTTGGGCATGATTGGGTATTACCGCCGCTTTATAAGAGGCTATTCTACTGTGTTAGCTCCTTTGACAGATCTACTAGCCAAAGATAAAAAGTTCCGCTGGGCACCTGAGTGTGAGCAGGCGTTTCGAGTAGTTAAACACCTTTTATGCACTCACCCTATCCTCAGGGCCCCGGACTTTGAACGACCATTTCAGTTGGCGACTGATGCCAGCGGAGTAGGGGCTGGTGCCGTACTTTTGCAGACAGACGAGGAAGGTCTTGAGCATCCAGTCAGTTTCTTTTCAAAGAAATTTAATTCAGCACAGAAAAACTATTCGGTTGTTGAAAAGGAACTGTTGGCAATCGTGTTAGCGCTCAGACACTTTGAGGTCTATGTTCCTGCCTATGGGCCAGTCGTGGTAGTGTATACCGACCACCACCCGCTTAAATTCCTCAATCAATTCCACAACCGGAATATGAGGCTGACCAGATGGTCGCTCATGTTGCAAGAGTACAACTTAGATATTCGCCATATTGCCGGTTGTGAGAATGTGATTGCGGACTGTTTGTCGCGGGTGGAGGATCCGGGGTAGGCTACCACAGTATGTTGGTATAGCCTCCTGTCTTGGCTCGCGGTGTATTTTTGCGCTGGTGCTTGTTGGCTCGCGTGTGTAGCATCAGCGTAGGGTCGCAGGGCAGGAGTTGTTAGCTTTGATTAGACGAAAATTAGGCTACATCTATAGTAACCGCCAAAAACAACATTAAAATAAAATATAAAAAATTAAATAAAAACTCTTTCTTTTTGATAATTAATTTTAAGATAATATTGTAGCTGAGTACTGAGTGCAGATGATGTTCCCTCAGTAGGCTGTGCTTCTTAAAGCTCGCTCTGGGAGCACAATGTTATGAATTAATGTATTATATTTGGGAAGGGTGATAAGATTTTTTTTTTATATATAAATGTTGTTGTATTTTTTTATAGGAGACTGAGCTTGCATTCCATGAGTGGCAGAGTGGTTAGGAGTGGCAGATTCTAGCGACATTCTGTCTGTTCAGATATGGGCCCATGGTTGACTGTCCCATATCTTGGGGGGGGGGGTGTGACGCCTCCCGGCGTTGACAGAATGGTTGCGTGGGGCATTGCAGCTCGCTAGCGCTCGCCAGGATGGGGGGATGGGCTACAGTTGTCCTAGAATGATCTGCTTTATTTTATTAGTGTCGTGTTGCCACAGACAGTCTAGAAATTATCTTTGTTTTGGTCTGTGACCGCGCCTTATATTTTATATTCGCTATAATATAAATGTTGTCTGTGTGGGAGGCGAGCGAGAGAGGGTGAGGGGGTACACCTGGCAGCGGGGTGAGCTATGACGCGGCTCGCTTGGGCACTGACGGCGTTGGCGGCCGCGGCCGCGTGTTCTTTACCAGCTCAGAGCTTGCCTGACACGCGTATCGCCTACATCCTTTGCAATTCTGTCCCCCATACTCGCCACTTTGCATACTATTTCTCTCTCTCGACTTCTCCTTTCTCATTCTCTAATCTTTATTAAACTCAACATCCCTTCTGGTTTCAGCATAGACGTTCACCGTCGACCAGTCGTATTGTACGCAAAGCTCTCAGATATTTCTATGAATGAGGTTTGGAGGTATATGTCTCCCTGGCAAGGTGTTGAGTGATTCTGCTTGGTTATTTAAAGCTAGACTAGGGGTAAGGTTACTCTGTCGTTGTCTCCGATGTGTGCAGTGTTAGCTAAGCCCTGTACGACATCGACAGGTACTGTGGGAGCCTAAGTTGTCTTCGGGTGGGTTTACTTTGCGAGCACAGCGCTGTGGTGTGAGAGGGCCATAGCCTATCCCTCACAACATAGTGCTGCCTCTTTGTGTTGACTTCTGAGGGATCGCCAGGATAGAACTAGGTACTAGAGACCTAGATTTATCAAGAGAGCATCCACGTCATATAACGTAATCTTCATTATACCACCTTCGGACAACGTTAGGCTACGAGCCGCATGCTCGCCCATTGTTGCCCTGCCTTGATACCCCAGCTAGACTTTATTAACTGAGCAGACACTGGTTAGAGATAAGCCCCCATTATTATATGTAGGCAACATTATTATTCACTGCACTTTTGAGCCGAGGTTGTTGTTGAGTTGCACAACCCGAGTAGGCTGTTGCGTTGTGTCACGAAGCATTTCTTTAGTTGTCGAGCATTACTACCTTTGCGCAGTCTTTATTATTCGCCTGCCTATTATTACTATATGTCCTAGTATTTATTGTGACCCGTATTCTGCATTATAATTGTTCAAGATTCTTTACGAACATCTTCCCAGCATCAGACTTATTTCAGAAGTTTCCAGTTGATGTTGCAGGACTAGCATTGCACTTTCTTTAATACAAGAGTGCCAGTTATTTGAGTATTTACCGTAACGCTAATTAATCACGTTAACTATCTTTTCTTTGTGTAACCTAATCGAGTAATCTTTTACTGTTTGAGAATAGGCTGTTTCATCGAGCGTCAGCCTAGTGTGTGTGCACCAGTTACCGAGTCATAGGATACCTCGTTGTCCAGGCACGACTCAGGGCGGTAATGGTGTTTTGTTTTCCAGTGTTTAAGGCAGGGGTTGGATCTAGTGTTACCGTTGTTGCGTTTTGCCATTATCTAGTCCAATGTTGAAGAGCCCTGTGTCTTTGAGAACCTGGATCGTAACACCTCTTATAGCATTCTCTCCATGTCCTCCCTCTTGTCCGCCATCAAAATAATATCATCCGCAAAGGTAAGAATAGCCAGCCTGCCTCCTATTTCAACTCCTATTCTTAGCCTCTTAACTCGCTGTACTAATTCCTTTACATACAAGGCAAAGATGATTGGTGACAAAGTACAACCCTGCTTAGCCCCCCTTTGCCAACACCCACTCCATTTCCCATTCGCACAACCTTAATTATCTTTGTCCTTGTCACTTCATGTATACATGCTCTCCACAATCCTCCTAACCTTATTGGTCACTCCGCATCTCTCCAGACATACGGGAGCGAAGCATGGACGTTGTTGGAGAGACACAAACCAAGAGTGAGAGGGGTGGAAATGAGTTAGTTGAGAAGTGCGTGCGGAGTTACATGTAGGGATAGACAGATGAATGAGGAAGTACAAGAGTTGTGTGGCGTGGATGTAGATGTGCTGGAAAGTGTGAAAAGGAACACCTTGAGATGGTTCGGCCATGTGGAACGTATGGGAAGCGAGAGAATGACTAAGAGAGTGTACGAGAGTGAGGTGGAAGGATGGAGTTAAGAAATATATGTTTGAAAGCGGTGTTGGATGGGAGGAGGGGTGTCGACTAACTGGAGACAGATATGCATGGAGGCGTTTCATTCGTGGCCACCCCTATGGGGATCACGGCGTCCGGCACTAAATAGATAGATAGTGTCATACCAGGTTTTTACTGGGGTTGTATTGACTAATTAGGTAGGTTCTTATTTGACTGGGGAAAAGGAGACCAACACAAATACAAGTACGAAGGCAATAGAGGATACTATAATACAGAGTACAAACATAGATTATTCTTATTCCACAGTAACATAATTATGTGGTAAAAATACTTATAGTTAAATCAATAGAATTGAAGCTTCATTCTTACCTTAGATTCAAATAAGAGTTGGAGCTGTTTGTGGTTCATATATTCAAAGCTTCACTTGCAGGTTCGATACTTCAACTATTTGTTATATAGTTTACCTATGTTAGAATCTTTATAATTGTCACCAGTTCACTCTAGCACTTCTCCCTGTTAACCTCTGAAGTGCGCATGGGGGTAATTAGACACCTCTGCCTGTGCGCATGTATTTGAGCTGTTTCCATCACTAAAATATTAATTTTACCATAAATAGCATTAATACTTATTCATATGCGCCTATTATAGGTTGATTATAAAGGTATTAACCTGTTACAACAATAAAACAAGTGAAAACAGCGTTTGGATGGTCAAAATCGGCGATACAGGGCGGGAGTTGCATAATGTATGGGTGAGGCAACCTCCTTTCCCGCCAATTTCCCCCAAGGCTGGAGAGACACTGTAGATCGATACTCTCTGTCTCTCTCTTGCACTCGCTTGCTAACAGTGATGACAATGCTCTGCTTGCAACTCGCTAATGTTAGCACAAATATATACCTCAGAATAAGGGAATAACAGGGAAAATAGGTGATAACTGAAGGAGGGGAGGAAAGTGGGGAAGGAGGGGAGGTAGAGGAATGATATTTTGCATGGCCCAGGGGCAAAAAAAAAAAAAAAAAAAAAAAAAAATCGATGTTTAAAGCTGATTTTTATTTTCTCTTACTCTTAACCCTTAAAAAGAGGCTCACCACATAAGTCGTATTTAATAAAGCTGGACTATGTGGCGGCGCTCGACATAGGTCGAGTGGCAATTTCAGCACGTAATGTTGCTGAGAGAGAGAGACAAGTGGTGGCAGGAGACTAGCGAGCGTATGACTGCTCCAGACCACCGCGGCGAACCTACTGACACGAATCTCAGCTCCCTCCTCCCTCTCTCACTCGCTACATACTGAATTGAATGGGGAAAGTACCGAATTACATGCTTTTTGCACTCGCGTTGCACGGTTATTGCAAGAAAACTATCCATCATACAAGGATCGTTATGGTGTCATTCGAAAGCTCTGTTCATGCCCTTTCAGGGATAGATACTTGTTTTACGTTCTGGGTCTTATTTAGGCATGAAAATGATCACGTAAACAGCCCTATTTTGGCTAAAAACACCCCGCTGGGCGGTACATATAAATAAACCGCATAGGCCGCTAAAGAAGGGTTAAGAGTCTTCCCGCAGTCCGCCGGGGGAACTCTTAAGAGTCTTCCGGCAGTTCCTGGGTTAATACCTACTTATTTTTTCTTGACAAATAAAGCCTTATGAAGACTAAAGGTTACTCTGCCGATTTCTCCTATAGCCTACTACAATTTATTTGGCAAGAAATTTAAATTGACTTTGTTGGAGATGGAGAGACTACTTCGTCCTACTGGTTTTGAAGGCTCACAAGATACGACACCTTCCCAGTGGAATCTTACCTGGTAATCTTACCTGGTGGGGCCACCCGATCAGGCGTCCAGCCAAAATTCTGACTGGAGGGAGGGGTGTGGCCCAAAACAATAGTCGGGTTCGCCAGTCAAACGTGCAAATTAACAGACTAGAAAATAACGGTAATGGTTGACTGACTTAGTGTACCTTACACAAGAGTTAGTTTCAAAAGAAGTTCAGGAGTCGAAATAATAAAGTACTAGATAAGGACTAACATGGGCTTACAGCTTTAGGGGACAATGGGGATATGGAGGTGGGGTTGATTTGTATATCAAGTATCAATATAGTTGAACAAGGAGTTGCAAAGCATCGTGGAGTCTGGATTTAAATGAGTTAAGGGAGGGAGTGTCAACTACATGGTCATGAAGAGAATTCCACTGCTGGACAACACGGCAAGAACAAAATCTTCTGCGGGCCTCAACCTGGGAATGTTGCACTTTAATTTTGAATCTGTGGCCTCTAGGGTGGCCAACATTGGGAGAAAGGACAAAGAGATCTTCAGGTTTAACAGAGGACAGACCATGGAAAATTTGGTAACAGTAGATCAAATCGCACCTTTATACCTTTAGCTGAATACAGATTTAGGTTATTGAGTCTGTCAGAGTAGGAGAGCTGGTTGAGACCGTGGACCTGCTTGGACCATCTACGTTGCACAGATTCAATCAGTTTAACATCACCAATATAACCTGTATTCCAAACTGGAGAAGCAAAATCAATAATAGGGCGAACATCACTTGTAAATAATGTAGTCATAAATTGAGCAGAGCGACAAATAGTGGACTTAAGTAGGCTTGATGCGACTCCTCCGGCCTTAGCTACAGTAAGTCTGGTGTGTTGGTAAAATTTTAAGTCAGAGTCAACTGTAACACCCAGATCCTTGTGAGAAGTGGAGCGTTTAATGGGTGCACCTCCTAGTGTGTATAGGTAATGGGCAGCATCGTTTGCACGGGATCGGGAGAATCTTAGATGTACACACTTTTCAATGGAGAATTTCAGACCCCAAGACAAGGAAATCTCATTTAGTAAGTCGATGTCGTGCTGGAGATCCGCCAACACATACCTAGGATCTAAGGCCTTTTTCCAACAATACATAAAAACACTTAACATGCATTTCACGCAATACATTCCCAGTTATTAAGGAGACGCGATAATAATGAATTTAGCTCGCATTGCGTGGATTCCCCTTGACGAACAAGTGAGTGAGGGCTGGGAGAAGTGAAGGTATAATTTAAGATCATCAGCAAACATCATCATTTTACAACTGTTACGCTGGCCAGCTTGCCAGAATGTGCTCGTACTCGCTAGCGCTCGCCAGGGCAGTGAAATGGGCTATAATAATCGTAGAACGATGTTCTTTCTTTCCTAGTATTCATGTTGTCACAGACAGATCAGTGGTGGTCTTTATTCTTGTCTGTGACACTTGGAAGTATTTTATATCAGTGATAGAGTATAAGATGTGTAGTGTGAAGTTAAGGAGAGAGAGAACGAAGGAGGCAGCGAGGTTGTATTTTGTGTGTGTGTATGTACGTGTGCCTTCCTCGCTCGGGCGGAGGTTCCTACGCTCTTGATTGGCCGGCGGGCCTGGCGCGTCCTATGACGCTTGCTTTTCATGACGTAGTGGTCTGTGATTGGGTGCCGCCGTCCTAGTGTTGGTGCTGGGGGGCTCCTGCCCGCATGTCTCCTTAGAGCTTGGCATGGTGTGCTTGGTCCTAGACGTCCCTTGCAATCTGTCCCCAATCTAACCCCCTGTACTACTGTTTCTCTCTCTGAACTTCTTCTTTTCCATTACTTCTCATCTTTATTCAATTACTTATCCCTTCTGGTTCTGCATACGACTTCCATAGTCGGCCAGTCATATTACCAGCACCAGTTCTCACATATATGTTTTGCACTAGCTTTAGGGATTATTAGTCATAGTCACATGAGTCATATTATCATTGGGTGCTTCTAATTATTGAGTTGTTTTTTGTTACTATTTAATGCTAGACAGTGGAAGGTATCTTTGGTCGTTGTCTGAGTTATGTATATGGCAAGTCAGAGCCTGTACGACTTCGACGGAGTTAGGTAGCCTGTAACCCTTGTGCATATTTTTCCTTTGCGAGCGTAGCAGTATACAAGCGAAGGGCTTTTGCCTACTCTTGCTCGTATGCTCGCTACCTCTTTGTGTTGACCTTTGTGGAGCGCCAGGGCAAGACCAGATACTTGAGATCTGGACTTACCAAGAGAGCCTCCTAGTCACTTAACGTAACATAAGGGAAATCTGTTCAAGGGGAGACAGTAGGCTACGAGCATGCTTGCGCTCTGCCTAGCCTCCTGGTACCTTTTATGCCGCTGCTAGACTTTATTAGTAATAAAGACAGCATTGTGTTTATTAACTTTAACTGCGTATGCTTTAGGAATTATTCACGTATTCTTTTTGCCTAGGTTGATGCATGGTGCACAACCCAGTATGGCTGTTACTTTGGCTAAGGAAGTACTGTTTTGAGTGGCTATTATTAGTGCTGTCACAGATTTGTTGCACTCCCTTGTTTTATATATATGTATCCTACTTATTGGTGTATTTAAGATACACACTTTGGTGTCCTGCCCCTGCATTATTTCTGTTCTATATTTGATGAGCATCTTAGAGCATCAGACGTTTTCAGAAGATTCCATATCTGATTGCTGTAGGACTAGACTTCCAGTGTTTTCATAGAGCATTGAAGAGTTTAGTGTTGAGTACAGACTCACACTAAAGTTAACGTAAGCATATACTCCTTTATTAAATCTTGTTATAGTTTATTTAAGCATTGTTATTACTTAAGAGCATTTTATTAACGTAAAGTACTCCTGTTGTGAGTAGGCTTTGCCGTCACCGGAAAGCCTTTGTAGAAGTGCACTAAAACCCAGTTAATTGATACCCCATTATCCAGTAGATTAACTCTGGAGGGTTTTAAGTGTTTTGTTCACCGGCGTAATAGTTCGAGGGTTTGGAATTAGCGTACCGTACCGTTGTTGCAGATATAGCCTATCATCTAGTCCAATATTAAGTGCCCTTGTTTATTTCGTAGTGCCGGTCATAACAAATGGCGACCTTAGACCAGTATATAGTGAATTGAATATTGCATTTTGAGAAATCTTATTGCCATTTGGGGTTGAATTTATTTCTCGCAGTGTTGGCAGTGGACATTGTTTTGAGGATATATAGAACTTGTTGGAGTTTATTGGTGACCTAGTATTGCACTCAAGAACATCTTCGAATATTTTTTGTGAATAAAGCTACGCGAGAGTTTGGCTATTTTTGTCTTGACTTGAGAATTTTGTTGTTGACTCCATCATGTCACTGGACAGGTCTGAACATAGTGAGGGCACAGTGCGAGAGACAGGCGAGGAGGTGGAGAAGGTGGAGTTGTTAAACGGCGTTCGGGTGGTGAACAATGAGGAGGATGCTCGGATTTTTTTGGAGGAGCCTGTATCGGCGGACCGGGTGTCGAGGCTGGACCGGTACGGACTGCAGTGTGTAGCCACGGTCTTAGGGTTTCCCAGTACTAGCGGTTTGTCGATAGGTGAGCTGGTTACCTGTGTGCTCGGTGGGGTGCGTGGTGCTTCGGGTGGAGCGGGAGCTGGGGCACCTTCGTCCCAGCCCCCATTCCACTCGACTCCTATCATGGCGCCCCCTCGGGCTCCGGAGCCGGGTACGTTCCCGCAGGCTGATGCCCGTTGGCGGTTGGGTATGCCTCTAAGTGACTCACTGGGTGGGTACCCGTTAGTAGCACCCCCTCCTCAAGGTTTGTCTTCCGAGATGTTGTTTCAGCTCGAACTCGCCAAACTTAAGCAGCAGTCTGAGCTTGAGCAGCGGAGGTATGAGGCTGAGCTCGAGCAGCGGAAGCATGAGGCTGAGCTCGAGCAGCGTGAGCGAGAGTCTGAGCGCAAGTATAAGTATGAGAATGAGCTCAAGCAGCGAGAGGCTGAGCTTAAGTTTGAGTCTGAAAGGTATTGTGCCGATGTTGATCTAGAGAAAACTCGTGTAGAGGTGACAAGGAACCGTGTCGTCCAGGGGGGTCGAGCCCATGATCAGTCCCTGTCGCATCTACTAAAGTTGGTTCCAGTGTTTGATGAGTTAGGAGTTACCGAATTTTTTCTCCGGTTCGAGAAAAAGTGCCAGGAGCACCAATGGCCCGAGGAGAAGTGGGCAGCCCTTGTTTCGTCACGATTGACGGGGAAAGCACTCAAGGCGTATGATGCTTTGCCCCTAGATTCCTGCGTGAATTATGAGGCGTTGAAAGAGGCTGTCCTGAGGGCGTATGAGTTGCAGCCAGAGACCTATAGGCTGAAATTTAGGGCTGTTCCCAAGAGAAAGGAGAGTACTTTCCAGGAACACGCTAGAGAGCTGTCAGATGCATTTGAAAATTGGTTAAGATCGGAGAAGTCAACTACTTTTGATGCAGTAAAGCAATTAGTGTTGTTAGAGCAATTTTTTAAATGTACTGGCAGTGACTTGACTCTTAACCTGAAATAAAAGCAACCTAAAACTCTGCAGAAGGCGGCTGAGCTAGCTGACCTCAGGTTGTCATTAATTCGTGGGTGCGGATCTGCACAGAGAGCTGAGGCAGGTAACCAGGGGTGTACCACTCCACCCCCCCGAATTAAGGACACAAATAATTACCCATTTAAGAGTACTGTTGCCAATTTTGATCCCAAGTCGAAACCCTTCCCGTTACAGTAAGGCCAGGGCCCTTCCTCACCTCAGAGGAAGTCCAAGAGGGAAGTGGAGTGTTTCAAGTGCCATGAGAAGGGGCATATTGCACGCTCATGTCCGAGCACACCGCCTACAGCAGTGGTGTCACTAGTGAGCAACATCGGTGTGTCTTTGAGGTCTTCCGCGTTTGCCCGGGGTAATACGTCGGTTGCGAAGTCACAGTCGGTGCAGAAGCAGCAGGAGGGCTCGTCACCTGTCCGTGATGCTTTTTGTGGTCATAGGGGGCACGGCACTGTAAGGTGGGCTGGTGTGGAGCATAGGCTTGAGTTGTTGCGTGATACGGGCGCTTCTCAGACACTTGTTAAGAATTTCACTGGCAAGCCTATTAACGCGGCTCGGGTTGTGGTGGTTGTTGTTGTTGTTGTTGTTCCCCAGGCTGTCTGGCCGAACAGCCCCAAGGTCTCAAGCAAGGCCAAGGCCATAAACGAGTGCCCCCACAAAACCCTCCCTGCTTACCACTAACAAAGCCCGGGTGACCGAAGCCACTCCAAGGCAGGGAGCTGAGGAGGGTGCGGAAATGCCCAGGAAACCAAAACCCCACCCAAGGCCCTGTGCCCCTCAGCAATTATGAAGGGAAAGTTGAGGGGCAAGGGAAAAATGTGACGCTTTGGCTCCCAATCTGCCAACTTCTAGGTTGGCAGTAGGGAGGGCAATCCACGGAAAAGACGCCGTCACTTGAGATCTAGAAGATATATAAGTAAAAGGAACAGTCAGAGTAAGCTATGGGTATGGCAGAGAACGCTCAGCTCTCACTCTGGTTCAAGGCATCAATGCTACACGGTCTTACCCGCTGGTCAGAGTGGAGCTTGAGGTGGACGGTGTGACACGGGAGTTGGATGTGGGTGTGGTGGAGAAATTGCCAGTTGAGGGGGTCGACCTCCTTCTCGGCAACGATTTTGCGGTGCCCACTTCGGAGGTTCCACCCTTAGTCGTTGCCGAGAGGGCGGCCGACATGAGTAGGGAGGGGCAAGAGGGGCTCGAGAGATCTCAGTCCGCTCAGGTGTCACAGCCTAGTACCCAAGCTTCAGACCAGCGGAGGAAGGGTCGGAAGGAGAAAGTCAAGGCTGGTCGGGTTGAGAGTTTGGACCCAGCGACACTCCTTGGTGACTCGGTACTTGAACCAATGATGAGCTCCGGAGTGGCCCCAGAACCTGTCCCCCCTAGTGACATGGTAGGGCGTGATGGCACTCCACGACAGAGTAGTTCCCAGGAGCAACTAGAAGATCTTAGTCTTGAGAGTTGTGGGAACGGGGCTATTGAACTCGACGAGGACGGTGAAGCATGTCATGTGAACCTGTCGAAGGAAGTTTGTGAGGCAACCACCTGAGCAGCCTACTGTCCCTGTGTTGGTCTGCAGCGGCCAAGGTGGAGAAGGAGAGGGGGGCAGTGAGGCGCAGGTGGTGAAGAGTTGGGATTGTCATGTCTCGGCGGAGCAGTGGGCGGGGGACACGAGTCTGGTGGCTGTGGAAGCGCTTGAGCACCTGCCTGAGCAGCAGTGTGCAGCGCTCCAGCACCTGCTCGGTTCATACCCCACTGTTTGTGCCGAGCACCCAGGCCTCACAACTCATGCGGTGCACGATGTTCCGCTGGCAGGTCACTTGAGTGTTAGTAAACCGTTGGCCTCGTTGTTTTAGTGGTTCAAGGTGGGTGACGAGGCTTTGGCATGGCTGCCAGGTCAGGGTCGACCCATGGCTGCTAAGGGTGGTGGTCAGAATCAGGACATTGAGCAGATTGGTGAGGTTGGCTGTGGAGTGGATGCGCCCGGTCGTCGCATAGCCTCCCAATACTGCTCTAGAAAAATGCAACAGATAGACCGACTGTATCTGGCCGTGGCGCTGAAGGCGGTGATGCTGCGCAGGCAGATGTAGTCGTAAGGAATGTGGGGGTGCGCATGTACGGTATCGGCGGGGAGGCCTTAGCACTTATGAACTATGGGAGTAACTGCACAGGTGGTACAGATTGTCCCTCTCATGACCTGGCTGTTCTAGGGCCAGAGGTGGAGAAGGAGGGAGACTATAGTGTAGAAACTGCGGTCTCGGCTGGGTTGTGGGAGGGCAATGAGCATGTTGTTCTTCGAGATAAGTTGCAACCTCTTGTTCCTAAGCGTCAAGAGAAGTTGTTTACAACACAAACATGCACAACAACACAAAACGGTGGCTGGCCAACTTCCTAGCAGGCAGATGTGCACACGTATCTTTTGCCGGTCAGTCATCTAAAATCAGAAACTTTCCAAACGGAGTCCCACAAGGATCCGTCCTATCGCCCGCACTCTTCAATCTGTACATGCACGATATAACTACACCCAATACGCCCCAAATAAACTTAGCCTCCTATGCAGATGACATAACACTCACATGCACACACCATGACCCAAAAAGAGCAACAGATCTCCTTCAACCCTATCTCAACACACTACATGGCTGGTGCACTACAAACAGACTTAATCTAGCCCCAGCCAAATCCACCGCAACCCTGCTCACAAGTTGGACAGGAGAACACGAATACATCCCTCAACTCACCATAAACAACACACCCCTAACACATACACACACACCCAAAATCCTAGGAGTAACATATGATACTCATATGACATTCAAACAGCACACCACAAACATTAAAAAGAAACTGACACCCAGACTTAACGCCCTCAGGTCACTTGCTCACACAAAATTTGGACACAACAAAGAAACTACCACCACAGCATATAAACAATACATAAGATCAGTGATGGAATACGCAAGCCCAGCCTGGGCTTCTAACCTAGCTGAAACACATCATAAGACCTTACAGACTATTCAAAACAAAGCCCTGAAGATCATTACAGGCTGCACAGCTACTGCACCCACAGATCACCTACATCAAGAAACCAAAATCCTCAAAGTCAAAGACCATCTGGACATGAGAGGCACTCAATTCCTGGCAGCAGCCTCCACAAACCAAGATCACCCACTAAACTACATGGCAACACACCCACAGACACCAAGAAATATCAAAACAACACCCAGCACACGGTATCACACACAATTATTGTCCTCTCTCCCTCCCTGCCCACCCCAAACCAACTTCCAGAAGCACATCCATACTCATATCTCTCACCGATCCATCCACTCACTCGCAGACAACACGCAGCTGCATGCATGACCTCCCGAAATCCATCCTTCCGAATCCTCCCTTCCTCGCGAGGACAGAGTCCACCTGGCCAGGCTGAGATGCGGACACCATCCAGCTCTCCTGAGCTATCAGAAGAGACTGGATGACTCCGTTGTCGACACCTGCCCGGGATGTAACACAGCACCCCATACCATTAAACACATCATAGAAGACTGCATTTCACACAACCACTTACGCCAACAACACAATCTACACTCAATGAGAGCTCTGTGGGAAAGCCCGATCGTGGCCATGGCCTTTCTCAGGGACTCGGGGCTGTTCGGCCAGGCAGCTTAGGGAACAACAACAACAACAACAACTAGGCTGTGGCAGTACATCCGCATGTTTGTTGATTCTCCAGGCCTGATGTACGGGGTAGAATCCGACATGGAGGCTGGAGACAGTGCAAGGCTCAAGTTGGCTCCCTACCGTATAAATCCTGCTCGACAGCCTGTCGTAAAAGTAGAGCTGGACTACATGTTGGAGAAGGGTCTGAGGGATAAGGGATATCGTGAGTGGTCGTTGCCAGTAACTTTGCAACCTGAGTTAAGGGGCAAGATCCGTGGTTGTGTTGTTTGCAAGAGTGTTGGTGCATCATCCCTAACAGACGCCTATACCTTATCTAGAGTTGACGACCCCATAGACCGCATCGGGGCTGCCTCGTTTATCACTCAGGTTGAAATAGTGAAAGGTTATTGGCAGGTCCCGTTGCCGGAAAGAGCGAAGAGAAGTGCCAGTCTTGTGATGGACTGGGCAGTTTATCAGTGTCAGGTGTTGTTTTGCTGCCGGAACACAAGTTGGATGTGTGGCATGTTAAGGGCACTGATAATGTTATGGCTGATTGTTTGTCACGGGAGTGTATGTCTTAAGGAGCACCCTCTCCGTTCAGTCAGTGTTTGTTTGAAAGTGGAGAAAAATTAGGCTTGCCCCTGTAGTGCAAAGCTGCCAAAAACACTATTAAAAATAATACAAAAAACTCACATAAAAACTTTCTTTTGATAGTATATAAGTGTAGTATGTTACAGCAAGAATCTAAGACATTCTGAGTTTTTGTCTTAGTAGGCTAGGCTTGTTGAAGCTTGCTCGTTGAGCGTAATATTGTTAACCCGGGAACTGCGGGGAGACTCTTAGAGTTCCCCCAGCGGACTGCGGGGAGACTCTTAAGAGTGAGTGAAAAAAAAAATCAACTTTTGACATAAATTTTTTTTTTTTTTTTATATTTATTTTTTTATTATTATTTTTTTTTTGGCCCCTGGGCCATGCAAAATCTCAGTCCTCTACCTCCCCTCCTTCCCCACTTTCCTCCTCTCCTTCAGTTATCACCTATTTTCCCTGTTATTCCCTTATTCTGAGGTATATTTTCGTGCTAACATTAGCGAGTTGCAAGCAGGGTGTTGTCATCACTGATGGCAAGCGAATGCAAGAGAGAGAGAGAGAGTATCGATCGACTGTGTCTCAGTGGCCTTGGGGGAAATTGGCGGGAAAGCAGCTTGCCTCACCCATACATTATACAACTCGCGGGCTATATCTCCGATTTTGACCATCCAAACGCTGTTTTCACTCGTTTTATTGTTGTTTCAGGTTAATACCTTTATAATCAACTCATAATAGGCGCATATGGATAAGTATTAATGCTATTAATGGCACAATGAATATTTTAGTGACGGAAACACCTCAAATACGTCAGCACAGGGGGACGTTTCCAATTACCCCCATGCGCACTTGTTAGGTTAAGTGATACTATTCTTTTGGGGAAGTGTAGTGTAGATTTGTTTTATATAATGAAGTGTTTTATCTTGTGATTGTGCCTTGTTTTCACAACTTGGGGGAGTAGCTGGGTGAGGCGGGGTTTATGAGCATTCTGTCTGGTCAGATGTGGCGTTTACCTGAGGTTAAAACGTCCCACATCTTGGGAGGAGGTGTTACGCTGGCCAGCTTGCCAGAATGTGCTCGTACTCGCTAGCGCTCGCCAGGGCAGTGAAATGGGCTATAATAATCGTAGAACGATGTTCTTTCTTTCCTAGTATTCATGTTGTCACAGACAGATCAGTGGTGGTCTTTATTCTTGTCTGTGACACTTGGAAGTATTTTATATCAGTGATAGAGTATAAGATGTGTAGTGTGAAGTTAAGGAGAGAGAGAACGAAGGAGGCAGCGAGGTTGTATTATGTGCGTGTGTATGTACGTGTGCCTTCCTCGCTCGGGCGGAGGTTCCCACGCTCTTGATTGGCCGGCGGGCCTGGCGCGTCCTATGACGCTTGCTTTTCATGACATTATAGGTTTGACTCCTGTAAGGAGATAAAGAAAACCTAATATTTAGTAGTGGCCCCGTAATCATTGACGAACATGCCTATTACATAAGGCATCCTCTTCAAACACTAATCCGCCGTAGTTTGAATCTACCGCGCAGAGCATTTAAAAACTGAGGAGCCTTCATCATGAGCGCACGCGACCTCACTCATGGCTTCAGTCATTATGAATTGGGTTCTCACTACGAAAAAACTTCGTAAAAAATAAAAACAAAGAAAATAAGAATAACTATCCAATAAGCTTTCCATCATATCGTGGATGTACTTGTGTGGATTTCTGACCAGACGCTGATTCAGGCGTCATTCCTCCTTCACTGACATATCAAGTAAACCAAAATCCTTAATACATCAACGAATGGGAAGGGGACGGTCGGGAGGGCCCCAGTCGTCAATGATTACGGGGCCACTACTAAATATTAGGTTTTCTTTATCTCCTTACAGGAGTCAAACCTATAATTTATTAGTGGCCCCTCCATCATTGACGAACATGCCTGATATCTAAGACTGGAGGGGGACATTCGTAATCATATCATAACTCTAGAAAAGCAGATAATAAAAACAACCACATAGTATTCTTACTTTTGAAAATGTATTTAATACGGCGTAGGCCGGAAATATACAAGAAAAAGGGGTTCAGGCAGGTGCGTGCTTCAAAGAAGCCTGCCCGACAAAAATGGGTAACCCTGAAGATTCTGAACACAGATCTGTAGTTACAAAAGGCACCCCACTCAACGAGTGGTGACAAAAATAATAAGTTATAAGTTTATATGTGCACATCATAAACCCCAAAATACATGTGGAGATCAATTGCAAATGAACTCCATTGAACTAATATTACATTGCTTTCGCAGCTAAAACTACTATAACAACACCGTTGTTTTGTACTAAACCTTGTACTAGCACAATTTCTCGCAGAGAAATTTTCATATCACATTTTAACCTTAAATTGTATCACAGCTCTCATACTCCGGCGGGGTCTAGGGTGTCCTATGTCAACTGACTGCACCCCCCCCCCCCCTTCCGTGAAAGTAAACATAAGTGACTGCAGGGCCACCTAGACCCTCTGCCTTAAAGCTATACATGGTAAGGAAGGTTTGTCTAGAGCAACTGACAAGTATCTAGAGAGAAACGTATGATTAGACGCCCACAACTGTGTGGACGCAATATCTTCAACTGAAAAGTTTTTCAGGAAACGTAAAGAGGCCGCCCACTTGCGTAAATCGTGGGCCCTACCCACAACGCCGGGATTACTCTCTTTAACCCTTATTTAGCGGGTGGTAAGGTATTTTACACTGTACCGCTCAGCGGGCATAATCCCGAAATATTCGCTCAATTTCACTCGCCCTAGCGCTGTTACTCTGGCTCCAATGCGAACGAAACGATCATTTTTGGAAAGAGCAACTCTTCGTCTCCCCATATAAGTCTATGAATGAATGTTATGAATGAGTGTGGAGGGTGGGAAGAGGTGAGGAAGAGGAGGTACTTTTTGGTCTATTTCCCGGGCGCGTTCGGATGCGTTCGCTTTGGCCTGACTTCGGCCTCTCGCGCGTCTACTATTCCTTCGGTAATCGGTCTTATTTTTCTCTTATTTCTCCTTATTTCTGTATTCTCTGTATTATCTCTCTCTCCTCTCTCTCTCTCTTCTTTCTCTCTCTCACTCCTGTCTGTCTGTCTCTCTCTCTCTCTGGCTCGCTCGCTTTCCCTCTCTCGCGTTCCCTTTCTCTCTTCCTCATCCGTATATGTAATTCTCATTATTATTTTCTCTAACTAATGCCTCTATTTCATTTATTTGCTTGTAATATTTCTGTATTATATATCTTGTTCACTCTTTCTTCAGTTCAGTTTCTGTATTCTCTCTCTCTTCTCATCCGTATATGTAATTCTCATTATCATTTTCTCTAACTAATCCCTCTATTTCATTTATTTGCTTGTAATATTTCTGTATTATATCTTTTTCACTCTTTCTTCAGTTCAGTTTCTGCATTCTCTCTCTCTCTCTCTCTCTCTCTCTCTCTCTCTCTCGCTTGCTTTGCAGGTTTTTGTTTTTGTTTTATATAATATTATTTCACAACACATTTCCAAATCACCCTATGGGGTAGTGTTGAAGACTCATTTTTTGTTTGTGGTGTTCCCAGGAGGTGTTATCCACATGTGATTGAGGTAGGCAAAAGGCAGTTATGTGATTGAGGTAGGGAAAAGGCAGAACTGCCTATAGCGAGTGTATGAATGGGATTGAGGTAGACAAAAGGCAGAACTGCCTATAGCGAGTGTATGAATGTGATTGAGGTAGACAAAAGGCAGAACTGCCTATAGCGAGTGTATGAATGTATGTATGAATGAATGACATGGATGTATGAGGTGGACCAAGAACCAGATGGATGGATGAAATTCGAAACTTTGATAGACGTATATATCACGGTATACGGTAGAAGTAATTCCTTACAATGTACCGTACATCGTGATATATACGCCTATCAAATGATTGCAATCAATATACGGTATATATATATATATATATATATATTATATATATATATATATATATATATATATATATATATATATACAGTATATATAATATATATATATATATATGAAAATAATATATATATATATATATATATATATATATATATACCGTATATTGATGGCAATCATTTGATAGGCGTATATATCACGATGTACGGTACATTGTAAGGAATTACTTCTACCGTATACCGTGATATATACGTCTATCAAAGTTTCGAATCTCATCCATCCATCTGGTTCTTGGTCCACCTCATACATCCATGTCATTCATTCATACATACATTCATACACTCGCTATAGACAGTTCTGCCTTTTGTCTACCTCAATCACATTCATACACTCGCTATAGGCAGTTCTGCCTTTTGTCTACCTCAATCCCATTCATACACTCGCTATAGGCAGTTCTGCCTTTTCCCTACCTCAATCTCATAACTGCCTTTTGCCTACCTTACCGTAAGAAATTTACTGAACGCCTGCAAATAATACGCTAAAAAATGCTTGCAATCAAAATTTCAAACAATTTGAAGGTCACATGCAATTAAATGAATAGGTAGACCCAGAGAGGAAGAGACAAGAGAGAGAGAGAGAGTGTCGTGATAATAACAATGTTACATATGTATCGTATATATGAAAAAATAATATATACGGTAGGCCTACATATGTTCCCCACAATCATATAATGCCAAGCACAAATATTCAATCTTTCGTTGTTTGTATTACCGTAAGAAATTTACTGATCACCTGCAAATAATACGCTATAAAATGCTTGCAATCTCTCTATTTTCTCTAATCTCTCTCACGCCTCCTGTCTCTCTCTCTCTCTCTGGCTCGCTCGCTTTCCCTCTTCCTCATCCGTATTATGTATTTCTCATTATTATTTTCTCTAACTAATCCCTCTATTTCATTTATTTGCTTGTAATATATCTGTATTATTATATCTTTTTCACCCTTTCTTCAGTTCAGTTTCTACATTCTCTCTCTCTCTCTCTGTTTCGCTTGCTTTGCAGGAATTTTGTTTTTGTTTTATATATAATATATAATAATTTACTTATCATTACTTACTATATCGTATAAACAATAGTAGGTAGCCAACTTACCATAATACCGATACACCAAACCGATACGCATGCGGTTATGTTTATCACCTGTTTACTAAAGTGCCACCATTATCGATTTTCTTCGAGCCGAATGGAGCGGGAGGGTTACCAATTGAAGTTAAATCCGCTAACATATATTGTTAGATGTAAGACATGATAAATACCACTAGAAATATGAATTGGCAAAATCCATATAATATCACTTCGAATTGTTCTGAAATTTCAAAACTCAAGCGCTAGTGTAAGTCATTGCTCCTAGATCGAAGTAAAGGTCTCTAGATCTAGCGGAAGTCGCTATACGTATTGGCAGTACTGCACACTGCCGACTGCGATACGTTGTTGACATTGTTGTTGATGTTCCAGTGGAGGGATGAACAAATATTTTCCTTGTCCAATAATAGCTATTTCATAGTCCCACAGGACTTATTTTGATATATTTATCAAATTTACTGAACGCCTGCAAATGATATGCTATCAAATGCTTGCAATCAAACTCTCAAGCACTTTCAATGTCACATGCAATTATACAAGTATATATAGGTAGACCCAGAGAGGATTAGACAGACAGAGAGAGTGTTGTGATAATATAACAATGTTACATATGTATCATATATATGACAAAATAATATATACGGTAGGCCTACATGTTCCCACAATCATATAATGCCAAGCACAAATATTAAATTTTTCGTTGTTTGTATTACCGTAAGAAATTTACTGAACGCCTGCAAATAATACGCTATAAAATGCTTGCAATCAAACTCTCAAGCAATTTCAATGTCACATGCAATTATAAAAAGGTATATTGTAGACCACAATCTTCGCCAAGCTTCGTTGTTGCTTATATTATCGTGAAAATTTTACCGTATACCCTGGTTATCGTGAGAAATTTACCGAACGCCTGCAAATAATACGCTATAAAATGCTTGCAATCAAACTCTCAAGCAATTTCAATGTCACATGCAATTATAAATGTATATATAGGTAGAGAGACAGACAGAGAGAGAGAGGTCAAGAACATCTGCTAGGTGTGATTTTTCCCTGGGAGGGAAGAGAAGATTAGTTAGGGGCGTGCCCTGGCCTACATCAGAGAAGAGAGTACCAAGGAGTACAAAGGTGTAGAAACAAAGAGTGAGACAGAGAGAGAGAGAGAGTGTCGTGATAATATAACAATGTTACATATGTATCATATATTATGATAAAATAATATATACGGTAGGCCTACATCTGTTCCCCACAATCATATAATGCCAAGCACAAATATTCAATCTTTCGTTGTTTGTATTACCATAAGAAATGTACTGAACGCCTGCAAATAATACGCTATAAAATGCTTGCAATCAAACTTTCAAGCAATTACAAGGTCACATGCAATTATAAAAAGGTATATTGTAGACCACAATCTTCGCCAAGCTTCGTTGTTGCTTATATTATCGTGAGAAATGTACCGTATACCCTGGTTATCGTGAGAAATTTACCGAACGCCTGCAAATAATACGCTATAAAATGCAAAGGACATTTCTTGTAGAGTGCAATTTTGAGGACGTAATGTGCTCTGAGAGAGAGCGGAGCGGTGATTAGAGCATAATGTACCTCCTGACCGCTCGTCACAGCCGCCGTGGACCTACTACAGGGATTATTTTAAGGAAATTACCGTAGTTTAGGGTTTTGCACTCGTGTTGCACGATCGTTGAAAGACAACCAATGATCGTAGAAGGATGGTTCGGGTGTCATTGTAAAGCTCAATTTACGCCCTTTCAGGGATACATACTTGTATTACGCTCTGGGTCTTGTTTATGCATGAAAAAGAGCACGAAACAACCCCATTTAGGGTAAAAAAAAAAACCCGCTGGGCGGCACAGGGAAATATACTCCACCACCCGCTCGTAAGGTGATAAAATGCTTGCAATCAAACTTTCAAGCAATTATAAAATATAAATTGTACTTACCAACACCCACACCAGTATGTTCTTCGTCAGGAACGTCTTCAATATGGTCAACGGTCTGTCCAACATCAACCTCAACATCAACCCCACGCAAATTATGCTTGGGATGAAAGCCTATGATCGCGTTATTTTCGTCTTCCGAGTCATCCACACTACCAAAACTCTCACCCAGACATTCGACGGTTTCATCCAACAGCTTATTAGAAAGTTCTGAAGAGTTCAGCATGATATCTAGTTCCTGGGTGGTAAGCCGGGCGTGGTTAGTAGGGTGGCGCGACGCACTAGGGATGGCGGCCACCGAATCGAACACGGGCAAATCTTGACCTTCCATTATGGCTGCTTGAGGGTCACTGAGTCACGGTCACGCAGTGGGGATATGTGGGTGGGCCCTTGTAGTATACCGCCTGACCACCAGGTTCCGCTTTCCACCTAAATTAGGGTGGGAATACACCCACGGACTTAAGTCCGACCCCGCCATTTAGTCCAATTATCTCGTACCGGACTTAAGTCCGACCCCGCTAATAAAGGGTTAATGACTTCTACCAGAAGAGAGGCTAATCGCCGTTTAAGTAAGCGTTTACCCGTACTCGCTACCCATAAAGCACCTTGGGGGTTTTGAGGAGCTATTCTCAAATATTTGGTTAGAGCTTGCACTGGACATAAATTATGATGCACCTTTCCCCTTTTTAACGCCGGCACCGTGAACTCAGAAAACACGTGTGCACTATGCTCATTCTTGGCTACAAACGCCGGGGAGGGTGCAATGGAAATTGAATCATTAAGTCTACCAAACCTAAGACAATTAGGTGTGTTGCTCATCGCCGCCAGCTCAGACACTCTGTTTCCGGTGGCCAAAGCCAAAAGGAAAACTGCCTTCTTTAAGATTAATGCAAAGTCTGCAGTATTTTGATACAGACGAGAATGAAGTAAAGACAAAGCTTTGTCCAGAGACCAAGTAGGCATGAGCTGACGGGGAGGTGGGCGGAGTTTAAAACACGCTCTCATAAATCCCGTTTCCTCCGCCACCGGTATGGATAGACCTGTAAGGTCGAAAAAGGGCACTCTAATCGCAGTTAAGTGATTCTTCAAAGTTACCACAGATAAACGTTTCTGCTCAAACAGATAGTTCAAGTAATTAAAAACCAATGCCACTGAGGGTACAGTTTGTTTCGTTCTAACAATCCAAGAAGTAAAAGCTTTCCAATGTGATTGATATTGTCGCTTAGTAGACTGAGTATATTGATTGAGCAATTTATTGGTCACATCCCTACCGTACGGTGCTAGCCACTTGGCCTCCTGAATGTCCATAATGCAACAGTCAGCGAGGTCTCTAGGTTGCCAATCGTGTCTAAGTGGAAGTACCCGACCGGGAGCGATACCGGGTCCGGGCACCACATTATTAATTGCTGGTACCACACCTGCGCCGGCCACAGGGGCGCGATTAGCGAGACTAAGCCTCGATAATCTCGTAGTTTGTTCACTACGTGGCACATTAGTGACGCATCTGGCGGCGGAAACAGATAGATGGAGCTCCATCTGTTCCAGTCTGTCACTAGGGCGTCTGGCCCCCCTGCCGGCGTTATCGCCCGGCGGGTGAGGTATAGAGGGAGCTTGTGAGTCTCCTCGGACGCAAAAAGATCCACTTGTGGATGGGAGAGCTCCGCAATCATTAGGTCGAAAATGGGTTGCTTGAGCTCCCATTCTACTGTCGTGCTCTGTCTCCGGGACAGAGCGTCTGCCCAGACGTTCGCTACGCCTGGGAGATAAGATGCGTGAAGATAAATATCTAGACTGATGGCTAGAACAAAAATCTCTTCCGACACGAGTAGCAACTTCCTTGACCTCGTTGACCCTTGTTTCTGAATACAGTGAACTGCATTCAGATTGTCCATTCTGAAGGCCACCGACTTGCCCCGTAACGCCGGGCCGTGAGCCTGAAGGAAATACAAGGGGACTAGTAACTCTTTGACATTTATGTGAGAGATTTCTAAGTGGGACCAAAGCCCCTGACCCTGGTGCCCCTGATTTGACTGAAATCCCCACCCTATGGTGCCCGACGCATCCGTGTCTACCCATACCGTTGGAGGAGGAGAGGTCCATGACATGATTGAGTGCAATGTTTCCCTCTTCGCCCAGACCGCTAGTAAGGTGTGGATTAATTTTGGTATGGGCCATAATTTTCCCGCCGGTAAGAGTGGGAAATATTTGTTGCCTTCCAATATTAATCGTTTTACTTTCAACCGGCCCAACTTGACAGTTAGTTGAATCCAGTTGAGAGAGCCGACCAGAGACTCCCAGACTCTTCGTGTCGTAGTCAGACTGTGAAGAAACCTGAACAGTTTCCTGCGAAACCTGTTGCGATTGTCCACACTCTGACTCAGAGTGAGAGCGGCGGTGTCCCAGACCAGCCCTATCCACTGAATTACTCTTGAGGGAACAAGGTTTGACTTTACCAGATTTACCTTGAAGCCTAGAGTTTCGACATGATTTAAAATGATATTGACATGTTTTATGCATAATTGTTGTGTCTCTGCCACCACCAGCCAGTCGTCTAGATACCACAACACTCTGATTCCCTGTTTTAACAACGGCATCAGGGCTTGCCGGACTAGTTTCGTGAATACTCGAGGTGCTAGGTTCAAACCGAACGGCATCCTCTGAAAAACAAAATTTTGGTGCCTGATCCTCAAGGCCAGAAACCTTTGAAATCTTTTGTTGACCGACACGTGCCAATAGGCGTCTGTCAGGTCTAGGGAACACATCCAGCCTCCCGGCGGAAGTGTTAGCCTGATTTGATGAACTGTTAACATTCTGAAAGACTCGTTGTAAATGTGAAGATTCAGATAAGACAGGTCTACGACCGGCCTCATCTGAACACTGTCCCGTTTGGGAACCAAAAACAGTTTTGACGTGAATACAGGGTAATCTGGAGGGACCGGGATGATGACATTCTTGGCAATCATCTCCTGGACCAGCGACTCCACCTCTAATGAAACACAATTTGCCGTTGTCGGCTGACGTAAGCGAGGTCGCCGGAGCCACTGCCAAGTGATGCCTTTGCGTGCCACCATCCGTGCCCAGGTTTTTAACGGCCATGCTTGGTGACACGTTCGGAACGACCCAGTTAGCAGACAAGGGTTCGCCGGCTGTACTTCCCTCGGTTCCTCCGGCCTTAAGATAGGCACTGGGAGTGAGAGAGAGACTTTAGTTTTTTGATGGTGGGGTTGGTGGTGTTGGACGCTTCGCCGGCTGGCTGGTGTGGGCCGAAGACTGGCCCTGCCCCGGCTTATACTGGCCGCGTCCTCTCTGTCCTGAAAACTCTCTCTGTCTATGCCTGTACTGACCCAGGGGGGATTGGGAGGACTTAGGCGGAAGAAAAGGCTTAGAACCCCCTGGCTGAGCTTTAGTAGGAGGCCTAGGTTTGGGGAAGTTAAATGCAGGTTTCTTAGCCTGTGCGGGACTGTGCTTCATGGCCTGTGCCATGTTAAACACTGTTCGCCATACCTCAGGGGACATTAAAGAAGGAGTAAGTACTGGGGACATTACCACCTGGTTAGCAATGCGATCAGGCAGCTTGCGAACTAATGACATCCTAAGATCCTGTCGTGCTCGCACCGCCTCAAGTAAGGCTGTGCGTATGTCACCTAAGGATTGAATCGACGACTGAAGAATCAGACGCCGGGATAACTCAACTGATCTTCGAGCATCCGCGTCTGCGATTGCCTGAGTGGACCGGAGTAAAGACTTAGCCACCTGCTGAGAAACTATGTACTGTGAAAACAGGCGGAAAGCTTTTCCCCTTAGCCTAAATTCTCTGTCTAGGTGAGTAGGGGTAGGGGTAGTGAATGGGTCCTTTAGTTCACAAAGATTAATCTTAGGGGCAGCTAGAAAAGAAAATAAAGCTGACGGAACTCCGCCGGCAGAACCCACCGGCATGGAGAACCATGAATGTGTATCCTGAGGGATCTGGTGGGAAGATTTAGAAGTGAAAGTGGTTGCAAAGTTTTGAGCCTCTACCTCCCAATCCACCCAAGGTCCTGGTCCCAACTGTCCCACCTTCAAAACTGGATTAGCTGCCTCGTCTGTGACGGTCTGTAAATCTAGTTCAGGAGTAAGAGCCGACAGAGCCTTAATATCATTAAACCCATCCAGCTTAGACCAGTCTGAAAAAAGTTTTGAAGCTGAGGCAGGGGGTAAAGCAGGCTTAGATGCATAAACAAAATAATCCTGATGATAATAACTAGGTATAGCCTTGATATTTACGTCCAAAACATTACCCAAGGCATCCAATGCCCTTAATTTCTTTGACTTATTTCCCTGGATAAACCACTCACGTGGTACCGGGAGTTCCCCTGACAAGGTAGGCTGGGCAAGCTCTGGCTTAGAGGGGTTCAAAAGAACCCATGACTCGTCTGGCCCATAAAGCAGGGGCATAGCTACCTTTCTAAGAGGCGCTTTGTCTAGAGGGGGTGGATTAACATCCGTGATGACCCTGACATTTGACGTAGTGAATGCCGCCGTAGCTGGCTTAGAGCTCCTTGCCGGTGACAGAGTAGGAGGGTTAGGAATCTTAGATAAATCGATTGACGTTATCAGAGGCCGTACCGCAGAACTTGTCAAGGGAGCCCCCAAGTCCATTGTGGGGTTTTCTTGTTGTTGACTAAAGAATTTAGATAGAGCATGAGTAAGTAACCCATCAATTTCTTGTGCTGTAACAAACTGGTTAGATGAAGAACTTACAGGTGAATCAGTATTATCATGGGCGGCGTCCAAGCCTGAGCCTGACCCTTGTCCTTCCCTATCTGAAATTATTGACACTTCATCTTGTTCCTCCCGATCCTCCTGAGAAGACCCCGCCGAGGCAGGGGTACCTTGTTTCCAAGATAAGTCAGGGATAGAGGATGGGGTCGCCGCGTCCCTGTGGACATCGGCTACTGTGTGACTCGTATGAGTCGGACGTGGATGGTCAGACCCTGGTTGAGCAAACCGCCAAACACCGAGGCTCTGGCCTACGCTCTCTTGAGAGTCTGAAACATTCTCAATTATTGAATTTCCTGAACTTTCCATTTCTAGGGTTAAAATATCAATAGGTAAATCTTTTTTAGGGACAGGCGCTTCACTAGATTCTGAGGCTGTAACAGAAACATTTTCAGGTGTAGAGGTACGACGAGATGCACTAGACTTAGGAGAATGTCGAGAGGACTTCCTATGTGAATCCTTTGTGGAGGATTTGTGGCTACGGTGTGACCGCGAACTAGACTTAGATTTGGAAGAATCACCACCATGACCACTGGTGGAAGCTTCCGTCTTACTCTTCTTACTCGCCGGGGAAGAGGCACGACTTGAAGACTGCTGTCTGAGAGGTGACCTTGACCTCGATCTCGCCCGCGACGAGGAGGTGGCTGCCGGGGGTGTAGGCTCTCTCGGGCGTTTAGACGTATCCACAGACGATACAGAACCCTGGCTAGTCTCTGTCGGCTTAAAACCCGTTACTCTAGAGGTACGTTTAGGGGGAGGGTGCTCTGACAGCAACTTATCCCAAAGTGGGACGTTGTCACATTGAAGTGACTTATGTGCGACAATGGTAGTGTAGGCCGACATCTGTTGTCTGACCTCTCTCAACGCTACCGCCGCGGTCTTGTCATTGTCACACAGGACTTTATTGGCTAATTGGGAGCAAAAGGAACAATTAAGTGTAACCCAGAGACCCCTTGAACGGTCTAGACATTTAATACACCTTATGCAAAGGGTATGCGCAAAAATCGGGATACCTGCGCAAGTAGGGGTAATGCACAGGGCAAAAACTGGGGCCACAGTAGCCATGACAGAGACTGGTGTGAGGAAACTACCGCCGGGTCTGTATTGGTCCGCCGGAGCTCAGCTCTGGAAAAATAAAGAAAAATTTCCAGGAATTAATGCTCATAAGGTTAACCCAAGTGTTCGCATACAAGTGTTAATAACCCGCCGGGTAACGGGATGCAAAGACACAGCTAACACATCTCGCTACGCGGCGGGGTGTAAAGAGGCTAAACAAATCTTTTTAGCTAAAGAACATGAAGAATACCCTCTGATATAATGGTCCAGCATGGCACTTATAGTCTGTAGGAGGTGGTGACTGTCTCAAGATTCAATTTTGTAACAAAGCCCCCCTCATAAAGACGCCGGCCCTTGAAATATTTTAGTAGAATAGCCCAGGGCAGGAATATACGAGATCTGATTTTTTAACGAATTGTCCCAAAAGATCGTCGTAAAAATAGAAGGCGGCGATACTGAATGTATCACCAAATTAAGGTTAATCGAAATTGAATTTGTTATAAATTCCTTAGTTCCTCCACTTAGGAGCACCCGCCGGGTGTGGGAATCGATTTGTTTAAACCTCATTGAACCTTCAATTGCCGTAAGAGTAAAGGCAGCGATACACAGCCCGTAGCCTAGTAGGTAGAGCTCTCGTCTCACACACGAGGGGTCGGGGGTTCAATCCCAGACCGGGCGGAGACAAATTGGGCTTGTCTCCTTTCATGTGTTAGCCTCAGTTCACCTAGCTGTAAATAGGTACCTGGAATAAGTGGACGACGTTGTGACATCCCATCTGGGGTTGGCAAAAATGGTACAAGGCGAGATGGGTATCATATGGTTCACCTAAGCTGATGGCTACCTAAGCCTTCGGGCGAGACGGTACCGTCTATAGTGAGAATGGTACCAAACAGATCCACCCTAAGCCTTCGTTTCCGATGTCGCCAATTGGCTAAATACAGACTACACACACATCCACAGCCATTCCAACAGTACATAAAACACTTAACATGCATTTCACGCAATACATTCCCAGTTAAGGAGGCGCGATAATAATGAGCTTAGCTCGCATTGCGTGGATTCCCCTTGACGAACAAGTAACTGAGTAACTGAGTAACACAGAGTATCACTAAAATGGATTGGTTAACTATATTAGACCTAAGTCGTTTATCCCACCCTGCTCAGGTGCACCCGCCGGGTGAGAAGTCTAAAAGTTAACCCCACAAGTTCCTGACCCCACTTCTTTGTAAAAGATCGCCGGGGAGGAACGCCTAAACAACAGCTAGGTTTTCCATGTGGTTGTCGTAAAACCAGGTAGAAAAAACCTATAAAAACGAATGTTCGCAAGAACGTCGTTTTTTATATATATAAGGATGGGTACAGCCATCCCGCCGGGAATTAAAGGAGGCCTGAAACCAAGCACCCACAGAGACGCAGTCCTGGAGAGCCACAGACACCTCCCCACGCCGGGGAACCAGCCAGTGTTAAAAACCACGTGTGGCCCAACACGGCTCTTCGGTCAGGATTTTCATGGTGAAACCGAGAAAAAACCCGCCGGAAGGCAAGCCCCACCCTGAACAGACACCATCTGAACAATACGACACGAGGAGAGTCACGCACGACTAACCAAGGTCACACCATAATCCGTGGAATTAGCCAATACACAACTAAACCAGGAAACAATTATAGTCCGAGGAATTAGCCAATACACAACTAAAACCCGGATACACATGACACAGTAGGGCATATTCATAATAATAAATAATAACACTAGACATGTGGCAAAGCTACGAGCGGCTGGCTAGGCCTAGGTAGACGGCATGAAAATAGTTGAAATATAAACACACACTGGAATATCACAACAGGAACCACCGCCAACACACCACCGTAGCGACAACTTCCCACCCCGGGAAGCCTGACAAGGACCCAGAAAAAACTTCACTAAGTGAAGAAAAATACGCTGGGAACGTCAGAAAAACACAGCTTACCTCATCAGAAGGATAAAAGGCAGCAATAATTAACGCGTAATGAAAGCCGCCTGCATCACAAACTAACACAACTGTGAAAAGTTCACGTGTCCACAACAGGACCACGAGGGTACATCCGAAATAGATGCCCCATACACACGACCCAAAATACACTGCACTGCGGGCAACCAGCCCAGGACACTCCTGCTACGCCTATCCTAACCTTACTCGATACATCCCAGAGTAAACAAATGAGAAAAAACTCACTAGGGACGCAACGAATGCGGAACCAGCGGAGCGTGGAAGGCACGTCCGGGCAGGCTGAGCGCAGAGCAGAGAAGGAGGAATGACGCCTGAATCAGCGTCTGGTCAGAAATCCACACAAGTACATCCACGATATGATGGAAAGCTTATTGGATAGTTATTCTTATTTTCTTTTTGTTTTTATTTTTTACGAAGTTTTTTCGTAGTGAGAACCCAATTCATAATAACTGAAGCCATGAGTGAGGTCGCGTGCGCTCATGATGAAGGCTCCTCAGTTTTTAAATGCTCTGCGCGGTAGATTCAAACTACGGCGGATTAGTGTTTGAAGAGGATGCCTTATGTAATAGGCATGTTCGTCAATGATGGAGGGGCCACTAATAAATAGTGGTCTGTGATTGGGTTCCGCCGTCCTAGTGTTGGTGCTGGGGGGCTCCTGCCCACGTGTCTCCTTAGAGCTTGGCATGGTGTGCTTGGTCCTAGACGTCCCTTGCAATCTGTCCCCAATCTAACCCCCTGTACTACTGTTTCTCTCTCTGAACTTTGTCTTTTCTATTACTTCTCATCTTTATTCAATTACTTATCCCTTCTGGTTCTGCATACGACTTCCATAGACGGCCAGCCGTATTACCAGCACCAGTTCTCACATATATGTTTTGCACTAGCTTTAGGGATTATTAGTCATAGTCACATGAGTCATATTATCATTGGGTGCTTCTAATTATTGAGTTGTTCTTTGTTACTATTTAATGCTAGACAGTGGAAGGTATCTTTGGTCGTTGTCTGAGTTATGTATATGGCAAGTCAGAGCCTGTACGACTTCGACGGAGTTAGGTAGCCTGTAACCCTTGTGCATATTTTTCCTTTGCGAGCGTGGCAGTATACAAGCGAAGGGCTTTTACCTACTCTTGCTCGTATGCTCGCTACCTCTTTGTGTTGACCTTTGTGGAGCGCCAGGGCAAGACCAGATACTTGAGATCTGGACTTACCAAGAGAGCCTCCTAGTCACTTAACGTAACATAAGGGAAATCTGTTCAAGGGGAGACAGTAGGCTACGAGCATGCTTGCGCTCTGCCTAGCCTCCTGGTACCTTTTATTCCGCTGCTAGACTTTATTAGTAATAAAGACAGCATTGTGTTTATTAACTTTAACTGCGTATGCTTTAGGAATTATTCACGTATTCTTTTTGCCTAGGTTGATGCATGGTGCACAACCCAGTATGGCTGTTACTTTGGCTAAGGAAGTACTGTTTTGAGTGGCTATTATTAGTGCTGTCACAGAGTTGTTGCACTCCCTTGTTTTATATATATGTATCCTACTTATTGGTGTATTTAAGATACACACTTTGGTGTCCTGCCCCTGCATTATTTCTGTTCTATATTTGATGAGCATCTTAGAGCATCAGACGTTTTCAGAAGATTCCATATCTGATTGCTGTAGGACTAGACTTCCAGTGTTTTCATAGAGCATTGAAGAGTTTAGTGTTGAGTACAGACTCACACTAAAGTTAACGTAAGCATATACTCCTTTATTAAATCTTGTTATAGTTTATTTAAGCATTGTTATTACTTAAGAGCATTTTATTAACGTAAAGTACTCCTGTTGTGAGTAGGCTTTGCCGTCACCGGAAAGCCTTTGTAGAAGTGCACTAAAACCCAGTTAATTGATACCCCGTTATCCAGTAGATTAACTCTGGAGGGTTTTAAGTGTTTTGTTCACCGGCGTAATAGTTCGAGGGTTTGGAATTAGCGTACCGTACCGTTGTTGCAGATATAGCCTATCATATAGTCCAATATTAAGTGCCCTTGTTTATTTCGTAGTGCCGGTCGTAACACAACCCAGTCGAGAGGTGATATAGTTAATGAATATCAGGAACAGTAAGGGACCGAGAACTGATCCTTGAGGAACACCACTGAGAACAAGTTTGGGATGACTTTTGTGACCGCCAATAGTAATACAGTACACGCATATCGGTTTAGCAGGAAACTCCTGATCCAGTTGAACAAATTTCCAGTGATCTCAATTGCCAACAGCTTATCCAAGAGAACATCATGGTGGACCCTGTCAAAAACCTTAACATAGTCGAAAAGAACAAGATCCACAGTATGACCCTGTCAAACCAATAAGTAACATAGTTGTAGGTCAGGAGGAGCTGGTCGGTGACAGATCTACTGCACTTGAAGCCAAACTGTCTTTCATCAAATAAGTTATCATCAATAAAGCCGAAAAGAGATTTGGAGATTATTCGTTCCATAGTTTTGCATGGGATAGGGTTCAAACTTATAGATCTATAATTGAGAGGGTCAGTTCTAGGTCCCTTTTTATATATGGGAACAACATGAGAAATCTTCCAAGATCGGGGAAGAGTTACGGCCATCATGGAGCGACTGAAAAGAATATAAAAAGGGTAGGCTAACTCAGTGGCACATTCTTTGAGAAGACGAGGATGGAGTTGGGTCCCATAGCAGAGTCCTGTTTAAGTGACTTGAAATGGGATTCATTGTCTGCAACTGTAAAAACAATAGTCGCTATGGTGTTAGGGCATGTCTGGTGGGAAAAGGGATTGTTCAACATGTCAATGGTAAAAACAGATGCAAAGGTATCAGCAAATGCATTGGCCATAGTGGGAGGGTTGTCAGTAAGGGAATAATTTATTAATAGAGGACCAACTTTAGGTCTATCAGCTTTTTTATGCCGTATATAGGAGTGAAATAACTTGGGTCTTGTTGATCGGAGGTTGATAAGGTTTTCCTTGTAGCTGTCCTGAGCATTTAACACAGAAGCTCTTAATTGTGAGTTTAACTGATTACAATGGAAAAGCTGTTGCAGGGCCTGGTGAGAACGACAACCATGGAGGCACTCAGTTGCTTGTCCAAGCTCGGGAATGTTGCTTTTTGAGGTTATGGGGAACAGATTTGTGCCATGGTGGGGAAGAGCATCTCTGAGTTCTGGGTGGAACATAGACACCAACCAGTTCTGCGAGTAAAGATGTTAGTCAATCATTTGTCTCATCCACTTCCAGGAGGGCAAACTCAGAGTCCCAAACGTAAGAGTTTAGGGCCCTCCCAATACCACCATAGTCACCACAACTCCAGTCCAGAGAAATAGAGTTTTCATCATTGTTACAAATATAGTCACCCTGGTACAAGTATTGGAACTTTACTAAAGCGTGGCCGCAGCGGGGGAAAGGGGGGTAGGTTTTGATGTTAAGAATTCGGTCTTCCTCAGAGGTTAAAACTAAATCCAAAATATTACCAGAATTAATAAAGGTAGGTTCCATCACCCATTGAGATAGGCCAATGGTATTAAAAAGATCAAGGAATAAAGCATCAGTGCCTGAAATGTTCAAATCAATTGCATCATCATTCCAGGATATAAAGGAGAGATTGAAGTCACCCACTAGTACCAACTCCTTCCAAGCACTCAGGTCTAGAATGTAATTGATGAGAGCACAGTTATCCACATATGTGTAGGAAGGGGGACGGTAAACAGTCATGGCATACAGTTGATAATCAGGGAGGTACAGGGTCAATGTATTGGGAAAAGAACCCTGGTCCACATATTGGAAAGCCTTAATCCTATTATGTACTGTGATGCATGTCCAGTGTGAGCATGCTGTACAGAACGCCTAGTCATGCCCCACTCTCGCTAGGATCGTCAGGGCAGGAACTTTGGCTGTAGTCTATGTAGAGTTTCCTAACTTAGTTCATGTGAGCCGTTGTACTATAAGTATTATGAATATGTATTTTGTTTTCATCTGAGTCAACGAGTTCTATTTTATATCATTAGTTATAAGTATTGTGTGTAAAACTTATTTGTAATGATGGGAAGAGAAACAGCCACCGTTGGGGGTCAGAGGGTGCGCCAGGCGGGAGGTGGGCCTAACTCACTAGCACTCCCCCCCCCCCCTCCCCTCAGTGCTAGGGGAGCCTTTGTCTATCCCAGAGGAGAGAGAGAAATTACGTAATGGTTGTCAGTGGGCGGTCCTTAGTAGTTCACGTTGGGCTCACTAGAGGGCCGGGTATAGAAAGGGAAGTCTAGCCATATTTTCATCAGAACTCATTAGGCAGAGCGACTTCTCATTTCCCTTGCTAACTATATATATATATATTTTTTTTTTCTATGTGATTGAGGGAGGCAAAAGGCATAACTGCCTATAGCGAGTGCCTCCCCCATAGTTGAAAGAGTGACAGGGCCAAAATCAAGGGACGTTCGAGCCAAAATGCCTGGACACACAGAGTTTGAAGCAATTTAAGTCATAGGAAGAGGGAAAGACTGATTCTGGGAGAGAGTTCCAGAGCTCAGCTGTTGAGTAGAAGAAAGTTTGAGAGTAATGTTTCACTCTTGGGTTGGAGAGTTGCACAGAGTAGGGGTGGGATTGAGTTGCAAGACGGGTACCACGTGCCCTACGTAAAGGAGGTGGTATGCACTGGGATAGCTCTGAGGAACACTGATTATTATAGTAGCGATAGAATAGCGAGAGAGATGCAACATTGCGGCGGAGAGAGAGAGATTGCAGAGAGTTGGTGAGTGGACGGGAGTTAATGATACGAAAGGCCTTCCTTTCAACTTTGTCTAGGAGAGCGGTGTGAGAGGAACCTCCCCACACATGTGAACAATACTCAATACAAGGGCGCACTATGCCCCTGTACAGAGCAAGAAGCTGTGCAGGGGAAAAGAACCCCCTAAGGCGGTTGAGCACACCCAGCTTCTGGGAGGCTGCCTTAGCAAGACTGGTAATATGGTCCTTCCAAATGAGAGCAGAAGAAAAAGAGACACCAAGAATATTGAGAGAAGATGAAGGGTTGATTTTTGTATTGTTGAAGAATAAGGGATAGTCCGCTGGGAGATCCTGACGGGTAGATAGATGGAGAAATTGGGTTTTGGAAGCATTAAAGTTAACAAGGTTTTCTCTGCCCCAATTGGAAATAGTATTTAGATCAGAATTTAAGAGTTCTATGGCTTCATTACGTTTGTCGTTGAGGGATTGCTGGCTGGGGCGTTCTGAAAAACTAATGGAGTAGTGCAAGGTTGAGTCGTCTGCGTATGAATGGATGGGAATTAAGGTACAGTTAAGGAGATCATTTATAAAAATTAGAAAGAGAATAGGAGATAGGACAGAGCCCTGAGGAACACCGGAGTTTATAGGGTGAGGAAGTGAACAATGGCCATCCACAACCGCGGCTATGGAACGGCCGGAAAGGAAATTAGAGACAAAGGCACAGATGGAGGGATAGAAACCGAAGGAGGGTAGTTTAGAAATTAAAGATTTATGCCAGACTCTATCGAAGGCTTTCGATATGTCTAGTGCAATAGAAAAAGTCTCACCGAAGTCCCGAAAGGAGGATGACCAAGAGTTAGTAAGATATGAAAGAAGATCACCAGTAGAGCGACCCTTAAGGAAGCCATACTGGCGATCTGAGAGCAGATTATGAGAAGAGAAATGCTTAAGAAATTTGGAAGCAAGAATAGTTTCAAAAACTTTAGAAAGACAAGAGATAAGAGCAATTGGACGATAGTTGGAGGGTTGAGAGCGGTCACCCTTCTTTGGGACAGGTTTAATGTGAGCAAACTTCCAGCATGAAGGGAAGACGTTAGAGGATAGACAGAGACGAAAGAGTTTGCCTAGGCAGGGAGTCAGCACAGAAGCACAGTTTTTGAGAACAACAGGAGGAACACCGTCCGGACCGTACGCCTTATTAGTGTTAAGCCCAGAGAGGGTAGAAAATACATCTTTAGGAGGGATTATGATATTAGGCATAAGTAAGGTGGAGAGGGAGGAATAGCACCGGAATCATCCAAGGTGGAGTTTCTAGCAAAAGTTTGAGCGAAGAGTTTAGCTTTGTCAGAGGAAGAAGTGATGGTTGTGCCATCAGAGTGGGAAAGGGGAGGGAAAGACGAGGAAGAGAAATTGTTGGAGAGGTTTTTGGCTAGATTCCAGAAAGCTTGGGAAGAGCTAGAGTTGGATAGTTCAGTGCATTTATTATTGATGAAAGAGTGTTTGGCAAGTCGAAGAACAGATTTGGCTTGATTCCGGCAGAAACATGAAGAAGAGAGTGAGATGAGCGTCGGTACCGTTTGAATGCTTCCTCCTTATTGCGGACAGCAGTAGAACAGGCGTGAGTAAACCAAGATTTTTTAGCATTAGTCTGAGAGAAAGAGAATGGAATGTATGCTTCCATGCCCGATAGGATTACCTCGGTAATGCGTTCAGCACTCTCCGAGGGTCCTCGGCCATGGAAGCAGAAATCATTCCATGGGAAATCAAAGAAGTACTGCCGAAGAGCCTCCCAGTCGGCAGCGCCAAAGTGCCACAAGCGCCGCCGGCTAGGAGGATCGGGTGGCTGTACTAGAGAGATAGGACAGGTGACAGAGATAAGTTTATGGTCGGAGGAGCCCAAAGGAGAGAAAAGATCGACAGTATAAGAAGAAGGGTTAGAAGTTAGAAGTTAGAAATATATTCTTCTGACTGATATGAACTTTCTCTACTACCTTACATTCTTATCTCCTCTTTTCCCTGCCTTTTTTAACTTCCATGGTGAAGAGCTAGTCAGCCAACGTATTATCGCTTGAGTTCTCACGAGATACTTGCCTATTAGATAGCCTATTTTGGAAGGGTTAACTTAGAATAGGATTGATTTATGTTTGTTGCACTTGTATATGCATTTCCCTGTGTGTTATTATTATTCCTGTTTTCTGCTAGTCTAGGTAATGCTAGACTGGGGTAAGGCTTTTCTGTGTTACGAGTTGTTGTTTGATGCAGTGGTTAAGCGATAAACCTGCATACTCGTTTCGGTTCAGTGAAGCCTAGGTTGTCTTCGCGGCTGACTGTGTTGAGTTAATAATTTACAGTGCGTGAGGGCAAGAGCCTAACCACCCTGTATTTTATTAACAGTTTGTTTTTACTTTGTCAAGGAGCCGGGAGAAAACCAGATACAAGGGATCTGGATTTCTCAAAGTGCACTTGTTAGTTTTAACGTAATACTTTAAACAGTTGTGAGGACTTCGCTAGGCTACGAGCCGTTTTTGCTCAGTCACTGCTACCTTTTTCCCACAGTACCCCAGCTAGACTTTACTCGATTAGTAGATACAGAATAGTATTGAAGCTTTCCTTATGTATGATATTGTTTATGCACTATTGATTTCATGTGTTGCAAGCTTGGCTACTTTAGTGATTAGTGGCCCACGAGCACAATCCGAGTAGGCTATTGCCGTTGCATTTGCGGAGTACTTCTTTTTAATGTTTGCCATTTACTATTGCATATTCTTTTAATTATTCTTATGCCAATTTAAACCTTTAATAGTATTTAATTGCCAGTGTTTTTGCTTATTGAATTACTGTTCAAAATCCGATACGTACTTCTTACGAGCATCCGAGAAGCATCTAACTTTTTTCAGAAGATTCCTTGCTCGATGCTTAAGGACTATTAATTAACGTAACGTAATAGTGCCGATCCGAAGTAGAGGGTGGAGGACTTCTTAAGTTCTTAGTCAAGGGTGGATTACTTCGGCTTCGGCCAACACTATTTAAATAGGTATTGAAACCATTTGTCATGCTCATCAGGTTTATTCCATAAAGACAATGCTGACAACTGAAACAACAGAATACATTCATTAGATAATGCCGATAACATACAGTAACCGTAATATGACCTAATATGACAATAAACATAATACATCCTTATTATGTCTCCATTAATGTACCTGCTTGTAAGACTAATAGCGCGGGACTGAGACGGCTATGTTGACGTCGCTTACACTCCACGCGCTCTCCCTGATGGGTAACGCAAAACGGTATAGGGAGTATTATATCAATATGCTCTACCTCCCCCAAGTTTTTAGGCCCTGAATAAAGACTGACAAAGAGTTACAAGTTCACATGATATAATCCTTATGCCATGTGGGGGGACGGCGGTTTCTCTGGGGCTTGGTTGGGGTCGATGATTGCTGCTGAGTATGGTCATCTACATCTACCATCCTGGGTGCTTCCTGTGACGGGGTTTGATAAGCAGTTGAGCAGCGTCGCTGGGGGTTAGCGGTGTGTTTTGCTGCTGTTCTGTAGGTTGGGTGTAGCCAAGGGGCACAGCTATTGTTGGAGGGCGACCCGTATAAGGCTGCGGAGAGGGAGTCACCACTGCTGCTGGTGGGGGCTGTAGAGTCTGATTGATCCTGCTCGTCGGGGTGCTGTGTGGACCGGTGATAGTTGACGGTGATGACCCGGGGCGGGGTGACCCAAGACGTATGTCCTCTTCAATCTTCCGTAGTCGCTGTCTTGGTGGGACCACTGGTTCATATAGGCGAAGGAATTTCCTGTTTCTGAGTGTAACGCGTCCTGAGCCATCCACACGAACAACGTATTGGTCGAACTGTCGTACTTCAACCACAACCCCTGTCTTGTCCCATCGGTTTGGGTGTGGGCCTGTCTGATTCTGTATGCGTACATGATTACCAACTTTGAGAGGGGGTAGGCGTTTGGTGTGCTCGGTCCATCTCTCAGCCATTTTCATATGTCGATTTCTGAGTGCCTCTTCCCTTTGTTCCATTGTCTCTCGCCAAGTGGTGTGAGGTCTGTATCGCCCAGGCAATATGGGGATAAAGTCCTTTATTGGCCGACCAAAGATGCAGATAGCGGGCGATATCTTCGTCTCAGGGTCCGGGGTGTTGCGGTATTGCAGGATGGCACGCTGCAAGGCATCTGTGTCCAGTTCACCACGTGGTCCCGTATTGCTAGTGATAAGACGCTTGACAGTTTTTACGCCCACTTCTGCCCTGCAATTGGAGTGGGGAAAGGCAACGGAACTGAGGCGATGGTGAACACCCCAGTTTAGTAGGAATGCCTTCGTAGATGCTGCAGTGAACTCAGGTCCTCCATCGCTTGCCAACTCGTCTGGAATTCCAAAGGTCACAAAAGTATGTCGCAGGCAGTTTATTAGCCCCTCGTGGCCACCTGTAGCTTCGATTATGGGCCAGTTCGAATAGCGGTCAACGATGATAAGGTAGCTGCGTCCATTGTATTGGAAGTAGTCGGCGCATATGCACTGGAAGGGATACAGAGGAGTAGTGGTTGGCATCGGGGGTGCACTTGGCTGGGAAGGTGACATTCTGTTGCAATGGTTGCATTTCGCACGGACATCTTTGATGGCAGGGGTGATACCTGGCCAGAAGACGGATGATTCTGCTCTTGACATCATTGATGTGACTCCTTGGTGGGCAGAGTGTAGAGTCTGGAGTACTGTGTTGCGCAGGCGAGGGGGTATGATGACTCGTTCCTTGTAGATAACAACACCATCCACCGTGTACAGGTCATTACGAAACTGGTGGTATTCATGCAGAGTTACCGGTAGCTCATGGCGGAAGGGGGGAAAGCCTTGCTCAATCAGTTGTAAAAGCTCATTCATGGTTTCATCACTTGCAGTTGCTTCACGGACTTTCTCCCATGTGATAGCCACACACTGTAAGGCAAGGACTGCTGTCTGGTGGAGGCCATCATCAATATCACTATTATAACTGGTGCCCACTGCCCGTATGCCGGCTAGGAATGAAGGTTCAATCATTGGTGCGGTGACTTCGATGGATGCAATGTCGTCACCGAGTTGCAATTTGTCCGGCACCTGAGGACCACTGGGGTGTCTTGACACTGAATCTGCTAATTTGTTTTTTACCCCAGGGATGTGGAACATCCGGAACCTGTACCTCAACGTTTTTTCTTTAAGGTTACGGAGCCGTGCGTTGGGAATGTCCTCTAGAGATCGATCACCAAAAACTTTTAGCAAGGGTTTGTGGTCAACTGCAATGGTTAGCTTCTCGCAGCCCAGTACGAAAAATCGAGCTTTGTCCAGGGCATCTGCGACAGCCAGGGCTTCCCCCTCTATTGGTGCATATCTGGATTCTGCTGGGTGGGTGAAGCGGCTGCCAATGAGGGTGGTTCTCCAGCCACTTTTGCAGCAGAAAGGCTCTTGCCCTGGGCAGTGGCAGTGTTTCTGGAAGAGCCAAAATCCGATTCCTGCTTTAGACCAGTCCGTTGCCAGACAAGTTGGTTTGTTCTTGTCAAAAATCCTCACGCCCTCCTTGATGTCACTCACGATGGCGGCTTTCGACTCATCAAACAGCGTATCCAGGTCTTCATCCCATCGGAAGGGTGTTGAGGGTTTCAGTAGTTCACGAAACGGCAACATTCTATCTGCCATACTAAATGCATAGCTGACCTGATTCACCACACCAAACCAGGCACGTACGTCAGTAATGTTGCGGGGCGTAGGGAACTCTCGTATAGCTTGTAGGTATGCACCGCAGGGTTGAACTGTGTCATGTGTAATTTCGAACCCTGCAAACTCAACAGTGTCTTGTGCAAACACGAATTTCTCTGGGTTAAGTGTGACGCCATGGTGACCGCACATGTTGAGCCATTCTGTAACTTGGAAGAAACTGCTTTCGATGGTATCCGACCAGATTAGAGTATCATCTATGCACTTAGTGTATGTAGTGTATGATAACGTGGAGTCCGCGATTATTTGGTCATAGCGTCGGCTATAGCCATCGCCTGATGCAATGTATCCTTGTGGTGCAACACAGTAGCGATACCGTCCCCAAGGTGTGATAAATGTTGTGTAGTGTCGGTCATCCACATGTAGAGGGACACTATGATACCCATTCCAGGCATCAAGCACTGATTTCTTCTTTTGCGCTGGCACTGAACGGGCTTGGTGGAATGGGCTTTGGGTATGATGAGTTTCCCTTTTTGCATGGGCATTAAGAGCCTGAAAATCCACTGTGCGTCTTGGTTCACCATTTTTCTTTGCACATACAATCATGCGGTGACACCAAGTAACAGGGTCGCCAATGGGGACTGGTTCGATGACGCCAAGCCTTACGTCTTGGTCTAGGCCAGCTTTGACTTTCTCACGCCAGTGAATGGGGACTGGGATTGCTTTGTGGCATGCGGTGGGCTCTGCGTCTGGATTGACCATCAATTTCATGGGTGGACCGTTCATCATCTTTAGTGGTTGGTGTTCACATGTGTTGAATGTGCTGCTACTGTAGTAGTTAATCATCCACTGCTTTAGTTTGGGAACATTATCAGCTGTGGGTGGAAAGGGCAGTGTGTCTGGCATTGGTGGCGGTAATTGACGGCGTGGGCAAGAGCATGGTAGTGATCCTTTTGTGGATGAATCTGCAGTTTGGGATAGGGTGGATGACATGGCTTCCCCTACTGTCGGGAAGTTGTTTGTGATCATGCCAAGGGCTACACATGCTTCGCGGCTGAGGAAGATCCTGTCGGAATCATCCGTGATGTAGACCACCTGTCTAGTGTCTATTGGTTTCCCTTGTCGGTCCGTTCCAGCGAAGCGGAGGATTGCTGCGCCAAGGATGTTTATACCTTCGTTGTTAGCTGCATGCATTCTCATGGAGACTGGGATGAGGTCCTTTTTGTAGAGGCCAAGGCGACGAATCATCACCATGCTGGCAAGACAGCATTGGCAGCCCGTGTCAGCCATTACTGGGAGGTTCCTGGTATGTGTGGTGGCCTTCAATGGAAATCCCAGATCTCTGTAGTCCGCTTCTACTGCAGACACGGATAACTTGATGATTGGTTGTGCACGTGATGCTTGTCGTCCCCAGCAGTCCAAAATCCGGTTATACAGGTGATGGCCCAGTGTCAATGGACGACCGATAGCTTGTTTGTCGTCCTGGCTGACATTGGAGATAAGGGTGCTACTGGTACCTTGGGGTTGTCCCGTGTCTTCAGAGATGATGGATGGGATGCTGCAGAGGGTCTGGAAAACGCTTCCCTCTTCATCCGCGGAAGCTACATTGAAGCCGCTGGACGTACCGCGACACATAACTGCAAAGTGATGTAGCTTGTTACACCTGCGACAGGTTTGATTAAATGCCGGGCACATCTTTTTCCTTACGTGGGGTGAAGCTTTTTTGCCATGACCTTTCCTACCACAGTGGGAACAGTCGCCTGGTGAATTTGTGTCTAGACTGCCTTCCCGTGTGGGTGGGGCAGCACTAACTTGCATTTTATTCCTTTTATAAGAACTGTGAGTGGCGGCTGCACCTTGTGAGTGAGTAAGTGTGATAGCAGAGTGCTTGCCAGCTTCTTTAGCCTCAATGAATTTGAACATCTCCTCAAGGGGCATTTCCTGGTTAGAGTTCCCCAATAGGTCAAGCTGTATCTCACTGTCATTCACACCTCTGGCTAACACATCTCGCAAGATCTCATCAGTGTAAAGAACATCAGTATTACAATTCTGGCACTGTAGCACGAACTTACACACATTGGCCTGACCTTTGATACGAGCTCCGAAGGTACGTATTGGTTCATCGTGATCTTGTGTCATGTTATGTAATGTAAATCTAGCCACCATCGTATTTTCTTCTCGGACAGCGAGTTTTTTCATAACTCTGAGCACAGACTCCTCTGTTGCCCCTGCCAGACTCGTGACAGCGGATCTGGTTAGGTCTCTGCGTAGGCTATCGTCACAGCATTCTAGTAGCTGTATGATCATTTCCTGTCCTTTGATTTTTGTAGCAGAGACATACTCCTTCCATCGAGTTAAAAAGTAAGACCATTCCTCACATGATCCGCCTGATGATATTGTGGGCCTCTTGACTTTCTCTACCTTGACCGTTTGTGAGGTGCTGTGTTCTGCTGTGGAGTGCATCTGGAGGAGTTGTACCACGATTGCTGCATCCAGGTCGTCTGTGGTAAACTCGCAGCCAGTCACAGGGCATCTGACGGCAGGCATGGTTGCTTGTAGCCGCGTAGAGCAATAGATACAGCTGGGTTAGGTGGTAGGTTTCACAGCCAGGGCCGAGCAGTTGTCAGCAGAAATAGGTATTGAAACCATTTGTCATGCTCATCAGGTTTATTCCATAAAGACAATGCTGACAACTGAAACAACAGAATACATTCATTAGATAATGCCGATAACATACAGTAACCGTAATATGACCTAATATGACAATAAACATAATACATCCTTATTATGTCTCCATTAATGTACCTGCTTGTAAGACTAATAGCGCGGGACTGAGACGGCTATGTTGACGTCGCTTACACTCCACGCGCTCTCCCTGATAGGTAACGCAAAACGGTATAGGGAGTATTATATCAATATGCTCTACTATTCTTTGGTGTTGTTGTTTCTTACTTCTTTGTTTGATTGTTGACCAGACTAGATAATTCCTGTCTCTTTATTAGTCTGTTGTTGAACACTAGTACCGAGTTCTTGTATACCCCGTTATAGCAGATTGAACTCTGGAGGGTATTGGTGTTTTTTGTTCGGCTGGCAGTACTCAGGGGTTGGGATCGTGTGTTTCCGTTGTGGCAGCGAGCCGTATTCGAGTCCTGATTGAGAGCCCTTGTGTACCCGAGTGCCAGTTCGTAACAAATGGCGACCTTGCTTAGGATTTTGTGAACAGTATAAATTTTTGCAGAGTTGTACAACATTTGTTTGTTTGTATTTTAGCGTGCATATTGAAGAATATTTTTTTTGTATGGCAATTAGTAAAGCATTTAAGAGACTCCAGTTAATTTAGTAATTAGTGCTTGCATAGGAAGTTTAACACTTTTGTCTCGAGAATTTTTTTGGTGGACTTCAGTATGTCGTGCATTAGCACTGACGATGAGCGAGAGATGTCATTTGAAGGTGTGCCGTTAGTAACCAGTGAGGAGGATGCTAGAGTTTGTGTGAGTAAGCGGTACCACGTGACGGAGGAGAGGCTGACTGGGGTGGATGTTTGTGGCTTGCACCTGATAGCCAAGGTTTTGGGCATTTCCAATGTAGTAGGGATGTCCAAGGGGGAGCTGATTTCCTGGGTGTTGCGTGGGCGACATGGGGTTTCGGAGGAGAGGGCGTTTGGGGGGGTTCCTCCCCAGATCCCCTCTCACTCGACTCCCACAGTGCCGTCCACTCAGTTACCGGAGGTTAGCACTCTCCCACAGAGGGATGAGAATTGGCAGATTGGAGTGCCCTCGGGTGGTGCACATGGTGGTTCCCCAGTTTTTGCCCCCCCTCCTTCAGTAGTGGCAGCTCCCTCTTCCTGCCTGTCTCCAGATATGGTATTTAGACTTGAGCTTGCTAAGATTGAGGCTAGGAAGCAGGAGATTGAGGCTAGGAAGCAGGAGAATGAGACTAGGAGGCATGAGATTGAGGTTAGGAGGCAAGAGGATGAGACTGACATGAGGCATGAGACTGGCATGAGGCTGAGCTTAGGTACGACTCAGAGAAATATTGTGCTAAATTAGATTTAGATAAGACTCGTGCAGAGTCGACAGGGACTCGGATGGGCCGTGAGGGCCAAGTAAGAGAACATTCCTTGGCCCAATTAGTCAAATTGGTGCCGGTATTTAGTGAAACTGAAGTCACAGAATTTTTTAATCATTTTGAGAAGAAGTGTAGGGAGCATAATTGGCCTGAAGAGAAGTGGGCAGCTCTAGTCTCCTCAAGACTTATGGGTAAGGGTCTGAAGGCTTATGATGCACTGCCTTTAGAGTCTTGCATTGACTACCCAGAATTGAAGAGAGCTGTCCTACGGGCATACGAGTTGCAACCGGAAACATATCGATTGAAGTTCCGGGGTGTTACAAAGACTAGGGAGGCGACCTTTCTTGAACATGCCCGGGACTTAAAAGATGCACTTAAAAACTGGACACGTTCTGAGAAAGCTGAGACGGCAGAACAGTTGACTGAGCTGTTTCTGCTCGAGCAGTTTTATAAGTGTACTGGTGCAGAAATGACTTTAACTATTAAAGAAAAGAACCCAAAAACTCTACAGGAGGCAGCTGAGATGGCTGACCTCCGGCTATCACTAATTCGTGGGTGCGGGTCTGCCCAGCGTAGTGAGGCAGGTAACAAGGGGCGTGACGCCCCACCCCCCCGAGTTAGTGATATACCTTATGCAAACAAGTACAAGAGCCATGATACCAAGACTGACCACAAGACTAGCACCGTCCCATTTAAGAAGGGGTCGGGCCCTTCCCAGTACCAAGGGAAGCCCAAAGGGGAGTTGGAGTGTTATCATTGTCATAAAAAGGGGCACTTTGCAAGAGTCTGTCCTAGCAAACCACCTACAGCAGCTGTGTCTTTGGCCTGCAACATTGGTGTGTCTCCGAAGTCATCTGAGTTTGCCCGGGGCAGTTCGTCAGAGGCTGAGGCACAGCCAATGCAGAAGCACCTGGGAGGCTCGAACCCTGCTCAGGATGTTTTTTGCGACCATAGAGGGCGGGGTTGCGTGATGTGGGCGGGGCGCAAGCATGGAGTAGAGGTCTTGCGTGATACAGGTGCTTCCCAGACTCTGATGAAAAACTTGACTGGCTACCCTATAAACGCGGCTCGGGTGGTAGTGGTGCAGGGTATTAATGCAACTCGGTCATACCCGCTGGTGCGGTTGGAGTTGGAGGTGGATGGTGTGGCACGTGAATTGGATGTCGGGATTGTGGAGAAACTGCCAGTGGAGGGCGTCGACCTTCTTCTCGGCAACGACTTTGCAATGCCCGCTTCTGAGGTTCTACCCTTAGTCGTTGCCGAGAGGCCGGCCGACGTGAGTAGGGAAGAGCAAGAGTGGGTCGAGCGGTGCCAGACACAACCCATGGCGTGTGTTGTCACCCGAGCTCGGGCAGCTAAAGTGTCACAGCCTAGTCCTCCGTCTTCAGACCAGCGGAGGAACGATCAACAGGAGGAGGCTAAAGCTGGAGTTGGTTTTAAGAGTTTTGACTCGGCGGCTCTCCTGGGTGATTCAGTATTAGCACCATTACTTAATTCTGGAGTAGCCCCTGGGCCTGTCATCGAGAGTGACGAGGCTGGGCATGACGAGTCTCCACGACAGCAACATTATGTACATCGAGAGAGACAGAGGGAGCAGCCCAGTATCGGGGAAGGTCATGCATTGCTCCGGGAGCAGTTAGATCGCTTGGCACCCTCAGATATACGTCGGTTGCAACTAGAGGACCCTGAGCTCCAAACGTGTGCTAATGGAGCTGTAGAGCTCGACGAGGACGGCGATGCACAGCCAGGAGATTTTTTTTATTTAGAAGGCATCCTCTATAGGCGTTTTCAAGACCCTAAACGTAGTTGGCAAACCGGAGTAGTGGACCAGTTGGTGGTGCCACGGGAGTGCAGGGATAGCCTACTGAGGTTGGCGCATGACACACCACTGGCAGGACATCTAGGGGTGAGAAAAACGGTGGCGGCTTTGGGGAAATTGTTTTGGTGGCCGGGGATGAAGTCTCATGTGCAGTCATGGATAAACTCATGTGATATTTGTCAACGTGTCGGGAAACCGAACCAAGTTATTCCTAAGGCTCCGTTACACCCGATTCCTGTGATTGGGCCACCCTTTAGTAAAATTATTGTTGACATGGTTGGTCCACTCCCTCCCACTAAGGCTGGAAATAAATTTTTGTTAACCATAATGGATGTTGCCACTAGATACCCCGATGCATACCCTATGAAAAATGGAATGGCTAAGACGGTAGTCAGTAACTTGTTGTGGTACTTCTCAAGGTACGGGTACCCGGAGGAGATTCAGTCTGATCAGGGATCTAATTTCACCTCCAACATGTTCAAGCAAACAAACAATGCAACAGCATGGGATACGAGCAGTAGTATCGTCAGCGTATCACCCTGAGAGTCAAGGGGTGCTTGAGCGGTGGCATGCTACACTTAAAAGCATGCTCAGGTGTTATTGTGCTGACAACGGTATGGATTGGGATCTTGGATTGCCTTATGTGCTGTTTGCTGCTCGGGAGGTACCTGGTGAGAGCCTGGGATTTAGTCCAAACGAGCTGATTTTTGGACACCGTGTCAGGGGCCCCCTTAACATGCTGAAAGAAATTTGGGAGGGGACTGTGCAGCCTTGTCCATTATTAAAGTATGTACTTGAAAGCCGTGAGCGCATGCTTAAGAGTCTGGAGATGGCAGGTAGAAATTTGACAGAATCACATGCTTTGATGAAGGACAGGTATGATCGCAAAGTGAGGCTCCGGAAGTTCACTGTAGGACAAGAGGTATTAATTTTGTTGCCTTTGGTTGGTAACCCCCTCTCTGCGAAGTACACTGGACCTTATAAAATTGTAGACAAAATTTCAGACTTAGATTACCTTGTTGCCACTCCAGACAGGAGGAAAAAGAACCAGTTATGTCACGTGAACCTTATTAAAGAGTATGTGAGGCGCCCCTCTGAGCCTCTCACTGTCCCTGTGTTGGCTTGTTGCGGCCGTGGTGGAGAAGGAGAGGGGGACAGTCAAGCTTCAGAGGAGGATAGCTGGGATCAACATGTTTCAGCGGATCAGTGGGCGGGGAACTCGAGCCTAAGGGCTGACGAGGCTATAGCTCATTTGCCTGAGCCGCAGTTTGATGCTATCCGTCAGTTGTTCGGTTCATACCCCACTGTATTTGCTGAACACCCAGGCCTCACTACTCAGGCTATGCATGATGTTGACGTGGGGGACCATCTACCCTTTAAGTCAATCCCGTACCGTGTGCCCCCCATAAAACTACCAGCTCTGAGGGATGAGTTGGAGTATATGCTCGGTAGAGGGTTGATAGAGAAAGGCACAGTTAAGTGGACTTCCCCCGTAACACTGCAGCCTAAGCCAGATGGCAAGGTACGCTTTTGTATTGATTTCCGTAGGTTAAACGGTTTGACTCCAACTAACCCATATCCTCTTCCTCGGGTTGATGATAGTGTTGACAAAATTGGTAATGCTCGTTTTTTGTCTAAAGTAGATTTAGTAAAAGGTTACTGGCAAGTACCTTTGTCCGAGCGTGCTAAAGAGGTATGTGGTTTTGTTGTGGACGGGAGTACCTACCGGTGCAATGTTATGCCTTACGGACTTAAGAATGCACCAGCAACGTTTCAGAACCTGATGAATGAAATTGTAAAGGACATTCCAAATTGCACCGTATATTTGGACGATGTAATCATTTATGATGACGACTTTGAGAGCCATTGTGAGCACCTTGAGACCTTGTTCCGGAAACTTAGTGAAGCAGGTCTGGTAGTAAATTTGGCAAAGTGTGACTTCGTAAAAGCCACTGTGCAGTACCTTGGGTTTGTAGTGGGAAGGGGACAGGTGTGCCCTCCTCAGAACAAGGTACAGGCTATCAATAAATTTCCGCACCCAACAACCAAGAAGCAGATTATGAGATTCTTGGGTATGATAGGCTACTACAGACGCTTCATAAAAGGTTACTCAACGGTGTTGGCACCTCTCACAGATTTGTTATCTAAAGACAAAAAGTTTTTGTGGGCACCTGAGTGTGAAAAGGCTTTCACTTTGGTGAAACATTTGCTATGTACTCACCCGATACTCAGGGCCCCAGACTTTAACAGGCCTTTTCAGCTGGCAACAGATGCTAGTGGTGTAGGGGCTGGTGCCGTCTTGCTACAGACAGACAATGAAGGTGTGGAACACCCAGTAAGTTTCTTTTCTAAGAAGTTCAATGCTGCACAAAAGAACTATTCTACAATAGAAAAGGAATTACTGGCGATTGTGCTGTCGCTCAGGCACTTCGAGGTGTATGTTCCAGCCTATGGCCCAGTCGTGGTTATCTACACTGATCATCACCCTTTGAGATTCCTGAATCAATTTCACAATCGCAATATGAGACTGACCAGGTGGTCTTTGATGTTGCAGGAGTATAACCTGGACATCCGTCATATTGCTGGATGTGACAATGTGATCGCGGATTGTTTATCAAGGGTGGATGATCAGTCGTAGGCTATCACAGGTGTGTGGGTTTGAGTGGAGGAAAATAGGCTGCCCTTATAGTGCAGCCGGGAAAAACATATTAAAATATAAAAATCATATAAAAACTCTTTCTTTTGATATAGGTAATCGTATAAGTTTGTCATAGCCTATAGAGTTTGAGTAGTCCACGAACTATCAAACGGCTGAGCTGCTGTAAGCTCGCTCTGGGAGCATGATATTGTGTCTTTTTGCTATTGTTGGGAGGAGTTATAAAATGTGATTTTTTTTTTATAATAAGATGTGTTTTGGTGATAAACTCAGCTTTGTTTTAGTGCCATGTGGTCGCTGGGTGTGAGGGGCTTGATGGGGTTCTGTGTTTGTCAGATTTTAGCTCAGGGTTGAGCAAGTAAAATCTTGGGGGAGGTGTGAGCATACTGTACAGAACGCCTAGTCATGCCCCACTCTCGCTAGGATCGTCAGGGCAGGAACTTTGGCTGTAGTCTATGTAGAGTTTCCTAACTTAGTTCATGTGAGCCGTTGTACTATAAGTATTATGAATATGTATTTTGTTTTCATCTGAGTCAACGAGTTCTATTTTATATCATTAGTTATAAGTATTGTGTGTAAAACTTATTTGTAATGATGGGAAGAGAAACAGCCACCGTTTGGGGTCAGAGGGTGCGCCAGGCGGGAGGTGGGCCTAACTCACTAGCACTCCCCCCCCTCCCCTCAGTGCTAGGGGAGCCTTTGTCTATCCCAGAGGAGAGAGAGAAATTACGTAATGGTTGTCAGTGGGCGGTCCTTAGTAGTTCACGTTGGGCTCACTAGAGGGCCGGGTATAAAAAGGGAAGTCTAGCCATTTTTTCATCAGAACTCATTAGGAAGAGCGACTTCTCATTTCCCTTGCTAACTATATATATTCTTCTGACTGATGTGAACTTTCTCTACTACCTTACATTCTTATCTCCTCTTTTCCCTGTCTTTTTTAACTTCCATGGTCCCGTTGGTGCAGAGCTAGTCAGCCAACGTATTATCGCTTGAGTTCTCACGAGATACTTGCCTATTAGATAGCCTATTTTGGAAGGGTTAACTTAGAATAGGATTGATTTATGTTTGTTGCACTTGTATATGCATTTCCCTGTGTGTTATTATTATTATTCCTGTTTTCTGCTAGTCTAGGTAATGCTAGACGGGGTAAGGCTTTTCTGTGTTACGAGTTGTTGTTTGATGCAGTGGTTAAGCGATAAACCTGCATACTCATTTCGGTTCAGTGAAGCCTAGGTTGTCTTCGCGGCTGACTGTGTTGAGTTAATAATTTACAGTGCGTGAGGGCAAGAGCCTAACCACCCTGTATTTTATTAACAGTTTGTTTTTACTTTGTCAAGGAGCCGGGAGAAAACCAGATACAAGGGATCTGGATTTCTCAAAGTGCACTTGTTAGTTTTAACGTAATACTTTAAACAGTTGTGAGGACTTCGCTAGGCTACGAGCCGTTTTTGCTCAGTCACTGCTACCTTTTGCCCACAGTACCCCAGCTAGACTTTACTCGATTAGTAGATACAGCATAGTATTGAAGCTTTCCTTATGTATGATATTGTTTATGCACTATTGATTTCATGTGTTGCAAGCTTGGCTACTTTAGTGATTAGTGGCCCACGAGCACAATCCGAGTAGGCTATTGCCGTTGCATTTGCGGAGTACTTCTTTTTAATGTTTGCCATTTACTATTGCATATTCTTTTAATTATTCTTATGCCAATTTAAACCTTTAATAGTATTTAATTGCCAGTGTTTTTGCTTATTGAATTACTGTTCAAAATCCGATACGTACTTCTTACGAGCATCCGAGAAGCATCTAACTTTTTTCAGAAGATTCCTTTGCTCGATGCTTAAGGACTATTAATTAACGTAACGTAATAGTGCCGATCCGAAGTAGAGGGTGGAGGACTTCTTAAGTTCTTAGTCAAGGGTGGATTACTTCGGCTTCGGCCAACACTATTCTTTGGTGTTGTTGTTTCTTACTTCTTTGTTTGATTGTTGACCAGACTAGATAATTCCTGTCTCTTTATTAGTCTGTTGTTGAACACTAGTACCGAGTTCTTGTATACCCCGTTATAGCAGATTGAACTCTGGAGGGTATTGGTGTTTTTTGTTCGGCTGACAGTACTCAGGGGTTGGGATCGTGTGTTTCCGTTGTGGCAGCGAGCCGTATTCGAGTCCTGATTGAGAGCCCTTGTGTACCCAAGTGCCAGTTCGTAACAGTACATAAGTGCAAACACCATGCTTGGGCTTTGACGATATGTCGTTTCTGAAAATATAGTACTGTAGTCTGCAATATTAATCGCACAGTTGGGAATCTTGGGCTGTAACCATGTTTCAGTAACATAAAATAAATCAATGTTTTCATTATGAGAGAACTTATCCACATAATACAATCTATTTGAAATCATTAGCTATGCACTTTCACGAATTTCCTTGGTGCTGTTGGAGGTGACCCTGCACCTGACAAACTTAAGCTACTTGTGAACTACATTTCTCCAATCGATTACGCTCACATCGCCAACTGCACTGCTTATGAAGAAGCCATTGATGTCCTGAGGGCCATTTATGTGAAACCTGCTAACAAAGTATTTGCTCGGCACCAACTAGCCACTAGGAAACAACAGCCTACCGAATCCATTGACCAGTTCCTACAGTCTTTATAGTTGTTATCCAAAGACTGTGGGTTTAAAGCAGTAACGGCTGATCTCTACACTCAGGAAGCTATACGTGACGTGACGCCTTTATTGCTGGACTCTCATCACCCGTAATTCGTCAGCGCCTTCTGGAGAATGATTCTCTCACCTTGTCCAAAGCTGTACAACTTATCCGGAGCTTGGATTTGGCTCAACGCAATCCTGAAATGTATGGAGCTACTGGGAATTATGCTGCAGCTACTGTTAAAACTTCTACTGATTCCGTTTCATCTGGTACCTCTGGTGGGATGCATGAGGGTATGGGAATTTCTGCAGCCGTCTTTAAAAAAAAAAAAAAATTCTGTGGAAGGTCCCATCATCCCTGGCCCCAGTGTCCCGCTCGGAGTGCTACGTGTCATAAATGTGGAAAGAAAGGCCAGTTCGCCAGTGTGTGCAAATCTTCTATACACAGTAATAGGCACAGTGGCGCTAGTGATGTGACTATGGAGTTACCTACTGCAAAGGAACCTTGCCCCCATGTTTCTGACTACGAGATTTTGGCTACCATGTTTCCTACGTCAACCGGATTCCCTGGAACTCTTGCTGACTCTACTAATTCCTCACCAGTTGCTTCTCCTGGTGCGCTGACTGGACTATCTGGGACAACTACAAGATATTCTGAGACTGTACTTGATCCTACTCCTCCACTACTTGGGACAACTGGACTACCTGAGACAACTACAAGAGATTCTGAGACTGTACTTGATCCTACTCCTCCACTAAGTACTATTGCGTCTGCTAACCCTCCCCTCTGTTCTACAATTCCTGTAAGTCTAAATAATGCCAATGTGAATGCATGTGAATAGCTTCTAGTTGATAGTGGAAGTACTACTAGTTTCATACACCCTGCTATTGTGAAAAGACTTAGTTTCCCATTTCTCCTTCTAAACAAACTATATCCATGGCTTCTTCACCACTTGCTTCTTCTACAGTCGGGCGTTGCTTAGTTCAGTTGCGAGTGAGGGACAACCATTATCCTAATTTCAAGCTTTCTGTACTTCCCCATTTGTGCTCTAACATAATTTTGGGTCAAGATTTCATGGAACTGCACAAATCTGTTGAGTTTGACTTGCAGGGTCCTAGACCATAGCTAGCTGTGTGCGGAGTGGCCTGTATTTCATTAGATCCTCCCTCTCTGTTCCCTAATTTAACCCAAGACTGTAAGCCTATCTCAACTCAAACTCGCAGAATCTCTAAGGCTGATGCTGATTTTATTCATGAGGAAATTCAGTCTTTACTTAGAGACGGGATCATAGAAAAGAGTCAGTCTCCTTGGAGGGCTCAGGTTTTGGTAACTAGTAATGAACGACATAAGCGCCGTATGGTTATTGACTATTCCAGGACTATCAATCGCTTCACACTTCTAGATGCCTATTCTATCCGTAGAATTAATGATTTAGCTCATGACATGGCAAAGTTCAAAGTGTTCAGTAAATTACAGTAGTTTCAAAAAGTGCTTATTACCAAATTGCCCTTAGAGAAGATGAAAAGCTGTAGGCTAAACTGCTTTTGAAGCTGATGGTCAATTATTTCAATACACTCGGATTCCCTTTGGTCTCACCAATGCTGTGGCTACTTTTCAGCGTGTGATAAACTCTATCATATCAGAGCATAACCTGGAAGCTACTTTTACTTACATTGATGATGTTATTATATGTGGAATGGGGCAGGAAGATCATGATCAAAATCTTTTACGTTTCAGAGAGGTGGCCTTCAAGTATCAACTTTCCTTAAATGAGATGAAATGTCAGTACAATTTGAACAAGATCAATTATTTAGGATACTGTATTGCTAATGGATCCCTTAGTCCCGACCCTGATTGTCTCAAACCCCTTATGGATATGCCTATTCCTTCTGATCCAGCCTATCTCAAGCGTGCATTAGGTCTCTTTTCCTACTATTCCCAGTGGATACCTAATTGTTCCAGCCGCATTCTACCTCTTTTGAATTCTAAAAGATTTCCTTTAGACCCTAATGCTATTCAGAGTTTTAATTCTCCTAGAGAAGATATTTGCAAAGCCTATTACATAATAGCTCTCTTTCAAGCGCCTGCGTCAGCCTGTTTGAAACAACCCGCCACAGGAAGAAAGAGTGCCGACATCATAAGGGTACGCTCATTCTCTTATGGAATCGTCATTATGATTGGGTACTCACTACGAAAAAACTTTGTAAAAAATAAAAAAGACAAAATTACTTAAGAAATTCTATAATAAAGCTTCCCAACTTTGTGGATGTCTTACTGTGGATTCTATCCGAGACGCTGAACTGAGCAGCGCCATACTCCCTTCTCTTCCCTGTGTCCATGCCGATCAGACGTACCTAGTCCGTCCTTCCTCCATTCTGTATTCTTTCGTCTCTAGTGAGTCTTTTGCTCATTTGTATTTATCTGAGATGTTCTAGAATAGGTTTGGATTAGTTAGGACGGTCGGCCCCATTGGCACGTTCACAGGAAGTGTTAAAATAGGGTACAGTGTTAGGCGTCCATGCGGTCCACTTTGAGACACGCTTGCCTTTGTTTTTATTTTTTGTTTTTAGCTCTAACTTTGCTCTTACTTAGTTATTTAGGAGGCTATATATACGCGGAGCTGAATTACTTGCCATCTATCAGATGGGGTAACGTGTGTTATAATTATTTAGCAGACGCTCTGGTCTAATAGTTGTCCCACATGGTGGGGAACTTTCCAGAGTCTGAGTTTGCTTTTTTCCCCTCTGGCGGGGGGCGACCCGTGTATGCTGGTTGCTGTGTCGTCTTGGGAGGTAAGGTTGTCGTCTTCGTCGTGATACTTACCGTCTGCCTCGTGGCCAACCTCAGTTATGGGTTATTTATCTACGGCTAGGAGGTATTTATTAATTGCTTAATTATATAATAAGTGTTAGCCTTAAGATATGTCCTTCGTTATCATGTGGTGCTATTATACATGGTTGAAGGGTGTCAGGAGACGTTCTGACTTATTTGGTGTGGGTTTTGTGAGTGGCTGCCCTTGCTCGGACAAGTCAGCACTCGCAAGGTTTGCTGTTTCCCTCCGGCGATCTTTTATCGGGCATTGATGCCGGAGGCTCGCCTCGAAGGCGGGCAGGGAATAGATCCAATAAACCTGGTCAGTAGTACCACTAGATTTCCGGCAGAAGTGAAGGTTCCAAAAGGGAGTGTTTTCGGCTCAGCCGGAAAAACTCACCTATACAGATAGCCTCACGCGGGGTAGAACGACTTTAAATCCGCCCAGCGGAAAAGTCCAGTGGGGTAATTAACTATCACTCAGGTCTTCGTAGACGATCCGTTAGTTAATAAAACATCCGAAAGAATTAATCTAAAAGTATGGGTCGGTGACACATGGTCATAGATAAGCAGTTATTAACCTTCATAGAAAAGGTCTTCGGGGTCTTTTCAAAGAAAAGTACGACGGAAAATTAGAGTAGCAAAGTGTTGCTACATCTAGTTTTCAGGCGTATTTGGGGTAAAGTGGTGTGTGAATGTCTCGATTTATCCTTATGAGCATTGATTCCTGGAAATTTTCTTTCCAGATCACACCACAACCACCTCGGCACAAGACACAAGGAAGGGGGCCGATCCCGGCGGGGGATTGGGGGGGGGGGTCGTTTTGTTACCATCATGCCTTTAGTCACTCTGTGCTCCACTCCTACGTGTTTATTAATTCCGGTCTTTAAGCATAAACTCTGTGTTAAATGTGTTAAGTGTCTGGACCGCTCCAGAGGCATCTGGATGTCCACGAAATGAGGGATTTGCACAGACCTCAGGAGTGGTCTTCTTGATCAACGGAATCAGTCATGCCTATAGTAGCCTTGCAAGAGATTAAAACTACTTTTAATAACTACACCAAGACAAAGCTCATAAAGCACTCCATTGCGATGATGAAGCGCTTTTGGGACCTTTTGATTATTAAATCTTAAGTTCATAAAACTCCTCCTTCCCGGTTCAGTTCTAAGTCTAAAACTAAGCCTAAAGTTCTTTCGAAAGCAACAGTGAGCACTAGTGATAGTAGTTACTCATCAACTCAGGCAACCCCCCCCCCCCACCCCCCGGCCGCCGTAAGAGAGCGCGGTCACCATCTCCACGAGACGACCAACCAAGGTCCAGGTCAAGATCCCCTCTCAAGTGGTCTACGAAGTCATCAGCAGAGACTTCAAAGACACATATAAGAAACAGAAAACTGACTCAGCAGCGACTAGTGGCTGAAGTTCAGATGGGAAGGGTAGTAAACAGTCCCGTACGGAGGCGACGAGCTCGCAGCACCGGCAAACACCGGGGTCGCATCCACCAGCCTCCGTCCCTACCTCTACCGTGTCTAACATCCAATCTGGCAGTTCAGATGTAGGAATAGGATTTTACACCATGCCTGAAAGAGGATTTATGGAGCTCCGATCTTACTCTCAACCATCTGAACAATTTTACCAACACCTAAACTTCGTTAAATGCGGAAATAGCCTCACGAAAATATCAAGCCCTGGTGGGGGCACGAACTCTCGACCCTTGGGTGTGAGGCAGACACCTTACCAGTTAGACCAATAGAGATATCCCCCTTGGCCTGGTCGGCTCAGGGTATTTCCGCATCCGAGGTCTGTTTAGGCTAGCCTATTTTCACTGACTTTACACAGAGGTGGGGATGGAGGACGTTGAGTCAACTCCCAGGGACGAGTGATAGGAACTCAGGGTATCAAGATTTCAGTTTTGCCATACCTCGGGTAGATAAAACACTTAGTCGTTCTCGTGGGATGTCTTCGAAAGTCTTGGCTGACCAGTACAGGGGGTACACGGCGAGGGAACATCACAGTTATAACCCAAGTTCACAGTGTATTCCAAGTTTACAGACTAGAGTTGAACAGGAAAATCGTAGTGTGTGAAGGCTCCCAGAAACCGTCCACGCGGGTACTAGACTACTAGTAGACAATACCCGGCAGATAACAGGGACAGTCACAGTGTGAACATTGAAACGGTACCTTCATCCGTACCTGACTTGTCATGGGTAGGACTTGAGCAACATTTACTTTCTAACACCCGGCAACAGCCGGAAGAAGTGGAAGTGACAGGTCAAGAGCAAGAAGAAATAGAACCTTTATCTTCTGCTCAATCCAACCAGGTAGCTGAAGGGTCAGAGGTAGGCTCAGTAAGATCTAAGAGTTCACAGAATGAATATCTGACACATGATGACTTAAGACTATATTTTGAATAACATGATACAAAAGTTTCAGAACCCAACAATATCACCGGAAACTCCCACAACCGTGCCGGAAACTCCTTCAATAGTGTCTGCTGTGCGACCTCGGAGACTGCCAGGGTTGTTGCTCCTATACTAATGTACCGCCTCCCCCCTCTAACGTAACTCCAACACCTACGTGTGCTAGTAGTTTTCCAGTTACATCCACTTTAACTACAACTAACGTACGGGTGATTACTGACATTATTCCCCACCTTTGGAGAAGGCTCCGATAAAGAAAGGCCCTATGCCTCTCCTTTACGGTCCAGATTGTTCATGGGTTACTATTACAGCTCAAAATCCCTCTAGTTCACAACAGACAATCTCGGGTGAGCTTCCGGTTCCGAATGAGTGGGTCATCCAAATTAATAAGAACGGGAAGCTGAGAGCAAAGGATACTGCAGGTAATACTTTAGATGTGGCTGTAAAAACAATCCCTAATGTATAATTATGCATATGAGTATTTTGTTTATTCCCCCACACCAGCTCTCCCACCTGCCTCCTCTGCATGTCTGTTTGCGGATTGGTCTAAGACTGACGGTTAGCGATCAGTCCGGCAATCCAGTCCTGCAGGTGGGCACAGGTCCATGGGTAGACTGGGAAATTGAAGCACAGCAGTTTACCTCAACCAAACTTTCCAAACGGAGTCCCACAAGGATCCGCCCTATCGCCCGCACTCTTCAATCTGTACATGCACAACATAAATATACCCAATACACCCCAAATAAACTTAGCCTCCTATGCAGACGACATAACACTCACATGCACACACCATGACCCAAACACAGCAACAGATCTCCTTCAACCCTATCTCAACACACTACATGGCTGGTGCACTACAAACAGACTTAATCTAGCCCCAGCCAAATCCACCGCAACCCTGCTCACAAGCTGGACAGGAGAACACGAATACATCCCTCAACTCACCATAAACAACACACCCCTAACACATACACACTCACCCAAAATCCTAGGAGTAACATTGATACGCATATGACATTCAAACAGCACATCACAAACACGAAAAAGAAACTGACACCCAGACTTAACGACCTCAGGTCACTTGCTCACACACAATTTGGACACAACAAAGAAACCACCACCACAGTTTATAAACAATACATAAGATCAGTGATGGAATACGCAAGCCCAACCTGGGCTTCTAACCTAGCTGAAACACATCACAAGACCTTACAGACTATTCAAAACAAAGCCCTAAAAATCATTACAGGCTGCACAGCTACTACACTCACAGATCACCTACATCAAGAAACCAAAATCCTCAAAGTCAAAGACCATCTGGACATGAGAGGCACCCAATTTCTGGCAGCAGCCTCTACGAACCAAAACCACCCACTACACTACAGCACATCCATACTCATATCTCTCGCCGATCCATCCACTCACTCATAGACAACACGCAGCTGCAAGCACGACCTCCCAAAATCCATCCTTCCGAATCCTCCATTCCTCGCGAGGACAGAGTCCACCTGGCCAGGCTGAGATGCGGACACCATCCAGCTCTTCGGAGCTATCAGAAGAGACTGGATGACTCCGTTGTCGACACCTGCCCAGGATGTAACACAGCACCCCATACCATCAAACACATCATAGAAGACTGCATTTCACACAACCACTTATGCCAACAACACAATTTATTAGTGGCCCCTCCATCATTGACGAACATGCCTATTACATAAGGCATCCTCTTCAAACACTAATCCGCCGTAGTTTGAATCTACCGAGCAGAGCATTTAAAATCTGAGGAGCCTTCATCATGAGTGCACGCGACCTCACTCATGGCTTCAGTCATTATGAATTGGGTTCTCACTACGAAAAAACTTCGTAAAAAATAAAAAACAAAAACAAAATAAGAATAACTATCCAATAAGCTTTTCATCATATCGTAGATGTACTTGTGTGGATCTTTGACCAGACGCTGTTTCAGGCGTCATTCTTCCTTCTCTGCTCTGCGGTCAGCCGGTCCGGACGTGTCTCTCCACGCTCCGCTGGTTCCGCATTTGCTGCGTCCCTAGTGAGTTTTTTCTCATTTGTTTATTCCGGGATGTATCGAGTAAGGTTGGGATATGCGTAGCAGGAGTGTCCTGGGCTGGTTGCCAGCAGTGCAGTGTATTTTGGGTCGTGTGTTTGGGGCATCTATTTCGGATGTACCCTCGTGGTCCGGTTGTGGACAGGTGAACTTTTTCACAGTTAGCTAGCTTTGTGATGCAGGCGGCTTTCATTACGCGTTATTGCTTCCTTTTATCTTTCTGATGAGGTAGCGTATTTTTGCTGACGTTCCCAGCGTATTTTTCTTCACTTAGTGAAGTTTTTTCTGGGTCCCGAGTCAGTTCTTCCCTTTGCCGGAAGTATTTGCTACAGTGGTGTGTTGGCGGTGGTTCCTGTTGTGATATAATTCAGTGCTTTTTGTTTATATTCCGACATGTTAATGTTATCCGTCTGCCTAGGCCTAGCCAGCCTCTCGTAGCTTTACCACATATACAAGTGTTATTGATTTATTTTCTAAATATGTACTACTGTGTGATGTGTGTCCTCGTTTAGTTGTGTATTGGCTAATTCCACGGACTATTTATGTGTCCTGGGTTAGTTATGTATTGGCTAATTCCACGGACTATGTTGGGCCCGGCGTTAGTTGTGTTTTGGCTATGCCTCGGTCCTGTATTGCGTTCAGATGGTATCTGGACGGGGTGGGTTATTTCCGGCGGGTTTTTCTCGGTTACACCATGAAAAAATCCGGCTGGTTGCCGAGTTTTGGCCACGCGTGGTTTAAAAACAGACTTGTTTCCCCGGCGAGTGGGTGTCTGTGGCTCCCCAGGACGGCGTCTCTGGGGTGCCTGTTTCAGGCTCCTTCTGATTCCCGGCGGGTTGGCTGTACCCATCTAAGAGTGTTCATACGGACACGTGTTGTTTGTAGTTTTTTCGGTTTTGCAAAGCCAATATAAAACTATGCTGTTGTTGTATTTCCTCCCCGGCGATCTTTTACAAAGATGTGGGGTTAGGAACAATTGGGGTTAACTTTTAAACTTTAAATCACCCGGCGGGTGCAACCTGGTAGGGTGGGATGACCGAATTTGCAAAATTCAGTTTAGTTGACCAGACAATTGAGGGATGCATTGTGTATCGCCTCCTTCAACATACGGCAATTTAAGGCACAATTGGGGTTAACGTTTTTTAAACTAATATTCACACCCGGCGGGTGCCCCCTGGAAGGGTGGGAATAACGAATTTACAATTCAGTTAGTTAACCAGACAATTGAGGGATACGTTTTGTATTGCCGCCTTCAACATACGGCGATCTAAAAAGATACTTCGGGAGAAGTTAGATCTTGTATATTTGTCAGGCTTCCCAGTTTTTGATCTACGAGATAATTCGGCGGCCGGCGTTTTTTTTTTTTTTTTTTTTTCCAAAATTGAATCTTGAAACAAACACCCCCGGAAAGACTAAATCAGTTATAAACGCCATGCTGGTCTTTATATATTATGTCAGAGGGTATTCATAAATCTTTTGGACAAATTAAGATATTCTGCAATCTTTTACTTAGGAAACCCCACCGCGTAGCGAGCTGTAGTCGTTGAGTATTACGTCTCGTTACCCGGCGGGTTATTTAACACTTGTGTGCGAACATGTTTGGGTCAACCTTATGAGCATTAATTCCTGGAATTTTTTTTGTTTTTCCAGAGCTGGGTCCCGGCGGGTCTATGTAGAACCTGGAGTAAATATCCCACCAGTCTCTGTCATGGCTACCTTTGCCCCGCTTTTTGCTTCATGCATTACGCCCTCCTGTTCAGGTATCCCTATTTTTGCGCACACCCTTTGTATAAAATGTGTTAAAATGTCTCGTTTGGTGTGGGTTACCTTTCCGGCGTTTTTTCTCGTTGCTCCGAGAACACCGTTTTTGTTTACCGAGTTTTAGTCAGGATGGCTAAAATAGGTAAGTTACCCCGACGAGTTTGGTCGCTTGATGGCTCATCAGAAACTGCGTTTTCTATGGTCGAGCCTGGGATCAGGCTTCCTGGTTTATTCCCATCGAGGGGGGCTCCACACAGTTTTCTAGGTGATCAGGCTGACACCTGTTGGACTTGGTTTTCTCTGCTTTTCAAAGCCATTGAAACAATGCTGTCTGTTTGTTTGGTCTTTACCTCCCGGCGACCTTTTTACAAAGAGGTCTGGGGCAGGTATAATTGGTTTGACATTGCATATAAAACCCGGCGGTTGTACCTTCGGGTGGTTATATTAACGGATTTGCGATTCGAGATAATTTGCCAAACAATTGATTGATACAATAGGGTACCACGGCCTTCACGACGGTGATCTATGAGGGCTTCTGGGAGAAGCCGGATTAGAGATTAAGATAGGCTTAGACTTTTTATGGGATAAAAAGATGCCTGAATCTTACTAGTGTCTCAAGTGTAAAGGGATACTTGAAAGACTTCATCTTTAATAAAGATATGCTTCATCTTTATGAGGATTAAGAAGTTATTCTTAATTCTTTTGGACAGGTGAAAGATATGCTGAAATCTTTAATACGCCATTGAAACAATGCCGTTTGTTTGTTTAGTCTTTCCCTCCCGGCGACCTTTTTACAAAGAGGTCTGGGGCAGGTACAATTGGTTTGACATTGCATATAAAACCCGGCGGTTGTACCTTTGGGTGGTTATATTGACTGATTTGCAATTCGTGATCTTTGTATTTCCTCCCCGGCGATCTTTTACAAAGAAGTGGGGTTAGGAACATTTGGGGTTAACTTTTAAACTTTAAATCACCCGGCGGGTGCAACCTGGAAGGGTGGGATGCCCGAATTTGCAAAATTCAGTTTAGTTGACCAGACAATTGAGGGATGCATTGTGTATTGCCTCCTTCAACATACGGCGCTTTAGGGCACAATTGGGGTTAACGTTTTTAAAACTAATATTCACACCCGGCGGGTGCTCCTTGGAGGGATGGGAATAACGAATTTACGATTCAGTTAGTTAACCAGACAATTGAGGGATACGTTTTGTATCGCCGCCTTCAACATACGGCGATCTAAAAAGATACTTCGGGAGAAGTTAGATCTCGTATATTTGTCAGGCTTCCCAGTTTTTGATCTACGAGATAATTCGGGGGCCGGCGTCTTTTTTAGTTTTTTTTTTTCCAAAATTGAATCTTGAAACAAACACCACCGGAAAGACTTCATCAGTTATAAACGCCATGCTGATCTTTATATATTATGTCAGAGGGTATTCATAAATCTTTTGGACAAATTAAGATGTTCTGAAATCTTTTACTTAGGAAACCCCACCGCGTAGCGAGCTGTCGTCGTTGAGTATTACGTCTCGTTACCCGGCGGGTTATTTAACACTTGTGTGTGAACATGTTTGGGTTAACCTTATGAGCATTAATTCCTGGAAATTTTCTTTTTTTCCAGAGCTGGGTCCCGGCGGGTCTATGCAGAACCTGGAGTAATTATCCCACCAGTCTCTGTCATGGCTACCTTTGCCCCGGTTTTTGCTTTATGCATTACGCCCTCCTGTTCAGGTATCCCTATTTTTGCGCACACCCTTTGTATGAAATGTGTTAAAATGTCTCGTTTGGTGTAGGTTACCTTTCCGGCGTTTTTTCTCGTTGCTCCGAGAACACCGTTTTTGTTTACCGAGTTTTAGTCAGGATGGCTCAAAATAGGTAAGTTACCCCGACGAGTTTGGTCGCTTGAGGGCTCATAAGAAACTGCGTTTTCTGTGGTCGAGCCTGGGAGCAGGCTTCCTGTATTATTCATTGTTTTATGCATTACGCCCTCCTGTAATGTATAGTTTAGTGTGGGTTACCTTTCCGGCGTTTTTCTCGTTGCTCCGAGAACACCGTTTTTGTTTACCGAGTTTTAGTCAGGATGGCTAAAATAGGTAAGTTACCCCGACGAGTTTGGTCGCTTGAGGGCTCATCGGAAACTGCATTTTCTATGGTCGAGCCTGGGATCAGGCTTCCTGAGTTATTTCCGTCGAGGGGGGCTCCACTCAGTTTTCTAGGTGATCAGGCTGACATCTGTTGGCCTTGGTTTTATCTGCTTTTCAAAGCCATTGAAACAATGCTGTCTGTTTGTTTGGTCTTTACCTCCCGGCGACCTTTTTACAAAGAGGTCTGGGGCAGGTACAATTGGTTTGACATTAATAATAATAATAATAATAATAATAATAATAATATTTATTCAGTTAGCAATTTACAGAGTTGGTACCACATAGTATGTTATAAATATGACATGTACCAGCCTTGCATAATTCCAACTAAGGATAGCCCAATAAGGCCGTTAGGCGTATTTCCATTGGGGTCCTTGTATATAAAACCCGGCGGTTGTACCTTCGGGTGGTTATATTAACGGATTTGCGATTCGAGATAATTTGCCAAACAATTGATTGATACAATAGGGTACCACGGCCTTCACGACGGCGATCTATGAGGGCTTCTGGGAGAAGCCGGATTAGAGATTAAGATAGGCTTAGACTTTTTATGGGATAAAAAGATGCCTGAATCTTACTAGTGTCTCAAGTGTAAAGGGATACTTGAAAGACTTCATCTTTAATAAAGATATGCTTCATCTTTATGAGGATTAAGAAGTTATTCTTAATTCTTTTGGACAGGTGAAAGATATGCTGAAATCTTTAATACGCCATTGAAACAATGCCGTTTGTTTGTTTAGTCTTTCCCTCCCGGCGACCTTTTTACAAAGAGGTCTGGGGCAGGTACAATTGGTTTGACATTGCATATAAAACCCGGCGGTTGTACCTTTGGGTGGTTATATTGACTGATTTGCAATTCGCGATCTTTGTATTTCCTCCCCGGCGATCTTTTACAAAGAAGTGGGGTTAGGAACATTTGGGGTTAACTTTTAAACTTTAAATCACCCGGCGGGTGCAACCTGGAAGGGTGGGATGCCCGAATTTGCAAAATTCAGTTTAGTTGACCAGACAATTGAGGGATGCATTGTGTATTGCCTCCTTCAACATACGGCGCTTTAGGGCACAATTGGGGTTAACGTTTTTAAAACTAATATTCACACCCGGCGGGTGCTCCTTGGAGGGATGGGAATAACGAATTTACGATTCAGTTAGTTATCCAGACAATTGAGGGATACGTTTTGTATCGCCGCCTTCAACATACGGCGATCTAAAAAGATACTTCGGGAGAAGTTAGATCTCGTATATTTGTCAGGCTTCCCAGTTTTTGATCTACGAGATAATTCGGGGGCCGGCGTCTTTTTTATTTTATTTTTTTCCAAAATTGAATCTTGAAACAAACACCACCGGAAAGACTTCATCAGTTATAAACGCCATGCTGGTCTTTATATATTATGTCAGAGGGTATTCATAAATCTTTTGGACAAATTAAGATATTCTGAAATCTTTTACTTAGGAAACCCCACCGCGTAGCGAGCTGTCGTCGTTGAGTATTACGTCTCGTTACCCGGCGGGTTATTTAACACTTGTGTGTGAACATGTTTGGGTTAACCTTATGAGCATTAATTCCTGGAAATGTTCTTTTTTTCCAGAGCTGGGTCCCGGCGGGTCTATGCAGAACCTGGAGTAATTATCCCACCAGTCTCTGTCATGGCTACCTTTGCCCCGGTTTTTGCTTTATGCATTACGCCCTCCTGTTCAGGTATCCCTATTTTTGCGCACACCCTTTGTATGAAATGTGTTAAAATGTCTCGTTTGGTGTAGGTTACCTTTCCGGCGTTTTTTCTCGTTGCTCCGAGAACACCGTTTTTGTTTACCGAGTTTTAGTCAGGATGGCTCAAAATAGGTAAGTTACCCCGACGAGTTTGGTCGCTTGAGGGCTCATAAGAAACTGCGTTTTCTGTGGTCGAGCCTGGGAGCAGGCTTCCTGTGTTATTCATTGCTTTATGCATTACGCCCTCCTGTAATGTATAGTTTAGTGTGGGTTACCTTTCCGGCGTTTTTCTCGTTGCTCCGAGAACACCGTTTTTGTTTACCGAGTTTTAGTCAGGATGGCTAAAATAGGTAAGTTACCCCGACGAGTTTGGTCGCTTGAGGGCTCATCGGAAACTGCATTTTCTATGGTCGAGCCTGGGATCAGGCTTCCTGAGTTATTCCCGTCGAGGGGGGTTCCACTCAGTTTTCTAGGTGATCAGGCTGACATCTGTTGGCCTTGGTTTTATCTGCTTTTCAAAGCCATTGAAACAATGCTGTCTGTTTGTTTGGTCTTTACCTCCCGGCGACCTTTTTACAAAGAGGTCTGGGGCAGGTACAATTGGTTTGACATTAATAATAATAATAATAATAATAATAATAATAATATTTATTCAGTTAGCAATTTACAGAGTTGGTACCACATAGTATGTTATAAATATGACATGTACCAGCCTTGCATAATTCCAACTAAGGATAGCCCAATAAGGCCGTTAGGCGTATTTCCATTGGGGTCCTTGTATATAAAACCCGGCGGTTGTACCTTCGGGTGGTTATATTAACGGATTTGCGATTCGAGATAATTTGCCAAACAATTGATTGATACAATAGGGTACCACGGCTTTCACGACGGCGATCTATGAGGGCTTCTGGGAGAAGCCGGATTAGAGATTAAGATAGGCTTAGACTTTTTATGGGATAAAAAGATGCCTGAATCTTACTAGTGTCTCAAGTGTAAAGGGATACTTGAAAGACTTCATCTTTAATAAAGATATGCTTCATCTTTATGAGGATTAAGAAGTTATTCTTAATTCTTTTGGACAGGTGAAAGATATGCTGAAATCTTTAATACGCCATTGAAACAATGCCGTTTGTTTGTTTAGTCTTTCCCTCCCGGCGACCTTTTTACAAAGAGGTCTGGGGCAGGTACAATTGGTTTGACATTGCATATAAAACCCGGCGGTTGTACCTTTGGGTGGTTATATTGACTGATTTGCAATTCGCGATCTTTGTATTTCCTCCCCGGCGATCTTTTACAAAGAAGTGGGGTTAGGAACATTTGGGGTTAACTTTTAAACTTTAAATCACCCGGCGGGTGCAACCTGGAAGGGTGGGATGCCCGAATTTGCAAAATTCAGTTTAGTTGACCAGACAATTGAGGGATGCATTGTGTATTGCCTCCTTCAACATACGGCGCTTTAGGGCACAATTGGGGTTAACGTTTTTAAAAACTAATATTCACACCCGGCGGGTGCTCCTTGGAGGGATGGGAATAACGAATTTACGATTCAGTTAGTTAACCAGACAATTGAGGGATACGTTTTGTATCGCCGCCTTCAACATACGGCGATCTAAAAAGATACTTCGGGAGAAGTTAGATCTCGTATATTTGTCAGGCTTCCCAGTTTTTGATCTACGAGATAATTCGGGGGCCGGCGTCTTTTTTAGTTTTTTTTTTTCCAAAATTGAATCTTGAAACAAACACCACCGGAAAGACTTCATCAGTTATAAACGCCATGCTGGTCTTTATATATTATGTCAGAGGGTATTCATAAATCTTTGGGCAAATTAAGATATTCTGAAATCTTTTACTTAGGAAACCCCACCGCGTAGCGAGCTGTCGTCGTTGAGTATTACGTCTCGTTACCCGGCGGGTTATTTAACACTTGTGTGTGAACATGTTTGGGTTAACCTTATGAGCATTAATTCCTGGAAATTTTCTTTTCCAGAGCTGGGTCCCGGCGGGTCTATGCAGAACCTGGAGTAATTATCCCACCAGTCTCTGTCATGGCTACCTTTGCCCCGGTTTTTGCTTTATGCATTACGCCCTCCTGTTCAGGTATCCCTATTTTTGCGCACACCCTTTGTATGAAATGTGTTAAAATGTCTCGTTTGGTGTAGGTTACCTTTCCGGCGTTTTTTCTCGTTGCTCCGAGAACACCGTTTTTGTTTACCGAGTTTTAGTCAGGATGGCTCAAAATAGGTAAGTTACCCCGACGAGTTTGGTCGCTTGAGGGCTCATAAGAAACTGCGTTTTCTGTGGTCGAGCCTGGGAGCAGGCTTCCTGTATTATTCATTGCTTTATGCATTACGCCCTCCTGTAATGTATAGTTTAGTGTGGGTTACCTTTCCGGCGTTTTTCTCGTTGCTCCGAGAACACCGTTTTTGTTTACCGAGTTTTAGTCAGGATGGCTAAAATAGGTAAGTTACCCCGACGAGTTTGGTCGCTTGAGGGCTCATCAGAAACTGCATTTTCTATGGTCGAGCCTGGGATCAGGCTTCCTGGTTTATTCCCGTCGAGGGGGGCTCCACTCAGTTTTCTAGGTGATCAGGCTGACATCTGTTGGCCTTGGTTTTATCTGCTTTTCAAAGCCATTGAAACAATGCTGTCTGTTTGTTTGGTCTTTACCTCCCGGCGACCTTTTTACAAAGAGGTCTGGGGCAGGTACAATTGGTTTGACATTGTATATAAAACCCGGCGGTTGTACCTTCGGGTGGTTATATTAACGGATTTGCGATTCGAGATAATTTGCCAAACAATTGATTGATACAATAGGGTACCACGGCCTTCACGACGGCGATCTATGAGGGCTTCTGGGAGAAGCCGGATTAGAGATTAAGATAGGCTTAGACTTTTTATGGGATAAAAAGATGCCTGAATCTTACTAGTGTCTCAAGTGTAAAGGGATACTTGAAAGACTTCATCTTTAATAAAGATATGCTTCATCTTTATGAGGATTAAGAAGTTATTCTTAATTCTTTTGGACAGGTGAAAGATATGCTGAAATCTTTAATACGCCATTGAAACAATGCCGTTTGTTTGTTTAGTCTTTCCCTCCCGGCGACCTTTTTACAAAGAGGTCTGGGGCAGGTACAATTGGTTTGACATTGCATATAAAACCCGGCGGTTGTACCTTTGGGTGGTTATATTGACTGATTTGCAATTCGCGATCTTTGTATTTCCTCCCCGGCGATCTTTTACAAAGAAGTGGGGTTAGGAACATTTGGGGTTAACTTTTAAACTTTAAATCACCCGGCGGGTGCAACCTGGAAGGGTGGGATGCCCGAATTTGCAAAATTCAGTTTAGTTGACCAGACAATTGAGGGATGCATTGTGTATCGCCTCCTTCAACATACGGCGCTTTAGGGCACAATTGGGGTTAACGTTTTTAAAACTAATATTCACACCCGGCGGGTGCTCCTTGGAGGGATGGGAATAACGAATTTACGATTCAGTTAGTTAACCAGACAATTGAGGGATACGTTTTGTATCGCCGCCTTCAACATACGGCGATCTAAAAAGATACTTCGGGAGAAGTTAGATCTCGTATATTTGTCAGGCTTCCCAGTTTTTGATCTACGAGATAATTCGGGGGCCGGCGTCTTTTTTAGTTTTTTTTTTTCCAAAATTGAATCTTGAAACAAACACCACCGGAAAGACTTCATCAGTTATAAACGCCATGCTGGTCTTTATATATTATGTCAGAGGGTATTCATAAATCTTTTGGACAAATTAAGATATTCTGAAATCTTTTACTTAGGAAACCCCACCGCGTAGCGAGCTGTCGTCGTTGAGTATTACGTCTCGTTACCCGGCGGGTTATTTAACACTTGTGTGTGAACATGTTTGGGTTAACCTTATGAGCATTAATTCCTGGAAATGTTCTTTTTTTCCAGAGCTGGGTCCCGGCGGGTCTATGCAGAACCTGGAGTAATTATCCCACCAGTCTCTGTCATGGCTACCTTTGCCCCGGTTTTTGCTTTATGCATTACGCCCTCCTGTTCAGGTATCCCTATTTTTGCGCACACCCTTTGTATGAAATGTGTTAAAATGTCTCGTTTGGTGTAGGTTACCTTTCCGGCGTTTTTTCTCGTTGCTCCGAGAACACCGTTTTTGTTTACCGAGTTTTAGTCAGGATGGCTCAAAATAGGTAAGTTACCCCGACGAGTTTGGTCGCTTGAGGGCTCATAAGAAACTGCGTTTTCTGTGGTCGAGCCTGGGAGCAGGCTTCCTGTGTTATTCATTGCTTTATGCATTACGCCCTCCTGTAATGTATAGTTTAGTGTGGGTTACCTTTCCGGCGTTTTTCTCGTTGCTCCGAGAACACCGTTTTTGTTTACCGAGTTTTAGTCAGGATGGCTAAAATAGGTAAGTTACCCCGACGAGTTTGGTCGCTTGAGGGCTCATCGGAAACTGCGTTTTCTATGGTCGAGCCTGGGATCAGGCTTCCTGGTTTATTCCCGTCGAGGGGGGCTCCACACAGTTTTCTAGGTGATCAGGCTGACATCTGTTGGCCTTGGTTTTCTCTGCTTTTCAAAGCCATTGAAACAATGCTGTCTGTTTGTTTGGTCTTTACCTCCCGGCGACCTTTTTACAAAGAGGTCTGGGGCAGGTATAATTGGTTTGACATTGCATATAAAACCCGGCGGTTGTACCTTCGGGTGGTTATATTAACGGATTTGCGATTCGAGATAATTTGCCAAACAATTGATTGATACAATAGGGTATCACGGCCTTCAAGACGGCGATCTATGAGGGCTTCTGGGAGAAGCCGGATTAGAGATTAAGATAGGCTTAGACTTTTTATGGGATAAAAAGATGCCTGAATCTTACTAGTGTCTCAAGTGTAAAGGGATACTTGAAAGACTTCATCTTTAATAAAGATATGCTTCATCTTTATGAGGATTAAGAAGTTATTCTTAATTCTTTTGGACAGGTGAAAGATATGCTGAAATCTTTAATAAGCCATTGAAACAATGCCGTTTGTTTGTTTAGTCTTTCCCTCCCGGCGACCTTTTTACAAAGAGGTCTGGGGCAGGTACAATTGGTTTGACATTGCATATAAAACCCGGCGGTTGTACCTTTGGGTGGTTATATTGACTGATTTGCAATTCGCGATCTTTGTATTTCCTCCCCGGCGATCTTTTACAAAGAAGTGGGGTTAGGAACATTTGGGGTTAACTTTTAAACTTTAAATCACCCGGCGGGTGCAACCTGGAAGGGTGGGATGCCCGAATTTGCAAAATTCAGTTTAGTTGACCAGACAATTGAGGGATGCATTGTGTATCGCCTCCTTCAACATACGGCGCTTAAGGGCACAATTGGGGTTAACGTTTTTAAAAACTAATATTCACACCCGGCGGGTGCTCCTTGGAGGGATGGGAATAACGAATTTACGATTCAGTTAGTTAACCAGACAATTGAGGGATACGTTTTGTATCGCCGCCTTCAACATACGGCGATCTAAAAAGATACTTCGGGAGAAGTTAGATCTCGTATATTTGTCAGGCTTCCCAGTTTTTGATCTACGAGATAATTCGGGGGCCGGCGTCTTTTTTAGTTTTTTTTTCCAAAATTGAATCTTGAAACAAACACCACCGGAAAGACTTCATCAGTTATAAACGCCATGCTGGTCTTTATATATTATGTCAGAGGGTATTCATAAATCTTTTGGACAAATTAAGATATTCTGAAATCTTTTACTTAGGAAACCCCACCGCGTAGCGAGCTGTCGTCGTTGAGTATTACGTCTCGTTACCCGGCGGGTTATTTAACACTTGTGTGCGAACATGATTGGGTTAACCTTATGAGCATTAATTCCTGGAAAAAATATTTTTTTCCAGAGCTGGGTCCCGGCGGGTCTATGCAGAACCTGGAGTAATTATCCCACCAGTCTCTGTCATGGCTACCTTTGCCCCGGTTTTTGCTTTATGCATTACGCCCTCCTGTTCAGGTATCCCTATTTTTGCGCACACCCTTTGTATGAAATGTGTTAAAATGTCTCGTTTGGTGTAGGTTACCTTTCCGGCGTTTTTTCTCGTTGCTCCGAGAACACCGTTTTTGTTTACCGAGTTTTAGTCAGGATGGCTCAAAATAGGTAAGTTACCCCGACGAGTTTGGTCGCTTGAGGGCTCATAAGAAACTGCGTTTTCTGTGGTCGAGCCTGGGAGCAGGCTTCCTGTGTTATTCATTGCTTTATGCATTACGCCCTCCTGTAATGTATAGTTTAGTGTGGGTTACCTTTCCGGCGTTTTTCTCGTTGCTCCGAGAACACCGTTTTTGTTTACCGAGTTTTAGTCAGGATGGCTAAAATAGGTAAGTTACCCCGACGAGTTTGGTCGCTTGAGGGCTCATCAGAAACTGCGTTTTCTATGGTCGAGCCTGGGATCAGGCTTCCTGGTTTATTCCCGTCGAGGGGGGCTCCACACAGTTTTCTAGGTGATCAGGCTGACACCTGTTGGACTTGGTTTCTCGGCTTTTCATACCAATTGAAACAATGCTGTCTGTTTGTTTGGTCTTTACCTCCCGGCGACCTTTTTACAAAGAGGTCTGGGGCAGGTATAATTGGTTTGACATTGCATATAAAACCTGGCGGTTGTACCTTCGGGTGGTTATATTAACGGATTTGCGATTCGAGATAATTTGCCAAACAATTGATTGATACAATAGGGTATCACGGCCTTCAAGACGGCGATCTATGAGGGCTTCTGGGAGAAGCGGATTAGAGATTAAGATAGGCTTAGACTTTTTATGGGATAAAAAGATGCCTGAATCTTACTAGTGTCTCAAGTGTAAAGGGATACTTGAAAGACTTCATCTTTAATAAAGATATGCTTCATCTTTATGAGGATTAAGAAGTTATTCTTAATTCTTTTGGACAGGTGAAAGATATGCTGAAATCTTTAATAAGGCCATTGAAACAATGCCGTTTGTTTGTTTAGTCTTTCCCTCCCGGCGACCTTTTTACAAAGAGGTCTGGGGCAGGTACAATTGGTTTGACATTGCATATAAAACCCGGCGGCTGTACCTTTGGGTGGTTATATTGACTGATTTGCAATTCGCGATCTTTGTATTTCCTCCCCGGCGATCTTTTACAAAGAAGTGGGGTTCGGAACATTTGGGGTTAACTTTTAAACTTTAAATCACCCGGCGGGTGCAACCTGGAAGGGTGGGATGCCCGAATTTGCAAAATTCAGTTTAGTTGACCAGACAATTGAGGGATGCATTGTGTATCGCCTCCTTCAACATACGGCGCTTGAGGGCACAATTGGGGTTAACGTTTTTTAAAAACTAATATTCACACCCGGCGGGTGCTCCTTGGAGGGATGGGAATAACGAATTTACGATTCAGTTAGTTAACCAGACAATTGTGGGATACGTTTTGTATCGCCGCCTTCAACATACGGCGATCTAAAAAGATACTTCGGGAGAAGTTATATCTCGTATATTTGTCAGGCTTCCCAGTTTTTGATCTACGAGATAATTCGGGGGCCGGCGTCTTTTTTAGTTTTTTTTTTCCAAAATTGAATCTTGAAACAAACACCACCGGAAAGACTTCATCAGTTATAAACGCCATGCTGGTCTTTATATATTATGTCAGAGGGTATTCATAAATCTTTTGGACAAATTAAGATATTCTGAAATCTTTTACTTAGGAAACCCCACCGCGTAGCGAGCTGTCGTCGTTGAGTATTACGTCTCGTTACCCGGCGGGTTATTTAACACTTGTGTGCGAACATGTTTGGGTTAACCTTATGAGCATTAATTCCTGGAAAAAAAAAAATTCCAGAGCTGGGTCCCGGCGGGTCTATGCAGAACCTGGAGTAATTATCCCACCAGTCTCTGTCATGGCTACCTTTGCCCCGGTTTTTGCTTTATGCATTACGCCCTCCTGTTCAGGTATCCCTATTTTTGCGCACACCCTTTGTATGAAATGTGTTAAAATGTCTCGTTTGGTGTAGGTTACCTTTCCGGCGTTTTTTCTCGTTGCTCTGAGAACACCGTTTTTGTTTACCGAGTTTTAGTCAGGATGGCTCAAAATAGGTAAGTTACCCCGACGAGTTTGGTCGCTTGAGGGCTCATAAGAAACTGCGTTTTCTGTGGTCGAGCCTGGGAGCAGGCTTCCTGTGTTATTCATTGCTTTATGCATTACGCCCTCCTGTAATGTATAGTTTAGTGTGGGTTACCTTTCCGGCGTTTTTCTCGTTGCTCCGAGAACACCGTTTTTGTTTACCGAGTTTTAGTCAGGATGGCTAAAATAGGTAAGTTACCCCGACGAGTTTGGTCGCTTGAGGGCTCATCAGAAACTGCGTTTTCTATGGTCGAGCCTGGGATCAGGCTTCCTGGTTTATTCCCGTCGAGGGGGGCTCCACACAGTTTTCTAGGTGATCAGGCTGACACCTGTTGGACTTGGTTTCTCGGCTTTTCAAAGCCATTGAAACAATGCTGTCTGTTTGTTTGGTCTTTACCTCCCGGCGACCTTTTTACAAAGAGGTCTGGGGCAGGTATAATTGGTTTGACATTGCATATAAAACCCGGCGGTTGTACCTTCGGGTGGTTATATTAACGGATTTGCGATTCGAGATAATTTGCCAAACAATTGATTGATACAATAGGGTATCACGGCCTTCAAGACGGCGATCTATGAGGGCTTCTGGGAGAAGCTGGATTAGAGATTAAGATAGGCTTAGACTTTTTATGGGATAAAAAGATGCCTGAATCTTACTAGTGTCTCAAGTGTAAAGGGATACTTGCAAGACTTCATCTTTAATAAAGATATGCTTCATCTTTATGAGGATTAAGAAGTTATTCTTAATTCTTTTGGACAGGTGAAAGATATGCTGAAATCTTTAATAGGCCATTGAAACAATGCCGTTTGTTTGTTTAGTCTTTCCCTCCCGGCGACCTTTTTACAAAGAGGTCTGGGGCAGGTACAATTGGTTTGACATTGCATATAAAACCCGGCGGCTGTACCTTTGGGTGGTTATATTGACTGATTTGCAATTCGCGATCTTTGTATTTCCTCCCCGGCGATCTTTTACAAAGAAGTGGGGTTCGGAACATTTGGGGTTAACTTTTAAACTTTAAATCACCCGGCGGGTGCAACCTGGAAGGGTGGGATGCCCGAATTTGCAAAATTCAGTTTAGTTGACCAGACAATTGAGGGATGCATTGTGTATCGCCTCCTTCAACATACGGCGCTTGAGGGCACAATTGGGGTTAACCTTTTTTAAAACTAATATTCACACCCGGCGGGTGCTCCTTGGAGGGATGGGAATAACGAATTTACGATTCAGTTAGTTAACCAGACAATTGTGGGATACGTTTTGTATCGCCGCCTTTAACATACGGCGATCTAAAAAGATACTTCGGGAGAAGTTATATCTCGTATATTTGTCAGGCTTCCCAGTTTTTGATCTACGAGATAATTCGGGGGCCGGCGTCTTTTTTAGTTTTTTTTTTCCAATATTGAATCTTGAAACAAACACCACCGGAAAGACTTCATCAGTTATAAACGCCATGCTGGTCTTTATATATTATGTCAGAGGGTATTCATAAATCTTTTGGACAAATTAAGATATTCTGAAATCTTTTACTTAGGAAACCCCACCGCGTAGCGAGCTGTCGTCGTTGAGTATTACGTCTCGTTACCCGGCGGGTTATTTAACACTTGTGTGCGAACATGTTTGGGTTAACCTTATGAGCATTAATTCCTGGGAAAAAAAAAAAATTCCAGAGCTGGGTCCCGGCGGGTCTATGCAGAACCTGGAGTAATTATCCCACCAGTCTCTGTCATGGCTACCTTTGCCCCGGTTTTTGCTTTATGCATTACGCCCTCCTGTTCAGGTATCCCTATTTTTGCGCACACCCTTTGTATGAAATGTGTTAAAATGTCTCGTTTGGTGTAGGTTACCTTTCCGGCGTTTTTTCTCGTTGCTCTGAGAACACCGTTTTTGTTTACCGAGTTTTAGTCAGGATGGCTCAAAATAGGTAAGTTACCCCGACGAGTTTGGTCGCTTGAGGGCTCATAAGAAACTGCGTTTTCTGTGGTCGAGCCTGGGAGCAGGCTTCCTGTGTTATTCATTGCTTTATGCATTACGCCCTCCTGTAATGTATAGTTTAGTGTGGGTTACCTTTCCGGCGTTTTTCTCGTTGCTCCGAGAACACCGTTTTTGTTTACCGAGTTTTAGTCAGGATGGCTAAAATAGGTAAGTTACCCCGACGAGTTTGGTCGCTTGAGGGCTCATCAGAAACTGCGTTTTCTATGGTCGAGCCTGGGATCAGGCTTCCTGAGTTATTCCCGTCGAGGGGGGCTCCACTCAGTTTTCTAGGTGATCAGGCTGACACCTGTTGGCCTTGGTTTTCTCTGCTTTTCAAAGCCATTGAAACAATGCTGTCTCTTTGTTTGGTCTTTACCTCCCGGCGACCTTTTTACAAAGAGGTCTGGGGCAGGTATAATTGGTTTGACATTAATAATAATAATATTAATAATAATAATAATAATATTTATTCAGTTAGCAATTTACAGAGTTGGTACCACATAGTATGTTATAAATATGACATGTACCAGCCTTGCATAATTCCAACTAAGGATAGCCCAATAAGGCCGTTAGGCGTATTTCCATTGGGGTCCTTGTATATAAAACCCGGCGGTTGTACCTTCGGGTGGTTATATTAACGGATTTGCGATTCGAGATAATTTGCCAAACAATTGATTGATACAATAGGGTATCACGGCCTTCAAGACGGCGATCTATGAGGGCTTCTGGGAGAAGCCGGATTAGAGATTAAGATAGGCTTAGACTTTTTTATGGGATAAAAAGATGCCTGAATCTTACTAGTGTTTCAAGTGTAAAGGGTTACTTGAATGACTTCATCTTTAATAAAGATATGCTTCATCTTTATGAGGATTAAGAAGTTAGGCTTAGTTCTTTTGGACAGATAAAAGATATGCTGAAATCTTTAATAAGCCATTGAAACAATGTCGTTTGTTTGTTTAGTCTTTCCCTCCCGGCGACCTTTTTACAAAGAGGTCTGGGGCAGGTACAATTGGTTTGACATTGCATATAAAACCCGGCGGTTGTACCTTTGGGTGGTTATATTAACTGATTTGCAATTCGCGATAATTTGCCAAACAATTGATTGATACAATAGGGTATCACGGCCTTCAAGACGGCGATCTATGAGGGCTTCTGGGTGACGCCAGATTAGAGATTAAGATAGGCTTAGACTTTTTATGGGGTAAAAAGATGCCGGAATCTTACTAGTGTTTCAAGTGTAAAGGGATACTTGAAAGACTTCATCTTTAATAAAGATATGCTACATCTTTATGAGGATTCAGAAGATATGCTTAAATCTTCTGGACAGGTAAAGATATGCTGAAATCTTTAATATGATACTAAAGGACAACGAAAAGTAGTGGTGGAGTGCTACGGTTCGTTGACCGGGGTATTTGAGGCACATATTTTGTACCGTTTTTTGGGTGTAACCCTATGAGCATTAATCCCCGGAAAATTCTCTTTCCAGGGCGGATTACCGGTGTTGCACCAGGTGACCAGGTAGTTCCCGGGGGCGGGGTAGTTTTCCCCCAGTCTCTGTCGTGTCGGCACTTGAACCTCTCATTGCTGTATGTTCAATGCCGTTAAGCTCAGGAAGCCCTATCTTATTTATATTTGTTAATGAAATAATTTAATAGCTGAATCATAATAAACATATATATTTTCTATGATTATATTATGATAATATTGTGTTTATTTATAGTAATTTATTTTAATACAATTAAAATATAAATTAAATTAATTAGTATGCTTTATGATTTTGCTCACCAGCTCTGCTTTCAATGTGTTAATGAGCTATGGGAGCTTTTAACCCTTTATTAGCGGCTCACCACTTAAGTCGTATTTAATGAAGCTGGACTATGTGGCGGCGCTCGACATAACTCGAGTGGCAATTTCAGCACGTAATGTGGCTGAGAGAGAGACAAGGTGGTGGAGACTAGCGAGCGTATGACTGCTCCAGACCACCGCGGCGAACCTACTGACACAAATCTCAGCTCCCTCCTCCCTCTCTCACTCGCTACATACTCAATTATGTACCGAAAGCAGTACCGAAAAGTACTGCTTTTTGCACTCGCGTTGCACGGTTATTGCAAGAAAACTATCCATCATACAAGGATCGTTATGGTGTCATTCGAAAGCTCTGTTTATGCCCTTTCAGGGATAGATACTTGTTTTACGTTCTGGGTCTTATTTAGGCATGAAAATGATCACGTAAACAGCCCTATTTTGGCTAAAAACACCCCGCTGGGCGGTACACATAAATAAACCGCATAGGCCGCTCGTAAGGTGTTAATTATCTTAAACCTTTACGGGACTCGGACGAGGGCTCCCGTTCAGGGAGTATACTGAGCTCGCAAGCGAGGGACAGCCACAGCCAAGGTGTATGGCGATACTCACAGTCGTACCTCACCCGCCGGACGATAACGCCGGCGGGCGGACCTGACGCTCTGATGACGGACAGGTTGAGTTCCATTTATCTCTTTTCCGCCGCCAGACGCGTCTCTACTGTGCCACGTAGTCAACAAACTACAGGATTGGCGAGGCGTAGTCTCGCTAATCGCGCCCCTGTGGCCGGCGCAGTGTGGTACCAGCATTTGAACACGTGGTGCCCTCGCCCAGTGTCCCTCCTGGTCGGGTTGTTCAACTTAGAACACAATTGGCAACCTAGAAACCTCGCGGACTTGTTCATTTTGGACATTCAGGAGGCCAAGTGGCTAGCACGTTATGGTAGCAACGTGACCAAGATATTCACGAATCAATATACCCAGTCTACAAAGTGACAGTTTCAATCGCATTGGAAAGCTTTTACGTCTCTGATTCCTATAACAAAACATACTGTGCCTCGGTGGCGTTGGTTGTTTATTTAATTTATCTGTTCATGCAGAAACATTTATCCGAAAGTGATTTATGTGATCAGGTTTTAAACTCCGCCCACCTCCCCGTCAGCTCAGGCCTACATGGTCTCTGGACAAAGCATCGTTGTTATTCTCGTTGACGTATGTACCAAAGACTGCTGATTTTACAAAAGGGCATTCCTTATGGCTTTGGCTACCGGGAACAGAGTATCTGAGCTGGCGGCGATGAGCAACGCACCTAATTGCCTCAGGTTGATAGGCTTCATGAGTGTATTCACATTGCACCTTCCCCAGGATTCATAGCCGAGATTGAGCACAGTGAACACGTGTTTTCAGAGTTCACGGTGCCGGAGTTAAACAGGGAAAGGTGCACCATCTTTTTTGCCCAGTGCAAGCTCTGACCAAATATTTAAGAGTGGCACCTCTAAATCACCAGGGTGCTTTATGGGTCGCAAGTCCGGGTGAACGATTGATGGCGCGTACACTGGCTTCTCTCTTGGTCGAGGACTTTAAAGAGAAGCATCCCGGCGTTGTGGGTAAGACCCACGATTTACGCAAGGGGACAGCCTCTTTACGTTTCCTTAATAATCTTTCGGTGGAAGTTATTACGTCCACACAGTTGTGGGCCTCTAATCAGGAGTTTTTGCCTTGATACCTTTCAGTAGCTCTGGACAAACCTTCCTTGCCATGTATAGCTTTACGGCAGAGGGTCTAGGTGGCCCTTTTAGTCACGTTTTGTTTAATTTCAAGAAAAAGGGGGGGGGGGGGGAGGGTGCAGTCAGTGTGACATAGGACACCCTAGACCCCTCCGGAGTATGTGTTCAGAACATACGAGCTGTGATACTGGTTGTAGGCATTGTATTATAAAATTTCTCTGTAGTATTCATTGCAGGAAATTGTGCTAAAAGCCAATAGTAGTTTTACGACAATTCTTGTTGTAAGTAGCTTTGGCTGTGAAGCAATAGATTTTTGATAAAGCTCGGTAGTGGCAACTACGACTTTTACTTTTGAAGTAATTACTTCTGCATAAGTACCCGAGTTCAGTACTTCTACGAATGTACAAGAATTCATTTATGTTTGGTTATATTTTTAGGAATATATCCACTAGTTAATGGGGTTTATATGTGCACATGTAAACTTATAAGTTTTTAGTTTTCACCACTTACTTTAAGTGGGGTGCCTTCTTAACTAGCAGATCTGTGCACAGAGTCTCAGAGTTAACCCTTTTTCAAGCAGGCTTCTTTGAAGCACGCTCCTGCTTGTACCCCTTTTTGAAGATTTAGGCTGAATAAAGTTTATGCACCCGAATATCTCTTTTTTACAAAAGTAAGAATACTATGTGGTTGTTTGATTATCTGCTTTTCTAGAGTTATGATATGATTACGAATGTCCCCCTCCAGTCTTAGAAATCAGGCATGTTGGTCAATGATGGAGGGGCCACTAATAAATTATAGGTTTGACTCCTGTAAGGAGATAAAGAAAACCTAATATTTAGTAGTGGCCCCGTAATCATTGACGACTGGGGCCCTCCCGACCATCTCCTTCCCATTCGTTGATGTATTAAGGATTTTGGTTTACTTGATATGTCAGTGAAGGAAGAATGACGCCTGAATCAGCGCCTGGTCAAAGATCCACACAGGTACATCCACGATATGATGGAAAGCTTATTGGATAGTTATTCTTATTTTCTTTTTGTTTTTTATTTTTTACGAAGTTTTTTCGTAGTGAGAACCCAATTCATAATGACTGAAGCCATGAGTGAGGTCACGTGCGCTCATGATGAAGGCTCCTCAGATTTTAAATGCTCTGCGCGGTAGATTCAAACTACGGCGGATTAGTATTTGAAGAGGATGCCTTATGTAATAGGCATGTTCGTCAATGATTACGGGGCCACTACTAAATATTAGGTTTTCTTTATCTCCTTACAGGAGTCAAACCTATAATGATGCTAGTATGTGTTAATATATATCAGTGAAATTTTAGCTTAGGCAAACTGACTCCCATAATTATTCTTGCCATCAGGTTTAACCTGATTCGCCCTCACTGATATTTTCGGTCCGAAGTATCACCTAGACAAGTGAACATCCTAGACCAGTGCAACTAGTTACAGTTATCCCTTTACGTTAATTCTTGGGAAATAACCACATTACTTATACTTTCATCCTTGATTAACCCGGGAACTGCGGGGAGACTCTTAAGAGTCAGAGAAAAAAAAAAATCAACTTTTGACATCGAAAAAAACATATTTTTTTATTTTTATTTTTTTATTTTTTTTATTTGGCCCCTGGGCCATGCAAAATCTCAGTCCTCTACCTCCCCTCCTTCCCCACTTTCCTCCTCTCCTTCAGTTATCACCTATTTTCCCTGTTATTCCCTTATTCTGAGGTATATTTTCGTGCTAACATTAGAAATCCGGTTGCAGGGTGTGGTCATCACTGATAGCAAGCGAATGCAAGAGAGAGAGAGAGAGTCTCGATCGACTGTGTCTCAGTGGCCTTGGGGGAAATTGGCGGGAAAGCAGCTTGCCTCACCCATACATTATACAACTCACGGGCTATATCTCCGATTTTGACCATCCAAAACGCTGTTTTCACTCGTTTTATTGTTGTTTCAGGTTAATACCTTTATAATCAACCCATAATAGGCGCATATGGATAAGTATTAATGCTATTAATGGTACAATGAATATTTTAGTGACGGAAACACCTCAAATACATACGCACAGGGAGAGGTGTCTAATTACCCCCATGCGCACTTGTTAGGTTAAGAGTCATATTACCAGAGAGAGTTAACAAAGCGAAATACCTAACCCGTGTGATTCATGTACCCTACGTATCATAAAGCAATGTGATCAGACGTATAATGCCTAAACGTTGGAAGTGGGAAGTATGTCTCTATACAAATACGCGATAAGTCCTGGGAGATTGTAATAAGTCCAATAACCTACCTGAGTGCTCCAACATCTATTGTTCGTGGAATTCTATTACGTACCTTATACCTGAGTGTTATTTAGAATAAAGCTGTATTACAAACCATTTATCCGAGATTATCTATGTCCTCTGTTGATTCTCTTTATGTATTTTGCAAGAAATCCAATAACCCAGTCTTGCAGAACTCACCTATACCAAGTTAATCCTGTATAAAATCAGGGCATAACAGTGGTGATGGTGGTGAAGACAGTGGAGGTAGAGGTGGTGATCTCGGTATGCTGGCTGTGGGGGTGTAGAGGTGGAGATCTTGGTATGTTGGCTGTGACGGTAGTGTTGGTGATGGTGGTGGAGATGGTGGAGGTAGGCTATACAGGCGTGGTGAGAAGCTTTTCCATTATTTCAATAATGTTACTCTTATTCTAATTTTTTCTAGCCCACATTTTTCTCCTATATTCATTAATATTCTCAGATTTCTTGCTGTATCCTCCAAATTTTCTGCCAACAATTAGTATGAGACTATTTAAAAATGTGGGCTACATTTTCGCCTTGCTCCTGGGCTATAAACATTGGCAGTAGCCTACTTCAGAACTCGCCCAACATTGTGTCCTTGGCGGAGAGGGCTATAGCGTTTCCCTTGTTTACATTATAAATACGCACTATATGTACATCCTGTGTGTGTATATGCATGGTTATAGGGTGTGTACTATTCATTTGTGACTAGTACATGCCAATATAATATATCATGGGTACCATAAATAAACGTAATTGTCTTCCGACGTCCGTCAAAAGTTAAATCAGATTCAACTCTGAACGGAAGGTCGGAGGTGGCCGTGACGGAGCGTTTCTAGGCTCGGTACCCACTCGCCGGAGCCCACACGTGGACGGACTACGTCATCAATGACGATGGTCCGTCCAACACGGAGGCCAAAACGGAGATATGGGAACCGCGCTTTACACGCAAACCCCAGGCATCCAACCCGTATCAAACAACAAATAAACATGGAAACCCTTAACATACGAAGACTCAGGCACAGGCTCACAGTAATGTATAAAATCACACACAATTATATTGACATTAAAAAACATGAATACCTACACAACTCAAACACCCTCAACACTCGTAACACACACAGTACTAATACTGACTTCTACAAGCACTCATTCTTTCCACGAACCATACGGGATTGGAACAGTCTCCCAGAAGATGCAATTAACCCGGCAAGTGTGGGAAGACTCTTAAGAGTCTGGGGAAAAAAAATCCATTTAAAACACCCATTTTTTTTTTTTTTTTTTTTTTTTTTTTCCCCTGGGCCATGCCAAATATCACTCCTCCACCTCCCCTCCTTCCCCACTTTCCTCACCTCCTTCAGTTATCACCTATTTTCCCTGTTATTCCCTTATTCTGTGGTCTATTTTCGTGCTAACATTAGCGAGTTGGTAGCAGGGCGTTGTCATCACTGTTACCAAGCGTAGGAAAGAGCGAGAGAGAGACTATTGCGTAACAGTGTCTCTCCAGACAAGGGGAGGAGAGGATGGGAGGGGGGTTGCCTCAGCCATACATTATGTAACTCCCGGCCTGTATCGCCGATTTTGACCATCCAAACGCTGTTTCCACTTGTTTTATTGCTGTAACAGGTTAATACCTTTATAATCAACCTATAATAGGCGCATATGGATAAGTATTAATGCTATTTATGGTAAAATAACGATGTTAGTGATGGGAACACCTCAAATACGTGTGCACAGGAGTGTGGTTTCTCATACCCCCATGCGCACGTCTTAGGTTAATAGCCCTACACTAGACACATTTAAACACAGAATAAACGAACATTTCGTCCATATTTACACACACGCCATAAACCCTCCACTTAGCTCTCCCCATCCCATATCCTGACCCCCCATCCTCCACCCTAATACCCTTATATGTGTGATATGCGCAAGTCCAGCGCCCTATATCCTACATTATGAATTGAGATCGAGTTTGAACGGCGAGCCATTTGAGTTCAAAGATAGGCACATCGTCAATGATGGAGGGGCCACTAATAAATAATTATATTTAATAATAATAACTATGATAATATAGTATATAATAATAATATCATAATATATATAATGAAATACTCCATGTAGGCTACACTTAAAACAAGTTTATAGGCCTATATGCTGGCACACTGCACGACATAGGATATTAGTTTCAGTGGGCACCCAGACACTGGTGGGCCCTATAGGCCAATGGCCTACTTACATACATACATACATAACATTTTAAGAATGAGCGTTCCATACATAAGTGCAGTTTCAGTCTCTTGTCCTAATGGCGGCATTCCAGGCAACCCTGTTAAGGGCTGCTTCACTTGTCAAGTTCTTGGATTTGAGATCGGCGCGTATAGTCCGATCCCAGGTCTTCCTCGGTCCACCCCTTGGTGCAGCTCCCTCCACAATCACAGATCTGCATTTTTTCACCCAATTTTGTTCATCCATTCTCTCCACATGTCCATACCATCCCAGTCTACTTGTACGCATCACCTCGCTAATACTCTTTATACCTAAACGTCTCCTCAGCTCAACATTATTATTCTATCCTGTAGCCTGGCCCCACACATCCATCTCACCATTCTCATCTCATTACGCTCCATTCTGTTGACATCCTCTACTTTAACGGCCCATGTTTCTGAGGCATACGTCATTGCACTTCTCACACATGAGGCATACACCTTTCCCTTCAGGGGGAGAGGCATTCTTTTCATGGTCAGGATTGGCATCAATTCTCTGAACTTCCCCCAGCCACACCTAATTCTAGCAACAGTGGCAGCCTCGGCCCCACCACCGGCAGAGATGGTATCTCCTAGGTAACAAAACTTGTTCACCAGCTCCAAAGACTCATTTCCAAAATTCACAGCCACAGGATCATCACTTAACCCGGGAACTGAGGGCAGACTCTTAAGAGTTCCCCCGGCGGACTGCGGGAAGACTCTTAAGAGTAAGGCTATTAAAAAATCCATTTAAAACACCCCAAAACATTTTTTTTTTTTTTTTTTTTTTTTTGTATTGCCCCTGGGCCATGCCAAATATCACTCCTCCACCTCCCCTCCTTCCCCACTTTCCTCACCTCCTTCAGTTATCACCTATTTTCCCTGTTATTCCCTTATTCTGTGGTATATTTTCGTGCTAACATTAGCGAGTTGCAAGCAGGGCATTGTCATCACTGTTAGCAAGCGAGTGCAAGAGAGAGAGAGAGAGTATCGATCGACAGTCTCTCTCCAGACGTGGGGAAAAGTGGTGGGAAGGGAGGTTGCCTCAGCCATACATTATATAACTCCCAGCCTGTATCGCCGATTTTGACCATCCAAACGCTGTTTCCACTTGTTTTATTGTTGTAACAAGTTAATACCTTTATAATCAACCTATAATAGGCGCATATGGATAAGTATTAATGCTATTTATGGTAAAATAACGATGTTAGTGATGGGAACAGCTCAAATACGTCAGCACAGGAGTGTGGTGTCTCATACCCCCCATGCGCACTTCAGAGGTTAACACAAGCTCGCCTTTGCACACTACGCACTCCAATTTCTCTATTTCTGACTTATCCTTCGGCAGGGGCCCCTTTATTCTACTACAGCGCTTACTCCCATGGTGTACCCAACATCGACAGATGCTACATTGAATTAAGTTAACGCCCACTCCCTTTCCACACACTGCACATGGGTATGCACCGCTCTTTTCCACATAGCCTCGTCTCAATCTACAATGCATAACCTTGGTTTTGTTAATATTGACTCTTAAACCCTTGCTCGCCATGACCTCTCTCCACTCTCTGAATTTGGCCTCAGTATCCTGCATACTGTCAGCTATTAGGACTAAATCGTCTGCATAAAACAGTTCCAACGGGAGTCCGCCTCTAAAAACTCTAGACAGTGCCTCCAAGACCATAATAAAGAGGAGGGGGCTTAACACTGAACCCTGATGGACTCCAACACGGATTGCAAACTCAACACTCAGTACAACCCTTCACCCTCACCGCACTTCGCGAATCCTCATACATCTTCATTATCACACGCACCAGCCACTCTTCCACACCAAGTTTCCTCATAGCCCACTGCACAACATCTCTAGGCACCCTATCAAAGGCCTTCTCCAGGTCTACAAACACAAAGTAAAGATCCCTGCCTTTTAGTAAGTATCTTTCCTGTATCTGCCTGACTATGAAGATAGCATCGGTTGTACCACGTCCTGGCATAAAACCAAACTGCATATCATCAATAGAGATGCTTTGCCTGATCAAACCCTCAAGGACTCTCTCACAGACCTTCATGATTTGGTCAAGCATTTTCAGGCCCCTATAATTTCCTCTATCTAGCGCATCCCCTTTTCCTTTGTATATATTTACTATTACACTTTTGAGCCAATCCTCTGGGATTTTCTCATCTTTAATAATGGTGTTTATCAACTCAGTGACTAAGTTTACACCAATCTCCCCTGAGGCTTTTATCATCTCAGCGACAATGTCGGAGCAACCTGGAGCTTTACCGTCCTTCATTTTATTGATTGCGTCGCTCACTACAGCTGGTGCTATCAAAGGAGGGGGCCCAGATATTGGTTTTTCGATACTAAGCTGTTCCTTATCCCATTCAAACTCTACATTTAATAGTGGCCCCTTCGTCATTGACGAACTGCCTTAAAGGAAGGCACCCTTTCAAACTCCATGCGTTCGCACATTTGAAATGCCCGCGCAGGTAGCTTGATGGGGCCCGCATCATAAGTGCACACTTAATCTCTTATGGAATCGCCATAATGATCGGGTACCACTAAAGAAAAAACTTTTAGAAAAAATAAAAACTAATAATAATACACTAAAGTTGTCAAAAACAGCTTCCAACAATCGTGGATATTCTTGGTGTGCGCAGCCTGACGTCGGGACCCCCGCGTCATTTCGTCCTTCTTCTACCTGCGACGATACCGCTCGGACGTGTTTTAGTGAGCTGCTGTATTCGTCGTCCCCTTTCGTCTTCTCGTGAGTCCTTACTCATTTGTATTAACCGAGATGTTCTGTGACAGGTTTAGATTAGCTAGCTTACTAGACCGAGCAGTATTATCGCAGGGAGAGTGTATTATAAGGGTACTTTTTGAGCGTCCAAGCAGCCCGATTGGGTGGACGCCTCGCATGTCTAACTTTTCTTTTTCAGTTTCCGTGTTAACTTAAACTAGTTAGGAGGCTATTTTACTGGGTTTTTTCCTGCTGAAGATGTTCCCAGGTTCTGTGCGTTTTGTGCGGTGTTTGTAGGCTCTAAAAGTTGTCACACGTAGTTGTGGGACTTCGTGGAGCCTTGCCCTGCCCCTGGGCCAATGTGTGGTGGCGTCGTCGTCGTGGGAGCCCCTCTGCGGTTGCCCAAGGCCTCGTGGTCTGCCTCTGTTAGGGGTTTAGCTTGTTTAGGCTAAGTTTATTACTTTATGATTATATATTGTGTATTATAGCCTTGCTTCCTCAGTACTTGTTGTGTTTTGGCAAGTACGAGGATTATATATTGTGTATTATAGCCTTGCTTCCTCAGTACTTGTTGTGTTTTTGGCAAGTACGAGGATGACAGGGGACGCCCTGTTTATTGTTGTGGTTGTGTTTTTCGTCGCCCAATGGTCTGGGTACTTAACACAACGGGTTGGGTGTCCTTTCCCGGCGCTCTCACTGCTTAGTGACCGCCAGGAGTCTGCTTCGGTGGACATTGGACAAGTCCCAGTTCCCATAGTGGTCTAATACCACTTTTTTCCCAGCGGGGGGTGACAACCTCCTGGGGATATTCCGGCGTTGCCGGGAGGACTAGCCTGTCTCGCTAGGGTTACTTGTTCCCGGCGGGACACACAAGGTTGTGACTGTTTTTGGTTTTGGTTTACTATCAAGATTAGGTAGTATACGAGCCTCTCACTACTGTGTCTTCGCCCCGGCGAGTAGGTAGGATGGAAAAACAATAGTCAATGGGTTTATTGATACTACTAAAAATTATAAGTGTCATTATATGCAACCCTGTGTGTTTTTTCTTTTGGGTTACTATCAAGATTAGGTAGTATACAGACCTTATCACTACGTCTTTGCCCCGGCGAGTAGGTAGGACGAAAAAACAATGGGCAATGGATTTATTGATACTACTAAATATCAGTGTCAATTATATTACATTTAGTCCTCACCCCTCTTTTTGTGCAACTTCAGGCATGATTAAGAGTGTGGCCCAGTCGGGAAAATAGACTGATCCTGTTAAGACGCTCTGTTTTCTCGGCAGGGCCGGGGATATCAAATAACATATGTGAATGTTTCGGTTTATCCTTATGAGCATTGATTCCTGGAAATTATTTTCCAGATCACCACCACTTCCGGCGAGGAGCACGGACAAGGGGACAACCAATCTGGCTGGGGGGTTTGTCACTACCATGCCCTTTGTACCTCTTTGTGTTACTAAATCTTGTTATGAGTTTCCAATTTTTAATCACTCACATTGTATCCGGTGTGTGCCATGCCTGGATCGTTCTTGTGGGACCTGGTGGTCCAAGAAGTGCAAGACCTGCACTGAGCTCCGGCATGGCTTACTGGTTGACAAAGATAAATCTTGCTTAATTTCTCTGAATGCAATCAGAATTGCTTTTAAGAATTACTGTACTGACGTCGCACATAAGTCTTTGATGTGTGACGACCTAGAATTGTGGGAATACTTAATTGTCAAAGAACCCCCTGCCCCTCTCTTGCCTAAATCTCGCAGGGCTTTCACCAGTAAATCTCCCAAAGATAGTAAAACTAAACCTAAGTTTCTGTCAAAGGAACATACTAGCTCAAGTGACAATAGTGACAGTGAAGGGACTGAACCCCCCAGCCACAGCCGCCAGCCACAGTCCAAGTCGCCAGGGACTAGCAAGACGTCCTCCCCGACTCACCGGACCAAGACATCCTCTTCTAGCCGGAAGAGAAAGGCGGAAGAGTCAACATCCTCTTCTCGGAAGTCGTCCTCCGAACGACATAGCAAGAAATCTTGTTCGGGGTCTGCTGATGTTGGTTCCCGGCGTAGAACCGAGCATAGTAAGTCTTCCTCAGCTTCCACCTCCGCTAAGCCTGACATTCAATCCGGCAGCTCGGTGGTGGGACCGGAGGATGAGGCAGCAACTCGGGGTGATGTTCTCAATGTGCTTACTACCTCTAAGTTAAACAAGCAGGACTTTGTAATCCCACAGGTTTCTAGTCATGCCAAGGTTCACGGTTTGCCACCAAAAGTGTTAGCAGACGAGTACCGGTGTTATAGGGTGGTGGACGAGTCGGATACTAGCGTCTCTTTAGATAATAGAGGTGAACGCCTATCTAGTGGTTGTGTGGGGCACCAACGGGTATTGTCTCAGTCAGTGTTCCCCCAAGCAATTGTTAATCCTCCACCAATACCTACACATGTACCTACTCCTCAGGAAATACCGATGCTTGATCATAATCCTCAAGATATGCTTAACCATGTCACTAATCACCCCACGATTCTAGGGGCCCCATGTGATTTTTCCGCAGCTCCGGACTTGAACCTGGACGCTTTGGACTCTGTGCACCCCAGCGAGGTGGAAGCGGAAGGTGATTCGGATGTTGCATATATTCCATCCGCACAACCTAATGAACACACTAGTAACCGACCTCAGAGTCGCCTCAATATGTCTATTACACACAGCGGGTCAGATAGGGGGTCCATATCTTCCGAGTCTCGTTTTGTTACCAAAGATTACCTAGAGCCCTCCTCTCTCTTACTTATGCCTAATATCCTAATCTCTTCTAAAGATGTACTTTCTACCCTCTCTGGGCTTAACACTAATAAGGCGTACGGTCCGGACGGTGTTCCTCCTGTTGTTCTCAAAAACTGTGCTTCCGTGCTGACTCCCTGCCTAGGCAAACTCTTTCGTCTCTGTCTATCCTCTAACGTCTTCCCTTCATGCTGGAAGTTTGCTCACATTCAACCTGTCCCAAAGAAGGGTGACCGCTCTCAACCCTCCAACTATCGTCCAATTGCTCTTATCTCTTGTCTTTCTAAAGTTTTTGAAACTATTCTTACTTCCAAATTTCTTAAGCATTTCTCTTCTCATAATCTGCTCTCAGATCGCCAGTATGGCTTCCTTAAGGGTCGCTCTACTGGTGATCTTCTTTCATATCTTACTAACTCTTGGTCATCCTCCTTTCGGGACTTCGGTGAGACTTTTTCTATTGCACTAGACATATCGAAAGCCTTCGATAGAGTCTGGCATAAATCTTTAATTTCTAAACTACCCTCCTTCGGTTTCTATCCCTCCATCTGTGCCTTTGTCTCTAATTTCCTTTCCGGCCGTTCCATAGCCGCGGTTGTGGACGGCCATTGTTCACTTCCTCACCCTATAAACTCCGGTGTTCCTCAGGGCTCTGTCCTATCTCCTATTCTCTTTCTAATTTTTATAAATGATCTCCTTAACTGTACCTTAATTCCCATCCATTCATACGCAGACGACTCAACCTTGCACTACTCCATTAGTTTTTTCAGAACGCCCCAGCCAGCAATCCCTCAACGACAAACGTAATGAAGCCATAGAACTCTTAAATTCTGATCTAAATACTATTTCCAATTGGGGCAGAGAAAACCTTGTTAACTTTAATGCTTCCAAAACCCAATTTCTCCATCTATCTACCCGTCAGGATCTCCCAGCGGACTATCCCTTATTCTTCAACAATACAAAAATCAACCCTTCATCTTCTCTCAATATTCTTGGTGTCTCTTTTTCTTCTGCTCTCATTTGGAAGGACCATATTACCAGTCTTGCTAAGGCAGCTTCCCAGAAGCTGGGTGTGCTCAACCGCCTTAGGGAGTTCTTTTTCCCCTGCACAGCTTCTTGCTCTGTACAGGGGCATAGTGCGCCCTTGTATTGAGTATTGTTCACATGTGTGGGGAGGTTCCTCTCACACCGCTCTCCTAGACAAAGTTGAAAGGAAGGCCTTTCGTATCATTAACTCCCGTCCACTCACCAACTCTCTGCAATCTCTCTCTCTCCGCCGCAATGTTGCATCTCTCTCGCTATTCTATCGCTACTATAATAATCAGTGTTCCTCAGAGCTATCCCAGTGCATACCACCTCCTTTACGTAGGGCACGTGGTACCCGTCTTGCAACTCAATCCCACCCCTACTCTGTGCAACTCTCCAACCCAAGAGTGAAACGTTACTCTCAAACTTTCTTCTACTCAACAGCTGAGCTCTGGAACTCTCTCCCAGAATCAGTCTTTCCCTCTTCCTATGACTTAAATTGCTTCAAACTCCGTGTATCCAGGCATTTTGGCTCGAATGTCCCTTGATTTTGGCCCTGTCTCTCTTTCAACTATGGGGGAGGCACTCGCTATAGGCAGTTATGCCTTTTGCCTCCCTCAATCACATAGAAAAAAAAAAAAAAAAAAAAAATAAGGTTAGGATTAGCTTAGCAGGGGTGTCTTGGGTGGTTTTCTCGCAGAACAAGTGTATTTTGGGTCGTTTTGTTGGGGCGTCTATTTCGGACGGACCCTCGTGGCCGAGTTGAGGACGCTCTGAAACTATTTTTCGTGTTTAGCCATCTTTAGTCCTAGCTTGTTAGGAGGCTTTAACTATGCGATGTCGGGCTTCTAGCTATCTTTCAGATGGAGTAGCCTATGTTGTTTTATACTGACGTTCCTGGTGTTATTTCTTCACATAGTGGAGTTCTTTCTGGGTCCCGAGTCAGTGTTACCCTTACCCGGGTTTTTTCTACGATGTTGATGTAGCAGCTGTTCCAGTTTTGGTGGGATGGAGTGCTTTTCGATTGTGTTTTGACGTCATTAAGTGTTTTTTCGTTTTCACCAGGCCTAGCCAGCCACTCGTAGTTTTTCACATATGCAAGTGTTTTCATTGTTTATTATTATAAAAATTTATTCATGTGTCATGTGTGTCCTGGATTAGTTGTGATTGGCTGATCCAGGAGCTTCGGACTGTGTCTGATTATGTTTATCAGATTGCGTTCTGATTGGTGTGGGTTGCCTTTCCAGCGGTTTTTCTCGACTGCTCCGAGAAAGCCGTTTTGTTTACCGGGTTTTAGTCAAGTTGGTTAAAATCGGTAGTTACCCCGGCGAGTTGGGTAGATTGAGGGCTCATCAGAAACTGCGTTCTCTGTGGTCGAGCCTGTGATCAGGCTTCCTGTGTTTTTCCCGGCGAGGTGGGCCCCACACATTTATCTAAGGTGATCATGCTGACACCTGTTGGATATGGTTTTCTCGGCTTTTCAAAGCCATTGAAACAATGCTGTTTGTTTGTTTGGTCTTTCCCTCCCGGCGACCTTTTTACAAAGAGGTCTGGGGCAGGTACAATTGGTTTGACATTAAATATGAAACCCGGCGGTTGTACCTTCGGGTGGTTATATTAACGGATTTGCAATTCGCTATGGTTTGCCAGACAATTGATTGATACAATAGGGTATCACGGCCTTCAAGACGGCGATCTATGAGGGCTTCTGGGAGAAGTCGGATTAGAGATTAAGATAGGCTTAGACTTTTTATGGTATAAAAAGATGCCTGAATCTTACTAGTGTTTCAAGTGTAAAAGGATACTTGAAAGACTTCATCTTTAATAATGATATGCTCATCTTTATGAAGCTCAGAAGATATGCTTAAATCTTTTGGACAGGTAAAGATATGCTGACATCTTTAATATGAAACTAAAGGACAACGAACAGTAGTGGTTGAGGGCTACGGTTCGTTGACCAGTGGTTTTATGACACATGTTTTTGTAACATTTTGGGGTACCCTTATGAGCATTAATTCCTGGAAATTTTCTCTTTCCAGGGCGGAGTACCGGAGTGACGCCGGATGACCAGGTAGATCCCGGGGGTGGGTAGATTTCCGCCAGTCTCTGTCATGTCGGCACTAGAACCTCTCATTGCTTTATGTTCAACGCCGTTATGCTCAGGTATCCCTATTTTTGCACACAAGCTGTGCATTAAATGTGTTAAATGCCTCGATAGGTCACGGGGGATATGGGTGACAAAGAATTGCACTATTTGTAACCTCTTAACCCTTAAACATAAAAAGTTAATAAAGCTGGACTATGTGGCGGCGCTTCGACATAGGTCGAGTGGCAATTTCAGCACGTAATGTTCTGAGAGAGACAAGTGGTGGCAGGAGAGCGAGCGTATGACTGCTCCAGACCACCGCGGCGAACCTACTGACACCTCCCTCCTACCTCTCTCACTCGCTATATACGGAATTGTATCGGGAAAGTGGCTAATTACATGCTTTTTGCACTCGCGTTGCACGGTTATTGCAAGAAAACTAGCCATCATAAAAGGATCGTTATGGTGTCATTCGAAAGCTCTGTTTATGCCCTTTCAGGGATAGATACTTGTTTTACGTTCTGGGTCTTATTTAGGCATGAAAATGATCACGTAAACAGCCCTATTTTGGCTAAAACACCCCGCTGGGCGGTACAAATAACCGCATAGGCCGCTAAAGAAGGGTTAAGTGTTAAAATTTTAGTTGAAAAGGATAATACTGCGGCGGTAGCTTTGCAAGAAGTGAAACAACTTCTCGCTACCTATTCAACAAATATAGCACATAAAGCTTTGCAATGTGATAACCTTGAGCTTTGGGAGCTATTAATTGTTAAACATGCCCCCCTAAGTCTAAGATACGTGCACGTAAGACCTCAGAGACTGGGCGGGGACAGGTTACCACACCCTCCCCTGGCAAATCTAAGAGGCCTCGCTCACCGTCACCCTCGGCAACGGCGACGAGGTCCAAATCAAGGTCACCCCTGAGGAAGCAGGTGAAAGCTTCGGGCCACTCTGCTTCACCTCCAAAGAAGAGGAAACAGGAAGAAAGTAGGGGACCTAAAGACATTACTAGAACTAAACATAAGTCTAGTAGGAGTCATAAATCATCCAAAAGGGATCCTCCGGCGCGAAGGGACTCACGGCTGTCGCCGGAGCCTGGTACCCCGCTTTCCTGCCTCTACCCCCACCAAGTCTAACGTCCAATCTGACAGGTCGGGGTGGAGTCAGAAAATGTGGTGGAGGATGCCCCGGCGGACATTTCATCACCTGATATTCATGCTTGTTCTACCAGGTCACGTGTGTCAGTCTCAGATTTAGAAGTATCTTATGGAAACTATAACCCTCTAGGGTGCTCGGGTGAGGGCTCCCAATTGGAGAGTTTCCCAGGCTCGCAAGCGAGTAACAGCCACAGCCAAGGTGTATGGCGATACTCTCAGCCCTGGCAGGACAGCACACATCCTTTTGTGTCTCAAGTAGTGGCTGACGTCCACCGGGATGCCGATGTACCATCTTCTATCCCAGATTTAACATGGCGGCATGTGGAGGTCCCGGCTTCGGCGGGATCTTCCCATGATAGGCCAGACTTAAGGGATGAAGAACAGCGTTCTCTGGTCTCAGAGATGGAAGTTGAAGAGTCAGGTCACCATCTAGAGGACTCTCAGGGTACTGTCGAATCTCCACGGAGTTCGTCATCTGCTAGGTATGTAACTACAGAAGAGATTGATGGATTACTATTGAATGCACTTAATAAGTTCTTTGGCCCTACGCCGGAAACTCCTACAGTTGGTACGGGAGCTCCCGCGACGTCGACGAATGTGCGACCTCTGGCTACATCCATTGCTTTAGCTAAAATACCTAATCCTCCTCTTGTGTCAGACTCAATTTCCAATGTGCCAGGCACAGCAGCTCTCACTACTTCCAATGTGCGAGTCATATCAGACATATCTCCCCTTCCTTTAGACAAGGCGCCAGTCAAAAACAGGAGCTATGCCTCTTTTATACAGGCCTGATGAGTCATGGGTAGCAATGTTACCAACTAAGTCAGAGGCAGCACAAGCTACTATTTCGGGGGAGCTCCCTGTACCACATGAGTAGGTAATCCAAGGCAATAAGTCTAGAAAACTCAGAGCATTGGATAGTCAAGGAAATATTTTAGATGTTCATATTAAGGCCATTCCAAGTTATTATAACCATGACTTTTTTGTGTATGCATCAACACCAGCCCTACCCCCTGCCTCAGCTTCAAAGCTATTTTCTGACTGGACTAAGAATGATGGCTTTAACGACATCAAGGCACTTTCTGCTTTGACGCCGGAGTTGGATATGTTTCCGATCACAGACTCAGCCTCTAATCCAGTCTTGCAGGTGGGGCAGTTGGGTACGGGACCTTGGGTGGAATGGGAAACAGAGGCTCAAAATTTTGCCACTACTTTCACTTCAAAATCTTCTCACCAAATCCCTCAAGACCACCATACTTGGTTCTCTCTTCCGGTTTTTAGTGCCGGAGGAGTCCCCTCTGCTTTGTTTGATTTCTTGGCTGCCCCTAAAATCAATTTGTGCGAATTAAAAGATCCTTTTAGCACGCCTTCCCCAGCTCACCTAGACCGCGAGTTTAGGTTAAGAGGAAAAGCGTTTAGACTGTTTTCACAATATATTGTTACCCAGCAAGTAACAAAGTCTATGTTACGCTCTTCTCAGGCGATCGAAGCTGCGGAAGTCAGGAAGGCCATTGAACTTTCCCGGCGCTTGCTTCTCCAAACTTCCATTCAGTCTTTACGAGATATTCGGACGGCCTTATTAGAGGCAGTTCGAGCAAGGCAGGATCTGAGGATGTTCTTAGTAAAGAAACTTCCTGACCGTATTGCAAGCCAAGTAGTTCTGTCTCCAGTTCTAACTCCTTCTTTGATTTCTCCAGACTGTTTTCAATATGGCACAAGCATTCAAACAAAGTCCCTCTCAACCTAAGAAGCCTACCTTCACTTTCCCTAAACCCAAACCAGTTTCGAAAGCTCAAGCTAGTGGGTCTAAGCCTTTTCATCAGCCTAAGTCCCCTTCCACCCAGGGTCAGGCTCACGTCAGGTATAAACAGGGTAAATTCTCAGGTAAAGGCCACAGGTTTCACCAACAACCAGGTCAGGGCCCGCCTCCAGCCAAACCCAGCCAGTCGTCCAAGAGTACACCACCACCAGCAAATAACTAAGGTCTCTCTCACTCCCGGGGCCAGTCAAAGGCGTGTTGGAACAGAGAGTAGTCCAACCGGCGAACCCCAGTCTGCTAACTGGGTCATTCCGGGCATGTCATCAGGCATGGCCATTAAGATCATGGGCGAGGACTGTGGTACGCAAAGGCATCACTTGGCAGTGGCTCCGGCGACCTCGCTTACGTCAGCCGACAAAGGCCAATCATGTTTCTTTAGAGGTGGAGTCACTAGTTCAGGAGATGATTACCAAGAGTGTCATTATCCCAGTCCCCCCGACTTACCCGGTGTTTACATCCAAACTATTTCTAGTACCAAAAAGGGACAGTATTCAGATGAGACCGGTCGTAGACCTGTCTTATTTGAATCTCCACATTCACAACGTGTCCTTCAGGATGCTGACCGTGAATCAAATCAGGCTAACGCTTCCGCCGGGAGGGTGGATGTGTTCATTAGACCTGACAGACGCGTATTGGCACATCCCGGTAAACAAGAGATTTCAAAAATTTCTGGCTTTAAGAATAATGCATCAGACTTATGTCTTTCAAAGGATGCCGTTTGGATTGAACCTAGCGCCACGCATATTCACAAAATTAGTCCGGCAAGCCCTGATGCCCATTTTAGAACAGGGGATCAGGATCTTGTGGTATCTGGACGACTGGCTGGTAGTGGCAGAGACAGAAAAGTTATGCAACACTCATGTCAACATTACGTTAAACCATGTCAAATCTCTAGGATTCAAGGTCAACTTAGTAAAGCCAAACCTTGTTCCCTCACGAGTAATTCAGTGGATAGGGCTGGTCTGGGACACAGCGTCTCTCACTCTGAGTCAGAGTGTGGACAATCGAAACAGATTTCGCAACAAAATATTTATGTTTCTCCACAGTCTGACTACGACACGGAGACTCTGGGAATCTCTAGTCGGTTCTCTCAACTGGGTTCAACTAACTGTGAAGTTGGGCCGGTTGAAAGTCAAACGTTTAATCTTGGAGGGCAACAAATATTTCCCACTATTACCGGCGGCAACATTATGGCCTATCCCAACATTAATACACAGCTTACTAGCGGTCTGGGCGAAGAGGGATGTGTTGCACTCAGTCATGTCATGGACCTCTCCTCCGCCGACGGTATGGGTGGACACGGATGCGTCAGGAACGATAGGTTGGGGCTTTCAGTCAAACCAAGGGCATCAGGGTCAAGGGCTTTGGTCCCATTCAGAAACCTCCCACATAAATGTAAAAGAATTACTAGTCCCCTTGTATTTCGTTCAAGTTCACGGCTCTACTTTACGGGAAAAAACGGTGGCTTTCAGGATGGACAATCTCAATGCAGTTCACTGCATTCAGAAACAAGGGTCAACGAGGTCTCGGAAGTTGCTAGACGTGTCAGAAAAGATTTTTGTTCTAGCCGACAAGCTGAACATTCATCTTCATGCATCATATCTCCCAGGCGTAGCAAACGTCTGGGCAGACGCTCTGTCTCGGAGACAGAGCACAACGGTAGAGTGGGCACTCAAGCAGAACATTTTCGATCAAATGATTGCAGAGCCTTACCGTCCACAAGTGGATCTGTTTGCGTCAGAGGAGAATCACAAACTCCCTCGGTACCTCACACGCCGGACATTAACGCCGGCGGGGGGGCCCGACGCATTGGTAACGGATTGGAACATGTGGAGTTCCATTTATCTGTTTCCGCCACCAGACGCTTCTCTAATGTGCAAGAGATCTCGAGAGCCGACACCCCCAGGCGACAGCTTCCAAGTCAAGATCGAGGTCCAGGTCACGGTCTCCCCTCCGACAGCAGACACATAGTCACTCTACTTCACCTTCGAGGAAGAATAGCAAGGAGGAGAAGACCAAGGACAGTCCTAGTGTGAAATCAAAGTCAAGGCGAAGTCACAAGTCTTCAAAAAAGGATACTCATGTACGAAAGGCCTCCCGGCGTTCGCCGGAGCCTCGTACCTCGCTTTCTGCCTCTACTCCCGACATGTCTCATGTCCAATCTGACAGGTCGGTAGTGGAGTCAGAGACTGTGGTGGGGGATATACCGGCGGACAGGTTGTCACCAAATATTATTCCCAGTTCACATGTACCAGCTTTAGATTTAGAGAGTTCTCCCAGAAGTTATAACCCTCTAGAGGGCTCGAGTGAGGGCTCAGTAATTGGTGTGGTACCTAGCTCACAAGTGAGTTCCGGCCAAGACCGGGGAGTTTGGAGGTACTCCCAGCCATGGAGTGACGGCTCACATCCTTCTCATGCAACACAGGTAGTGGCAGACTTCCACCGGGACGCTGAGATCCCATCGTCCATCCCGGACTTAACATGGCAGCATGAGGGGGTCCCGGCTTCGGCGGAATCCTCTCATGAGAGGCCGGAGGACAGGGATGAGGGTTCTATAATTTCTGAGATGGAGGTTCAAGAGTCAGGTTCATTGATAGACGACTCTCAGAGTAGGAATGATTCGCCACATAGTTCATCCTCTGCTAAATTTGTCACAGCTGATGAAATTAATGGGTTACTAGCGAATGCACTAACTAAGTTTTTTGGCCAGCAGCCGGAGACTCCTACAGTTGGTTTGGGAGCTTCCACGACAGCATCGAATGTCCGACCTCTGACTACTTCCATTGCTTTGACACAAATTCCGCGCCCTCCCCCTGTATCACCTACTATTGTTACTAGGCCAACTTCGGCGGCACTGACTACTTCCAATGTGAGAGTAGTAGCAGATGTAAATCCTCCCCCTTTAGACAAGGCCCCGGTCAGAAAGGGAGCTATGCCCCTCTTATATGGGCCGGATGAGTCATGGGTAACAATGTTCCCAGCAAAGCCAGAGGTAGCACAGTCCACTATGTCGGGGGAGCTTCCGGTACCAAGTGAGTGGGTAATCCAAGGGAATAAATCTAGGAAGTTTCGTGCTTTAGATATTCTAGGAAATGTACTTGATGTTAATATTAAGGCCATTCCTAACTATTATCACCGTGATTATTTTGTGTATACTTCTACACCTGCCCTACCCCCTGCGTCAGCTTCAAAACTGTTTTCGGACTGGACCTAGCATGACGGTTTCAATGATATAAAAGCACTGTCAGCTCTAACACCAGAGTTAGGTTTAAAGACGTTCACAGACACAGCCGCAAATCCAGTTTTGAAGGTGGAGCAGTTGGGTCCGGGACCTTGGGTGGAATGGGAAGTGGAGGCTCAGAACTTTGCAACAACTTTTACCTCTAAATCTTCGCACCAAATTCCACAAGAAAGCCATTCTTGGTTCTCTCTACCAGTATTCTCTGCCGGCGAAGTTCCCTCTGCTTTATTTGCATTTTTAGCTGCCCCTAAAATTAATCTATGCGAGCTTAAAGATCCCTTTTCTACACCGTCCACTGCTCACCTAGACCGGGAGTTTAGGCTACGTGGGAAGGCATATAGACTGTTTTCCCAGTATATTGTCACACAACAGGTAGCGAAGTCAATGCTAAGATCTGCTCAGGCAATCGCGGACGCGGAAGTCCGAAAGGCTATCGAACTGTCTAGACGCTTGCTACTCCAGACTTCTATACAGTCACTGGGAGATATCCGTACAGCCTTGCTATTGGCGGTGCGGGCAAGACAAGATCTAAGGATGTCTCTCGTGAGGAAGCTCCCGGATAGGATTGCAAATCAAGTGGTAATGTCCCCTGTTCTAACTGCCTCTTTAATGTCCCCTGGATGTGTGGAGAACAGTGTTCAACATGGCTCAGGCCTTTAAGCACAGTCCCGCCCCATCTAAGAAACCTACTTTTCCAAGCCCAAACCAGTCTCAAAAGCTCAGCCTGGTGGGGCAAAGCCTTTTCATCTGCCTAAAATCCTCTTCCACCCAAGGTCAGGCTCAGTACAGATACAAGCAAGGAAAGTTTTCAGGTAATCATAAAGGACAGAAGTATCAACGACCGGGCCAGGGCCCGTCTCCTGCCAAACCCGGCCAGTCATCTAAGCATACACCACCACCACCACTAAAAAAATAGGGTCTCTCTCACTCCCAGGGCCAGTCTTACGGCGGGTGGATCAGAGGGTAGTCCAGCCGGCGAACCCTTGTCTGCTAACTGGGTCATGCCAGGCGTGTCATCGCGCATGGCCATTAAACACATGGGCGAGGATGGTAGCACGCAAAGGCATCACCTGGCAGTGGCTCCGGCGACCTCGCTTACGTCAGCCGACAAAGGCAAATTTTGTTTCATTAGAGGTGGAGTCACTGATCAAAGAGATGATCGCCAAGAATGTCATCATCCCGGTCCCTCAAAATTACCCAGTATTTACGTCCAAACTTTTTCTAGTGCCCAAAAGGGACAGTGTTCAGATGAGGCCGGTCGTAGACCTGTCTTATCTGAACCTCCACATTCACAACGTTTCCTTCCGGATGCTGACAGTGAATCAAATCAGGCTAACACTTCCGCCGGGAGGGTGGATGTGTTCTTTAGACCTGACAGACGCGTATTGGCACGTCCCGGTAAACAAACGGTTTCAACGATTTCTGGCCTTACGAATAATGCATCAGACTTATGTCTTTCAGAGGATGCCGTTCGGATTGAACCTAGCACCTCGCTTATTCATGAAATTAGTCCGGCAAGCCCTGATGCCCTTGTTGGAACAAGGGATCAGGATTTTGTGGTATCTAGACGACTGGCTGGTGGTGGCAGAGATGGAACAGTTATGCATCAATCATGTCAACATAACATTAAATCATGTAAAATCTCTAGGATTCAAGGTAAACCCGGTAAAGTCAAACCTTGTTCCCTCACGAGTGGTCCAGTGGATAGGGCTGGTCTGGGACACAGCTGCTCTCACTCTGAGTCAGAGTGTGGACAATCGGAACAGGTTTCGCAAGAAACTGTTTATGTTTCTTCACAGTCTGACTACGACACAGAGGGTCTGGGAATCTCTGGTCGGCTCTCTCAACTGGATTCAACTAACTGTAAAGTTGGGCCGGTTGAAAGTCAAACGTTTAATATTGGAGGGCAACGAATATTTTCCCCTATTGCCGGCGGAAACATTATGGCCCATCCCAAAATTAATACACAGCTTACTAGCGGTCTGGGCGAAGAGGGAAACATTGCACTCGGTCATGTCATGGACCTCTCCTCCGCCGACGGTATGGGTAGACACGGATGCGTCAGGAACGATAGGTTGGGGTTTTCAGTCAAACCACGGGTATCAGGGTCAAGGGCTTTGGTCCCATTCAGAAACCTCCCACATCAATGTCAAAGAGTTACTAGTCCCCTTGTATTTCCTTCAGGCTCACGGCTCTACTTTACGGGACAAATCGGTGGCCTTCAGGATGGACAATCTGAATGCGGTTCTCTGCATTCAGAAACAAGGGTCAACGAGATCTCGGAGGTTGCTAAACGTGTCAGAAAAGATTTTTGTTCTAGCCGACAAGCTGAACATTCATCTTCACGCATCTTATCTCCCAGGCGTAGCAAACGTCTGGGCAGACGCTCTGTCTCGGAGACAGAGCACAACAGTAGAATGGGCGCTCAAGCAAAACATTTTCGACCAAATGATTGCGGAGCCTTACCGTCCACAAGTGGATCTGTTTGCGTCCGAGGAGACTCACAAACTCCAGCTGTACCTCACCCGCCGGACAATAACGCCGGCGGGAGGACCCGACGCACTGGTGACGGCTTGGAACAGGTGGAGTTCCGTTTATCTGTTTCCGCCACCAGACGCTTCTCTAATGTGCCACGTAGTAAACAAACTACAGGATTATCGGGGCTTAGTCTCGTTAATCGCGCCCCTGTGGCCGGCACAGTTGTGGTACCAGCAATTGAAAACGTGGTGCCCGAACCCGGTGTCGCTCCCGGTCGGGTATTTCCACTTAGACACGATTGGCAACCTAGAGACCTCGCTGACTTTTGCATTATGGACATTCAGGAGGCCAAGTGGCTAACACCGTATGGTAGAAACATGACCGATAAATTCATGAATCAATATACCCAATCTACAAAGAGACAGTATCAATCGCACTGGCAGTCCTTTACTTCTTGGATACTTAGAACAGAACAAACCGTACCTTCGGTGGCTTTGGTTTTTCATTATTTAAACTATCTGTTCGAGCAGAAACGTCTATCTGTAGTAACGTTAAAAAATAACTTAACAGCGATTAGGATGCCATTCTTTGACCTTACAGGTCTAACCATACCACTAGCGGAGGAAACAGGTTTCATGAGAGCATGTTTTAAACTCCGCCCACCTCCCCGTCAGCTCATGCCTACCTGGTCTCTGGACAAGGCGTTGTCTTTACTTCATTCCCGTCTGTACCAAAATACTGCAAATTTTGACTTACTTTTAAAAAGGGCAGTATTCCTTATGGCTTTGGCTACCGGGAACAGGGTATCTGAGCTGGCGGCGATGAGCAACACACCTAATTGCATAAGGTTTGGTAGGCTCAATGAGTGTATTCACTTTGCACCTTCCCCGGGGTTCATCGCCAAAAATGAACACAGTGAACACATGTTTTCAGAGTTCACGGTGCCGGCGTTGAAAAGGGGAAAAGTGCACCATAATTTATGTCCGGTGCAAGCTCTAACCAAATATTTGAGAGTAGCACCTCTGAATCAACAGGGTGCTTTATGGGTAGCAAGTACGGGCAAACGCTTAATGAAACGTAAACTAGCTTCTCTCCTAGTCGAAGTCACTAAAGAGAGTAATCCCGGCGTCGTGGGAAGAGCCCACGATTTATGCAAATGGGCGGCCTCTTTGCGTTTCCTTAAGAATTTTTCTGTTGAGGACATAGCGTCCACGCACCTATGGTTCTCTAATCATACGTTTTTGACTCGATACCTTTCAGTAGCTCTAGACAGACCTTCCATGCCATGTATAGCTTTAAGGCAGAGGGTCTAGGTGGCCTCTAAGTCACATATTGTTTAGATTAAGAAAAGAGGGGGGGGGGGGTGCAGTCAGTGTACTCCTTTGTACTCTTTTGTAGTGTAACATAGGACACCCTAGACCCCGCCAGAGTATGTGTACGGAGCATACGAGCTGTGATACTGTATGTAGGTGTTGTGATATAAAATTTCTCTGTAGTATTCATTACAGGAAATTGTGCTAAAGTACAATAGTAGTAAAACAACAATTCTTGTTGTAAGTAGTTTTGGCTGTGAAGCAATATAATTTTAAGAAAATCTCAGTAGTTGCGACTGCGAATTTTATTTTTGATGTAAGTACTTCTGCATAAGTACAAGAGTTCAGTACTTCTGCGAAAGTACAAGAGTTCATTTTATGTTTGGGTATATTTTTAGGAATATATCCACTAGTTTAATGGGGTTTATATGTGCACATGTAGACTTATAAGTTTTTATTTTTCACCACTTACTTTAAGTGGGGTGCCTTCTTAACTAGCAGATCTGTGTACAGAGTCTCAGAGTTAACCCTTTTTATTCAAGCAGGCTTCTTCGAAGCACGCTCCTGCTTGTACCCCTTTTTGAATTTATATGCTGTATAAAGTTTATGCGCAAAAATATATATTTTTTACAAAGTAAGAATACTATGTGGTTGTTTGATTATCTGCTTTTGCTAGAGTTATGATATGATTATGAATGTCCCCCTCCAGTCTTAGATATCAGGCATAATCGTCAATGATGGAGGGGCCACTAATAAATTATAGGTTTGACTCCTGCAAGGAGATAAAGAAAACCTAATATTCGAAGTTGCATAATAAATCGTAGGCAGTGTCCACCAACCTTTAACTGTCTTCGTGGTGCGATGTATAAGGTGTTGATTTTCGGTGTGAGCATCCTGGGTTCGAATCCACGGACTGCCACATGTGTTTCTAAATTTCATTAATCGATTTTAGGAGTATGGTTGGTTGTTGGAAGGAACATAATAATTGATATTGGTTCAGGAGTAATTTATCGAGAGGACTTCCCTAAGTGGTTAAGGCCCCATTAATTGCTCTTTGCATTCACATATGCATAGCCTACGTGAGTTGCAGTTGGGATGTGTGTACATGCTTAGATTGATATGCAGGATTCGAAGTTGCATAATAAATCGTAGGCAGTGTCCACCAACCTTTAACTGTCTTCGTGGTGCGATGTATAAGGTGTTGATTTTCGGTGTGAGCATCCTGGGTTCGAATCCACGGACTGCCACATGTGTTTCTAAATTTCATTAATCGATTTTAGGAGTATGGTTGGTTGTTGGAAGGAACATAATAATTGATATTGGTTCAGGAGTAATTTATCGAGAGGACTTCCCTAAGTGGTTAAGGCCCCATTAATTGCTCTTTGCATTCACATATGCATAGCCTACGTGAGTTGCAGTTGGGATGTGTGTACATGCTTAGATTGATATACAGGATTCGAAGTTGCATAATAAATCGTAGGCAGTGTCCACCAACCTTTAACTGTCTTCGTGGTGCGATGTATAAGGTGTTGATTTTCGGTGTGAGCATCCTGGGTTCGAATCCACGGACTGCCACATGTGTTTCTAAATTTCATTAATCGATTTTAGGAGTATGGTTGGTTGTTGGAAGGAACATAATAATTGATATTGGTTCAGGAGTAATTTATCGAGAGGACTTCCCTAAGTGGTTAAGGCCCCATTAATTGCTCTTTCCATTCACATATGCATAGCCTACGTGAGTTGCAGTTGGGATGTGTGTACATGCTTAGATTGATATGCAGGATTCGAAGTTGCATAATAAATCGTAGGCAGTGTCCACCAACCTTTAACTGTCTTCGTGGTGCGATGTATAAGGTGTTGATTTTCGGTGTGAGCATCCTGGGTTCGAATCCACGGACTGCCACATGTGTTTCTAAATTTCATTAATCGATTTTAGGAGTATGGTTGGTTGTTGGAAGGAACATAATAATTGATATTGGTTCAGGAGTAATTTATCGAGAGGACTTCCCTAAGTGGTTAAGGCCCCATTAATTGCTCTTTCCATTCACATATGCATAGCCTACGTGAGTTGCAGTTGGGATGTGTGTACATGCTTAGATTGATATGCAGGATTCGAAGTTGCATAATAAATCGTAGGCAGTGTCCACCAACCTTTAACTGTCTTCGTGGTGCGATGTATAAGGTGTTGATTTTCGGTGTGAGCATCCTGGGTTCGAATCCACGGACTGCCACATGTGTTTCTAAATTTCATTAATCGATTTTAGGAGTATGGTTGGTTGTTGGAAGGAACATAATAATTTAGTAGTGGCCCCGTAATCATTGACGACTGGGGCCCTCCCGACCATCCCCTTCCCATTCGTTGATGTATTAAGGATTTTGGTTTACTTGATATGTCAGTGAAGAAGGAAGTATGACGCCTGAAGTCAGCATCTGGTCAAATATCCACACAAGTACATCCCCGAGTATATGGAAAGCTTATGAATAGTTATTCTTATTTTCTTTTTATTTATTATTTGTTACGAAGTTTTTTCGTAGTGAGAACCCAATTTCATAATGACAGAACCATGAGTGAGGTTGCGTGCGCTCATGATGAAGGCTCCTCAAATTTTTTATGCTCTGCGCGGTAGATTCAAACTACGGTAAATGAGCGTTTGAAGAGGCCTTATGTAATAGGCATAATCGTCAATGATTACGGGGCCACTACTAAATATTAGGTTTTCTTTATCTCCTTGCAGGAGTCAAACCTATAATTTGGTAGCAGTCTCGGAGTATCCAACGACAGAGTATCCCGCCCTCATACCGATCCCCTGCCCATCCAATCTAAACTGATTACTTGATACCTCGATACTTTGGCAGGTCCTGGCGCAGGCTCGTAGAAAATGGAGCATGGCTTAGAGGAGAGCAGCTAGATTAAATGGGTAACTATAACAATTCTTTCTCTCCTTCGCTTTCTCTTCCTTCTTTAGTCGTCTCGGAGTGTGTACAACGTGCCTAGTAGTGAATTGAGGTGCAACTCTAGAGATTATTTGGTTACTTCGCGTGAGTACCGATAAATCGGCCCGCTGTGGTAGCGGCTGAGATCATAAGCCCTACGTTGGATACTCCGAGACTGCTACCAAATAAGAGGTTTTCCTTATTTGGTTATAAGGGAGGTCATCAAACCTCCCATTATACCCCCTTTTTAATGTACCTGGACAAGGCTCCTTGGACAACAGCTGCTTGGCTGTTTTCTCTCCCTTATGTCCTGTTCCTTGTGTCCACCTTCTGTACCTGGTTCCAGCTCTACAGGCGGCCTCCTAGTATACTGGGTGGACCCAAGGACCACCTGAAAAGTCCTAGGACTCGACCCAAAGTGGCGATTGTCCTGTGTGTTTTGGATTCCCTCCCCTCCCCTATTTAAACTTATAGGGTACTGTTGGGTTGCTCATACTTGACCTTTTTCCTTCCAGCTGGTGCCCGCTCTACTGCCGGCAGTACCTACGCCGCCGCCACTTCGCCCCCTCCTCCGCGTTCCGTGAGTTCTAAAATAACAAATTTAAAGGTTTTCTATGCAAACGCTCGTAGCATACGCAATAAATTTTCAGATTGAGAGGAGCTAGTGTTTACAGAAAATTATGATGTGATTGGCATAACAGAATCTTGGCTCAATACAGAAGATAGAGACTTATTAGCAGAGTATTCACTTCCCGGTTATGTAATGTTTGAGAAAAGCCGAATAAATCGAAATGGAGGTGGCGTTTTACTTTATATCAAAGAAAGTCTTAACCCTACCCTCTTGTCAAAACCTCAAATTGTGAACGTCGACACATCTTTTGTGCTAATAAAGAATAATAAAGGTACCAAAATAATACTTGCATTAATATACAGACCTCCAGCTCAATCAGTGCAAACTGACCGAGAAATTTATGAACAAATTGCAGATGTAAGTAACTCACAAGATACCGTAATTTTTGGTGACTTTAATTTACCTGTGACCAAGTGGGGCGATACTCTTACTTCACACTCCGGACATGACTTGTATACGAACTTGCAAGAGAGTTCGCTTTATCAATTTGTTGGAACGCCGACCCGTGGTAATAACGTTCTTGACATTGTACTTGCAACAAAAGAAGAATTAATAGAGAATTTGAATGTTGGTGATGAATTCAGTAACAGCGACAATCATACGATAACTTTCACTTTAAAGTTTACTAGTAACGAACCAAATAGTAGCATCGAAAAAGTCCCTAATTTCAAGAAAGCAAACTTCCATAAACTTAGAGCTATGTTTAAAGAAACTGACTGGAGCTTTTTAATTCACAATAACGACATAAATACATCTTGGAAGTTATTCGAAGCCACTTACCTAAAAGCAGTGCAAGACTGCATACCATCGAAAACTCGGCGTCCAGGCCATAATAATAAGCCCAAATGGTGGAATAAAGATATTTCAAACTGCCTGCTTGCTAAAAAATTTGCTAATGATAGATTAAAATCCTCACAAAATGACGAAGAACGGCTGAAATTTGTAGAGCTACGATGCAAAGCCAAAAAGTTAATTAAGCAAAGTAAAAAGACCTTAGAGTTACATATTGCGAATCAAAGTAAAACAAACCCGAAAGAATTCTATAGTTATATCAGAAAGAAAAAAGTAGTTACTTCAACTGTTGGACCGTTAGTCGATGAAAATGGAGAATACACCAAAGACGAAGAACAAATGAGTAATGCCCTCAATACCTTCTTTGCATCAGTTTTTACAACAGAAGACCTCAGTGATATCCCTACACCATCGCCGATTCAGATTGATAATTCAGATGTTTTAAGCAATATCACCATTACAGAGAGAGAAGTATTGAATTGTTTAGATAAAATCAAGGTAAATAAAACGCCTGGACCTGATACAATCTCGCCTAGAGTTCTAAAGGAAGCTAAGGATGAGCTCTCTAAACCACTGACATTACTATTCAATAAATCCTTGTAGTCTGGAACTATGGCCGATCAGTGGAAGCTAGCCAACGTAACACCGATATTCAAAAAAGGCAGCAAATCCCTATCCAGTAACTATCGTCCAATTAGTTTAACCTCAGTTGTATGTAAAATGCTAGAAACGGTCATACGAGACAGACTCATAAATCACTTAGAGGAAAATAACATACTTAAAGATACTCAACACGGCTTTCGTAAAAAACGTTCCTGTTTAACAAACCTCTTAGACTTCTTCCACGATATCCTCAACCTCTACGATGAGAGTAAAGCTGTAGATATTATATAACTTGATTTTCAAAAGGCCTTTGACAAAGTTCCCCACAAACGTTTACTGCTAAAACTAAAAGCGCATGGAATAGAAGACGGTGTGTTGAAATGGATAGAAAATTGGCTCAGCGACAGAAAGCAAAGAGTAGTCATAAACGGTAAGGCATCAAAATAGACCAATGTAAGTAGCGGGGTACCCCAAAGGATCGGTACTAGGACCAATTCTCTTTCTAATTTACATCAACGACATAGATGAGGGTCTCACCTGTACAATCTCAAAATTTGCTGACGATACAAAAATTGCAAATAGCGTACTCTCAAAAGAACAAGTTGACGATATGCAACACAATCTAGATAAATTGTCATGTTGGGCCCAAATTTGGCAAATGAGTTTCAATGCGGATAAATGTAAAGTACTACATATCGGATACCTAAATGAGAAAGCAAACTATTCGATGAATGGCACTCAGCTTAAGAATGTAAACAGAGAAACCGATCTGGGAGTAACAATATCGAGTAACCTAAAACCGAGTCAACAATGTTCAGAAGTTGTTAAGAAGGCAAACAAAATAATTGGCTTTATAGGCAGGTCATTTGAGCATAAATCCAAAGAAGTTATCCTAACCCTTTACAATTCCTTAGTCCGCCCTCTTCTGGAATACTGCGTTCAATCCTGGTGCCCTTATTACCAAAAAGATATAAACAAGCTAGAACGAGTTCAACGTAGAGTTACCAAAATGATACCTAGCCTAAAGAACAAACCATACGAAGAGCGTCTTAGAGAATTAAATCTATTTCCTTTAACCCAGCGCAGATTAAGAGGCGACTTAATTCAAGTGTTCAAAATCATCAAAGGCATCGACAATATGAACTGTAGTAAGTACTTCACTATCGACCAATCTAATTACACGCGGGGAAACGGTTGCAAAATTATTGGTAAATCTTTTAACTCGCACGAATCTAAGAATTTCTTCTTCAATCGAGTTGTCAACTTGTGGAATGGGCTTCCCCGAAACGTTATAGTCTGCATCACCGTTGATTCATTTAAACTCCGCCTAGACAAATATCTCGCATCAAACCCGCGACTGACTGCGTTTGTAAATTAATAACTTTATTTTATCCCCCCCTCAGTTACTAACCCATCTGTCCCCTACTAACTTCCTAATCCTGCCACGGGCATTAGTTCCAGGGCAGTAATTCCCTTTCCAATGTTCCCTTACCCACTCTAAACCACTGTTTGGACACTTGATCCTCAGTGTTTTGGAGGACAAGCAACCTAGAAGGGTCACTAGATCTGTTGTAGCTTGATTTCCTTTGTACTCCTTTGTACTCCCTCCGCTCACCCAGAGGGTTCTCAGGTATTTGGGGCCTTTTTTCCCCAAAATTGGTTTGGACCTGTTTACTAGGGTTGGGTCTCGCTAAGGGGCTTGTCCCAGCCCTGGTGTTTACGGTCTACTGTGTGGGTGGTTTTTACTTGACTTTCCTGTTATACTTGCTACTTAGCGTCTTACTGGATGTTGTCTTGCTTGGGTATCACATGCTGTTTTGGCTATACTGCCTCATATTGCCCTGTCTCACCTCCACTGGTGTGTAATGCTTCCCCCATTTTTCAGTGCTGTGATGCCGGCTCCTCCCTGCTTTCGGCCGACATGTCAGCGGTCGGTCATGCGGGGCCATCGGGAATGCTGCCTCCATACGGCCTGCTACGGGAAGGATGTGTACGATCCCCGCCGATGTGGGGTTTGTCTCTCCGCTCTTCAACTGCTGGAAACTCTACCTACATCGGTGGAAGGACAACGGGCCAGGACGTCTCTCCGTCAGTCGTGGGACGTCATCTCCCGTTACGTCCAGGTAGTCCTGCACAGGGCTCCTTCCTTCCGTGAAGATGACGTCCGTGTGTTGTTGGGGATCCCACCTACCTCAGATGCAGCACGCCATTCCCGCTCCCCTACTGTTCGTCACTCCCGCTCTCCTACTACGGCTCGTGGCTCCCCTACCAGGAGTTTGGGTCCGGCGGACGGGAGGGCGCATCACAGGGAGCGGGCCCCCCCGGCGTCATGACCTTTGAGTGCCTGCATCCGACCAGTCGGTGACTTCAGGAGCGTCTGGCAGGAGGAAACGACGCCGATCACGCTCTCCTGCTGATCGACCCCGCCTTGCTTCTCCTCACCTCAGGATGAGCCCCCCACCTCCGTCGCAGGGTTCCACGATCTTCAGGGCCAAACATCGTCCTGCCCCGCCTGCCGAGGAGGTCGTTCTCCATCCTGCACCATCTTCTGCCACTGGTGGGGTGGAGTTCGAGCCTCTGCCTGCCTCCCAGCCTGTGAGGGGTCCCGGCCTCTTCCCTATGGCGGGCCCTCCTGTGGTGGTCCCGGCGGCGATGCCCTCCATGCCTCCTCTTCCACCTGGATGTTCGGACACCTCGATCCCTTGTGGCCAACCGTCTCCTCCCCATCTCCCAGACCATTCCGACGATGTTCTCGAGATGGAGGTTGCGGACTTTGACAGGCTGGAGGACGAGGATGTGGGGGTCGACTCGTCTTCGGGCGATGCATCCGATTCTGGTCGGGATGACCCCGCCGTGGAGGCCCATTCCTCCCCCCCCGTTCCCTGCGTTCTCCCCGCTCACGGACCATGATGCCCTGAGGCACAGTTAGGCTGGTTCCATCTCTCCTCTACAGGCATCCATCCCTCCTGCTGCGGAGACGGAGTTCAGAGCGGAGTTGGCTTCCATTCGTCTCGAGATGGCTTCCACTAAGGCAGACATCCTCTTCTCTGTCACGGCGGACATGGAGGCGGTGGTCTCTCGGTTTGCTACGCCGAACCCGGTACCTCTGCAGAATCTGGTTGTGGCTCCTCTCCCGCCTGTTTCCGACCACATCCCATCTCGGCCTGCTCTCCCGGTCGTGGTACCGTTGACGTCCTCTGCTTCATCGCCTGCACCTCCGACGCCGCCTACGACTCCTCTCTGGCCCGTTGTTATCCCGGGCCAGGGTTTGGGGTTGTTCTCTCACCCCCTCTCCGTGCCGCCTCTCTCCAAGTTTAAGATCCCCAAGGTCAAGATGCCATCCCTGTATGGGGATTCTGTGGCTTGGAGGGCTGTGGTCACCTCCAACCCTGAGGGAGCGGTCCGCCTGCCGGCCGGAGAGCGGGCAGTGCCGGAGGGCTGGGCTATCCAGGTCAATGAGAAAAATGTCTTCAGGGCCATTACTCCACAACGTCTGGTCCCAGAGGTAGATGTGAGGGTATATCCTATCCGGCAAGACATGCGGTATTTTTCCTATCATCCCTCGGTCTTACCTTACACTATCACCAAGCCCTGGGCTGACTACTCCCGCCAAGACCTGTCAGCAGATGTCCACTCCCTCTCTGCCATTTCGGGGACGCCGTACCTCCAGAATGTGCGCGATCGGGACGGGGTCCTGATGCTAGAGCTGCCGCACCTATGTACGGGTCCCTGGGGAGAGTGGGTCCGTGAAGCGGTGGAGTTTGGTCAGTCCATGGCAGAGACTTTGCCGGCCATCCCGACCATGGACTCATCTTTTCTGTCGTGCATGCTCCTTACCTCCTCGGGCTTCCCTATGCCTGTGTGGGAGTGGCTCAATGCTCCCAAACTGTCGGTGGGCCCCCTTCCGTGTTCCTTCTTCACGGCACCGGAGAAGTCCCCATTGGAACGGGACTTCAAGTTCCGACAGCGAGCGGCCCGCCAACTTTCAACTCTTCTTGCCCAGGTGGAACTGGCGCAGGTTCACCTCCGCCTTATAGAGTCCCTCGAATCTGCTGATCATCGCCAAGGATTTGAGCATGTCCGACGGATCGCCCTGCAGCTTGCTCTCAACCCTGTTCAGGACATCCGCCACTCCCTCCATGAAGCCACCCGTTGCCGTCAACAACTTCGAGTGGCTTTCTGCAAGAAGGCCCCTGCCGACGTCCGCAACCGCCTCCTCCTGACTGACCTTCTGACTCCTGGTTTGTTCCCTGAGGAGGCTTGGCAAGGGGCTTTCCTACTGGCGCAGAGCGACACTTACTCTGCTCAACGGAAGGTTGTGGCGAAGCCCGCTTTATCCTCCTCCACCCGCGGACGCAGGGGCAGGTCTGTCGCCGGCAAGGGGCGCCAGGCAAGAGGTTTGGCCAAGGGACTGGCTCCCAGGGGGCATGGTGTACCCGCCTTCCGTGGCCGTCGGTCCCCGGATTGCCGTCCCCGTCAAGAGGGGATGCGGCGCTGGCAGGCGCCAGGCCCCAGTTCCTCCACTGCCAGACACAGCCTGGAGGGGGATAGGCCGGAGCGCGAGGCCTGTCCATCGTTTCGGCGGGGCGGGGGGACGTCTGGGGGAGGACGTGGTGGCTCATCCCACTACGATAAGTGTTATGGCCTGTTTTTCTACAGGATTAACTTGGGTAATGTGAGCTCTAACTGACTGGGTATAGAAGGCTGCATGCACAAAACAAGGTATGAGGAATAGAGAACACAAAATAAGCACACGGTAACAAGACACACGATCACTTTTATTGATGTACACACTTCTGTAGTTTTCTTGATGATGATTAATATGAAGCATAAGAAGATTATGAATACTCGTACAAGACAAATGATAGAATTGAACAACACTAGCATTAAGTGGATCTGGATGGAGCCTAGTCTCCCACTTCCAACGTTCAGGTATTAATCTTCTGATCACTGGCTTTATTCACAAGTTTATATACTGGAGACCATCAATGTTACTTATAGATTCATATTCACTATTAGATTTATCACTGGTAGCTCTGGTGCACAAGTAGTAGTTCACAGACTAGATTAGACACGCGTATTTTAGATTACGGGAATTCTAGTAACCTCAGGGGGGTACTGATCTAAGTTTTATATTCTTGTATCAGAAACACATAGAACGCAAATCAGTGGGCGAACATCAGATATCACTAGGGTTTCGCTGCTATATAATAATATCTGGATATATGAGTAATTACGAGAGTTAATATCGCCTGTTAATTAATAAACACTGATACGCTTAGCACTTCCTAATGGAATGGCTATATATGAATTATACTGGGGCAAAGATATAGCCACTTCATAGAAATATTAATAAGTGAGTCTCTAAATAGCACTGTAACACTGTAGTTCTGATAGAGTGAATCTTGGGTAGTATTTGATTGGTCTGGTCCTGGTTATCTTGCGTCCGTGATGTTGGGGGCTAACGACTGGTTCCGCGGCCGTCCAGATGGTCCATATGTAGAAAGTTCTCAAGACGGATCTTTTGGCGATCGTTGCTGGTTACACTCTTATATACCCTCTGGTTTCTAGACCTGAATCACAGATATTAGGATCTTCCTTTCAATCTGGATCGGAATTAACGCCAAGCGCATCTCACGTCGATCGCTCAGTTTCCCGGTCTGTATGAAGGTTATAAGGTGAACGTAGATTTCTTTTACGTGGACAGATCCTTCTATCTAAATCTGCCACGGAGTCTGCCGGCTCTGGAACTCAATTCTCAGGAACAAACAATGATAGAGCTAGAGGTCAACTCAAGTGACCAACCACTGGTTGGTGTCTATCTTTCAACTGATTTTACTGGGGGCTGGAGCTTGGTTTATAGGTTCGGTTTTGGACCCTGTAGGCAATAGGGATCTCGAGTTTTGATGGACTTATTTGAGCTCTCAATTGATACGGGAACTAGGTAAGGTGGTGATTACTGTTGTGGCACATGGCTGTATGGAGCCTTCATAATGTGATATAACTGAGCCTTAGTAAGAGGTACTATTTTGGCTATACTGGAAGTATTTAGGGGAGAGAGACTGGATCTACTTTGCGAGGAGGTTTGGGACATCTTTGATAGGAGCGTCTCTCTTAGATTGCTCATTCTTCATTCTATGGTATAGCTGAGGTGCTAATTTGGTTATCGGAGTATGCAAGAAAGGTTAATGGGTTATTGTGGGTTAATAGAGGTTAGTAAGGGTGTTAGTCATACATGGTTAGTTCATTGATAGGAAGAATTCCTGTGCTACCTGGCAATGACCCGCAAGTCAAAACAGGGGTCAGGTATACCTCCGCAGGGGTAGGGGTCTCCCTCCTCGGGTGGGTGAAAGGGGTAGGTGCGCGTCCTCTCTCTGTGATGGTCGTCTGGGCGGCTGTGGCTGGGGGCTTGCCATATTACAAGTGTTTGTAATAACCCTCTGTTTATGAGACAGATGTGGGTGTTCGCAATACCAAAACCGAAGGTGCCTTGATCAGCTGGTTTAATTGGTTGGGTTGTTAATTGCATGGTTTGTTGGATGTGGTGGAGACGGGGTTGCTAACTCTGCCACATTTATCTGGAAGTATGGCAATAGAAGTTAGTCACTGGCGAGGCGGCTAGCCTCGCACTGACGATCATTTGGTACAGGGTTGTGAATGGGTTGTGAGGGAATAGATGGCATGCAAAGGGTTAGTAAAGTTCTAATGGTGTTCCTTCCTACTGGGGGAAGGTAGGCTGGATAGGAGTATATATACAAAAGGTTTGAGAATGTTAGTAATGGAAAAGTTAAGGATATTCAGGGGGTATGGTGGAGAGGCTAGGTTAGGAGGGAGTTGAGGAGCGTGGGGGGTTAACGAGAGGGAGAGGGTTAAGGGGGGGCTAGATGGAAGTTTGACCCTAAGGTCTCTGGGCGTAGGGGTGGCATTAGGCTACAGTTGGTATCTTAGACTGGGGGTTACCGACAGGGAAGGTAGGGTAATCAAACGCTACCGGGGGATGAGCAATAGGTGGTGGTATATGAGTCTGGAAATTATAGAATCATGTGGACTGTGGGGAAGATGAGGTTAGCTGTAGGTGTGTGCTTGACTGTGGATAAAAGTAGAGAAAAACATAGTGTACTATTACTTGTCAATACGAGGGGTTATGGACACTATTAGTTGACACGATTTCTTGCTGATCTAGTTGTCCCTGGGAACTGCGTTTTCTATGAAATATATACCAAAGAAAGCGGCAGTTCGTAGGGGTAGCTTCGTTATTGTTTCGTGGTAGATATGCGACAAGAAAATGGTAAAAGAGGGTTATCTATACAATCTCTGGTTGGGGTAAGAATTAGAGTTACTGCATGGTTGCTAACATCTTCAATCATTATCTCTGTCTTACAGGAATAATGGTTATATATACAATGGTGTACCCGTGGGTATCATAGTTTCTTATCAATTATGACATGGGGGTTAACATATTACTTCTCGGATGGAAGAACATACATAGATTTATGGGGGCGGTTGGTCTTCAGAAACTTAGTCTGGCAAGACAAGGTATTTTAGTGGGTTAACATATTACTTCTCGGATGGAAGAACATACATAGATTTATGGGGGCGGTTGGTCTTCAGAATCTTAGTCTGGCAAAACAGGGGTTAACATATTACTTCTCGGATGGAAGAACATACATAGATTTATGGGGGCGGTTGGTCTTCCGAAACTTAGTCTGGCAAGACAAGGTATTTTAGGGGGTTAACATATTACTTCTCGGATGGAAGAACATACATAGATTTATGGGGGCAGTTGGTCTTCAGAAACTTAGTCTGGCAAGACAAGGTATTTTAGTGTATGTTGATATTGATATCTTAACTTAGGGACAGGGCATGGGTGTATTAAATTAAGGTGTATTCATGTTCATCATCATGTAGGTAGAGTCTGGCGGGTAAGAGGTGTAGGACACGAGGGGTAGTGGATACGCGAGGTGGGGGAAGGGTCAGTGGTTAGAAGCGATAGGCAGGTGTGGTTTGGAGCTGCTTAGCCCTGCGGGCTTCGGCCTGTCTGAACTGGTTGGCTTGGTCACCTGGTCCTTTCGTTCTGTGGGCCTTTCCTTCGGGTGTTTCTGTTCCCGTTTCTTTGTTGTTCTCGCTCGTGGCTTCCGTGGTGGGCTTCTCGTTCTGGGGCATTTTAATAAGTCCAAGAGGGGCTCCGCGACAAAAAACGCGTAGTTCCTCCTGGCCAGTCCCCTCTTCCCTCGCCCTACCATCTCGTCGAATCGGTGATGGGCCTGACACAAGGCGCCCGCACCGGCTTCTTCCGCCCCCATTACCGGCAATGGCCCCGCCGGTCGTGGGCGCGTCGGGTGGTCAAGAAGGGTCTGACTTGGAGGTGGAGGTCCAGGCCTCCTTTCAGGTGCCCTCCCTGACAGCGACCAGTGTCTCAAGAAGTGGCCCAAGTGATCATGTCCATGCACGAGGAAGGCGTTATCAAGGAAATATCTTCTACACAAAAGGTATTTCTTTCTCGTGTTTTTCTGGTCCCAAAGAAGGACTGTGCTGCTATGAGGCCAGTAGTAGATCTCTCAGTCCTCAAATCTCACATTGTGAACACCCGTTTCCGAATGCTCACCGTCAGCCAGGTGCGCCTGGCACTCAAGCCCTTGTCTTGGGTGGTCACCCTGGATCTGAAGGATGCTTATTGGCATGTGCCGATGGCTCCTCGGTTCCAGGGCTGCTTCGCGCTGCAGTCGGATCAACGGGTGTTCCAATTCACCAGACTACCGTTCGGCCTCAACATAGCACCGCGGGTCTTCACCAAACTGGTAAAGCAGGCTCTGACCCCCTTGCTCTTACAAGGGATTCAGATCCTGTTTTACCTGGATGATTGGCTCATCTCAGCAGACTCTCTCACACAATGTGTACAGGACACGCTAACTGTAGTCAGACATATCACAAACCTGGGGTTCAAACTCAACATTCCCAAGTCATGCCTCTCCCCGTCACAAGAAGTGACGTGGGTGGGCTTGCACTGGGATCTCCTAAGCACCACCGTTTCCCAGAGTCGGGTGAATGCGGCGAAACTTCGAAGGAAGCTCTTTGTCGTGTTGCACTCGGTCTCGATAACACGAAAAATCTGGGACTCCCTACTAGGGTCTTTGAATTTGGCGTCTCTGACCGTGCCCTTGGGCCGGCTCCGACTAAAACGCCTCATTCAGCTGGGCAACAGGCACTTCCCTATCTCGCCCCCTTACCGTTTGTGGACGGTACCGCACTCAATACATCTGAGACTGACACACTGGGTCGCTCGGGGCACGCTCTCTGCGGCTGTGCCCTGGACTGCTCCTCCGCCGACCATCTGGATAGACACAGATGCGTCGAGCGAGGTGGGGTGGGTCTATCAATCAGACATGGGACATCAAAACCACGGCAGGTGGTCGGGGCTCTCACACTTCCACATCAATGCCCTGGAACTGTTGGTACCGTTGTTCTTCCTGCGGGATCACGGACTGGCCCTCACGAGCAAGTCGGTGGCCTTCAGGATGGACAACATGTCCGCGGTTCATTGTATCCAAAAGCAGGGCTCCTCCAGGTCTGTTGTTCTCCAAGACCTGGCGGAGAAATTGTTTTACCTGGCCGATCATTACAGCATAACCCTGCATGCGACTTACCTGCCCGGGACGGCCAATCTTTGGGCGGATACTTTGTCGAGAGGACAGAGCACCAAGGTGGAGTGATCATTAAGACAAAGCGTTTTCGACGGCCTCGCAGCCTCCTGGGGCCATCCGCAGGTGGACTTGTTCGCCTCCTCAGGAACGAACAAGCTACCGGACTACCTCACCCGCTGGACTTGTACTCAGGCGGGGGGGCCGGATGCCTTCAGCGAGGACTGGAGCAGGTGGCAGTCGAATTACGCTTTTCCTCCGCCCGACGCACTGCTTATGTGCAAAGTCCTACACAGGCTGAGAGAGTACCGTGGCAAGGTTTGGTTAATTGCGCCCCTCTGGCAGGCCCAAGCCTGGTACGCTAAGCTGAAGCGATGGTGCCCGAGTCCCGTTCCCCTGTCTGTTTCAGACTTCCACTTGGGACAGATTGGAGACCTAGGGACCTCGTTGGCATTCGCATCGTGGATGTTTGTGAGGCAGGGTGGTTACCGAAATATGGACGTTGCTTGACTGATATGCTTAATCAGCACTGGACTACGGCTACTTGGAAGACTTAGGAGTCTCATTGGAAAATACTTTCACTAAATGGATCAATGACACCGAACAAACAGTTCCGTCGGTTGCGTTAGTTTTCCATTACCTTAATCACTTGTTTGGGACACACACCTGCATGTACAACACCATTAGGAACCACCTGTCCAATATTAGGGAGCCTTTTGAGACCTTGACGGGGCTGGTGCTCCCTCACAAGGAGCTGTCTTTTTTCATGAAAGCCTGCTTTAGGCTCAGACCGCCCCCGCGCCAGATACCGCCTCAATGGTCTCTGGCGAAGGCTCTAAGGCTCCTTACCTCACCCATCTACACCACTAACCCAACACCTGTTCATCTGCTTGATAAAACATTGTTTCTTTTAGCGTTGGCTACAGGAGAGAGGGTCTCGGAGTTGGCTGCCATGTCGAGGGCCCCGAATTGCATGAGTTTTTCGCCTTCCTTGGGGTCAGTCACTTTGGCCCCTTCGGTTCATTTTGTGGCCAAGAATGAACGTGAGGCGCACATTTTTAAGCCGTTTACTGTACCGGCTTTAAAATGTGGGAGCACGCATCATCCGCTATGCCCGGTAAGAGCCTTGCATACTTATGTGCGTGCCGCTGTGCCGACGTCGGGGACGGCGCTCTGGTTGGTGCCTAAAACAGGGACACGGTTAGGCAAGCGTGCTGTGGGACTTCATTTGCGTCATGTCATTCTGGTTAGTAATCCCTTTACAAAGGGTTCGGCACATGATATCCGCTCTTATGCGGCGACCATGCGCTTTTTTAAATAACTGTTCACTGTCGGACATAGCCGACACAAGGTTATGGTCCTCCCACAGCACTTTTGTCTCATCGTACCTGTCCATGTCCACTGCCAGGCCAGGTGTGCCTTGTGTCGCGTTAGGCCAATGTGTCACGTGATTCATCTCCATCCTGTATCTCTTCTCATCCCATACTGTATTTTCTTCCTTTCCCTACACTGGGGCGGGGGGGGGGGGTCATTTTGTATACTTGTACAAAGCCTTTCTCTCTTTCATTTTACATGTATGTACTCTATTTATTAGTGGCCCCTCCATCATTGACGAACATGCCTATTACATAAAGCATCCTCTTCAAACACTAATTCGCCGTAGTTTGAATCTACCGTGCAGAGCATTTAAAATCTGAGGAGCCTTCATCATGAGCGCACGCGACCTCACTCATGGCTTCAGTCATTTAGCTAGCCCAACCTACCTTGTCAGGGGAGCTCCCAGTGCCGCGTGAGTGGGTTATCCAGGGCAATAAATCTAAGAAATTAAGGGCCTTGGATACTTTGGGGAATGTGCTAGATGTCAACATCAAGGCTATACCTAGTTATTATCACCAGGACTATTTTGTTTATACTGCTAAGCCTGCTTTACCCCCTGCCTCAGCTTCAAGATTGTTTTCTGACTGGTCTAAGCATGATGGGTTTAATGACATTAAGACACTGTCAGCTCTCACTCCAGAACTCGATTTGCAAACCGTCACAGACGCGGCGGCTAATCCAGTCTTGAAGATGGGGCAGTTGGGCCCAGTACCATCGGAAGTTTTAAGAATACCCTCTGACATAATATAAAAGACCAGTATGGCGTTTATAAAGTTTTTCTGGCGGTGACTGTTACAAGATTCAATTTTGAAAACAACCCCCCACAAAGACGCCGGCCCCTGAAGTATCTAGCAGATTAACACAGGGCAGGCTGATACGAGACCTGACTTCTAATGAATTGTCACATAGATCGCCGTATGGTGAAGGCGGCGATACAGAGCCGTATCTCTCAATTAATTGGGTAACTAGCTTGAATTGTAAATTCCGTATTTCCCCCTCCCAGGAGCACCCGCCGGGTGTGGCCAACTTATGAAAAAATACGTTAACCCTAATTGAGCCTTCGATCGCCGTAAGAGTGAGGGCGGCGATACATATAGTATCACTAAAATGGACCGGTTAACTAAACTGAATTACCAATTCGTTCATCCCACCTTAACAAGGTACACCCGCCGGGTGAGATCTGATGTCTTAAACGTTAACCCCATAAGTTCCTATCCCCACTTCTTTGTAGAAGATCGCCGGGGAGGAAAGCCCACAACAACAGCTAGGGTTTTTCCTTTGGTTTGTAAAACCGGGTAGAAAAACTACATAACATATGTCCGCATGAACAATGTTCGATGGGTACCACCAATCCGTCGGGAATCATAGGGAGCCTGAAACAGGCACCAACACAGAGACGCAGTCTTGGAGAGCCACAGACACCAACTCGCCGGGGACACCCGCCTGATTTGAAACCACGCGTGGCCAAACACGGCTCACGGCCGGAGTTTTTATGGTGAAACCGAGAAAACCCCGCCGGAAAGTAACCCACCCCGAACAGACACCATCTGAACGCACATAGGACCCGAGAGATAGCCAAGCACGACTAACCTAGGGACCACAAATATAATCCGTGGAATTAGCCAATACACAACTAACCCAGGAAACAAACATAGTCCGTGGAATTAGCCAATACACAACTAAACCCGGTTACACATGACACAGTAGGACATATTTATAAAATAAATCAATAACACTTGTACATGTGGCAAAGCTACGAGCGGCTGGCTAGGCCTAAGCAAACGGCACAAGAACTGTTGAGATATAAACAAAAAACACTGGAAATATAACAACAGGAACCACCGCCAACACACCACTGTAGCAAAAACTTCCGACCAAGGGAAGACCGACTCGGGACCCAGAAAAAACTTCACTAAGTGAAGAAAAATACGCTGGGAACGTCAGTAAAGCAACGCTACCTCATAAGAAAGATAAAAGGCAGCAGAATTAATCGCGTAATGAAAGCCGCCTGCATCACAAGCTAACTCAACTATGAAAAAACAAAAAATTCACCTGTCCACAACAGGACCACGAGGGTACATCCGAAATAGATGCCCCAAACACACGACCCAAAATACACTGCACTGCGGGCAACCAGCCCAGGACACTCCTGCTACGCATATCCTAACCTTACTCGATACATCCCGGAGTAAACAAATGAGAAAAAACTCACTAGGGACGCAGCAAATGCGGAACCAGCGGGGTGTGGAGAGACACGTCCGGGCCGGCTGATCGCAGAGCAGAGAAGGAAGAATGACGCCTGAATCAGCGTCTGGTCAAAGATCCACACAAGTACATCCACGATATGATGGAAAGCTTATTGGACAGTTGTTCTTATTTTGTTTTTGTTTTTATTGTTTACGAAGTTTTTTCGTAGTGAGAACCCAATTCCAAATGACTGAAGCCATGAGTGAGGTCGCGTGCGCTCATGATGAAGGCTCCTCAGATTTTAAATGCTCTGCACAGTAGATTCAAACTACGGCGAATTAGTGTTTGAAGAGGATGCCTTATGTAATAGGCATGTTCGTCAATGATGGAGGGGCCACTAATAAATAGAGTACATACATGTAAAATGAAAGAGAGAAAGGCTTTGTACAAGTATACAAAATGACCCCCCCCCCCCCCCCGCCCCAGTGTAGGGAAAGGAAGAAAATACAGTATGGGATGAGAAGAGATACAGGATGGAGATGAATCACGTGACACATTGGCCTAACGCGACACAAGGCACACCTGGCCTGGCAGTGGACATGGACAGGTACGATGAGACAAAAGTGCTGTGGGAGGACCATAACCTTGTGTCGGCTATGTCCGACAGTGAACAGTTATTTAAAAAAGCGCATGGTCGCCGCATAAGAGCGGATATCATGTGCCGAACCCTTTGTAAAGGGATTACTAACCAGAATGACATGACGCAAATGAAGTCCCACAGCACGCTTGCCTAACCGTGTCCCTGTTTTAGGCACCAACCAGAGCGCCGTCCCCGACGTCGGCACAGCGGCACGCACATAAGTATGCAAGGCTCTTACCGGGCATAGCGGATGATGCGTGCTCCCACATTTTAAAGCCGGTACAGTAAACGGCTTAAAAATGTGCGCCTCACGTTCATTCTTGGCCACAAAATGAACCGAAGGGGCCAAAGTGACTGACCCCAAGGAAGGCGAAAAACTCATGCAATTCGGGGCCCTCGACATGGCAGCCAACTCCGAGACCCTCTCTCCTGTAGCCAACGCTAAAAGAAACAATGTTTTATCAAGCAGATGAACAGGTGTTGGGTTAGTGGTGTAGATGGGTGAGGTAAGGAGCCTTAGAGCCTTCGCCAGAGACCATTGAGGCGGTATCTGGCGCGGGGGCGGTCTGAGCCTAAAGCAGGCTTTCATGAAAAAAGACAGCTCCTTGTGAGGGAGCACCAGCCCCGTCAAGGTCTCAAAAGGCTCCCTAATATTGGACCGGTGGTTCCTAATGGTGTTGTACATGCAGGTGTGTGTCCCAAACAAGTGATTAAGGTAATGGAAAACTAACGCAACCGACGGAACTGTTTGTTCGGTGTCATTGATCCATTTAGTGAAAGTATTTTCCAATGAGACTCCTAAGTCTTCCAAGTAGCCGTAGTCCAGTGCTGATTAAGCATATCAGTCAAGCAACGTCCATATTTCGGTAACCACCCTGCCTCACAAACATCCACGATGCGAATGCCAACGAGGTCCCTAGGTCTCCAATCTGTCCCAAGTGGAAGTCTGAAACAGACAGGGGAACGGGACTCGGGCACCATCGCTTCAGCTGAGCGTACCAGGCTTGGGCCGGCCAGAGGGGCGCAATTAACCAAACCTTGCCACGGTACTCTCTCAGCCTGTGTAGGACTTTGCACATAAGCAGTGCGTCGGGCGGAGGAAAAGCGTAATTCGACTGCCACCTGCTCCAGTCCTCGCTGAAGACATCCGGCCCCCCCGCCTGAGTACAAGTCCAGCGGGTGAGGTAGTCCGGTAGCTTGTTCGTTCCTGAGGAGGCGAACAAGTCCACCTGCGGATGGCCCCAGGAGGCTGCGAGGCCGTCGAAAACGCTTTGTCTTAATGATCACTCCACCTTGGTGCTCTGTCCTCTCGACAAAGTATCCGCCCAAAGATTGGCCGTCCCGGGCAGGTAAGTCGCATGCAGGGTTATGCTGTAATGATCGGCCAGGTAAAACAATTTCTCCGCCAGGTCTTGGAGAACAACAGACCTGGAGGAGCCCTGCTTTTGGATACAATGAACCGCGGACATGTTGTCCATCCTGAAGGCCACCGACTTGCTCGTGAGGGCCAGTCCGTGATCCCGCAGGAAGAACAACTGTACCAACAGTTCCAGGGCATTGATGTGGAAGTGTGAGAGCCCCGACCACCTGCCGTGGTTTTGATGTCCCATGTCTGATTGATAGCCCCACCCCACCTCGCTCGACGCATCTGTGTCTATCCAGATGGTCGGCGGAGGAGCAGTCCAGGGCACAGCCGCAGAGAGCGTGCCCCGAGCGACCCAGTGTGTCAGTCTCCGATGTATTGAGCGCGGTACCGTCCACAAACGGTAAGGGGGCGAGATAGGGAAGTGCCTGTTGCCCAGCTGAATGAGGCGTTTTTGTCGGAGCCGGCCCAAGGGCACGGTCAGAGACGCCAAATTCAAAGACCCTAGTAGGGAGTCCCAGATTTTTCGTGTTATCGAGACCGAGTGCAACACGACAAAGAGCTTCCTTCGAAGTTTCGCCGCATTCACCCGACTCTGGGAAACGGTGGTGCTTAGGAGATCCCAGTGCAAGCCCACCCCCGTCACTTCTTGTGACGGGGAGAGGCATGACTTGGGAATGTTGAGTTTGAACCCCAGGTTTGTGATATGTCTGACTACAGTTAGCGTGTCCTGTACACATTGTGTGAGAGAGTCTGCTGAGATGAGCCAATCATCCAGGTAAAACAGGATCTGAATCCCTTGTAAGAGCAAGGGGGTCAGAGCCTGCTTTACCAGTTTGGTGAAGACCCGCGGTGCTATGTTGAGGCCGAACGGTAGTCTGGTGAATTGGAACACCCGTTGATCCGACTGCAGCGCGAAGCAGCCCTGGAACCGAGGAGCCATCGGCACATGCCAATAAGCATCCTTCAGATCCAGGGTGACCACCCAAGACAAGGGCTTGAGTGCCAGGCGCACCTGGCTGACGGTGAGCATTCGGAAACGGGTGTTCACAATGTGAGATTTGAGGACTGAGAGATCTACTACTGGCCTCATAGCAGCACAGTCCTTCTTTGGGACCAGAAAAACACGAGAAAGAAATACCTTTTGTGTAGAAGATATTTCCTTGATAACGCCTTCCTCGTGCATGGACATGATCACTTGGGCCACTTCTTGAGACACTGGTCGCTGTCAGGGAGGGCACCTGAAAGGAGGCCTGGACCTCCACCTCCAAGTCAGACCCTTCTTGACCACCCGACGCGCCCACGACCGGCGGGGCCATTGCCGGTAATGGGGGCGGAAGAAGCCGGTGCGGGCGCCTTGTGTCAGGCCCATCACCGATTCGACGAGATGGTAGGGCGAGGGAAGAGGGGACTGGCCAGGAGGAACTACGCGTTTTTTGTCGCGGAGCCCCTCTTGGACTTATTAAAATGCCCCAGAACGAGAAGCCCACCACGGAAGCCACGAGCGAGAACAACAAAGAAACGGGAACAGAAACACCCGAAGGAAAGGCCCACAGAACGAAAGGACCAGGTGACCAAGCCAACCAGTTCAGACAGGCCGAAGCCCGCAGGGCTAAGCAGCTCCAAACCACACCTGCCTATCGCTTCTAACCACTGACCCTTCCCCCACCTCGCGTATCCACTACCCCTCGTGTCCTACACCTCTTACCCGCCAGACTCTACCTACATGATGATGAACATGAATACACCTTAATTTAATACACCCATGCCCTGTCCCTAAGTTAAGATATCAATATCAACATACACTAAAATACCTTGTCTTGCCAGACTAAGTTTCTGAAGACCAACCGCCCCCATAAATCTATGTATGTTCTTCCATCCGAGAAGTAATATGTTAACCCCCTAAAATACCTTGTCTTGCCAGACTAAGTTTCGGAAGACCAACCGCCCCCATAAATCTATGTATGTTCTTCCATCCGAGAAGTAATATGTTAACCCCTGTTTTGCCAGACTAAGTTTCTGAAGACCAACCGCCCCCATAAATCTATGTATGTTCTTCCATCCGAGAAGTAATATGTTAACCCACTAAAATACCTTGTCTTGCCAGACTAAGTTTCTGAAGACCAACCGCCCCCATAAATCTATGTACGTTCTTCCATCCGAGAAGTAATATGTTAACTCCCATGTCATAATTGATAAGAAACTATGATACCCACGGGTACACCATTGTATATATAACCATTATTCCTGTAAGACCTAGACAGAGATAATGATTGAAGATGTTAGCAACCATGCAGTAACTCTAATTCTTACCCCAACCAGAGATTGTATAGATAACCCTCTTTTACCATTGTCTTGTCGCATATCTACCACGAAACAATAACGAAGCTACCCCTACGAACTGCCGCTTTCTTTGGTATATATTTCATAGAAAACGCAGTTCCCAGGGACAACTAGATCAGCAAGAAATCGTGTCAACTAATAGTGTCCATAACCCCTCGTATTGACAAGTAATAGTACACTATGTTTTTCTCTACTTTTATCCACAGTCAAGCACACACCTACAGCTAACCTCATCTTCCCCACAGTCCACATGATTCTATAATTTCCAGACTCATATACCACCACCTATTGCTCATCCCCCGGTAGCGTTTGATTACCCTACCTTCCCTGTCGGTAACCCCCAGTCTAAGATACCAACTGTAGCCTAATGCCACCCCTACGCCCAGAGACCTTAGGGTCAAACTTCCATCTAGCCCCCCCTTAACCCTCTCCCTCTCGTTAACCCCCCACGCTCCTCAACTCCCTCCTAACCTAGCCTCTCCACCATACCCCCTGAATATCCTTAACTTTTCCGTTACTAACATTCTCAAACCTTTTGTATATATACTCCTATCCAGCCTACCTTCCCCCAGTAGGAAGGAACACCATTAGAACTTTACTAACCCTTTGCATGCCATCTATTCCCTCACAACCCATTCACAACCCTGTACCAAATGATCGTCAGTGCGAGGCTAGCCGCCTCGCCAGTGACTAACTTCTATTGCCATACTTCCAGATAAATGTGGCAGAGTTAGCAACCCCGTCTCCACCACATCCAACAAACCATGCAATTAACAACCCAACCAATTAAACCAGCTGATCAAGGCACCTTCGGTTTTGGTATTGCGAACACCCACATCTGTCTCATAAACAGAGGGTTATTACAAACACTTGTAATATGGCAAGCCCCAGCCACAGCCGCCCAGACGACCATCACAGAGAGAGGACGCGCACCTACCCCTTTCACCCACCCGAGGAGGGAGACCCCTACCCCTGCGGAGGTATACCTGACCCCTGTTTTGACTTGCGGGTCATTGCCAGGTAGCACAGGAATTCTTCCTATCAATGAACTAACCATGTATGACTAACACCCTTACTAACCTCTATTAATTAACCCACAATAACCCATTAACCTTTCTTGCATACTCCGATAACCAAATTAGCACCTCAGCTATACCATAGAATGAAGAATGAGCAATCTAAGAGAGACGCTCCTATCAAAGATGTCCCAAACCTCCTCGCAAAGTAGATCCAGTCTCTCTCCCCTAAATACTTCCAGTATAGCCAAAATAATACCTCTTACTAAGGCTCAGTTATATCACATTATGAAGGCTCCATACAGCCATGTGCCACAACAGTAATCACCACCTTACCTAGTTCCCGTATCAATTGAGAGCTCAAATAAGTCCATCAAAACTCGAGATCCCTATTGCCTACAGGGTCCAAAACCGAACCTATAAACCAAGCTCCAGCCCCCAGTAAAATCAGTTGAAAGATAGACACCAACCAGTGGTTGGTCACTTGAGTTGACCTCTAGCTCTATCATTGTTTGTTCCTGAGAATTGAGTTCCAGAGCCGGCAGACTCCGTGGCAGATTTAGATAGAAGGATCTGTCCACGTAAAAGAAATCTACGTTCACCTTATAACCTTCATACAGACCGGGAAACTGAGCGATCGACGTGAGATGCGCTTGGCGTTAATTCCGATCCAGATTGACAGGAAGATCCTAATATCTGTGATTCAGGTCTAGAAACCAGAGGGTATATAAGAGTGTAACCAGCAACGATCGCCAAGAGATCCGTCTTGAGAACTTTCTACAAATGAACCATCTGGACGGCCGCGGAACCAGTCGTTAGCCCCCATCATCACGGACGCAAGATAACCAGGACCAGACCAATCAAATACTACCCAAGATTCACTCTATCAGAACTACAGTGTTACAGTGCTATTTAGAGACTCACTTATTAATATTTCTATGAAGTGGCTATATCTTTGCCCCAGTATAATTCATATATAACCATTCCATTAGGAAGTGCTAAGCCTATCAGTGTTTATTAATTAACAGGCGATATTAACTCTCGTAATTACTCATATATCCAGATATTATTATATAGCAGCGAAACCCTAGTGATATCTGATGTTCGCCCACTGATTTGCGTTCTATGTGTTTCTGATACAAGAATATAAAACTTAGATCAGTACCCCCCTGAGGTTACTAGAATTCCCGTAATCTAAAATACGCGTGTCTAATCTAGTCTGTGAACTACTACTTGTGCACCAGAGCTACCAGTGATAAATCTAATAGTGAATATGAATCTATAAGTAACATTGATGGTCTCCAGTATATAAACTTGTGAATAAAGCCAGTGATCAGAAGATTAATACCTGAACGTTGGAAGTGGGAGACTAGGCTCCATCCAGATCCACTTAATGCTAGTGTTGTTCAATTCTATCATTTGTCTTGTACGAGTATTCATAATCTTCTTATGCTTCATATTAATCATCATCAAGAAAACTACAGAAGTGTGTACATCAATAAAAGTGATCGTGTGTCTTGTTACCGTGTGCTTATTTTGTGTTCTCTATTCCTCATACCTTGTTTTGTGCATGCAGCCTTCTATACCCAGTCAGTTAGAGCTCACATTACCCAAGTTAATCCTGTAGAAAAACAGGCCATAACACTTATCGTAGTGGGATGAGCCACCACGTCCTCCCCCAGACGTCCCCCGCCCCGCCGAAACGATGGACAGGCCTCGCGCTCCGGCCTATCCCCCTCCAGGCTGTGTCTGGCAGTGGAGGAACTGGGGCCTGGCGCCTGCCAGCGCCGCATCCCCTCTTGACGGGGACGGCAATCCGGGGACCGACGGCCACGGAAGGCGGGTACACCATGCCCCCTGGGAGCCAGTCCCTTGGCCAAACCTCTTGCCTGGCGCCCCTTGCCGGCGACAGACCTGCCCCTGCGTCCGCGGGTGGAGGAGGATAAAGCGGGCTTCGCCACAACCTTCCGTTGAGCAGAGTAAGTGTCGCTCTGCGCCAGTAGGAAAGCCCCTTGCCAAGCCTCCTCAGGGAACAAACCAGGAGTCAGAAGGTCAGTCAGGAGGAGGCGGTTGCGGACGTCGGCAGGGGCCTTCTTGCAGAAAGCCACTCGAAGTTGTTGACGGCAACGGGTGGCTTCATGGAGGGAGTGGCGGATGTCCTGAACAGGGTTGAGAGCAAGCTGCAGGGCGATCCGTCGGACATGCTCAAATCCTTGGCGATGATCAGCAGATTCGAGGGACTCTATAAGGCGGAGGTGAACCCGCGCCAGTTCCACCTGGGCAAGAAGAGTTGAAAGTTGGCGGGCCGCTCGCTGTCGGAACTTGAAGTCCCGTTCCAATGGGGACTTCTCCGGTGCCGTGAAGAAGGAACACGGAAGGGGGCCCACCGACAGTTTGGGAGCATTGAGCCACTCCCACACAGGCATAGGGAAGCCCGAGGAGGTAAGGAGCATGCACGACAGAAAAGATGAGTCCATGGTCGGGATGGCCGGCAAAGTCTCTGCCATGGACTGACCAAACTCCACCGCTTCACGGACCCACTCTCCCCAGGGACCCGTACATAGGTGCGGCAGCTCTAGCATCAGGACCCCGTCCCGATCGCGCACATTCTGGAGGTACGGCGTCCCCGAAATGGCAGAGAGGGAGTGGACATCTGCTGACAGGTCTTGGCGGGAGTAGTCAGCCCAGGGCTTGGTGATAGTGTAAGGTAAGACCGAGGGATGATAGGAAAAATACCGCATGTCTTGCCGGTTAGGATATACCCTCACATCTACCTCTGGGACCAGACGTTGTGGAGTAATGGCCCTGAAGACATTTTTCTCATTGACCTGGATAGCCCAGCCCTCCGGCACTGCCCGCTCTCCGGCCGGCAGGCGGACCGCTCCCTCAGGGTTGGAGGTGACCACAGCCCTCCAAGCCACAGAATCCCCATACAGGGATGGCATCTTGACCTTGGGGATCTTAAACTTGGAGAGAGGCGGCACGGAGAGGGGGTGAGAGAACAACCCCAAACCCTGGCCCGGGATAACAACGGGCCAGAGAGGAGTCGTAGGCGGCGTCGGAGGTGCAGGCGATGAAGCAGAGGACGTCAACGGTACCACGACCGGGAGAGCAGGCCGAGATGGGATGTGGTCGGAAACAGGCGGGAGAGGAGCCACAACCAGATTCTGCAGAGGTACCGGGTTCGGCGTACCAAACCGAGAGACCACCGCCTCCATGTCCGCCGTGACAGAGAAGAGGATGTCTGCCTTAGTGGAAGCCATCTCGAGACGAATGGAAGCCAACTCCGCTCTGAACTCCGTCTCCGCAGCAGGAGGGATGGATGCCTGTAGAGGAGAGATGGAACCAGCCTAACTGTGCCTCAGGGCATCATGGTCCGTGAGCGGGGAGAACGCAGGGAACGGGGGGGGAGGAATGGGCCTCCACGGCGGGGTCATCCCGACCAGAATCGGATGCATCGCCCGAAGACGAGTCGACCCCCACATCCTCGTCCTCCAGCCTGTCAAGTCCGCAACCTCCATCTCGAGAACATCGTCGGAATGGTCTGGGAGATGGGGAGGAGACGGTTGGCCACAAGGGATCGAGGTGTCCGAACATCCAGGTGGAAGAGGAGGCATGGAGGGCATCGCCGCCGGGACCACCACAGGAGGGCCCGCCATAGGGAAGAGGCCGGGACCCCTCACAGGCTGGGAGGCAGGCAGAGGCTCGAACTCCACCCCACCAGTGGCAGAAGATGGTGCAGGATGGAGAACGACCTCCTCGGCAGGCGGGGCAGGACGATGTTTGGCCCTGAAGATCGTGGAACCCTGCGACGGAGGTGGGGGGCTCATCCTGAGGTGAGGAGAAGCAAGGCGGGGTCGATCAGCAGGAGAGCGTGATCGGCGTCGTTTCCTCCTGCCAGACGCTCCTGAAGTCACCGACTGGTCGGATGCAGGCACTCAAAGGTCATGACGCCGGGGGGCCCGCTCCCTGTGATGCGCCCTCCCGTCCGCCGGACCCAAACTCCTGGTAGGGGAGCCACGAGCCGTAGTAGGAGAGCGGGAGTGACGAACAGTAGGGGAGCGGGAATGGCGTGCTGCATCTGAGGTAGGTGGGATCCCCAACAACACACGGACGTCATCTTCACGGAAGGAAGGAGCCCTGTGCAGGACTACCTGGACGTAACGGGAGATGACGTCCCACGACTGACGGAGAGACGTCCTGGCCCGTTGTCCTTCCACCGATGTAGGTAGGGTTTCCAGCAGTTGAAGAGCGGAGAGACAAACCCCACATCGGCGGGGATCGTACACATCCTTCCCGTAGCAGGCCGTATGGAGGCAGCATTCCCGATGGCCCCGCATGACCGACCGCTGACATGTCGGCCGAAAGCAGGGAGGAGCCGGCATCACAGCACTGAAAAATGGGAGAAGCATTACACACCAGTGGAGGTGAGACAGGGCAATATGAGGCAGTATAGCCAAAACAGCATGTGATACCCAAGCAAGACAACATCCAGTAAGACGCTAAGTAGCAAGTATAACAGGAAAGTCAAGTAAAAACCACCCACACAGTAGACCGTAAACACCAGGGCTGGGACAAGCCCCTTAGCGAGACCCAACCCTAGTAAACAGGTCCAAACCAATTTTGGGGAAAAAAGGCCCCAAATACCTGAGAACCCTCTGGGTGAGCGGAGGGAGTACAAAGGAGTACAAAGGAAATCAAGCTACAACAGATCTAGTGACCCTTCTAGGTTGCTTGTCCTCCAAAACACTGAGGATCAAGTGTCCAAACAGTGGTTTAGAGTGGGTAAGGGAACATTGGAAAGGGAATTACTGCCCTGGAACTAATGTCCGTGGCAGGATTAGGAAGTTAGTAGGGGACAGATGGGTTAGTAACTGAGGGGGGGATAAAATAAAGTTATTAATTTACAAACGCAGTCAGTCGCGGGTTTGATGCGAGATATTTGTCTAGGCGGAGTTTAAATGAATCAACGGTGATGCAGACTATAACGTTTCGGGGAAGCCCATTCCACAAGTTGACAACTCGATTGAAGAAGAAATTCTTAGATTCGTGCGAGTTAAAAGATTTACCAATAATTTTGCAACCGTTTCCCCGCGTGTAATTAGATTGGTCGATAGTGAAGTACTTACTACAGTTCATATTGTCGATGCCTTTGATGATTTTGAACACTTGAATTAAGTCGCCTCTTAATCTGCGCTGGGTTAAAGGAAATATATTTAATTCTCTAAGACGCTCTTCGTATGGTTTGTTCTTTAGGCTAGGTATCATTTTGGTAACTCTACGTTGAACTCGTTCTAGCTTGTTTATATCTTTTTGGTAATAAGGGCACCAGGATTGAACGCAGTATTCCAGAAGAGGGCGGACTAAGGAATTGTAAAGGGTTAGGATAACTTCTTTGGATTTATGCTCAAATGACCTGCCTATAAAGCCAATTATTTTGTTTGCCTTCTTAACCCGGGAGCTGCGGGGAGACTCTTAAGAGTTCCCCCGGCGCACTGCGGGGAGACTCTTAAGAGTCAGAGAAAAAAAAAATCAACTTTTGACATCGAAAAAAAAAAATCTTTTTTATTTTTATTTTTTTCATTTTTTGGCCCCTGGGCCATGCAAAATCTCAGTCCTCTACCTCCCCTCCTTCCCCACTTTCCTCCTCTCCTTCAGTTATCACCTATTTTCCCTGTTATTCCCTTATTCTGAGGTATATTTTCGTGCTAACATTAGAAATCCGATTGGAGGGTGTGGTCATCACTGATAGCAAGCGAGTGCAAGAGAGAGAGAGAGAGTATCGATCGACTGTGTCTCAGTGGCCTTGGGGGAAATTGGCGGGAAAGCAGATTGCCTCACCCATACATTATACAACTCGCGGGCTATATCTCCGATTTTGACCATCCAAACGCTGTTTTCACTCGTTTTATTGTTGTTTCAGGTTAATACCTTTATAATCAACCCATAATAGGCGCATATGGATAAGTATTAATGCTATTAATGGCACAATGAATATTTTAGTGACGGAAACACCTCAAATACGTCAGCACAGGGGACGTTTCCAATTACCCCCATGCGCACTTCAGAGGTTAACAACTTCTGAACATTGTTGACTCGGTTTTAGGTTACTCGATATTGTTACTCCCAGATCGGTTTCTCTGTTTACATTCTTAAGCTGAGTGCCATTCATCGAATAGTTTGCTTTCTCATTTAGGTATCCGATATGTAGTACTTTACATTTATCCGCATTGAAACTCATTTGCCAAATTTGGGCCCAACATGACAATTTATCTAGATTGTGTTGCATATCGTCAACTTGTTCTTTTGAGAGTACGCTATTTGCAATTTTTGTATCGTCAGCAAATTTTGAGATTGTACAGGTGAGACCCTCATCTATGTCGTTGATGTAAATTAGAAAGAGAATTGGTCCTAGTACCGATCCTTGGGGTACCCCGCTACTTACATTGGTCTATTTTGATGCCTTACCGTTTATGACTACTCTTTGCTTTCTGTCGCTGAGCCAATTTTCTATCCATTTCAACACACCGTCTTCTATTCCATGCGCTTTTAGTTTTAGCAGTAAACGTTTGTGGGGAACTTTGTCAAAGGCCTTTTGAAAATCAAGTTATATAATATCTACAGCTTTACTCTCATCGTAGAGGTTGAGGATATCGTGGAAGAAGTCTAAGAGGTTTGTTAAACAGGAACGTTTTTTACGAAAGCCGTGTTGAGTATCTTTAAGTATGTTATTTTCCTCTAAGTGATTTACGAGTCTGTCTCGTATGACCGTTTCTAGCATTTTACATACAACTGAGGTTAAGCCAATTGGACGATAGTTACTGGATAGGGATTTGCTGCCTTTTTTGAATATCGGTGTTACGTTGGCTAGCTTCCACTGATCGGGCATAGTTCCAGACTGCAAGGATTTATTGAATAGTAATGTCAGTGGTTTAGAGAGCCCATCCTTAGCTTCCTTTAGAACTCTAGGCGAGATTGTATCAGGTCCAGGCGTTTTATTTACCTTGAGTTTATCTAAACAATTCAATACTTCTCTCTCTGTAACGGTGATATTGCTTAAAACATCTGAATTATCAATCTGAATCGGCGATGGTGTAGGGATATCACTGAGGTCTTCTGTTGTAAAAACTGATGCAAAGAAGGTATTGAGGGCATTACTCATTGTTCTTCGTCTTTGGTGTATTCTCCATTTTCATCGACTAACGGTCCAACAGTTGAAGTAACTACTTTTTTCTTTCTGATATAACTATAGAATTCTTTCGGGTTTGTTTTACTTTGATTCGCAATATGTAACTCTAAGGTCTTTTTACTTTGCTTAATTAACTTTTTGGCTTTGCGTCGTAGCTCTACAAATTTCAGCCGTTCTTCATCATTTTGTGAGGATTTTAATCTATCATTAGCAAATTTTTTAGCAAGCAGGCAGTTTGAAATATCTTTATTCCACCATTTGGGCTTATTATTATGGCCTGGATGCCGAGTTTTCGATGGTATGCAGTCTTGCACTGCTTTTAGGTAAGTGGCTTCGAATAACTTCCAAGATGTATTTATGTCGTTATTGTGAATTAAAAAGCTCCAGTCAGTTTCTTTAAACATAGCTCTAAGTTTATGGAAGTTTGTTTCCTGAAATTAGGACTTTTTCGATGCTACTATTTTGGTTCGTTACTAGTAAACTTTAAAGTGAAAGTTATCGTATGATGGTCGCTGTTACTGAATTCATCACCAACATTCAAATTCTCTATTAATTCTTCTTTTGTTGCAAGTACAATGTCAAGAACGTTATTACCACGGGTCGGCGTTCCAACAAATTGATAAAGCGAACTCTCTTGCAAGTTCGTATACAAGTCATGTCCGGAGTGTGAAGTAAGAGTATCGCCCCACTTGGTCACAGGTAAATTAAAGTCACCAAAAATTACGGTATCTTGTGAGTTACTTACATCTGCAATTTGTTCATAAATTTCTCGGTCAGTTTGCACTGATTGAGCTGGAGGTCTGTATATTAATGCAAGTATTATTTTGGTACCTTTATTATTCTTTATAGCACAAAAGATGCGTCGACGTTCACAATTTGAGGTTTTGACAAGAGGGTAGGGTTAAGACTTTCTTTGATATAAAGTAAAACGCCACCTCCATTTCGATTTATTCGGCTTTTCTCAAACATTACCGGGAAGTGAATACTCTGCTAAAAAGTCTCTATCTTCTGTATTGAGCCAAGATTCTGTTATGCCAATCACATCATAATTTTCTGTAAACACTAGCTCCTCTCAATCTGAAAATTTATTGCGTATGCTACGAGCGTTTGCATAGAAAACCTTTAAATTTGTTATTTTAGAACTCACGGAACGCGGAGGAGGGGGCGAAGTGGCGGCGGCGTAGGTACTGCCGGCAGTAGAGCGGGCACCAGCTGGAAGGAAAAAGGTCAAGTGTGAGCAACCCAACAGTACCCTATAAGTTTAAATAGGGAAGGGGAGGGAATCCAAAACACACAGGACAATCGCCACTTTGGGTCGAGTCCTAGGACTTTTCAGGTGGTCCTTGGGTCCACCCAGTATACTAGGAGGCCGCCTGTAGAGCTGGAACCAGGTACAGAAGGTGGACACAAGGAACAGGACATAAGGGAGAGAAAACAGCCAAGCAGCTGTTGTCCAAGGAGCCTTGTCCAGGTACATTAAAAAGGGGGTATAATGGGAGGTTTGATGACCTCCCTTATAACCAAATAAGGAAAACCTCTTATTTGGTAGCAGTCTCGGAGTATCCAACGTAGGGCTTATGATCTCAGCCGCTACCACAGCGGGCCGATTTATCGGTACTCACGCGAAGTAACCAAATAATCTCTAGAGTTGCACCTCAATTCACTACTAGGCACGTTGTACACACTCCGAGACTAAAGAAGGAAGAGAAAGCGAAGGAGAGAAAGAATTGTTATAGTTACCCATTTAATCTAGCTGCTTTCCTCTAAGCCATGCTCCATTTTCTACGAGCCTGCGCCAGGACCTGCCAAAGTATCGAGGTATCAAGTAATCAGTTTAGATTGGATGGGCAGGGGATCGGTATGAGGGCGGGATACTCTGTCGTTGGATACTCCGAGACTGCTACCAAATTATAGGTTTGCTCCTGCAAGGAGATAAAGAAAACCTAATATTTAGTAGTGGCCCCGTAATCATTGACGATTATGCCTATTACATAAGGCCTCTTCAAACGCTCATTTACCGTAGTTTGAATCTACCGCGCAGAGCATAAACAATTTGAGGAGCCTTCATCATGAGCGCACGCAACCTCACTCATGGTTCTGTCATTATGAAATTGGGTTCTCACTACGAAAAAACTTCGTAACAAATAATAAATAAAAAGAAAATAAGAATAACTATTTATAAGCTTTCCATATACTCGGGGATGTACTTGTGTGGATATTTGACCAGATGCTGACTTCAGGCGTCATACTTCCTTCTTCACTGGCATATCAAGTAAACCAAAATCCTTAATACATCAACGAATGGGAAGGGGATGGTTGGGAGGGCCCCAGTCGTCAATGATTACGGGGCCACTACTAAATATTAGGTTTTCTTTATCTCCTTGCAGGAGTCAAACCTATAATTTATTAGTGGCCCCTCCATCATTGACGATTATGCCTGATATCTAAGACTGGAGGGGGACATTCATAATCATATCATAACTCTAGCAAAAGCAGATAATCAAACAACCACATAGTATTCTTACTTTGTAAAAAATATATATTTTTGCGCATAAACTTTATACAGCATATAAATTCAAAAAGGGGTACAAGCAGGAGCGTGCTTCGAAGAAGCCTGCTTGAATAAAAAGGGTTAACTCTGAGACTCTGTACACAGATCTGCTAGTTAAGAAGGCACCCCACTTAAAGTAAGTGGTGAAAAATAAAAACTTATAAGTCTACATGTGCACATATAAACCCCATTAACCCTTCAACCCCGGGTGGTACACGTGTGTACCATTATGTTTTGCCCCCAGGAACCCGGGTGGTACAACATTGTACCATTGCTTGAAAGCCTGTGAGCTACGTGTGCGAGGCGTCGGTCCGACGCATGTAAACAACAGCCGGCTGGACCGACGCCCCGCATCTCCGGCCACAAGAAGGAGAGCGTCGCTTGTTCGTGTGTGCCTGTATGTTGTTGTTAAGTATCGAAAAGTAGTGTAAAGTGGCTGTTTTGGCCATAAAGTTATCTCCAATGAAATCATCATCACAAATCAAGCACTTGACTTAGAGAGCTCTACTTAACGCCATTCTACAGGTAAATAACACAGCTACGCTTGGGGATGCGCGGGAATGCGGGAAGCAGTCAGCATAACAATGATACGGTAGCCTAGCCTAGACGTTTTTCGGCCAAAACACCCGGATTTTGGGGAATATTTATGTAATGCGTAGCCGGGGCGGGAGGGTTAAACTAGTGGATATATTCCTAAAAATATACCCAAACATAAAATGAACTCTTGTACTTTCGCAGAAGTACTGAACTCTTGTACTTATGCAGAAGTACTTACATCAAAAATAAAATTCGCAGTCGCAACTACTGAGATTTTCTTAAAATTATATTGCTTCACAGCCAAAACTACTTACAACAAGAATTGTTGTTTTACTACTATTGTACTTTAGCACAATTTCCTGTAATGAATACTACAGAGAAATTTTATATCACAACACCTACATACAGTATCACAGCTCGTATGCTCCGTACACATACTCTGGCGGGGTCTAGGGTGTCCTATGTTACACTACAAAGGAGTACAAAGGAGTACACTGACTGCACCCCCCCCCCCCCTCTTTTCTTAATCTAAACAATAAGTGACTTAGAGGCCACCTAGACCCTCTGCCTTAAAGCTATACATGGCATGGAAGGTCTGTCTAGAGCTACTGAAAGGTATCGAGTCAAAAACGTATGATTAGAGAACCATAGGTGCGTGGACGCTATGTCCTCAACAGAAAAATTCTTAAGGAAACGCAAAGAGGCCGCCCATTTGCGTAAATCGTGGGCTCTTCCCACGACGCCGGGATTACTCTCTTTAATGACTTCGACTAGGAGAGAAGCTAGTTTACGTTTCATTAAGCGTTTGCCCGTACTTGCTACCCATAAAGCACCCTGTTGATTCAGAGGTGCTACTCTCAAATATTTGGTTAGAGCTTGCACCGGACATAAATTATGGTGCACTTTTCCCCTTTTCAACGCCGGCACCGTGAACTCTGAAAACATGTGTTCACTGTGTTCATTTTTGGCGATGAACCCCGGGGAAGGTGCAAAGTGAATACACTCATTGAGCCTACCAAACCTTATGCAATTTGGTGTGTTGCTCATCGCCGCCAGCTCAGATACCCTGTTCCCGGTAGCCAAAGCCATAAGGAATACTGCCCTTTTTAAAAGTAAGTCAAAATTTGCAGTATTTTGGTACAGACGGGAATGAAGTAAAGACAACGCCTTGTCCAGAGACCAGGTAGGCATGAGCTGACGGGGAGGTGGGCGGAGTTTAAAACATGCTCTCATGAAACCTGTTTCCTCCGCTAGTGGTATGGTTAGACCTGTAAGGTCAAAGAATGGCATCCTAATCGCTGTTAAGTTATTTTTTAACGTTACTACAGATAGACGTTTCTGCTCGAACAGATAGTTTAAATAATGAAAAACCAAAGCCACCGAAGGTACGGTTTGTTCTGTTCTAAGTATCCAAGAAGTAAAGGACTGCCAGTGCGATTGATACTGTCTCTTTGTAGATTGGGTATATTGATTCATGAATTTATCGGTCATGTTTCTACCATACGGTGTTAGCCACTTGGCCTCCTGAATGTCCATAATGCAAAAGTCAGCGAGGTCTCTAGGTTGCCAATCGTGTCTAAGTGGAAATACCCGACCGGGAGCGACACCGGGTTCGGGCACCACGTTTTCAATTGCTGGTACCACAACTGTGCCGGCCACAGGGGCGCGATTAACGAGACTACGCCCCGATAATCCTGTAGTTTGTTTACTACGTGGCACATTAGAGAAGCGTCTGGTGGCGGAAACAGATAAACGGAACTCCACCTGTTCCAAGCCGTCACCAGTGCGTCGGGTCCTCCCGCCGGCGTTATTGTCCGGCGGGTGAGGTACAGCTGGAGTTTGTGAGTCTCCTCGGACGCAAACAGATCCACTTGTGGACGGTAAGGCTCCGCAATCATTTGGTCGAAAATGTTTTGCTTGAGCGCCCATTCTACTGTTGTGCTCTGTCTCCGAGACAGAGCGTCTGCCCAGACGTTTGCTACGCCTGGGAGATAAGATGCGTGAAGATGAATGTTCAGCTTGTCGGCTAGAACAAAAATCTTTTCTGACACGTTTAGCAACCTCCGAGATCTCGTTGACCCTTGTTTCTGAATGCAGAGAACCGCATTCAGATTGTCCATCCTGAAGGCCACCGATTTGTCCCGTAAAGTAGAGCCGTGAGCCTGAAAGAAATACAAGGGGACTAGTAACTCTTTGACATTGATGTGGGAGGTTTCTGAATGGGACCAAAGCCCTTGACCCTGATACCCGTGGTTTGACTGAAAACCCCAACCTATCGTTCCTGACGCATCCATGTCTACCCATACCGTCGGCGGAGGAGAGGTCCATGACATGACCGAGTGCAATGTTTCCCTCTTCGCCCAGACCGCTAGTAAGCTGTGTATTAATTTTGGGATGGGCCATAATGTTTCCGCCGGCAATAGTGGAAAAAATTCGTTGCCCTCCAATATTAAACGTTTGACTTTCAACTGGCCCAACTTTACAGTTAGTTGAATCCAGTTGAGAGAGCCGACCAGAGATTCCCAGACCCTCTGTGTCGTAGTCAGACTGTGAAGAAACATAAACAGTTTCTTGCGAAACCTGTTCCGATTGTCCACACTCTGACTCAGAGTGAGAGCAGCTGTGTCCCAGACCAGCCCTATCCACTGGACCACTCGTGAGAGAACAAGGTTTGACTTTACCGGGTTTACCTTGAATTCTAGAGATTTTACATGATTTAATGTTATGTTGACATGATTGATGCATAACTGTTCCATCTCTGCCACCACCAGCCAGTCGTCTAGATACCACAAAATCCTGATCCCTTGTTCCAACAAGGGCATCAGGGCTTGCCGGACTAATTTCGTGAATAAGCGAGGTGCTAGGTTCAATCCGAACGGCATCCTCTGAAAGACATAAGTCTGATGCATTATTCGTAAGGCCAGAAATCGTTGAAACCGTTTGTTTACCGGGACGTGCCAATACGCGTCTGTCAGGTCTAAAGAACACATCCACCCTCCCGGCGGAAGTGTTAGCCTGATTTGATTCACTGTCAGCATCCGGAAGGAAACGTTGTGAATGTGGAGGTTCAGATAAGACAGGTCTACGACCGGCCTCATCTGAACACTGTCCCTTTTGGGCACTAGAAAAAGTTTGGACGTAAATACTGGGTAATTTTGAGGGACCGGGATGATGACATTCTTGGCGATCATCTCTTTGATCAGTGACTCCACCTCTAATGAAACAAAATTTGCCTTTGTCGGCTGACGTAAGCGAGGTCGCCGGAGCCACTGCCAGGTGATGCCTTTGCGTGCTACCATCCTCGCCCATGTGTTTAATGGCCATGCGCGATGACACGCCTGGCATGACCCAGTTAGCAGACAAGGGTTCGCCAGCTGGACTACCCTCTGATCCACCCGCCGTAAGACTGGCCCTGGGAGTGAGAGAGACCCTATTTTTTTGGTGGTGGTGGTGGTGTATGCTTAGATGACTGGCCGGGTTTGGCAGGAGACGGGCCCTGGCCCGGTCGTTGATACTTCTGTCCTTTATGATTACCTGAAAACTTTCCTTGCTTGTATCTGTACTGAGCCTGACCTTGGGTGGAAGAGGATTTTAGGCAGATGAAAAGGCTTTGCCCCACCAGGCTGAGCTTTTGAGACTGGTTTGGGCTTGGAAAAGCAGGTTTCTTAGATGGGGCGGGACTGTGCTTAAAGGCCTGAGCCATGTTGAACACTGTTCTCCACACATCCAGGGGACATTAAAGAGGCAGTTAGAACAGGGGACATTACCACTTGATTTGCAATCCTATCCGGGAGCTTCCTCACGAGAGACATCCTTAGATCTTGTCTTGCCCGCACTGCCAATAGCAAGGCTGTACGGATATCTCCCAGTGACTGTATAGAAGTCTGGAGTAGCAAGCGTCTAGACAGTTCGATAGCCTTTCGGACTTCCGCGTCCGCGATTGCCTGAGCAGATCTTAGCATTGACTTCGCTACCTGTTGTGTGACAATATACTGGGAAAACAGTCTATATGCCTTCCCACGTAGCCTAAACTCCCGGTCTAGGTGAGCAGTGGACGGTGTAGAAAAGGGATCTTTAAGCTCGCATAGATTAATTTTAGGGGCAGCTAAAAATGCAAATAAAGCAGAGGGAACTTCGCCGGCAGAGAATACTGGTAGAGAGAACCAAGAATGGCTTTCTTGTGGAATTTGGTGCGAAGATTTAGAGGTAAAAGTTGTTGCAAAGTTCTGAGCCTCCACTTCCCATTCCACCCAAGGTCCCGGACCCAACTGCTCCACCTTCAAAACTGGATTTGCGGCTGTGTCTGTGAACGTCTTTAAACCTAACTCTGGTGTTAGAGCTGACAGTGCTTTTATATCATTGAAACCGTCATGCTTGGTCCAGTCCGAAAACAGTTTTGAAGCTGACGCAGGGGGTAGGGCAGGTGTAGAAGTATACACAAAATAATCACGGTGATAATAGTTAGGAATGGCCTTAATATTAACATCAAGTACATTTCCTAGAATATCTAAAGCACGTAACTTCCTAGATTTATTCCCTTGGATTACCCACTCACTTGGTACCGGAAGCTCCCCCGACATAGTGGACTGTGCTACCTCTGGCTTTGCTGGGAACATTGTTACCCATGACTCATCCGGCCCATATAAGAGGGGCATAGCTCCCTTTCTGACCGGGGCCTTGTCTAAAGGGGGAGGATTTACATCTGCTACTACTCTCACATTGGAAGTAGTCAGTGCCGCCGAAGTTGGCCTAGTAACAATAGTAGGTGATACAGGGGGAGGGCGCGGAATTTGTGTCAAAGCAATGGAAGTAGCCAGAGGTCGGACATTCGATGCTGTCGTGGAAGCTCCCAAACCAACTGTAGGAGTCTCCGGCTGCTGGCCAAAAAACTTAGTTAGTGCATTCGCTAGTAACCCATTAATTTCATCAGCTGTGACAAATTTAGCAGAGGATGAACTATGTGGCGAATCATTCCTACTCTGAGAGTCGTCTATCAATGAACCTGACTCTTGAACCTCCATCTCAGAAATTATAGAACCCTCATCCCTGTCCTCTGGCCTCTCATGAGAGGATTCCGCCGAAGCCGGGACCCCCTCATGCTGCCATGTTAAGTCCGGGATGGACGATGGGATCTCAGCGTCCCGGTGGACGTCTGCCACTACCTGTGTTGCATGAGAAGGATGTGAGCCGTCACTCCATGGCTGGGAGTACCTCCAAACTCCCCGGTCTTGGCCGGAACTCACTTGTGAGCTAGGTACCACACCAATTACTGAGCCCTCACTCGAGCCCTCTAGAGGGTTATAACTTCTGGGAGAACTCTCTAAATCTAAAGCTGGTACATGTGAACTGGGAATAATATTTGGTGACAACCTGTCCGCCGGTATATTCCCCACCACAGTCTCTGACTCCACTACCGACCTGTCAGATTGGACATGAGACATGTCGGGAGTAGAGGCAGAAAGCGAGGTACGAGGCTCCGGCGAACGCCGGGAGGCCTTTCGTACATGAGTATCCTTTTTTGAAGACTTGTGACTTCGCCTTGACTTTGATTTCACACTAGGACTGTCCTTGGTCTTCTCCTCCTTGCTATTCTTCCTCGAAGGTGAAGTAGAGTGACTATGTGTCTGCTGTCGGAGGGGAGACCGTGACCTGGACCTCGATCTTGACTTGGAAGCTGTCGCCGGGGGTGTCAGCTCTCGAGATCTCTTAGATGTGCCGGGGGAGGGAAGAATCACTTTACCCTGCCCAGTCTCTGCCGAGTTACGCACATTTACTCTACTTTTAGAAGGGGGACATTTAAGTGGGGGATGCTGAACAATCAATCGTTCCCACAGAACTACGTTATCGCACTGAAGAGCTTTATGAGCCACTGAAGTAGCATAAGTAGTTAGGAGTTGTTTGACCTCGCGCAATGCAACCGCCGCGGCCTGATTATCGTGCTGTAAGACTTTGATACTTAACTGACTACAAAAAGCACAATTCTTAGTCACCCACAAACCCCTTGACCGGTCCAAGCATTTGACGCATCTGATGCACAGTGTATGCGCAAAAATAGGGATCCCTGAACAGGAGGGTGTTAAGCACAGAGCAAAAACAGGGTCTAGTGTAGCCATGACAGAGACTGGAGAAAAGCTAACCCACCCCCGGGCTTCTCCTGGTTCTCTGTTGACCCGCCGGAACTCCGCCCTGGAAAAAAGAAAATTTCCAGGAATTAACACCTTACGAGCGGCCTATGCGGTTTATTTATGTGTACCGCACAGCGGGGTGTTTTTAGCCAAAATAGGGCTGTTTACGTGATCATTTTCATGCCTAAATAAGACCCAGAATGTAAAACAAGTACCTATCCCTGAAAGGGCATAAACAGAGCTTTCGAATGACACCATAACGATCCTTGTATGATGGATAGTTTTCTTGCAATAACCGTGCAACGCGAGTGCAAAAAGCAGGTAATTCGGTACTTTCAGTACATAATTGAGTATGTAGCGAGTGAGAGAGGGAGGAGGGAGCTGAGATTTGTGTCAGTAGGTTCGCCGCGGTGGTCTGGAGCAGTCATACGCTCGCTAGTCTCCTGCCACCACTTGTCTCTCTCTCTCAGCCACATTACGTGCTGAAATTGCCACTCGAGTTATGTCGAGCGCCGCCACATAGTCCAGCTTTATTTAACTCGACTTATGTTGCTCGCCGCTAATTATGGGTTAATGCTCATAAGGTTACCCCAAAATGTTCTAACACAAGTGTTAATGAACCGCCGGGCAACGAGACGAAATACACCACTATTACCTCTTGTTACCCTGTAGGTTCATATGTAAAGATTTTAGAATATCTTTACTTGTCCAAAAGATTTAAGAATATCCTCTGACATGATATAAAGACGAACATATCTTTATTAATGACGCAGTCTTCCCAGTGATTTTTTGTTCACCGGAAACCCATATGAAGACGCTGGCCTCCTTATTATATCACAGTTAAAAGGGTAAGCCTATCTTGATCTTTAGATCTGACTTCTCTCGAAGCTTTCATAGATCGCTGTAATTTGAAGGCCTCGATACCCAATTGTATCCCTCAATTGTCTGGCCAACCCCACCGAATTGCAAATCCGTTAATCCCACCCTCCCAAGGTTCAACCGCCGGGTGTGAAATTAATTTAATGTTAACCCCAATTGTTCCTATCCCCACTTCTTTGAAAAAGATCGCCGGGGTGGAAAGACCAATCAAACAAAACAGCCTAGTTTTTCAATGGCTTTGCAAAAACCGGGAAAAAAAATAGTCAACAGGTGTCCGCATGAACACCTAGTTAAACGGGTATAGCCATCCCGCCGGGAAACACACAGTAAGCCTGAACACAGGCTCCACTACAGAGACGCAGTTCCTGGAGAGCCCTCAAGCCACCACTCGCCGGGGGAAACTAGCCTATTTTAACCACGCGTGATTAAAACTCGGCAACCAGCCGGATTTTCTCGGTGCAATCGAGAAAACCCGCCGGAAAAGGCAACCCACACAAACCAGACGCAATCTGATATACACAAAGTCCCTGGATTAAGCCAAAACACAACTAATCCAGGACACACATGACACAGTAGTACATATTTATACAATAAATCAATAACACTTGTACATGTAAAAAAGCTACGAGAGGCTGGCTAGGCCTAAGCAGACGGAAATATCACTTAATCACGTCGTAATATAAACAAAAAGCACTGTATCATATCACAACAGGAACAGCCGCCATCACCACATCGTAGAAAAAATCACGGAGAGGGATGCACTGACTCGGGACCTAGAAAAAACTTCACTAAGTGAAGAAAAATACGCTAGGAACGTCAGTAAACAAACAAATAAGGCAACTTCATCAGAAAGATAAAAAGAAGCCTGATAACGCGTAGTTAAAGCCAACTAAATAACTAGGCTAGCTAGCCGCGAAAAATGTATCACGCGTCCACCACGGGACCACGAGGGTACACCCGAAATAGGTGTCCCAAACACACGACCCAAATACACTGAACTGCGGGAAACCCGCCCCTGACACTCCTGCTACGCATATCCTAACCTTACTCGATACATCCCAGAGTAAACAAATGAGAAAAAACTCACGAGGGACGCAGCAAATGCGGAATCAGTGGAGCGTGGGGAGACACGTCAGGGCAGGTTGAGCGCAGAGCAGAGAAGAAGGAAGTATGACGCCTGAAGTCAGCGTCTGGTCAAATATCCACACAAGTACATCCACGAGTATATGGAAAGCTTATGAATAGTTATTCTTATTTTCTTTTTATTTATTATTAGTTACGAAGTTTTTTCGTAGTGAGAACCCAATTTCATAATGACAGAACCATGAGTGAGGTTGCGTGCGCTCATGATGAAGGCTCCTCAAATTTGTTATGCTCTGCGCGGTAGATTCAAACTACGGTAAATGAGCGTTTGAAGAGGAGGCCTTATGTAATAGGCATAATCGTCAATGATGGAGGGCCACTAATAAATAAGAGGTTTTCCTTATTTGGTTATAAGGGAGGTCGTCAAACCTCCCAATTTAGTAGCAGTCTCTACGTTTCCAACGTAGGGCTGGAATCCCAAATTGGAGGCGGACATCCAAGAAACCTTAAACCCCAAGCCGTAGCACAAGCAGAGGACCAAGAAAAGACACAAATAAACAAATCAGTTTATTGGAAAAAGAGCGTAACAGTACTGTGCATATGAAGAAAGTACATGTTACAAGTATCAGTCTAGGGTCTAAAAGTGCTGAAGCAGGGCAAGGAATAGGTCATGTCGACCTGTGAATGGCACACCAATCTGGGAAGAATGAAGTCAGTAGTACAGTAGGACAAGAACCCGAAGGCATGGCACAGTAGGTGGATGATCTCCAAGGACACTCTTTAAATACAAAACCGGGTATGAGGCATAGGCATACCAAACAAGTAACCCTAGACAGTAGAGTCCATATGTAAATAAGTAAGAGATATATCCTTAATACGAAACATAGAGTACATACATGTAAAATGAAAGAGAGAAAGGCATTGTACAAGTATACAAAATAACCCCCCCCCCCCAGTGTAGGGAAAGGAAGAAAATACAGTATGGGATGAGAAGAGATACAGGATGGAGATGAATCACGTGACACATTGGCCTAATGCGACACAAGGCACACCTGGCCTGGCAGTGGACATGGACAGGTACGATGAGACAAAAGTGCTGTGGGAGGACCATAACCCTGTGTCGGCTATGTCCGATAGTGAAGAATTATGTAAAAACCGCACTGTCGCTGCATAAGAGCGGATATCATGCGCTGAGCCCTTCGTAAGGGGATTACTAGCAAGAATCACATGACGTAAATGAAGTCCCACAGCACGTTTGCCTAACCGTGTCCCTGTTTTAGGGGCCAACCAGAGTGCCGTCCCCGACGTCGGCACAGCGGCACGCACATACGTATGCAAGGCTCTTACCGGGCATAGCGGATGATGCGTGCTCCCACATTTTAAAGCCGGTACAGTAAACGGCTTAAAAATGTGCGCCTCACGTTCATTCTTGGCCACAAAATGAACCGAAGGGGCCAAAGTGACTGACCCCAAGGAAGGCGAAAAACTCATGCAATTCGGGGCCCTCGACATGGCAGCCAACTCCGAGACCCTCTCTCCTGTAGCCAACGCTAAAAGAAACAATGTTTTATCAAGCAGATGAACAGGTGTTGGGTTAGTGGTGTAGATGGGTGAGGTAAGGAGCCTTAGAGCCTTCGCCAGAGACCATTGAGGCGGTATCTGGCGTGGGGGCGGTCTGAGCCTAAAGCAGGCTTTCATGAAAAAAGACAGCTCCTTGTGAGGGAGCACCAGCCCCGTCAAGGTTTCAAAAGGCTCCCTAATAGCGGACAGGTGGTTCCTAATGGTGTTGTACATGTAGGTGTGTGTTCCAAACAAGTGATTAAGGTAATGGAAAACTAATGCAACCGACGGAACTGTTTGTTCGGTGTCATCGATCCATTTTGTGAAAGTAGTCCAATGAGACTCGTAAGTCTTCCAAGTAGCCTTAGTCCAGTGCTGATTAAGCATATCAGTCAAGCAACGTCCATATTTCGGTAACCACCCTGCCTTACAAACATCCACGATGCGAATGCCAACGAGGTCCCTAGGTCTCCAATCTGTCCCAAGTGGAAGTCTGAGACAGACAGGGGAACGGGACTCGGGCACCATCGCTTCAGCTGAGCGTACCAGGCTTGGGCCGGCCAGAGGGGCACGATTAACCAAACCTTGCCACGGTACTCTCTCAGCCTGTGTAGGACTATGCACATAAGCAGTGCGTCGGGCGGTGGAAAAGCGTTAATCGACTGCCACCTGCTCCAGTCCTCGCTGAAGGCATCCGGCCCCCCCGCCTGAGTACAAGTCCAGCGGGTGAGGTAGTCCGGCAGCTTGTTCGTCCCTGAGGAGGCGAACAAGTCCACCTGCGGAAGGCCCCAGGAGGCTGCGAGGCCGTCGAAAACGCTTTGTCTTAATGACCACTCTACCTTGGTGCTCTTTCCTCTCGACAAAGCATCTGCCCAAAGATTGGCCGTCCCGGGCAGGTAAGTCGCATGCAGGGTGATGCTGTAATGATCGGCCAGGTAAAACAATTTCTTCGCCAGGTCTTGGAGAACAACAGACCTGGAGGAGCCCTGCTTTTGGATACAATGAACCGCGGACATGTTGTCCATCCTGAAGGCCACCGACTTGCTCGTGAGGGCCAGTCCGTGATCCCGCAGGAAGAACAACGGTACCAACAGTTCCAGGGCATTGATGTGGAAGTGTGAGAGCCCCGACCACCTGCCGTGGTTTTGATGTCCCATGTCTGATTGATAGCCCCACCCCCCCTCGCTCGACGCATCTGTGTCTACCCAGATGGTTGGCGGAGGAGCAGTCCAGGGCACAGCCGCAGAGAGCGTGCCCCGAGCGACCCAGTGTGTCAGTCTCAGATGTATTGAGTGCGGTACCGTCCACAAACGGTAAGGGGGCGAGATAGGGAAGTGCCTGTTGCCCATCTGAATGAGGCGTTTTAGTCGGAGCCGGCCCAAGGGCACGGTCAGAGACGCCCAATTCAAAGACCCTAGTAGGGAGTCCCAGATTTTTCGTGTTATCGAGATCGAGTGCAACACGACAAAGAGCTTCCTTCGAAGTTTCGCCGCATTCACCTGACTCTGGGAAACGGTGGTGCTTAGGAGATCCCAGTGCAAGCCCACCCACGTCACTTATTGTAACGGTGAGAGGCAGGACTTGGGAATGTTGAGTTTGAACCCAAGGTTTGTGATATGTCTGACTACAGTTAGGGTGTCCTGTACACATTGTGTGAGAGAGTCTGCTGAGATGAGCCAATCGTCCAGGTAAAACAGGATCTGAATCCCTTGTAAGAGCAAGGGGGTCAGAGCCTGCTTTACCAGTTTGGTGAAGACCCGCGGTGCTATGTTGAGGCCGAATGGTAGTCTGGTGAATTGGAACACCCGTTGACCCGACTGCAGTGCGAGGCAGCCCTGGAACCGAGGAGCCATCGGCACATGCCAATAAGCGTCCTTCAGATCCAGGGTGACCACCCAAGACAAGGGCTTGAGTGCCAGGCGTACCTGGTTGATGGTGAGCATGTGGAAACGGGTGTTCACAATGTGAGAGTTGAGGACTGAGAGATCTACCACCGGCCTCATAGCAGCGCAGTCCTTCTTTGGGACCAGAAAAACACGAGAAAGAAATACCTTTTGTGTAGAAGATATTTCCTTGATAACGCCTTCCTCGTGCATGGACATAATCACTTGGGCCACTTCCTGAGACACTGGTCGCTTTCGGGGAGGGCACCTGAGAGGAGGCCTGGACCTCCACCTCCAAGTCAGACCCTTCTTGACCACCAACGCGCCCATGACCGGCGGGGCCATTGCTGGTAGTGGGGGCGGAAGAAGCCGGTGCGGGCGCCTTGTGTCAGGCCCATCACCGATTCGACGAGATGGTCGGGCGAGGGAAGAGGGGACTGGCCAAAAGGAACTACGCGTTTTTTGTCGCGGAGCCCCTCTTGGAATTATCGTAGTGGGATGAGCCACCACATCCTCCCCCAGACGTCCCCCCGCCCCGCCGAAACGATGGACAGGCCTCGCGCTCCGGCCTATCCCCCTCCAGGCTGTGTCTGGCAGCGGAGGAACTGGGGCCTGGCGCCTGCCAGAGCCGCATCCCATCTTGACGGGGACGGCGATCCGGGGACCGACGGCCACGGAAGGCGGGTACACCACGCCCCCTGGGAGCCAGTCCCCTGGCCAAACCTCTTGCCTGGCGCCCTTTGCCGGCGACAGACTTGCCCCCCCGTCCGCGGGTGGAGGAGGATGAAGCGGGCTTCGCCACCACCTTCCGTTGAGCAGAGTAGGTGTCACTCTGTGCCAGTAGGAAAGCCCCTTGCCAAGCCTCCTCAGGGAACAGACCAGGTGTCAGAAGGTCAGTCAGGAGGAGGCGGTTGCGGACGTCGGCAGGGGCCTTCTTGCAGAAAGCTACTCGAAGTTGTTGACGGCAACGAGTGGCTTCATGGAGGGAGTGGCGGATGTTCTGAACAGGGTTGAGGGCAAGCTGCAGGGCGATCCGTCGGACATGCTTAAATCCTTGGCGATGATCAGCCGATTCCAGGGACTCTATAAGGCGGAGGTGAACCCGCGCCAGTTCCAATTGGGCAAGAGGAGTGGAAATTTGGCGGGCCGCTCGCTGACGGAACTTGAAGTCCCGTTCCAATGGTGCCTTCTCCGTTGCCGTGAAAAAGGAACACGGAATGGGCCCCACCGACAGTTTGGGAGCATTGAGCCACTCCCACACAGGCATAGGGAAGCCCGAGGAGGTAAGGAGCATGCCCGACAGAAAGGATGAGTCCATGGTCGGGATGGCCGGCAAAGTCTCTGCCATGGACTGACCAAACTCCACCGCTTCACGGACCCACTCTCCCCAGGGACCCGTACAGAGGTGCGGCACCTCCAGCATCAGGACCCGTCCCGATCGCGCACATTCTGGAGGTACGGCGTCCCTGAAATGGCAGAGAGGGAGTGGACATCCGCAGACAGGTCTTGGCGGGAGTAGTCAGCCCAGGGCTTAGTGACAGTGTAAGGTAAGACCGAGGGATGATATGAAAAATACCTCATGTCTTGCCGGTTAGGGTAGACCCTCACATCGACCTCTGGGACCAGACCTTGTGGAGTAATGGCCCTGAAGACATTCTTCTCATTGACCTGGATAGCCCAGCCCTCCGGCACAGCCCGCTCTCCGGCCGGCAGGCGGACCGCTCCCTCAGGGTTGGAGGTGATCACAGCTCTCCAAGCCACAGAATCCCCATACAGGGATGGCATCTTGACCTTGGGGATCTTAAACTTGGAGAGAGGCGGCACGGAGAGGGGGTGAGAGAACAACCCCAAACCCTGGCCCGGGATAACAACTGGCCAGAGAGGAGTCGTAGGTGGCGTCGGAGGTGCAGGTGATGATGTAGAGGACGTCAACGGTACCACGACCGGGAGAGCAGGCCGAGATGGGATGTGGTCGGCAACAGGCGGGAGAGGAGCCACAATCGGAGTCTGCAGAGGTATATGGTTCGGAATACCAAACCGAGAGACCACTGCCTCCATGGCCGCCGTGACAGAGGAGAGGATGTCAGCCTTAGAGGAAGCCATCTCGAGACGAATGGACGCCAACTCCGCCCTTAACTCCGTCTCCGCAGCAGGAGGGATGGACGCCTGTAGAGGAGAGACGGAACCAGCCTCACTGGGCTCTCGGGCATCATGGTCCGTGAGCGGGGAGAACTCAGGGGACGGGGGGGAGTAATGGGCCTCCACGGCGGGGTCATCCTGACCAGAATCGGGTGCACCGTCCGAAGACGAGTCGACCCCCTCATCCTCGTCCTCCAGCCTGTCAAAGTCCGCAACCTCCATCTCGAGAACATCGTCTGAATGGTCAGGGAGACGGGTAGGAGACGGCTGGCCACAAGGGATCGAGGCGTCTGAACATCCAGGTTGAGGAGGAGGCGGGGAGGGCATCGCCGCCGGGACCACCACAGCAGGGCCCGTCATAGGGAAGAGGCCGGGACCCCTCACAGGCTGGGAGGTAGGCAGAGGCTCGAACTCCACCCCACCAGTGGCTGAAGATGGTGCAGGATGGAGAACGACCTCCTCGGCAGGCGGGGCAGGACGGCATTTGGCCCTGAAGATCGTGGAACTCAGTACAAAGGAGTACAAAGGAGTACAAAGGAAATCAAGCAACAACAGATCTAGTGACCCTTCTAGGTTGCTTGTCCTCCAAAACACTGAGGATCAAGTGTCCAAACAGTGGTTTAGAGTGGGTAAGGGAACATTGGAAAGGGAAATACTGCCCTGGAACTAATGTCCGTGGCAGGATTAGGAAGTTAGTAGGGGACAGATGGGTTAGTAACTGAGGGGGGGATAAAATAAAGTTATTCATTTACAAACGCAGTCAGTCGCGGGTTTGATGCGAGATATTTGTCTATGCGGAGTTTAAATGAATCAACGGTGATTGCAGTCTATAACGTTTCGGGGAAGCCCATTCCACAAGTTGACACTCGATTGAAGAAGAAATTCTTAGATTCGTGTGAGTTAAAAGATTTTACCAATAATTTTGCAACCGTTCCCCGCGTGTAATTAGATTGGTCGATAGTGAAGTACTTACTACAGTTCATATTGTCGATGCCTTTGATGATTTTGCACACTTGAATTAAGTCACCTCTTAATCTGCGCTGGGTTAAGGAAATAGATTTAATTCTCTAAGACGCTCTTCGTATGGTTTGTTCTTTAGGCTAGGTATCATTTTGGTAACTCTACGTTGAACTCGTTCTAGCTTGTTTATATCTTTTTGGTAATAAGGGCACCAGGATTGAACGCAGTATTCCAGAAGAGGGCGGACTAATGAATTGTAAAAGGGTTAGGATAACTTCTTTGGATTTATGCTCAAATGACCTGCCTATAAAGCCAATTATTTTGTTTGCCTTCCTTAACAACTTCTGAACATTGTTGACTCGGTTTTAGGTTACTCGATATTGTTACTCCCAGATCGGTTTCTCTGTTTACATTCTTAAGCTGAGTGCCATTCATCGAATAGTTTGCTTTCTCATTTAGGTATCCGATATGTAGTACTTTACATTTATCCGCATTGAAACTCATTTGCCAAATTTGGGCCCCAACATGACAATTTATCTAGATTGTGTTGCATATCGTCAACTTGTTCTTTTGAGAGTACGCTATTTGCAATTTTTGTATCGTCAGCAGCAAATTTTGAGATTGTACAGGTGAGACCCTCATCTATGTCGTTGATGTAAATTAGCAAGAGGATTGTCCATAGTACCGATCCCTGGGGTACCCCGCTACTTACATTGGTCCATTTTGATGCCTTACCGTTTATGACTACTCTTTGCTTTCTGTCGCTGAGCCAATTTTCTATCCATTTCAACACACCGTCTTGTATTCCATGCGCTTTTAGTTTTAGCAGTAAACGTTTGTGGGGAACTTTGTCAAAGGCCTTTTGAAAATCAAGGTATATAATATCTACAGCTTTACTCTCATCGTATAGGTTGAGGATATCGTGGAAGAAGTCTAAGAGGTTTGTTAAACAGGAACGTTTTTTAACGAAAGCCGTGTTGAGTATCTTTAAGTATGTTATTTTCCTCTAAGTGATTTTGATTTACGAGTCTGTCTCGTATGACCGTTTCTAGCATTTTACATACAACTGAGGTTAAGCTAATTGGACGATAGTTAATGGGTAGGGATTGCTGCCTTTTTTTGAATATCGGTGTTACGTTGGCTAGCTTCCACTGATCGGGCATAGTTCCAGACTGCAAGGATTTATTGAATAGTAATGTCAGTGGTTTAGAGAGCTCATCCTTAGCTTCCTTTAGAACTCTAGGCGAGATTGTATCGGGTCCAGGCGTTTTATTTACCTTGAGTTTATCTAAACAATTCAATACTTCTCTCTCTGTAACGGTGATATTGCTTAGAACATCTGAATTATCAATCAATCAGTGAAGGAGGGGGGCTCATCCTGAAGTGAGGAGAAGCAAGGCGGGGTTGATCAGCAGGGGAGGGTGACCGGCGTCGTTTCCTCCTGCCAGAAGCCCCCGAAGTCATGGACAGGTCGGAGGCAGGCACTCGACGATCATGACGCCGGGATGCCCGCTCCCTGGGATACGCCCTCCCGTCCGCCGGACCCGAACTCCTGTTAGGGGAGCCACGAGCTGTGTGAGGAGAGCGGGAGTGATGAACAGTAGGGGAGCGGGAACGGCGTGCAGCATCGGAGGTAGGTGGGATCCCCAACAACACCCGGACGTCATCCTCACGGAAGGAAGGAGCCCTGTGCAGGACAACCTGGACGTAACGGGAGATGACGTCCCACGACTGACGGAGAGACGTCTTGGCCCGTTGTCCTTCCGCCGATGTAGGTAGAGTCTCCAGTAGTTGAAGAGCGGAGAGACAAACCCCACATCGGCGGGGATCGTACACATCCTTCCCGTAGCAGGCCGTGTGGAGGCAGCATTCCCGATGATCCTGCAAGGCCGACCGCTGACCTGTCGGCCGAGAGCAGGGAGGAGCCGGCATCACAGCACTGAAAAATGGGGGAAGCATTACACACCAGTGGAGGTGAGACAGGCAATATGAGGCAGTATAGCCAAAACAGCATGTAATACTCAAGTAAGACAACATCCAGTAAGACGCTAAGTAGCAAGTATAACAGGAATGTCAAGTAAAAACCACGCACACCGGAAACCCGAAACACCAAGGCTGGGACAAGCCCCTTAGCGAGACCCAACCCTGGGAACAGGTCCAAACCAATTTTGGGGAACAAAGGTCCCATCCGAAATACCTGAGAACCCTCTGGGAGAGCGGAGGGAGGTGGGGGCGAAGTGGCGGCGGCATAGGTACAGCCGGCAGTAGAGCGGGCACCAGCTGGAAGGAAAAAGGTCAAGTGTGAGCAACCCAACAGTACCCTATAAGTTTAAATAGGGGAGGGGAGGGAATCCAAAACACACAGGACAATCGCCACTTTGGGTCGAGTCCTAGGACTTTTCAGGTGGTCCTTGGGTCCACCCAGTATACAAGGAGGCCGCCTGTAGGGTGGGGACCAGGTACAGAAGGAGGACACAAGGAACAGGACATAAGGGATAGGAAAACAGCCAATCAGCCGTTGTCCAAGGAGCCCTGTCCAGGTACATGAAAAAGGGGGCATAACAGGGCGCTTAAAACCAAGTCAAGTGAAAAAGCTATGTGGCCTAGGCCTTGACAAGGCACAGGGCACATCAAAAAGATAAAGGCGCTTGTAGGGCGGATTTAAAAAGATGAAGGAGCTGAGGACACCTGAAGACCCCCGCCTGTGTGGCGAAAAAACGTGAGTAAACACGAAAGTCGAGTCAACTTGTCCAAGCATTTCCTCCCTGTGAGCGGGGCCCTTATTATCGCGTACAGTTTCCAGACATACCCCCCACCCCCCTTTTGATCAAGTAAACACAGGCAGGGGATGAACAGAAACAGATATAATGTAAGAAAAACGAGAATTTTACCGAGAGCTACGAGACCGAGACCTCCCAGTCAGTTGAGACAAAAGGAAGTCAGAAGGAAAGGACCTGTGTGGACCATTCCAACGGCGGGCAGCTCAAAGCAAAAAACCGATTAGCTTAATTAAACACACATGAGAATTTTAACAAGAGCGTAGAAGACCATAACCAGCAAGTCAGTAGAGACAAGAGGAAAACTGAAGGAAAGGACCTGTGTGGCCCAATCCGACGGTGGTCAGCTCAAGGTAAAAAACAGGCTAGGCCTAGTTACACAAATCACAGAAAAGAGAAAACACTAGGGCAGCGTCAATCCCTGAGTGAAAGAACCTAGTAACAAAGCTAAACACTGCCCGAGAATCCCCACAAGTACGTTAAAGGAATACAATAAAAGTTAGGATAGCCTAGGGGTTGACCGACATTTTCACCAGAACCACGTATCCACGAGCCAAGTAGGCCCGGGGAAACGAAAAGGAACTGACAAAAGCGTGAACCAGGCGAACGAAATACAAGACCACCAACTATGGACATGTTGAATAAACAAGTCAGAAGGGCTATAGGTCAGTTGAGACCAAAGCAGCATGTTTGCGAGAGAATAAAGGCTGTGTGCCCTATGCTCACACAAAAGCAGAATCCAGAGAAACCTCATGCTCAAGTCTTGTAAAACATCGACACGTAGTCATATGAAAAAACAATAAAACAAAAAGTACATAAAAAAGGGAAAGAAACACAATGCATCCCACGGGAAGCATATCCCCCCCCCAAAGGTACGTTAAGGGTAGTTAAAGTGAACATGAACCCGAAAAGCGAGGGTAGAATAGACACACAACGACCGCTACGTGGCGTTGAAGACCAACCACCCCCGAAGAAAACAAATAAATAAACACGTCTCCAGCACTACGCGCACACCCATAAACACGCCATAAAACCGTAGTAAAGTGCTGCCTACATCACTGAACATCCTTCTAAAACCTCAACAGCCTGAAAAGGCTCACACTCTCTAATAGTCGAAGCGAAGGGGATGCAAAGCAGGCACTCGCGAAGCACAGACAAAAAAGGCGTGTGACATCGACGGTGGGCGCGAAGTGACTGATACTTTGGCAGGTCCTGGCGCAGGCTCATAGAAAATGGAGCATGGCTTAGAGGAGAGAAGCTAGATTAAATGGGTAACTATAACAATTCTTTCTCTCCTTAGCTTTCTCTTCCTTCTTTAGTCGTCTCGGAGTGTGTACAACGTGCCTAGTAGTGAATTGAGGTGCAACTCTAGAAATTATTTGGTACTTCGCGTGAGTACCGATAAATCGGCCCGCTGTGGTAGCGGCTGAGATCATAAGCCCTACGTTGGAAACGTAGAGACTGCTACTAAATCATAGGGCATACAGCCTTTATTCTATTTCAAACATGCTGCTTTGGTCTCCACTGACCTATGAGCCCTTCTGACTTGTTTTTCAACATGTCCATAGTTGGTAGTCTTGTATTTCATCGCCTGGTTCACCCTTTTGTCAGTTCCTTTTCGTTTCCCCGGGCCTACTTGACTCGAGGATACGTGGTTCTGGTAACAGTGTCAGTCGCTCACTTGCCCTAACTTTTCTTTTCTTTTTCTTTTAACGTAATTGTGGGGGTTTTCGGGCAGTGTTTAGCTTTGTTACTAGGTTCTTTCAATCAGGGATTGACGCTGCCCTAGTGTTTTCTCTTTTTATGTGTATTGTGTAACTAAGCTAGGCTTGTTTTTTACCTTGAACAGACTGCCGTCGGAATGGTCCACACACGTCCTTTCCTTCTGTTTTCCTCTTGTCTCTACTGACTTGGTGGTTATGGTCTTATACGCTCTTGTTAAAATTCTCGCCTTTATGTTTTGTGTAACTAAGCTAATAGGTTTTTTGCCTTGGGCAGACCGCCGTCGGAATGGTCCACACAGGTTCTTTCCTTCTATTTTCCTCTTGTCTCAACTGACTTGGAGGTCTCGGTCTCGTCGCTCTTGTTAAAATTCTTGCTTTTCTTACATTTTACCTGTTTCCGTTCTTCCCCTGCCTGTATTTACTTGATCATAGGGGGGGGGGGGGGGATGTCTGGAAACTGTGTACGGGCCCCGCTCACAGGGAGGATAAGCTTGGATAAGTTGACTCGACTTTCGTGTTTACACACGTTTTTTCGCCACACAGGCGGGGGTCTTCAGGTGTCCTCAGCTCCTTCATCTTTTTAGTTTTCCGCTATACAAGCGAAATTCTACTTTTGATGTGCCCTGTGCCTTGTCAAGGAATCGGCCACATAGCCTTTTGCCTTGCTTTTTGTGTTGGAAGCTAATCGGTTTTTTGCCTTGAGCAGACCGCTGTCGGAATGGTCCACAGGTCCTTTCCTTCTATATTCCTCTTGTCTCAACTGACTTGGAGGTCTCGGTCTCGTCGCTCTTGTTAAAATTCTCGCTTTTCTTAAGTTTTACCTGTTTCCGTTCTTCTCCTGCCTGTGTTTACTTGTTCATAGGGGGGGGATGTCTGGAAACTGTGTACGGGCCCCGCTCACAGGAGGTTAAGCTTGGACAAGTTGACTCGACTTTCGTGTTTACACACGTTTTTTCGCCACACAGGCGAGGGTCTTCAGGTGTCCTCAGCTCCTTAATTTTTTTCGTTTTCCGCTATACAAGCGAAATTCTACTTTTGATGTGCCCTGTGCCTTGTCAGGAACTTGGCCACATAGCCTTTTTGACTTGATTTTTGTGTTGGCGCCCTGTTATACCCCTTAAAAAAAAAAAAAAAAAAAAAAAAAAAAAAAAAAGGGAGACTCCACCTTTTATTTTATTTCAGCTTCTATAAGAGACTCATTGCTGGCCTTTTGCCACATGTACCGTAATGGTGTAACACTGACTCGATCAGAAAATCAGCTCTCTATGTACGTGCGCGCGCGCGTGAGCGCAGAATTTCTAAAAAAAAGGGTTAACTCACTGAATTTTTTTCAAATTTCCCGCAATTTTGGCATGGCGTATCCTACAAGCATCCCCTACAGAGTAGCGTCAGCTTTTTCCCCTATAAATAATAGAAGGTGCTGAAAAAAAAAATATTATACCATTAGTTTGGGGTAGAGCTGAAATTTGACTTTCAAATGGTCATATCTCCGATATTTACGAGAAATCGCCGATAAACCGACGAGAGAATGTTCTTTTATATGCCAATTTGCTGTGGTTAGATGGGGAATGCATTTGGGCAATACCAAATCCAGTTAATAGACTCGTTAGGGCCAAAAAGTGATTGCTAGCAATTTAATTTGTAACTTTAAGAGAAGTGTAAATTTGTTTTGGTGGTCTATTTTTGTTATCCCTCCTAAATAAATGTTTTCTATGGAGAGCGCTACCTATAGAAAATGACCTTTGATGGCTAACTAATTTAAAAGTTCGTTTTCAACCATGGTTTAAGAATATTATACATTCAATTTTGACCAAATTCCTTGATATTGGGAACCCCAAAGGGGTACCTTAGGGATGTAATAAGGGTATTTATGCCCTCATATGATCATTTCTATTGCTTACAGAAGCCCTTTAGACTACAGACACAATTTTTTTTTTTGGTGGCTGACTGAATTTTTTTCAGTTTTTGGGGGGTCGTGGGCAAACCCCCGCCCCTGGGGGTTATGGATGCAATATGTTTTTTTGTTCCTTCCTATGCTATTCTCATATGTTGAAAGAAGCAGTTTACAGAGAGAACAAAAAACTTGAAATTTTGACCAGAGCCAAAAAAAACCCTGGAGTCTCCCCTTTTGTACCTGGACAGGGCTCCTTGGACAACAGCTGCTTGGCTGTTTCCTCTCCCTTGTGTCCTCCTTCGGTACCTAGTTTCCGCCCTACAGGCGGCCTCCTAGTATACTAGGTGGACCCAAGGACCTCCTGAAAAGTCCTAGGACTCGACCCAAAGTGGCGATTGTCCTGTGTGTATTGGATTCCCTCCCCTCCCCTATTTCCACTAATAGGGTACTGTTGGATTGCTCACACTTGACCTTTCTCCTTCCAGCTGGTGCCTGCTCTACTGCTGGCCAAACCTACACCGCCGCCGCTTCGCCCCCTCCTCCCTCCGCTCTCCCAGAGGATTCTCAGGTATTTTGGGTGGGGTCTTTTTTCCCCAAAGGAATTGGACCTGTTTACCAGGGTTGGGTCTTGCCAAATGGGCTTGTCCCAGTCCTGGTGTTTGTGGTCTACTGTGTGGGTGTCTTTTAATTGACTTTCCTTGTTATCTTTGCTACTTGGCGTCTTCCTGGATATTGTCTTACTTGGGTTTCAAATGCTATTTTGGCTATACTGCCTCATACTTTTACCCTGTCTCACCTCCACTGGTGTGTAACGCTCCCCCCCCATTTTTCGGTGCCGTAATGCCGGCTCCTCCCTGCTTCCGCCTGACATGCAATCGGTCGGCCATGCTGGACCATCGGGGGTGCTGCCTCCACACGGCCTGCTATGGCAAGGAGGTCTACGACCCCCGCCGTTGTGAAGTTTGTCTCTCCGCCCTTCAACTCCTGGAATCGCACCCTGCATCGGAGGAAGGCCGACGGGCCTAGAGGTCTCTCTGTCTATCATGGGATATCATCTCCCATTACGTACGCCTTGCCTCTGCCCTGTGTCCAGCTCTCTCCTCTCCATTCCCCGTTCGGTCTCCCTGATGTCGTCGGGGTGGATCGGGGGGGGGGTGGGGGGGGAATGGTCGCGTCATGAATGACCTGTGTCGGCATGCATTCCCTTGACAGGTTGACTCAACATTCGTGTTTTCACACGTTTTTTCGCCCCACAGGCGAGGGTCTTCTGGTGTCCTCTGGCTCTTCATCTTTTTCTAGAATTCCGGCTACAAGCAAATTTTCTACTTTTTGATGTACCCTGTATATATCTGTATCTGGGAATCGGCCACATCGCCTTTTTTCTCGGTTATTGATGGAGTTGGTGCCCTGTCTACGTTTGAATGTATACATGGTCCTGGATATGGCTACTTGGCTGATTTCCTATCCTCTGTCCTCCTTCTGTGCTTCGTTTCCGCCCTACAGGCGGCCTTCTAGTGTACTAGTTGGAGTCAGGGACATGTTGCCTAGTCCCAGGACTCTGCTCGCGTGGCGATTGTCCTGTGTGTCTTGGATTCCCCCTCCTATTTGTACCAATTAGGTGTCGGATAGCTCACACTTGACTTTTTACTGCCAGGGGGGTTCGGCCTTGACTCCGCGTTTTGTTTACACACGTTTTTCGCCAAACAGGCAGGGTGTCCTCTGCCTCTTCCTCTTTCTATAGAACCTCGCTCCACAGGTGGATTTTCTAGTCTTGGATGTACCCTGTGCCCTGTATCTGTCACCAGGAATCGGCCATGTGTCTTTTTCCTCTGGTTATTTATGCCCTTTGCATTCATATGCAACCAGGGAACGGTTGTTTAGCTGGGTTTCCCCCCCTTGATATGTCCTCTGTTTCCTTCTGTGCCTCGAATCCGCTCCACAGGCGGCCTCTTGCTCCTAGATCGCCACAGAGCCTCGCTGACAGGTTCCAGGCCTCCGCTCACGTGGCGTTGGTCCTGTGTGTATTGGATTCCCCCCTTTCTTCATTGACCTTTTACCGTCCATCCCCACCGTGGCCTCCACTTTTGTGTCTGGCCTGCTGCTCCGCTCCTCGGACTTCACTGGGATCTTCAGCCCTACGTTGCATTCGCTTTTCTTGCCCAGTCCAGGACGTTCGCTGCCCATTGCCGTCGACTGGTTCGGGTGGTTTCTCTGCCCGTCAGCCCCTGCCGACGTCCGCAGCCACCTCCTCCTGCCGGCCCTTTTAAGTCCGGGACTGACGTTCCTGGGGGTAGCTTGGCCGGAGGCTTTCTTGCTTGTGCTAAGCGACACATGCTCCGCACAATGGGAGGTCGTGGCGAAGCCCTCGTCGTCCTCCTCCAACCATGCGAGTGGTGGTCCGTCGCCGGCAAGGAGCCCTGGGGCTTGGGCTATGGGCCGGGCCGCAGGGTCGTTGTATACGCTCCTCCCGTGGCCATTCGTACCCGGTTTGCCGTTCCGTCCTGTGGGTGGACTATGCTGGCAAGTTCCGGGACCCACGTCATCCGCTCCCTTGCTCGGACGGGAGGGGGACAGGCCGGAGCGTGAGGCCCGCTCTCCGTTTTCGTCAGGACGGCCGGGTGGACGGGGGTTGGCCATGGTAGTTCCTTTCTCCATGACAAATTAAGGGAGGCTATGCTCCGCACAACGCGTAGCTCCTCCTGGCCCATATCCTCTCCCCTCAACCGGCCGTCTCATTGACTTGGTGGTGGGCCTGACGCAAAGCACCCGCACCGGCTTCTCCCGCCCCCACTTCCTGCGCTAGCCACGCCGGTCGTGGGCACGACGGTGGTATAGAAGGGTCTGGCCTGGAGGTGGAGGTCTCAACCTCCTCTCGGGTGCCCTCCCCGTCATCGACGCAGTGTCTCAGGAGGTGGCCCAGGTACTCCGGTCCATGTATGGGGGAGGTGCCGTCGCGATAACATCTCCACACATTGTGTCCTGGACACACTCGCTGTAGTCGTCCGTGTCGCAAGCCTGGGGTTCACCATCGCTATTTCACAAGGCGGTCCTCCCACCTTCACACTGAGGGCCATGGAACCTACACAGTGCTCCTGTTCCCCGGGGTCGGGTGTACGCGTCAACACTTCGCGTGTCGTGTTCTGCCCGTTCTCATTCACGAATGTGTTCTGGGTATTTTCCCGGCTGGGATCTTTACCTTGGGCGGCACTGACCGTGCCTTTAGGCCAGCTCGGACTCGACCACCTTGTTCTACTGGTCCCCTAACACTTCCCTGTATCGCCCCCCCCCCCCCCCCCTCCCCCCCTTACTGGCTGTGGCCGGTACCGCGCTTGCTACATTGAGACTATCACACTGGGTCGCTCGGGGCTCGCTCGCTGCAGCGGTGCCCTGGCCTGCTCCCCCGGCGGCCATCTGGATAGACACAGATGCGTCGTGTGAGGTGGGGTGGGGCTCCCGATCTAACATGGGTCATCGCCACCACGGCAAGTGGTCAGGGCTCTTCGCTTTCGCGTCCGGGCCATGATCCTGTTGGTACCGTTCTTCTTCCTGCGGGATCGCTGTCTTGCCCTGGCGGGCATGTCGGTGGCCTTTCGGTTGGTCATCTTATCCGCTGATGCCTTCGGCATGGACTGGAGTTGGTGACAGTCGGTGTCCACATTGCCTCCGCCCGTCGCACTCCTCATGTGCTACGTCCTCCACGGGCTGGGATTTTTCTGGCGCAGGGTTTGGTTGATCGCGCCCATGTGGCCAGCCCGTGCTTGGTACGCTCTGCTATACATACGTGTACTGGGTTCCCATCATTTTTCCGTTCACATGCATTGTAACGGCTCAGACAGGTTGCTTTTCGGTAGTTGGAGTGTACTGTAGGACGATAAAGTCCCGCCTCACCACTGCCCCGCCCAGTCATCACTGTGGATGATGTTGGTGTAGGGCTAACCGTGCCTCAGCACGACTCGCCGGAGTCCCCCCCGCAGCACTTGCTCCTGCAGTCTCTGTTACCACACCAGCCTTAACCGTGTTCCAAAGAGACAGCACCTTCACAAGACTCTACTGTCGGTTAGACAATTGGCCTGTGGAACAATAAAGTCCTGCCCCACCACTGCTCAAACATGTAAACACTGTTGCCGCCGCAAGTGTGTTGCCAATCGGCTGAAACAATGGTGTCCGTGTTCCGTTCCCCTCCCTCTATCCGGCTTCCTCTTGGGCCGGATTGGAGCCCTAGGGACCTTGTTGGCATTTGTGTCGTAAATGTTTGTGTGGCAGGGTGGTTGCCACCTTTTGACCTCGGCTTGGCTGATATGCTTCATCGGCGCTGGCTGATGTCTCCATGGAGGGCTTCAGTCTTATTGGATTGTGTTCCCTAACTGGCTCAATGACGCTGGGCAGTGAGCGCACAGCTCCCTCGGTTGCGTTTGTGTTCCGTTACCTTCATCACTGGTTTGGGACACTCGCCGGCTTGTACAGTCCTACATCTTTCGAGGCCGCCTGCCCGCTCTTGGGGTACCCTTAGAGGCCTTGACGGGGCTGGTGCTCCCTCACAAGGGGTGTCATATTTCTGAAGACCTGCTTTAGGCTCCGTCCGGCCCCAAACCATAGCCAGGGCCCCTTCCCTCGGGTTCGTCACTTTGACCCCTTCTGTTCGTTTTGTAGACTCGTATGGAACTTCTGCTATGCCGGGTTCATGCCCTGTTTGCTTCTGTGTGTGCCACTGTGCCGGGATGGGCTTCGGTGTGCATGCTGTGGGCCTACATTTCCGTCATGTTCTTGGAGGCGGTAAACCTCTTACAGAGGGCTCTGCTCATATGCCTTCCACTTTTACAGTCTTGCTATCTCACTGACATGACCGACACAGGGTTATGGTCCCCCCGCAGTGCATCTGTCTCTTCATACCTCTCCATGCCCACGGCCAGGCTTCGTATGCCTTGGGTCGCGTTCAATCAACGTGTCCCCTGCTTCGTCATCCATCCTGATTCTCTTCATGCTGTATTCGTCCCATACTGTATTTTCTTCCTTTCCCTGACAAAGGGGGGGCGAGGGGGGGGAGGTCTTTTTTGTATGCTTGTACAAAGCCTTTCTTTCAATACATGTCTGTTTAGTATTGAGGATGTAGCTCTTACGGTTTTTACATTATGACTACACTGTCTACGGGTTTTGCCTTGGTATGCTTATGCCGCATACCCATGTCATGTACATGACGAATGTCATATGATGTCGTCAGCCGGCTATACTGTGCCATTTTGTTTTGTAAACACTTAACCCCTGCCTTCAATTAAGGTTTTCGCTCTTACAATTTTTACGTTCTGACTCTACTGTCTCCGGGTTCTGTGTTGGTATGCTTATGCCTCCTACCCATGTCATGTACCTCCAGAGTGTCATATGATGGCGTCCGCCGGCTATGCCGTGCCTTGTGTTTTTGTGAATACTTTCCACTTGGCTTCACTTTAGGATTTCGCTCTTACAGTTTTTACTTTCTGACTCAACTGTCTCCGGGTTTTGTGTTGGTATGCTTCTGCCTCCTACCCATGTCGTGTAACTACAGAGTGTCATATGGTGACGTCCACCATCTCCTGTGTCTCTTCATCCCATACTGTATTTTCTTCCTTTCCCTTAAACAGGGGGGGGGGGGTACTTTTTGTATGCTTGTACAAAGACTTTCTCTTTTAATATTTGTCTGAACAGTACTGTCAGTTTAGTGTTAAGGATGTAACTCTTAAGGTTTATTACATTTGGACTATACTGTCTAAGTTTTTTTTGTATTGGTATGCCTTTGCCTCATACCCATGTCTTGTACATCAGAGTGTCTTCGGAGGTCATCCACATGCTGTGCCGTGCTGTTTGTTATTGTAATACTTTACAATTGACTTCACCTTTCCCATGTTGGTGTGCCATTCCAAGGTCGACATGACCTCTTCCTTTACCTGCCTGTGCATTTTAGACCCTAGACTGATACGCTAGTAACTGTATTTTCTTAATATGCACCATACTGTTACGCTCTTTTTTCCCGATAAACTAAAATGTTTATTTGTGTCTTTTCTTGGTCCTCTACTTTGCTAAGGCTTGGGTTTTTGTGGTTTATTGGATGTCCACCTCCAATGTGGGATTCAAGCCCTACGTTGGAAACATAGAGACTGCTACTAAATTGGGAGGTTTGACGACCTCCCTTATAACCAAATAAGGAAAACCTCTTATTTGGTAGCAGTCTCGGAGTATCCAACGTCAGAGTATCCCGCCTTCATGCCGATCCCCTGCCCATCCAATCTACACTGATTACTTGATACCTAGATACTTTTGCAGGTACTGTCGCAGGCTCATAGAAAATGGAGCATGGCTTAGAGGAGAGCAGCTAGATTAAATGGGTAACTATAACAATTCTTTCTCTCCTTCGCTTTCTCATCCTTCTTTAGTCGTCTCGGAGTGTGTACAACGTGCCTAGTAGTGAATTGAGGTGCAACTCTAGAGATTATTTGGTACTTCGCGTGAGTACCGATAAATCGGCCCGCTGTGGTAGCGGCTGAGATCATAAGCCCTACATTGGATACTCCGAGACTGCTACCAAATAAGAGGTTTTCCTTATTTGGTTATAAGGGAGGTCGTCAAACCTCCCAATACATTGATTATCTCTTTATATAAAACACATATAATACATTGATTATCTCTATATATGACTAACAGCTAAAATACATATACTACATTGATTATCTCTGTATATGACTCACAGCTAAAATACATATAATACATTGATTATCTCTGTATATGACTCACAGCTAAAATACATATAATAAATTGATTATCTCTTTATAAATATATTTACTGTTGTTGTAGTACCCCTATAGTTTATTCGATGTCAGTAGGCAAGAGATCATGAATTCTTTCCTCTGTAACTCAAAAGGGCTGGAGCAAATTGGCTGTATATTTCCACATCTATTCCTTGGCTGACTCTTCCCAAATGGTAAAAATATTAGCTCGATTACTCTAGTAGTGTTTGAGTTACTAGAGGTTAGAGGTCATGATGTCTCGCCTACTTACAGCGAATAGACTATAGGATGCCCTTTATGGGAGTCCCGCGGCATCCAGGTATAGTTCCCGGAGCCGAATGATATCTGTATGTGAGAGGGCTGCAGGGGAGGGGGTCTGTTCCCACATCCGCACACAAGGGACTGGAGTTCTCGAAAACAGGCTCCAGTCTGGACGCTATTCTTGACTTATAGTGTGCTGGCTTAATAATCCAAAAGGGTTGATAGCTTTTGAATTTCTATTTTAAGTAACTAATTATCCCTCTGCAGCTCTCCCAGCAGGGACATCGTTGCAGGCGCTATACACTCTCCACAACATCTCAACACCTCACGCCACCCGACCTACCTATAGTCTATTCGCTGTAAGTAGGCGAGAAATCATTACCTCTAACCTCTGGAACTAAAAAACGACTAGAGTAATCGAGCTAATAGTTTTAACATTTGGGAAGAGTGACTCAAGGAATAGATCATGTGGAAATTTACAGCCAATTTGCTCTAGCCCTTTTTGAGTTACAGAGGATAGAGTTCACTATTTTTCTCCTACTTACAGCGAATAGACTGTAGCATTATAAGTAGCCTATTATGTATATAGTTTCTTTTCTATATGTATGAAGGAGACAAAAGGCAAATCTGCCTGTAACAAGTATCTCCACCAAAGTTGAACGAGTGAGAGAGCCAAATTAAACTGCTATTTTTGGTGTACAGTATTGGAAAGAAGAATGGTGTGCTTGTTTAGTGTAGTGAAATTGATAGAAGGTGTTTGTGAGAGCTAGTTGGATTACTCTCTGATATTGAATTGTATATAAAGTTACATGTAAAACTCAATTTTCATGGTTTTATTGGCATAATGATAAGTAACACCCCGTTCTTAACATTAATCATCAATTACAAACCCCAATGTACTTGAATAAACTAATGAAAGCATATGGTCCTCCCGGGATTCGAACTCGGCACAATACACCCAGAACATAAGCACCTAAACCATTACACCACCAACATATAAACTACTAGACTATTTACAAACACCTGTACTTTACACTCCAGAGCCCACTTATACAACTCCATCTGGAAGTCACTGGGCATCTCCCCATGTTCCTCTTGAAGAGTCGCAATCCTGGAAACACATCGGATCAACTTTAGGATTTAGATCATACAACGTAATAATCAAAAGCGTGATAAAGATAGATAAACATAAATTTGAGATACTGATCAATAATTCATATTTGTTTTCACCAACTCACCAATTAATCTACAAATAAGCCCAACTAATGAAATTAAAATGCCCCAGAACGAGAAGCCCACCACGGAAGCCACGAGCGAGAACAACAAAGAAACGGGAACAGAAACACCCGCAGGAAAGGCCCACAGAACGAAAGGACCAGGTGAGAGCAGACGCCCCATAGATCAGCGTGAGAGAAGAAAGAAGGAGAGAAGGCACCAAGCCAACCAGTTCAGACAGGCAGAAGCCCGCAGGGCTAAGTAGCTCCAAAACCACACCTGCCTATCGCTTCTAACCACTGACCCTTCCCCCACCTCGCGTATCCACTACCCCTCGTGTCCTACACCTCTTACCCGCCAGACTCTACCTACATGATGATGAACATGAAAACACCTTAATTTAATACACCCATGCCCTATCCCTAAGTTAAGATATCAATATCAACATACCCTAAAATACCTTATTTATTAGTGGCCCCTCCATCATTGACGAACATGCCTATTACATAAGGCATCCTCTTCAAACACTAATCCGCCGTAGTTTGAATCTACCGCGCAGAGCATTTAAAATCTAAGGAGCCTTCATTATGAGCGCACGCGACCTCACTCATGGCTTCAGTCATTATGAATTGGGTTCTCACTACGAAAAAACTTCGTAAAAAATAAAAAACAAAAACAAAATAAGAATAACTATCCAATAAGCTTTCCATCATATCGTGGATGTACTTGTGTGGATCTTTGACCAGATGCTGATTTAGGCGTCATTCTTCCTTCTCTGCTCTGCGATCAGCCGGCCCGGACGTGTCTCTCCACGCTCCGCTGGTTCCGCATTTGCTGCGTCCCTAGTGAGTTTTTTCTCATTTGTTTACTCCGGGATGTATCGAGTAAGGTTAGGATATGCGTAGCAGGAGTGTCCTGGGCTGGTTGCCCGCAGTGCAGTGTATTTTGGGTCGTGTGTTTGGGGCATCTATTTCGGATGTACCCTCGTGGTCCTGTTGTGGACAGGTGAACTTTTTCACAGTTAGCTAGCTTTGTGATGCAGGCGGCTTTCAATACGCGTTATTGCTTCCTTTTATCTTTCTGATGAGGTAGCGTATTTTTGCTGACGTTCCCAGCATATTTTTTTCACTTAATGAAGTTTTTTCTGGGTCCCCAGTCAGTTCTTCCCTTTGCCGGAAGTATTTGCTACAGTGGTGTGTTGGCGGTGGTTCCTGTTGTGATATAATTCAGTGCTTTTTGTTTATATTCCGACATGTTAATGTTATCCGTCTGCCTAGGCCTAGCCAGCCTCTCGTAGCTTTACCACATATACAAGTGTTATTGATTTATTTTCTCAATATGTACTACTGTGTGATGTGTGTCCTGGTTTAGTTGTGTATTGGCTAATTCCACGGACTATTTATGTGTCCTGGGTTAGTTGTGTATTGGCTAATTCCACGGACTAATGTTGGGCCCGGCGTTAGTTGTGTTTTGGCTACGCCTCGGTCCGGTGGTGCGTCCAGATGGTATCTGGACGGGGTGGGTTTTTTCCGGCGGGTTTTTCTCGGTTTCACCTTGATAACCTCGGCTGGTTGCCGAGTTTTGGCCACACGTGGTTTAAAAACAGGCTTGTTTCCCCAGCGAGTGGGTGTCTGTGGCTCCCCAGGACTGCGTCTCTGGGGTGCCTGTTTCAGGCTCCTTATGATTCCCGGCGGGTTGGCTGTACCCATCTAACAGTGTTCATACGGACACGTGTTGTTTGTAGTTTTTTCGGTTTTGCAAAGCCAATATAAAACTATGATGTTGTTGTATTTCCCCCCCGGCGATCTTTTACAAAGAAGTGGGGTTCGGAACAATTGGGGTTAACTTTTAAACTTTAAATCACCCGGCGGGTGCAACCTGGAAGGGTGGGATGCCCGAATTTGCAAAATTCAGTTTAGTTGACCAGACAATTGAGGGATGCATTGTGTATCGCCTCCTTCAACATACGGCGCTTTAGGGCACAATTGGGGTTAACGTTTTTTAAACAAATATTCACACCCGGCGGGTGCTCCTTGGAGGGATGGGAATAACGAATTTACAATTCAGTTAGTTAACCAGACAATTGAGGGATACGTTTTGTATCGCCGCCTTCAACATACGGCGATCAAAAAAGATACTTCGGGAGAAGTTAGATCTCGTATATTTGTCAGGCTTCCCAGTTTTTTATCTACGAGATAATTCGGGGGCCGGCGTCTTTTTTAGTTGTTTTTTTCTCCAAAATTGAATCTTGAAACAAACACCACCGGAAAGACTTAATCAGTTATAAACGCCAGGCTGGTCTTTATATATTATGTCAGAGGGTATTCATAAATCTTGTGGACAAATTAAGATATTCTGAAATCTTTTACTTAGGAAACCCCACCGCGTAGCGAGCTGTAGTCGTTGAGTATTACGTCTCGTTACCCGGCGGGTTATTTAACACTTGTGTGCGAACATGTTTGGGTTAACCTTATGAGCATTAATTCCTGGATATTTTCTTTTTTTCCAGAGCTGGGTCCCGGCGGGTCTATGCAGAACCTGGAGTAAGTATCCCACCAGTCTCTGTCATGGCTACCTTTGCCCCGGTTTTTGCTTTATGCATTACGCCCTCCTGTTCAGGTATCCCTATTTTTGCGCACACCCTCTGTATAAAATGTGTTAAAATGTCTCGTTTGGTGTGGGTTACCTTTCTGGCGTTTTTCTCGTTGCTCCGAGAACACCGTTTTTGTTTACCGAGTTTTAGTCAGGATGGCTCAAAATAGGTAAGTTACCCTGACGAGTTTGGTCGCTTGAGGGCTCATAAGAAACTGCGTTTTCTGTGGTCGAGCCTGGGATCAGGCTTCCTGTGTTATTCATTGCTTTATGCATTACGCCCTCCTGTAATGTATAGTTTAGTGTGGGTTACCTTTCCGGCGTTTTTCTCGTTGCTCCGAGAACACCGTTTTTGTTTACCGAGTTTTAGTCAGGATGGCTAAAATAGGTAAGTTACCCCGACGAGTTTGGTCGCTTGAGGGCTCATCAGAAACTGCGTTTTCTATGGTCGAGCCTGGGATCAGGCTTCCTGGGTTATTCCCGTCGAGGGGGGCTCCACACAGTTTTCTAGGTGATCAGGCTGACACCTGTTGGACTTGATTTTCTCTGCTTTTCATAGCCATTGAAACAATGCTGTCTGTTTGTTTGGTCTTTACCTCCCGGCGACCTTTTTACAAAGAGGTCTGGGGCAGGTATAATTGGTTTGACATTGCATATAAATCCCGGCGGTTGTACCTTCGGGTGGTTATATTAACGGATTTGCGATTCGAGATAATTTGCCAAACAATTGATTGATACAATAGGGTTTCACAGCCTTCAAGACGGCGATCTATGAGGGCTTCTGGGAGAAGCCGGATTAGAGATTAAGATAGGCTTAGACTTTTTATGGGATAAAAAGATGCCTGAATCTTACTAGTGTTTCAAGTGTAAAGGGATACTTGAAAGACTTCATCTTTAATAAAGATATGCTTCATCTTTATGAGGATTCAGAAGTTATGCTTAATTCTTTTGGAAAGGTAAAAGATATGCTGAAATCTTTAATAAGCCATTGAAACAATGCCGTTTGTTTGTTTAGTCTTTCCCTCCCGGCGACCTTTTTACAAAGAGGTCTGGGGCAGGTACAATGGGTTTGACATTGCATATAAAACCCGGCGGTTGTACCTATGGGGGGTTATATTAACTGATTTGCAATTCGCGATATTTGTATTTCCTCCCCGGCGATCTTTTACAAAGAAGTGGGGTTAGGAACAATTGGAGTTAACTTTTAAACTTTAAATCACCCGGCGGGTGCAACCTGAAAGGGTGGGATGCCCGAATTTGCAAAATTCAGTTTAGTTGACCAGACAATTGAGGGATGCATTGTGTATCGCCTCCTTCAACATACGGCGCTTTCGGGCACAATTGGGGTTAACGTTTTTTAAACTAATATTCACACCCGGCTGGTGCTCCTTGGAGGGATGGGAATAACGAATTTACGATTCAGTTAGTTAACCAGACAATTGAGGGATACGTTTTGTATCGCCGCCTTCAACATACGGCGATCTAAAAAGATACTTCGGGAGAAGTTAGATCTCGTATATTTGTCAGGCTTCCCAGTTTTTGATCTACGAGATAATTCGGGGGCCGGCGTTTTTTTTTTTTTTTTTTTTTTCCAAAATTGAATCTTACCACCGGAAAGACTTAATCAGTTATAAACGCCATGCTGGTCTTTATATATTATGTCAGAGGGTATTCATAAATCTTTTGGACAAATTAAGATATTCTGAAATCTTTTACTTAGGAAACCCCACCGCGTAGCGAGCTGTAGTCGTTGAGTATTACGTCTCGTTACCCGGCGGGTTATTTAACACTTGTGTGCGAACATGTTTGGGTTAACCTTATGAGCATTAATTCCTGGAAATTTTCTTTTTTTCCAGAGCTGGGTCCCGGCGGGTCTATGCAGAACCTTGAGTAAGTATCCCACCAGTCTCTGTCTTGGCTACCTTTGCCCCGGTTTTTGCTTTATGCATTACGCCCTCCTGTTCAGGTATCCCTATTTTTGCGCACACCCTTTGTATAAAATATGTTAAAATGTCTCGTTTGGTGTGGGTTACCTTTCCGGCATTTTTTCTCGTTGCTCCGAGAACACCGATTTTGTTTACCGAGTTTTAGTCAGCATGGCTCAAAATGGGTAAGTTACCCCGACGAGTTTGGTCGTTTGAGGGCTCATAAGAAACTGCGTTTTCTGTGGTCGAGCCTGGGATCAGGATTCCTGTGTTATTCATTGCTTTATGCATTACGCCCTCCTGTAATGTATAGTTTAGTGTGGGTTACCTTTCCGGCGTTTTTCTCGTTGCTCCGAGAACACCGTTTTTGTTTACCGAGTTTTAGTCGGGATGGCTAAAATAGGTAAGTTACCCCGACGAGTTTGGTCGCTTGAGGGCTCATCAGAAACTGCGTTTTCTATGGTCGAGCCTGGGATCAGGCTTCCTGGGTTATTCCCGTCGAGGGGGGCTCCACACAGTTTTCTAGGTGATCAGGCTGACACCTGTTGGACTTGGTTTTCTCTGCTTTTCAAAGCCATTGAAACAATGCTGTCTGTTTGTTTGGTCTTTACCTCCCGGCGACCTTTTTACAAAGAGGTCTGCGGCAGGTATAATTGGTTTGACATTGCATATAAAACCCGGCGGTTGTACCTTCGGGTGGTTATATTAACGGATTTGCGATTCGAGATAATTTGCCAAACAATTGATTGATACAATAGGGTATCACGGCCTTCAAGACGGCGATCTATGAGGGCTTCTGGGAGAAGCCGGATTAGAGATTAAGATAGGCTTAGACTTTTTATGGGATAAAAAGATGCCTGAATCTTACTAGTGTTTCAAGTGTAAAGGGTTACTTGAAAGACTTCATCTTTAATAAAGATATGCTTCATCTTTATGAGGAATAAGAAGTTATGCTTAATTCTTTTGGACAGGTAAAAGATATGCTGAAATCTTTAATAAGCCATTGAAACAATGCCGTTTGTTTGTTTAGTCTTTCCCTCCCGGCGACCTTTTTACAAAGAGGTCTGGGGCAGGTACAATTGGTTTGACATTGCATATAAAACCCGGCGGTTGTACCTTTGGGTGGTTATATTAACTGATTTGCAATTTGCGATAATTGGCCAAACAATTGATTGATACAATAGGGTATCACAGCCTTCATGACGTCGATCTATGAGGGCTTCTGGGAGAAGCCAGATTAGAGATTAAGATAGACTTAGACTTTTTATGGGATAAAAAGATGCCGGAATCTTACTAGTGTTTCAAGTGTAAAGGGATACTTGAAAGACTTCATCTTTAATAAAGATATGCTTCATCTTTATGAGGATTCGGAAGATATGCTTAAATCTTCTGGACATGTAACGATATGCTGAAATCTTTAATATGAAACTAAAGGACAACGAAAAGTAGTGGTGGAGTGCTACGGTTCGTTGACCGGCGGTTTTGAGGCACATATTTTGTACCATTTTTTGGGTATAACCCTATGAGCATTAATCCCCGGAAATTTCTCTTTCCAGGGCGGAGTACCGGTGTTGCACCAGGTGACCAGGTATTTCCCGGGGGCGGGGTAGTTTTCCCCCAGTCTCTGTCGTGTCGGCACTTGAACCTCTCATTGCTGTATGTTCAACGCCGTTAAGCTCAGGTAGCCCTATCTTATTTTTATTTGTTAATGAAATAATTTAATAGCTGCATCATAATAAACATATATATTTTCTATGATTATATTATGATAATATTGTGTTTATTTATAGTAATTTATTTTAATACAATTAAATATAAATTAAATTAATTAGTATACTTTATGATTTTGCTCACCAGCTCTGCTTTCAATGTGTTAATTATCATAAACCTTTACGGGACTCGGACGAGGGCTCCCATTCAGGGAGTATACCGAGCTCGCAAGCGAGGGACAGCCACAGCCAAGGTGTATGACGATACTCACAGTCGTACCTCACCCGCCGGACGATAACGCCGGCGGGCGGACCTGACGCTCTGATGACGGACGAGAACAGGTTGAGTTCCATTTTTCTATTTTCCGCCGCCAGACGCGTCTCTAATGTGTCACGTAGTCAACAAACTACAGGATTAGCGAGGCGTAGTCTCGCTAATCGTGCCCCTGTGGCCGGCGCAGTGTGGTACCAGCATTTGAACACGTGGTGCCCGCACCCAGTGTCACTTCTGGTCAGGTTGTTCCACTTAGAACACAATTGGCAACCTAGAAACCTCGTGGACTTGTTCATTTTGGACATTCAGGAGGCCAAGTAGCTAGCGCAATATGGTAGCGACGTGACCAAGATATTCACGAATCACTATACCCAGTCTACAAAGCGACAGTTTCAATCGCATTGGCAAGCTTTTACGTCTCGGATTCTTAGAACAAAACAAACTGTGCCCTCGGTGGCGTTGGTTGTTTATTATTTTATTTATCTGTTCATGCAGAAACATTTATCTGAAAGTGATCTATGTGGGCAGGTTTTAAACTCCGCCCACCTCCCCGTCAGCTCAGGCCTACATGGTCTCTGGACAAAGCATCGTCGTTATTCTCGTTCCCGTATGTACCAAAGACTGCAGATTTTACAAAAGGGCAGTGTTCCTTATGGCTTTGGCTACCGGGAACAGAGTATCTGAGCTGGCGGCGATGAGCAACGCACCTAATTGCCTCAGGTTTGATAGGCTTCATGAGTGTATTCACATTGCACCTTCCCCAGGATTCATAGCCGAGATTGAGCACAGTGAACACGTGTTTTCAGAGTTCACGGTGCCGGCGTTAAAACAGGGGAAAGGTGCACCATCTTTTTTGCCCAGTGCAAGCTCTAACCAAATATTTAAGAGTGGCACCTCTAAATCACCAGGGTGCTTTATGGGTCGCAAGTCCGGGTGAACGCTTGATGGAGCGTACACTGGCTTCTCTCTTGGTCGAGGACTTTAAAGAGAAGAATCCCGGCGTTGTGGGTAAGACCCACGATTTACGCAAGGGGACAGCCTCTTTACGTTTCCTTAATAATCTTTCGGTGGAAGTTATTACGTCCACACAGTTGTGGGCCTCTAGTCAGGAGTTTTTGCCTCGATACCTTTCAGTAGCTCTGGACAAACCTTCCTTGCCATGTATAGCTTTACGGCAGAGGGTCTAGGTGGCCCTTTTAGTCACGTTTTGTTTAATTTCAAGAAAAAGGGGGGGAGTGGGGAGGGTGCAGTCAGTGTGACATAGGACACCCTAGACCCCTCCGGAGTATGTGTTCGGAACATACGAGCTGTGATACTGGTTGTAGGCATTGTATTATAAAATTTCTCTGTAGTATTCATTGCAGGAAATTGTGCTAAAGGCCAATAGTAGTGTTACAACAATTATTGTTGTAAGTAGCTCTGGCTGTGAAGCAATAGATTTTTGAGAAATCTCGGTAGTTGCAACTACGACTTTTACTTTTGAAGTAATTACTTCTGCATAAGTACACGAGTTCAGTACTTCTACGAATGTACAAGAATTAATTTATGTTTGGTTATATTGTTAGGAATATATCCGCTAGTTAATGGGGTTTATATGTGCACATGTAAACTAATAAGTTTTTAGTTTTCACCACTTACTTTAAGTGGGGTGCCTTCTTAACTAGCAGATCTGTGCACAGAGTCTCAGAGTTAACCCTTTTTCAAGCAGGCTTCTTTGAAGCACGCTCCTGCTTGTACCCCTTTTTGAAGATTTAGGCTGTATAAACTTTATGCACCCGAATATCTCTTTTTTACAAAAGTAAGAATACTATGTGGTTGTTTGATTATCTGCTTTTCTAGAGTTATGATATGATTACGAATGTCCCCCTCCAGTCTTAGAAATCAGGCATGTTCGTCAATGATGGAGGGGCCACTAATAAATTATAGGTTTGACTCCTGTAAGGAGATAAAGAAAACCTAATATTTAGTAGTGGCCCCGTAATCATTGACGACTGGGGCCCTCCCGACCATCCCCTTCCCATTCGTTGATGTATTAAGGATTTTGGTTTACTTGATATGTCAGTGAAGGAAGAATGACGCCTGAATCAGCGTCTGGTCAAAGATCCACACAAGTACATCCACGATATGATGGAAAGCTTATTGGATAGTTATTCTTATTTTCTTTTTCTTTTTTATTTTTTACGAAGTTTTTTCGTAGTGAGAACCCAATTCATAATGACTGAAGCCATGAGTGAGGTCGCGTGTGCTCATGATGAAGGCTCCTCAGATTTTAAATGCTCTGCGCGGTAGATTCAAACTACGGCGGATTAGTGTTTGAAGAGGATGCCTTATGTAATAGGCATGTTCGTCAATGATTACGGGGCCACTACTAAATATTAGGTTTTCTTTATCTCCTTACAGGAGTCAAACCTATAGTCTTGCCAGACTAAGTTTCTGAAGACAAACCGCCCCCATAAATCTATGTATGTTCTTCCATCCGAGAAGTAATATGTTAACCCCCATGTCATAATTGACAAGAAACTATAATACCCACGGGTACACCATCGTGCAACCATTACGCCTGCCCTATCTTGCCAGATCTCACGACTGAAGATGCCGCGGGCAATCCAGTAACTATATTCCTGCACAGATGAGATGGTATAGGAAATTCCATTGTTCCTGTATTGCCCAATTCTACTCCATGTTCATCAAACCAGGGAATCTTATGTAAGAACCCCTACCCCCCCCCCCCCCTAGATTAAGTACACGATGATACCCACGGGTACACCATTGTATATAAGAACATAAGAACATAAGAAAATGGGAGTCTGCAGAAAGCCGATTGGCCTAAGCAAGGCAGATCCCTGTCCCACACAACCCCAAATCAATTACAAAGCCCAATTATAGGCTCAACACTCTAATACCCTGAGGATCATCTTACCAAAAACGGTTAGAGATTAACGCAGGATTATGGGGGTCTGCAGAGCGCTGATTGTCCCAACCCGGCTGATCCCCCTTCACACCCAACCCCAATTACGTCCATATGCTTATCCAATTTTATCTAAAAGCTCCCTACAGTTTTAGATCTAGATCCCACTATAGCACTTGGTAGTCCATTCCACCCATCTACAACTCTGTTACCAAACCAATATTTCCCTATATCTATTCTGAAACGAAATTTATCTAATTTGAAACCATTGGTAGGAGTTCTTTCGCTATCACTGAGCTTTAGTACATTTGTCATGTCCCCTTTGTTAATCCCACTAACCCACTTGAACACCTCTATCATATCCCCTCTAACTCTGCGTCTAACTCTGCGACTCTGCGTCTCTGCGTCTCAGTGGTCTAGTGGTATAACCACTATTCCTGTAAGACCTAGACAGAGATAATGACTGAAGATGTTAGCAACCATGCAGTAACTCTAATTCTTACCCCAACCAGAGATTGTATAGATAACCCTCTTTTACCATTGTCTCGACGCATATCTACCACGAAACAATAACGAAGCTACCCCTACGAACTGCCGCTTTCTTTGGTATATATTTCATAGAAAACGCAGTTCCCAGGGACAACTAGATCAGCAAGAAATCGTGTCAAATAATAGTGTCCATAACCCCTCGTATTGACAAGTAATAGTACACTATGTTTTTCTCTACTTTTATCCACAGTCAAGCACACACCTACAGCTAACCTCATCTTCCCCACAGTCCACATGATTCTATAATTTCCAGACTCATATACCACCACCTATTGCTCATCCCCCGGTAGCGTTTGATTAACCTACCTTCCCTGTCATTAACCCCCAGTCTAAGATACCAACTGTAGCCTAATGCCACCCCTACGCCCAGAGACCTTAGGGTCAAACTTCCACGTAGCCCCCTTTAACCCTCTCCCTCTCGTTAACCCCCCACGCTCCTCGACTCCCTCCTGACCTAGCCTCTCCACCATACCCCCTGAATATCCTTAACTTTTCCGTTACTAACATTCTCAAACCTTTTGTATATATACTCCTATCCAGCCTACCTTCCCCCAGTAGGAAGGAACACCATTAGAACTTTACTAACCCTTTGCATGCCATCTATTCTCTCACAACCCATTCACAACCCTGTACCAAATGATCGTCAGTGCGAGGCTAGCCGCCTCGCCAGTGACTAACCTCTATTGCCATACTTCCAGATAAATGTGGCAGAGTTAGCAACCCAGTCTCCACCACATCCAACAAACCATGCAATTAACAACCCAACCAATTAAACCAGCTGATCAAGGCACCTTCGGTTTTGGTATTACAAACACCCACATCTGTTTCATAAACAGAGGGTTATTACAAACACTTGTAATATGGCAAGCCCCCAGCCACAGCCGCCCAGACGACCATCACAGAGAGAGGACGCGCGCCTACCCCTTTCACCCACCCGAGGAGGGAGACCCTACCCCTGCGGAGGTACACCTGACCCCTGTTTTGACTTCCGGGTCATTGCCAGGTAGCACAGGAATTCTTCCTATCAATGAACTAACCATGTATGACTAACACCCTTTCTAACCTCTATTAACCCACAATAACCCATTAACCTTTCTTGCATACTCCGATAACCAAATTTGCACCTCCGCTATACCATAGAATGAAGACTGAGCAATCTAAGAGAGACGCTCCTATCAAAGATGTCCCAAACCTCCTCGCAAAGTAGATCCAGTCTCTCTCCCCTAAATACTTCCAGTATAGCCAAAATAGTACCTCTTACTAAGGCTCAGTTATATCACATTATGAAGGCTCCATACAGCCATGTGCCACAACAGTAATCACCACCTTACCTAGTTCCTGTATCAATTGAGAGCTCAAATAAGTCCATCAAAACTCGAGATCCCTATTGCCTACTGGGTCCAAAACCGAACCTATAAACCAAGCTCCAGCCCCCAGTAAAATCAGTTGAGAGATAGACACCAAACAGTGGCTGGTCCCTTGTGTTGACCTCTAGGTCTATCATTGTTTGTTCCTGAGAATTGAGTTCCAGAGCCTGCAGACTCCGTGGCAGATTTAGATAGAAGGATCTGTCCACGTAAAAGAAATCTACGTACACCTTATAACCTTCATACAGACCGGGAAGCTGAGCGATCGACGTGAGATGCGCTTGGCGTTAATTCCGATCCAGATTGACAGGAAGATCCTAATATCTGTAATTCAGGTCTAGAAACCAGAGGGTATATAAGAGTGTAACCAGCAACAATCGCTAAGAGATCCGTCTTGAGAACTTTCTACATATGGACCATCTGGACGGCCGCGGAACCAGTCGTTAGCCCCCAACATCACGGACGCAAGATAACCAGGACCAGACCAATCAAATACTACCCAAGATTCACTCTATCAGTGCTACAGTGTTACAGTGCTATTTAGAGACTCACTTATTAATATTTCTATGAAGTGGCTATATCTTTGCCCCAGTATAATTCATATATAACCATTCAATTAGGAAGTGCTAAGCGTATCAGTGTTTATTAACCCTTAATTAGCGGCGAGCAACATAAGTCGAGTTAAATAAAGCTGGACTATGTGGCGGCGCTCGACATAGGTCGAGTGGCAATTTCAGCACGTAATGTTGCTGAGAGAGAGAGACAAGTGGTGGCAGGAGAGTAGCGAGCGTATGACTGCTCCAGACCACCGCGGCGAACATACTGACACGAATCCCAGCTCCCTCCTCCCTCTCTCACTCGCTATATAAGGAATTGTATCGGGAAAGTGGCTAATTACATGCTTTTTGCACTCGCGTTGCACGGTTATTGCAAGAAAACTAGCCATCATAAAAGGATCGTTATGGTGTCATTCGAAAGCTCTGTTTATGCCCTTTCAGGGATAGATACTTGTTTTACGTTCTGGGTCTTATTTAGGCATGAAAATGATCACGTAAACAGCCCTATTTTGGCTAAAAACACCCCGCTGGGCGGTACATATAAATAAACCGCATAGGCCGCTCTTAAGGTGTTAATTAACAAGCGATATTAACTCTCGTAATTACCCATATATCCAGAGATTATTACATAGAAGTGAAACCCTAGTGATATCTGATGTTCGCCCACTGATTTGCATTCTATGTGTTTCTGATACAAGAATATAAAACTTAGATCAGTACCCCCCTGAGGTTACTAGAATTCCCGTGCTCTAAAATACGCGTGTCTAATCTAGTCTGTGAACTACTACTTGTGCACCATAGCTACCAGTGATAAATCTAACAGTGAATATGAATCTATAAGTAACATTTATGGTCTCCAGTATATAAACTTGTGAATAAAGCCAGTGATCAGAAGATTAATACCTGAACGTTGGAAGTGGGAGACTAGGCTCCATCCAGACCCACTTAATGCTAGTGTTGTTCAATTCTATCATTTGTCTTGTACGAGTATTCATATCTTCTTATGCTTCATATTAATCATCATCAAGAAAACTATAGAAGTGTGTACATCAATAAAAGTGATCGTGTGTCTTGTTACCGTGTGCTTATTTTGTGTTCTCTATTCCTCATACCTTGTTTTGTGCATGCAGCCTTCTATACCCAGTCAGTTAGAACTCACATTACCCAAGTTAATCCTGTAGAAAAAACAGAGCATAACATTGGTGGCAGCGGTGGTTCTTGATTCGGATAAAAGGTTGCATTACATTGCAAGTTTGGAACAGCCAGAACACGATAACATCATGGCGCACCGTTCTCACATCCCCATCCCACATTATGATGGGGAGACTTACGAGATCGAAACGTTCATGGACATAGTGAAACCCATACTTGACCTAGTTTATACCACGGACGCAGAAAAGATAGCCGTGACATTAACGCACCTGGGAAAAGCCGTTTCCCTGGTTGCCTACCAAGTGCACCCTGCTCTCACATGGGACGAATTTCGCCCAATAGTGATAGAGGCCATTAAGCCTTCGTTGGGCGTATTCGTGGCCCACACCCGTATCCAAGACACTAAATTCGAAGGCGATCTAGATGCCACAGTGAATAAGATCGCCCAACATATCAAAGTGTCTTTCCCCACATTGACCAGAATCCAGCAAGAACAGCAGATTCTGGTCAACCTTGTATCAATATTGCCCTCAGCAGTAAAGGATAATTTCCGTGTGCACGATTTCGTCGGATATCAAAAAGATCTCATCACGATCCGACGTATTTTGGCCGTGCGCACAGAAACACCCACCCAAATCGCTGTAATCAAGAGGTTCCCCACACACCCGCAGCACCTCGACAACCAAAACCCCAAGGCTCAAACCTTCAACTCCAAGAATGCCTACCCATCCTCATCCTTCCACAACAAACCTACCTACCCTTCCGGCAAGCCCCAACCCAGTAGGCCCCAGTTCCAACCTACCCAGCCACGCAGAATCTTCAACCGGAACAACACCTACAACACCTACCAAAGTAAGAACCCTACATTAGTGATTATTAACCCCTATGATTTCCCTGCCTGTAGTGCTAAGTGTGCCCTCCATCAAATTCGTGACTCTGCCAAACCTCGCCCCTTTACTCCTCGCATTTCTGTAAATGAAGAGGAGTTGGGACAAGAGGAAGAAATGGAGGAAATGCACACCGAAGACATAGCCCATATCATGACCTCAGACGATACCGAGGAAACCCTGGAGGAGGTAGATACCGACTCCCAGGATTTTTAAAGTATCCCCCGCCCACGATGGCCTCGGCGGGGGATGCCATAACTGATCGCACTGCCCCCATTTACTACATGGCCAAAATCAAGGACATTCCTGTCCGCTTGTTAATCGACACGGGAGCTGCTAAGTCATGTTTGTTCAAGTCTTATTATGATCAACACCACCGACTATTTGGCCCCTTGTTACCTACCAAATCAGAACTAATCTCAGCTGCTGATACCTATTTAAATCTCCTAGGAGTCACTTTGCCCCTGTCAGTAACTACTCCTGCCCCCCATGCCCGTTGTTATCACTCGTTCACAGTATTTTCCTCCCACTGTAAACATTACGATGGTTTTCTTGGACTTGACCTCCTTCAAAAACTCCAGGCCCAGGTTGACTGCGGCCAGAGGCTTATCTCATTCAAACAAAAAATCCAACCCAAAGCCTCTGACAAACCAATCACGCAGAAACCAGTTCACAAAAAGAAAAAACACCTCCACCCTCAACAAACTCTGAGTCAAGATTACCAAGTTGCAGCTAGCACTAAGGTAACTCCTAACCCCCCCCTTGCCCCGAGTTCTCTCAAAATATCACTCATTCCGTTGAAAAAATGCCTCAACAAACGAAAGAAGACAAGTCCAAGCAACTCAATGATGTAAACCCCCCCATTTCTCCTAACTCTGTCCAGGATCAATCCTCCCATGTTTCCCGGACAGACTCTTATTTATTAGTGGCCCCTCCATCATTGACGAACATGCCTATTACATAAGGCATCCTCTTCAAACACTAATCCGCCGTAGTTTGAATCTACCGCGCAGAGCATTTAAAATCTGAGGAGCCTTCATCATGAGTGCACGCGACCTCACTCATGGCTTCAGTCATTATGAATTGGGTTCTCACTACGAAAAAAAAACTTAGTAAAAAATAAAAAAGAAAAAGAAAATAAGAATAACTATCCAATAAGCTTTCCATCATATCGTAGATGTACTTGTGTGGATCTTTGACCAGACGCTGATTCAGGCGTCATTCTTCCTTCTCTGCTCTGCGGTCAGCCGGCCCGGACGTGTCTCTCCACGCTCCGCTGGTTCCGCATTTGCTGCGTCCCTAGTGAGTTTTTTCTCATTTGTTTACTCCGGGATGTATCGAGTAAGGTTAGGATATGCGTAGCAGGAGTGTCCTGGGCTGGTTGCCCGCAGTGCAGTGTATTTTGGGTCGTGTGTTTGGGGCATCTATTTCGGATGTACCCTCGTGGTCCGGTTGTGGACAGGTGAACTTTTTCACAGTTAGCTAGCTTTGTGATGCAGGCAGCTTTCATTACGCGTTATTGCTTCCTTTTATCTTTCTGATGAGGTAGCGTATTTTTGCTGACGTTCCCAGCGTATTTTTCTTCACTTAGTGAAGTTTTTTCTGGGTCCCGAGTCAGTTCTTCCCTTTGCCGGAAGTATTTGCTACAGTGGTGTGTTGGCGGTGGTTCCTGTTGTGATATAATTCAGTGCTTTTTGTTTATATTCCGACATGTTAATGTTATCCGTCTGCCTAGGCCTAGCCAGCCTCTCGTAGCTTTACCACATATACAAGTGTTATTGATTTATTTTCTAAATATGTACTACTGTGTGATGTGTGTCCTGGTTTAGTTGTGTATTGGCTAATTCCACGAACTATTTATGTGTCCTGGGTTAGTTGTGTATTGGCTAATTCCACGGACTATGTTGGGCCCGGCGTTAGTTGTGTTTTGGCTACGCCTCGGTCCTGTGTTGCGTTCAAATGGTATCTGGACGGGGTGGGTTATTTCCGGCGGGTTTTTCTCGGTTACACCATGAAAAAACCCGGCTGGTTGCCGAGTTTTGGCCACGCGTGGTTTAAAAACAGGCTTGTTTCCCCGGCGAGTGGGTGTCTGTGGCTCCCCAGGACGGCGTCTCTGGGGTGCCTGTTGCAGGCTCCTTCTGATTCCCGGCGGGTTGGCTGTACCCATCTAACAGTGTTCATACGGACACGTGTTGTTTGTAGTTTTTTTCGGTTTTGCAAAGCCAATATAAAACTATGCTGTTGTTGTATTTCCTCCCCGGCGATCTTTTACAAAGATGTGGGGTTCGGAACAATTGGGGTTAACTTTTAAACTTTAAATCACCCGGCGGGTGCAACCTGGTAGGGTGGGATGACCGAATTTGCAAAATTCAGTTTAGTTGACCAGACAATTGAGGGATGCATTGTGTATCGCCTCCTTCAACATACGGCAATTTAAGGCACAATTGGGGTTAACGTTTTTTAAACTAATATTCACACCCGGCGGGTGCTCCCTGGAAGGGTGGGAATAACGAATTTACAATTCAGTTAGTTAACCAGACAATTGAGGGATACGTTTTGTATCGCCGCCTTCAACATACGGCGATCTAAAAAGATACTTCGGGAGAAGTTAGATCTCGTATATTTGTCAGGCTTCCCAGTTTTTGATCTACGAGATAATTCGGGGGCCGGCGTCTTTTTTAGTTTTTTTTTTTTCCAAAATTGAATCTTGAAACAAACACCACCGGAAAGACTTAATCAGTTATAAACGCCAGGCTGGTCTTTATATATTATGTCAGAGGGTATTCATAAATCTTTTGGATGAATTAAGATATTCGGAAATCTTTTACTTAGGAAACCCCACCGCGTAGCGAGCTGTCGTCGTTGAGTATTACGTCTCGTTACCCGGCGGGTTATTTAACACTTGTGCGCGAACATGTTTGGGTTAACCTTATGAGCATTAATTTCTGGAATTATTATTTTTTTCCAGAGCTGGGTCCCGGCGAGTCTATGCAGAACCTGGAGTAAGTATCCCACCAGTCTCTGTCATGGCTACCTTTGCCCCGGTTTTTGCTTTATGCATTACGCCCTCCTGTTCAGGTATCCCTATTTTTGAGCACACCCTTTGTATAAAATGTGTTAAACTGTCTCGTTTGGTGTGGGTTACCTTTCCGTCGTTTTTTCTCGTTGCTCCGAGAACACTGTTTTTGTTTACCGAGTTTTAGTCAGGATGGCTCAAAATAGGTAAGTTACCCCGACGAGTTTGGTCGCTTGAGGGCTCATAAGAAACTGCGTTATCTGTGGTCGAGCCTGGGATCAGGCTTCCTGTGTTATTCATTGCTTTATGCATTACGCCCTCCTGTAATGTATAGTTTAGTGTGGGTTACCTTTCCGGCGTTTTTCTCGTTGCTCCGAGAACACCGTTTTTGTTTACCGAGTTTTAGTCAGGATGACTAAAATAGGTAAGTTACCCCGACGAGTTTGGTCGCTTGAGGGCTCATCAGAAACTGCGTTTTCTAGGGTCGAGCCTGGGATCAGGCTTCCTGGTTTATTCCCGTCGAGGGGGGCTCCACACAGTTTTCTAGGTGATCAGGCTGACACCTGTTGGACTTGGTTTTCTCTGCTTTTCAAAGCCATTGAAACAATGCTGTCTGTTTGTTTGGTCTTTACCTCCCGGCGACCTTTTTACAAAGAGGTCTGGGGCAGGTATAATTGGTTTGACATTGCATATAAAACCCGGCGGTTGTACCTTCGGGTGGTTATATTAACGGATTTGCGATTCGAGTTAATTTGCCAAACAATTGATTGATACAATAGGGTATCACGGCCTTCAAGACGGCGATCTATGAGGGCTTCTGGGAGAAGCCGGATTAGAGGTTAAGATAGGCTTAGACTTTTTATGGGATAAAAAGATGCCTGAATCTTACTATTGTCTCAAGTGTAAAGGGATACTTGAAAGACTTCATCTTTAATAAAGATATGCTTCATCTTTATGAGGATTAAGAAGTTATTCTTAATTCTTTTGGACAGGTGAAAGATATGCTGAAATCTTTAATAAGCCATTGAAACAATGCCGTTTGTTTGTTTAGTCTTTCCCTCCCGGCGACCTTTTTACAAAGAGGTCTGGGGCAGGTACAATTGGTTTGACATTGCATATAAAACCCGGCGGTTGTACCTTTGGGCTGTTCTATTGACTGATTTGCAATCCGCGATCTTTGTATTTCCTCCCCGGCGATCTTTTACAGAGAAGCGGGGTTAGGAACATTTGGGGTTAACTTTTAAACTTTAAATCACCCGGCGGGTGCAACCTGGAAGGGTGGGATGCCCGAATTTGCAAAATTCAGTTTAGTTGACCAGACAATTGAGGGATGCATTGTGTATCGCCTCCTTCAACATACGGCGCTTGAGGGCACAATTGGGGTTAACGTTTTTTAAAACTAATATTCACACCCGGCGGGTGCTCCTTGGAGGGATGGGAATAACAAATTTACGATTCAGTTAGTTAACCAGACAATTGAGGGATACGTTTTGTATCGCCGCCTTCAATATAAGGCGATCTAAAAAGATACTTCGGGAGAAGTTAGATCTCGTATATTTGTCAGGCTTTCCAGTTTTTGATCTACGAGATAATTCGGGGGCCGGCGTCTTTTTTTTTTTTTTTTTTTTTTTTCCAAAATTGAATCTTGACACAAACACCACCGGAAAGACTTCATCAGTTATAAACGCCATGCTGGTCTTTATATATTATGTCAGAGGGTATTCATAAATCTTTTGGACAAATTAAGATATTCTGAAATCTTTTACTTGGGACACCCCACCGCGTAGCGAGCTGTCGTCGTTGAGTATTACGTCTCGTTACCCGGCGGGTTATTTAACACTTGTGTGCGAACATGTTTGGGTTAACCTTATGAGCATTATTTCCTGGAAATTTTCTTTTTTTCCAGAGCTGGGTCCCGGTGGGTCTATGCAGAACCTGGAGTAATTATCCCACCAGTCTCTGTCATGGCTACCTTTGCCCCGGTTTTTGCTTTATGCATTACGCCCTCCTGTTCAGGTATCCCTATTTTTGCGCACACCCTTTGTATGAAATGTGTTAAAATGTCTCGTTTGGTGTAGGTTACCTTTCCGGCGTTTTTTCTCGTTGCTCCGAGAACACCGTTTTTGTTTACCGAGTTTTAGTCAGGATGGCTCAAAATAGGTAAGTTACCCCGACGAGTTTGGTCGCTTGAGGGCTCATAAGAAACTGCGTTTTCTGTGGTCGAGCCTGGGAGCAGGCTTCCTGTGTTATTCATTGCTTTATGCATTACGCCCTCCTGTAATGTATAGTTTAGTGTGGGTTACCTTTCCGGCATTTTTCTCGTTGCTCCGAGAACACCGTTTTTGTTTACCGAGTTTTAGTCAGGATGGCTAAAATAGGTAAGTTACCCCGACGAGTTTGGTCGCTTGAGGGCTCATCAGAAACTGCGTTTTCTATGGTCGAGCCTGGGATCAGGCTTCCTGAGTTATTCCCGTCGAGGGGGGCTCCATTTAGTTTTCTAGGTGATCAGGCTGACACCTGTTGGCCTTGGTTTTCTCTGCTTTTCAAAGCCATTGAAACAATGCTGTCTGTTTGTTTGGTCTTTACCTACCGGCGACCTTGTTACAAAGAGGTCTGGGGCAGGTAAAATTGGTTTGACATTAATAATAATAATAATAATAATAATAATAATAATAATATTTATTCAGTTAGCAATTTACAGAGTTGGTACCACATAGTATGTTATAAATATGACATGTACCAGCCTTGCATAATTCCAACTAAGGATAGCCCAATAAGGCCGTTAGGCGTATTTCCATTGGGGTCCTTGTATATAAAACCCGGCGGTTGTACCTTCGGGTGGTTATATTAACGGAATTGCGATTCGAGATAATTTGCCAAACAATTTTTTTTTTTTTTTTTTTTTTTTTTTTTTTTCTATGTGATTGAGGGAGGCAAAAGGCATAACTGCCTATAGCGAGTGCCTCCCCCATAGTTGAAAGAGTGACAGGCCAAAATCAAGGGACGTTCGAGCCAAAATGCCTGGACACACGGAGTTTGAAGCAATTTAAGTCATAGGAAGAGGGAAAGACTGATTCTGGGAGAGAGTTCCAGAGATCAGATGTTGAGTAGAAGAATGTTTGAGAGTAACGTTTCACTCTTGGGTTGGAGAGTTGCACAGAGTAGGGGTGGGATTGAGTTGCAAGACGGGTACCACGTGCCCTACGTAAAGGAGGTGGTATGCACTGGGATAGCTCTGAGGAACACTGATTATTATAGTAGCGATAGAATAGCGAGAGAGATGCAACATTGCGGCGGAGAGAGAGATTGCAGAGAGTTGGTGAGTGGACGGGAGTTAATGATACGAAAGGCCTTCCTTTCAACTTTGTCTAGGAGCGCGGTGTGAGAGGAACCTCCCCACACATGTGAACAATACTCATTACAGGAGCGCACTATGCCCCTCTACAGAGCAAGAAGCTGTGCAGGGGAAAAGAACCCCCTAAGGCGGTTGAGCACTACCAGCTGCTGGGAGGCTGCCTTAGCAAGACTGGTAATATGGTCCTTCCAAATGAGAGCAGAAGAAAAAGAGACACCAAGAATATTGAGAGAAGATGAAAGGTTGATATTTGTATTGTTGAAGAATAAGGGATAGTCGTGGGAATCCTGACGGGTAGAGAGATGGAGAAATTGGGTTTTGGAAGCATTAAAGTTAACAAGTTTTCTCTGCCCCAATTGGAAATAGTATTTAGATCAGAATTTAAGAGTTCTATGGCTTCATTACGTTTGTCGTTGAGGGATTGCTGGCTGGGGCGTTCTGAAAAACTAATGGAGTAGTAAGGTTGAGTCGTCTGCGTATGAATGGATGGAATTAGGTACAGTTAAGGAGATCATTTATAAATAGAGATAGATAGGACAGAGCCCTGAGGAACACCGGAGTTTATAGGTGAGGAAGTGAACGATGGCCGTCCTCAACCGCAGCTAGGGAACGGCCGGAAAGGAAATTAGAGATAAAGGCACATATGGAGGGATAGAAACCGAAGGAGGGTAGTTTAGAAATTAAAGATTTATGCCAGACTCTATCGAAGGCTTTCGATATGTCTAGTGCAATAGAAAAAGTCTCACCGAAGTCCCGAAAGGAGGATGACCAAGAGTTAGTAAGATATGAGAAGATCACCAGTAGAGCGACCCTTAAGGAAGCCATACTGGCGATCTGAGAGCAGATTATGAGAAGAGAAATGCTTAAGAAATTTTGGAAGCAAGAATAGTTTCAAAAACTTTAGAAAGACAGGAGATAAGAGCAATTGGACGTAGTTGGAGGGTTTAGAGCGGTGACCCTTCTTTGGGACAGGTTGAATGTGAGCAAACTTCCAGCATGAAGGGAAGACGTTAGAGGATAGACAGAGACGAAAGAGTTTGCCTAGGCAGGGAGTCAGCACGGAAGCACAGTTTTTGAGAACAACAGGAGGAACACCGTCCGGACCGTACGCCTTATTAGTGTTAAGCCCAGAGAGGGTAGAAAGTACATCTTAGAAGAGATTAGGATATTAGGCATAAGTAAGAGAGAGGAGGGCGGAGAGGGAGGAATAGGAATCATCCAAGGTGGAGTTTCTAGCAAAAGTTTGACCGAAGAGTTTAGCTTTGTCAGAGGATTGAGTTGTGCCATCAGGTGGGAAAGGGGAGGGAAAGACGAGGAAGAGAAATTGTTGGAGAGGTTTTTGGCTAGATGCCAGAAAGCTTGGGAAGAGCTAGAATTGGATAGTACAGTGCATTTATATTGATGAAAGAGTGTTTGGCAAGTCGAAGAACAGATTTGGCTTGATTCCGGCAGAAACCTATGAAGAATGAGAGTCTTGAGTTTTAAGGCGTCGGTACCGTTTGCTTCCTCCTTATTGCGGACAGCAGTAGAACAGGCGTGAGTAAACCAAATTTTTTTAGCATTAGTCTGAGAGAAAGAGAATGGAATGTATGCTTCCATGCCCGATAGGATTACCTCGGTAATGCGTTCAGCACTCTCCGAGGGTCCCCGGCCATGGAAGCAGAAATCATTCCATGGGAAATCAAAGAAGTACTGCCGAAGAGCCTCCCAGTCGGCAGCGCCAAAGTGCCACAAGCGCCGCCGGCTAGGAGGATCGGGTGCTTATGGATAGGACAGGTGACAGAGATAATGACAGAGATAATTGATTGATACAATAGGGTATCACGGCCGTCAAGACGGCGATCTATGAGGGCTTCTGGGAGAAGCCGGATTAGAGACTAAGATAGGCTTAGACTTTTTATGGGATAAAAAGATGCCTGAATCTTACTAGTGTTTCAAGTGTAAAGGGTTACTTGAAAGACTTCATCTTTAATAAAGATATGCTTCATCTTTATGAGGATTCAGAAGTTATGCTTAATTCTTTTGGACAGATAAAAGATATGCTGAAATCTTTAATAAGCCATTGAAACAATGCCGTTTGTTTGTTTAGTCTTTCCCTCCCGGTGACCTTTTTACAAAGAGGTCTGGGGCAGGTACAATTGGTTTGACATTGCATATAAAACCCGGCGGTTGTACCTTTGGGTGGTTATATTAACTGATTTGCAATTCGCGATAATTTGCCAAACAATTGATTGATACAATAGGGTATCACGGCCTTCAAGACGGCGAGCTATGAGGGCTTCTGGGTGACGCCAGATTAGAGATTAAGATAGGCTTTAGACTTTTTATGGAATAAAAAGATGCCGGAATCT